>CM073771.1:88911058-89570239 GCA_037158775.1 Hetaerina titia | reverse complement strand
CACCATACGCACAACTCGACGAATCGCCAAGCACTGGCGACTCATTCGATCTCAGTGAAATAGCGCCGCTATAAGGTGGGGCTGTAAGTCCGTGTCATGGTCGCCAGCTTGCACCAGTTCGCTTATTTATTGGCCAGACCACGTATATTCAAATAACGCCGTCATTTATTTAATACTTTTGGTCTGTACGCACGTTGTTGATTTATGTGTTTCCCTTTATTTCTATCTACCACACTGTAATATGCTCAATCATGATGCACTCGAATTTATCTACAGACTTATTTCTATTTTGTCTGCCTCCATACTCTACGAAATGTGGTTGTGGTTTTCATATATGGTGTTTTTTACTCGTTTATCTTTCTTGCAGAATTCCATTAGTCTTTAAACAGCTAGCTAGCTGGCTGACTTGCTAGCTAGCTAGATAGCTTACCTTTCTGAATTCCTAGTTCTATTGATGCATAATTTTTAAGATACCTATGTTCACATGGTTTAATTTATAATCCTTTTAATCCTTCCTCTTGAAATAGAATATTTAGTTGCTTTGCTATAACTTTAACCAAAGCCATAAGTTAAACTTATTTAGGTCTCCATTATAAAGCTAGCCCAGTTTCACAGTATGACCTTTGAAATGTGCCTTCACTAATGTGGTGACTCTGTACAATTCTGTTGATACCGCTTCCTTCGGGCGATTTTTCTATATTTAATCCATAATTTCACAGACCCCGGTGCCAGCAGGGTAACGCCCTCACCTGCCAACTCACAGGTCACGGGTTCGATTCCCAACTTGATGAGCTTCCTTTTACCTAGGGCTTGGGTGTTTTAGATTATCTTAACTGTTTTTCCACATATTGGTTAGATGAAAGACGGGGATGGCTATAAAGTACCAATCTCGCGCCAGGAAAAATTTCGTTAAATAAATATTTAATTAATAAAACTCAATACCTTATTCGTAATTTCGAATTCAATTTCAGGTTTAAAAATTGAAAGTATTTTCGAAACATAAGAGATCTTTTATTTGACGCTCCAATTTCAAAGTTCGATATGTTTACCACGTTTTTAGAGGGTGCCCATAACATAAAAATACTGAATATGCACCTCTCGGTATTCCTCGTCTGAAGATCTGAATAAGAAGTTTCAACCAGCGTAATTATGATGCCTGGGTTACTTCGCGATTTTTGTTTTAGAATTGATTCCGTCAATTAATGAAACTTTTTTCTATTAGGTAATCTACCAATTAAGATGGACAGAACTACCATCCAAAAACCTTAACCGCTAGATTACCTAATGTTAAAAAATAATTGTAAATAATTAAGGAAATAGTTAATATGACGATGAAACTGAGCATAAAAACATGGTATTTTTCCGCAGATACTATAGAAGTAACAGTTTTACCGATCCTCGAAATACGTAAAGGAAGTATTGGCGCATAATATTTCCTAAATGTTATATCTTAACTTCAATCAGACTATCTGTGGTCCTTACTCCGCAAAATGGTTTAGAGAGTAGAGCTGATAATAAATATACACACTGATTACGAATGCACCGATACACATTTTCGAGTCATCAGTCGTGAATGTATTAGACAGGTAATTTGGACCAAAAGTCCAGTTGATTATGCACGTGGCTGATTATCCAGTGAATTGTGAATTAATGAAGTTACATTGGCGGAAAGTTTAATCATGACTTTTTTTTGAAAGCAAGAACTAATTTGTCGTAAGAAAAAAATATTTATGATCTTGACAAACATAAATAAAGCCAAATATGTCCCAATAACTCAGAAAAAAATGAAATATATCACTTTCCAGCATTATTTCAACAATTTAAATGGGGCTGTCTGCATCAAAATTCACATGTGAAATATTGTAAGCTTGAAATTTAGTTTTTATTTATTTTCGTTCCATTATATAAATTTTCAACTATATGCCCTAATTTGTGTCAGGTTCACTTGTTAGGTCTTGAAAACTCTCTTTAATTCGGCATTTTACCCTTAAAAAGTGGGTGCATTATTATTTGGCTGAATGCATTGTGAGAAACTCAATATTACCTTAAAACCTGGTATTCCCGGAAATATAATAAATTATGGTTAACTGTGACAAAATTTTCATGTCTGTTTTTTATTGGTGAAATGCTCCCAAATGTACAACTTTTGCAAAAGGCGAAATATGAAAACCCCAGATCATTAACATTTGTTAAAATATATTTTTTATTAGGGAATTTTTATTTCAGTAATTTATTATGATATTTAGTCATAAATACAGTTGAGAACAGAATATCCAAAACGATTGGACCAGTTGAATACATATTTACACTGGATTTAATAGAATATATTTTAAAAATGCAATTTAAAATTTATTATCTTCCTCAAATTAACATTAAAATTTATTAGCACTAATGCACCCGTTCCTTCTAATGTACATTTTTCCTAAATTTTTATTTTATGTGTGCGTAACTTACTTTGAATGAATATTTTTCACAATTGAGTATACGCTTAGAAAAATAAGTATAGTATTCCGTATATTCTCCAATTGTTTCATTTAACCGATATTTATACATCACCTTCAAGCGCATTTCTCTTTTTTCTGCCTTCTAAATTATTTCACGATTATTGGTGTCCTGGACATTTATGCTTGAGGTCTGATTTAGTATCTAATTTGAGCTTCGAGAAACGCCTGGTTGTACATGAAAGTGCTATATCTCCGTAACACTACACTGATTGTGTCATAACTTCGCCATTCCTCAAATAGTAAACTTAGCATTCTTTCTTCCATGTTTACAATACCCTTGGACTTGCATCATCATTTAATTTTTCACCTAAATTTTTTATTTTATAACATTTTCCCAAAAACATATGAGACAATCTCTCCAAGAATAGGAGAGCTATTTAAATGTAATTCAATATACGCGGGTCTGTTAGAGAAATTCAGTTTACAGCATAGGATGCTGGATAGCAGTATCCACTTTACCATTTCGCTTGTCGTCTGAGCGATGACTTTTTAGTTGTCAGTTCTCTATAGATTATCCATACATACATATCAATTGATGATATAAACACACAGCTAAATTTTGTTCAACTTTTCATTAAAACTAAAAATATTCTTATTCATGGCAACGAGAAGAAATTATTATGTAACTGCCAGCATCTATCTATCAACCATTATCAACCTGAATTGTGACAAATGAAGAGGAAACGGAAAAACCAATATGTTCAGAGAACCAAACACAAGTAAATTCTTACTTATAAGCCTATCATTGTCCATTGGTTTTCATGGTGTTCTTATATTCTTAAAACCATTGTTTTTTTTCTAAGGACTTGTTTTCTCGTTTCTAAATCTGCCACTTTAGGAAACCTGCTGTCTTATCTGTGGATAACCCCTATGTGATTGAAAAAGCAAAATTCCCTATCTCAGAAGTGTTATGAACATAAAGGGAAAAAGAAAAGAAGTATAAAACTAAGTAGAAGACTATAAATTGATGTAGAAGCCTTTATAAGGGGAAACAAATTGATCAGAAGGACATTGTTTGAGAATATTAAGAAAAATCTTGTCTAAGCAATGACATGAAGCGTAGTTTTGTACGACAGAGAAATATTGTGATTTAGGAAAAGTGGTAGAGTTAGACTCGTATGTATAAACGCATATATCTCGAAGGAAAGTCTCACGGATGTGAATAATAATTTGAACACAGAAGCGAGATAGCGCTAGTGAACAACATCACAGAGAAACGTATATAAATGATGCTCATACGTACGTGTATTCCGAATTTTTCGAATAAGTTTCATTGAGATTTAAGTTTGTCCTTTGTTAGTATCCTTAGCAGCGACGTTTTTTGGAAGAAAGCGTACACGGGCCGAAACTTACCGTACGTCTCCCTGTAGATGAATGCGAATCCTTATTATTTTCGTATTCAGGGGTCTTACTTCGACATATGAATTTTTTGCGGAGGTTTACTTGGAAATACCGTGCTTCATTGTATATGGCCGCATCCAGCCTGATCTGGCTCAGCACACAGCGCTCTGGACATATTAACATGGCTTACCTCTAAGCGTGGATGTAAACAGGAAGGCTTCACCTAAGCACTCTTCAGCACAAAGCTATGCCAAAGAAGAATGTTACATTGAATAGATGCAACAGGGAAAAAATACTGCTGCGTAGAGCGCGATTAATTTCAATGAACTCGGTGGAAACACTGATGCACATATGAACTCTAATATATTAATGACGGCAGCGTTACGTCGGATTAGGGGGAGGCTTATACACTGTAATATTCTTTTGTGAATATGTATTAATTAGAGATATGTGTGATGCAGCGAATATTAATGGAAATTGGGATCAAAGAACATATTTTACTTCACCTGTGGCAGGTAGTGAAGTGAGTTGAAAGCACACACGTATCACTTCCTTTTTCGTAATAATTTTTTACATAGTTTCAGAGCACAATTGTCTTGAATTAAGAGTTTTAATCTTCAATTCTTTCCAGAATAATTACAGAATAGCCAATGAGTTTTAAAACATTTAACTCTGCTTGATTTCCTGAAAATGACCAGATGAGCTTCATTGAGACGCCACTGAAGTCACAAATTAACGGATTTAGTTATTATAGCAGTAAAATTGGCAAATTTTTTAACTATATTTTACATTTTCATATGATAAGGTAAAATACAAAATTATTTCTGACGTTTTTATAAGCCAAACCAGTTTGCTTTTCCACATGAACTTTTTATTTTTACGACCCAGGTTTCGTTATAGCATAACATAATCAGAAAAGTGGTTTGATTTATAAAAACGTCAGTAGGAAGATTTTCCACTAAGTTACGCCAGAAACTGTTGAATTTTACAACATTATTTCTTTTAATAGTCGTATTTTTTCTAAAGATGAATTGGGAATTTAAAACTCAATGCTGTATGTTTACAGGACTAAGAGAAATTGTACGTACTCATATGGTTTCAGTAAAAAATATTGACTAAAATCAGTAATATTAGTAACTATTTTTATAATATAAGTTATTTAGCTACCGCACAATTACAAATGATTCACTGACAATCTCAAATATAGGATAATGTTCATTACCATCAAATTCCATTCTTATAATTTCACTCTATATACCATCATGCTAAATTCATTGTACATATCGTCGCCATTATCAATGCTTAAGTCTCTCTATTTGTGAACATTTGAAGTGGTTAGCTATTAAATGTCTTCTAAATATTCTTATCTCTTACTCCTCAATGCTCAGAGATTACAGCTAATTATTTACATACTTGAAAGCTCATACCCAATGTATCATTTCTTCACCTTTCAAATGCTCACATTTGATGATAGGGTTTCCCAACGTGGCCAGAAATAGTACGTTTAAAATCTATCTTTTGTAGATATTCATTTAGCATTGGAGTTATTAACGCTGAATTTTAATTAACACCATTGGCCAAGTGTTAAAGTTTTAATATTTTCACTTTTGTTTTTTTGTAAAAGATCAGAGGATTCCTCAAAGATCCCTACTAAATATGATATTTTAAAGTAGCCTTCTTTTTTTATTATTCCACTTCTTCAACTTTTGAAGTTAGTTCTCTGATAATTCATGCCATCTTGCCTACTCTTGCATTTTAATCATCTCTACCAACCTTTCATCTTTAATCTCCCTTTCTCCCTAAAAATGTATCCATTACGCATTTCAATTTCGGAATGTCTACGTAATTGATGTTGGCTAGGTACGTTGTGCATATTTTGAATAATTGGTGTGTCTTGAGAACTTTAAATAAATTATTGAATTGAGAATTCTTATTCATAAGAGTGGATACGGTCCTGGAAAGCATAAATGATCACGTTCTTTCGGTCGGTTCAGAGAAGTTAAATAAGTAATTAATGGTATTTGTAAGTATTAATAGCACATAACAATACACACCTATCAAATGTAGCACGCCATAGTAAAGAATTTTAATTATCACAAAAATTAGAAAAAGTTAAAAAGTGACACTGTTCTGTTAGTTAATTTATTATTCTTGTTCATATTATATATTGAAATTCTTAGCGGCATATGACATACGATTCTTGAAGTCTAACATATATGGAACTTAAATTACTTATGCGTAAATCAAACTGAGTTTTACCTATTCTATTTCCCCTTTAGAACCTAATATTTCCAACACTACCCCCATTGACATAATCCTTCTATTCTCAGCCTGATTGGAGTTTTTCTCACTGCTGGGACTGTTTTTCATAACTCCATCCATAAAATGTTTCATTCTTTTTCTATTACCTCCACTACCCTCCTTTTTCACAATAAATCTATTATTAATACGTCAATAGTTATCCTTTATTTATGGACCATTTTATTCCTCCTTCTTCAAATCCTCGACTGAATGGTCTTCCGCCAAAACAAAATGCTTTCAAAAACGATCTTTTTTTGAGATCTTTGCAATGGGAAGTGTCTCAGTAGAGCTTCACTATAATTGAGAAAAATGAAAACTCTGCCATTCCACAAATTAATATTTATTCATGACTTTCCACAATCATGGTTTCAATACTGTGTAGCATTATCAGGTAGTACTCCAAGTGAGAAACCGTGTAAAGGGAAAGTGAAAAAAAAGATTAATTTATGGAATTAAAATATAGTCGTTTCACCTGAGAAATGGAAAACTTCCATCAAATAACATATCACGCAGTTGTATATGAATAAAGTAATCTTTACTTACACTCATTAGTAAGAAATCCTGGGGCCCTCCCAGGATTTTTTTTCACCCACCCTCTGCCACATACCTTTTCGGTGGATCGCAAAGTATTTTGAAGATACAGAATTTGCCGTAGTAATTCTCTCAGATTTGAAAATTTTCATGTTGCTAATAAATTCTTGTTTTAATTCTTTGCCTTACCCACTGAAACTACTACTCAAATTCACGAATCTTCCCTGTTTTAGAAAGTGTACACCAGCTTAATATTATTAACCATTATGAATAAATGGGTGAATTAGCTTATTAAAAGTGAATTTAGTACATTTGAACGTTACTGTAAATTTTATAATAGTTATTTAATTAATCCTTTTTGATTTACAGCAAAAGACATGATGGGCTATACTAATTTAAGACAGAGCAACTAATTTAACAAATTAGAAAAATATGCAATTGGTATAAGCT
The DNA here is from genome assembly GCA_037158775.1 of Hetaerina titia. Taxonomy (NCBI): domain Eukaryota; kingdom Metazoa; phylum Arthropoda; class Insecta; order Odonata; family Calopterygidae; genus Hetaerina; species Hetaerina titia. The sequence continues at coordinate 89,563,112 of CM073771.1, read as the reverse complement.
CTTTATTCCTATGATGGAATGAGTTTTATTGTATCTGCTCTAAATTTAAATCAAATGCCACTATTACATATTTTACATGACAAATATTTTTGTGACGTAATAATTTCTCTTGTCTATGAAGTCTAATGTGTAGACAAGGTGTTTTTTTTGTTATAGTTTCTCCCATTAGTTTGAGACAAAGAATCCTTATTTAGGGGCACTAGTTAGATATTTAATCTAATTAGCATGGCTATCAAATATTTTTACATTGAAAAATTCTGTGCGCATTTAAATAAAAACAGATTATTATTTTTTTCCATACCAAAGCGTTTGTATCGTGCCATCAACTACATTTCGAGGCCTTATTATTTAGAAATTGGGTTTAATTTAAACTACCAAAGTCCTTCCTGCTTATGTTTTTATTCAACTTGATATCAATTTACGTAATTGGCTTCTATTGAATTAGAATGTATCTTTCGTCATTCAGATTGACCAACGCCGTAACTTGAAAGATATTTAATGTCTCATTCTTAATGACCAAGGAAAAGTGCCATGCAAAGTGAAAGATCCACTCAAAGTAAAAAAAAGTCTTTTCATGATCAATGGGGTGAAACTAAGACGCTTTGGGGTATTCTTTCTATGCCTGCTGATAGCAAAATGACAGACATCTTTTTGAGTCGTTAAATTGAATGCATAATTAGGGTATTATTTGAAACATCTTCCCATTCAAACACTAGTGGATTTTGAACTGATGAAGACATCCTCCGGCTTCTCTTTTTCAAATTTACCACACCTTTTCAGATCTTCCTTTATCTCCATCTTCTCATTCATTTTCCGAAAACTGCCTCACTCTAAAAAAAATCGGGTTCTTTGACTTTGAAATAGATACTGTCCGAAGAACTGTGAGGAGCAAAATAGAGTAAAGATATTTGGTGACCCGGCTTGAAGATCCAGGGTATGGGGAGTGAAAGAGGGGATATAGATTTAAAAATTAAATTAGATAAGATTACGAGGAATTTCGAGTGAACCTCAATGAAGTACTTCGAAAGGAGTAGTGATAGTGAACATTACGGAAACAATAATGTTTACAAAAACAATATAATATTTAGATACTAAATTACATGGTAATATTTAAATATCTGGTGGGAACCCAAGAGTAAATTTCTTCACGGACTAATATCGAATTTGATTAAATGACCATTATGAGTACCGATTATTTCTACTTAACTACATGTTTAAGATTTGTTGCTTCATGTTTCACTGATGTGGTGACATTAATTTATTCTGGGAACCAAGTCATAAGTTTCCTTCCAGGTATCATTCATTCATTCATTCATGCTTCCATTTATTTATAGTTATTTGAAATAACACCGGGTTAATCTCTGTAATGTTTTCAAGCAAAAAACTGCAACGTCGTGTATATTATCTTAACGCATGGCATTTGGGATTTAATATTTTTTTTAAATATAACTTTTTAGACATGGATACAGAAATAATAAACCGGATATAATCACGTACTGTTTTGGACCAATACGGTCAAAGTAGTATGGACGTAAGGAGAAGAATTGCGCAAGACAAGGAGGCTTTCTCAAGGAGGGATTTGATGACGGGGACGTTGAGTAGGGATGTTAAGACAAGACTCGTACGGCGCGGAAACGTGGTCACTGAAGCAGGAGGATAGACGTAGATTGGAGGCTTTTGAAATTTGGGTGTAGAGAAGAATGGAGAAGGTGAAATGGACCTAAAGGAAAACAAATGAGGAAGTACTAGATATGGTGGGGGAGGAGAGGGGTTTGTTGAGAGAAATCTTATGGAGGCCGGAAAAATGGATGAAAGGCGTAGTGAGCGGTAGTGGAATGTTGAAGAAGGTAATAGAGGGGAGAATTTTGGGCAAGGGAGGAAAGGGCAGGAAAAGGATAGGGATGTTGGACGGGATGAAGGGAGGAAAGAAGTACGCGGAGATGAAGAGGGACCTGATGTAGATTAGGTTGCTGGATTGGGTTTTGTTTTGAGTTACAAAATGTTTATTTGATAGTTGTGTCCATCCAAAAACTTATCTTAACCGGTAGATTACCTAATAATCACTTACTAACATGGCTACAAATTTGTGTTTCTTATTAAAAAAAATTTCTTACTGGCCACAGTATTTTTTAAAATTACTTTGGGTTTTAAAAAATATGTGGAAATGTCATTATATTGAGGGAGAATATTTATGTTTCACGTTTTAATTCGTAGAAAATTATTTATTTTTCATTTAATTCGTTTTTTTTAGTGTTAATTTTGTTTTCATAAAATTGTATACAAAAACTCCTTAAGATCACGGAGTCCATTAATTCCGTCACATATACTATAATTATTCAATGGAAATCTTGGACAAAAAAATACAAATGACCATTTTCAGGTAATAATATTTGTAAGAGGAAACTACATGGTTTCTGAAGTTACGATCCCTATCCGATAGCACTTTCAAACCATCTAAATATCTTTTACCAAGTCTTCCTAGCTGAATCCTCCAAGTTTCATAAAGTAAATTGTTGCAAAAGTCTTGTAATATCAAAGCAGAGGATGAAAATGTCGATTTTTTCTCTGATTTTCAAAACTTTCCACATCAGACTGAAATTGAATTGCGGCAAAGTTTTTTAATTCCACATTGCCTCATGTATGCTATACCACTTATAAAATCTTAGAGTTCCTGTTCAAAGTAAAACAGCATGAATAGTATCCTAAGGGAAAAGTTGTCAATCTTGTACGGAAACTGCATCAAGTCGGAAAAAATGTTTGTCAAAGGATACGTAGGATGACGCCTGTTCTCGATGTTTGAACTCATATTAAATAGAATGATCATCAACGATAAGTATAAGTTTGATCACGCAGAAATTTTCTAGACATCTTAATAAATTCTTTATCATCATCAGAAGAAGCTAATGGTGGAGGAACTTCTTATTTACTATCTTTAAAAATCTGTGGCATGTGATATCGAAAATTTTATAATTAATTTACAGATACATATCTTTATGGATTTGTGCGTCGCCGGAGAGAATTCATTTTAAAGACATTAAAAATAACAGCAGGAAAGACAATATCACTATATTGAATGACTGCAAAATATATTTCCAAACGTTAAAAAAATTTGTTTGGACAGGGAAAAATGAACGCGCTTGTTTACCATTCATTAAAAATATTCTAACATGATCGTTTTGCGAGGATTAAAACGGAGTTGTTAATAAATACCTCATTCCTATATATTTTTAATGATTTTTTTATAAATATGAGTTTTTTCGAAACCTTTCATAGGCTCGTTTTCATGTCTCTGGACAAAGTAGGCAATTATGCTTTGTAGAGTCTAACAAGTAAAAATTCTATGATAATGAACGTAGAAGATTTGAGGCTATAAAAAGTAATATTCTATCGCAATTTTAATTCTGTAATACTTGATCGCTGTCAAAATATACATAAACGTTTTGCAATGAATAAAGTTTGGTCAAATCATCGATAGCTAATCAACTCTAGTAAAAAAAATATATTTGCTTTCTTTTTCTCTTTAAATGTAATTTGAATCTACCTTTAAAAATCTAAGCAGCTCTAATCTTCCCTGACATAGATGTCTGAAACTTGTACCAAAGCGTGTACTATTCCCAGGTTAGAGCTCGATAGTGACCTCTGACCTAGTTATAGACTCGAGAAGACTTAATGAAAAAATCTGATTAACATTATCCGGTTTTAAAAGTTGCTTGCAAGTGCAGGGTTTACAAAAAAAACAAGCATATCTAAACATCGATAAATAATTATGAGAGCCAAACTTTTTAATGTTCTGTTAAAAAAAATATAATCTTTATTTGAAATGAACATTTTATCTGGTTTTCTATATCAATGGGCAAATCAAGTTAAAGTTGAAACAAACAATCACAATTTTGCATTTGTTTTCACCAATAGAATGGTGAAATTCAGTTTTCGAGAGATTGTAATCAATGCGTGAATTTCATGGGCGTATCTAGGCTGATTTCAATAGTGGTTATACTTTTGGAAATATTACAACAGAAGTCCGTGTCATCTTCCCCAATCCAGTATTTTTATGATTGTGAGTAGCTAACCAGAAATGCTGTGGTCATACAATTGAAAAAAGTCATATTTCCTTTCCAAATTATATAAATCTATATGTGTATTTCTTGATAATAACATAAATAAAATCAATTTATGTCACTTACAGAAGCTGTCATTTAATTAAAAATTGTTTTGAAGTGTCATAGAAGAACCAGATAGGTTTCAAGCCACAGGGAGCTCCAAATTGCTGCTGAGTCGCTGTTTTTCACATTAGTTTTAAGAATACGTTTTTTGCCAAGTTCTAAGGAAATTAAGATTACGATCTGTTATAGTACTATTACTAGGTGATTAAAAAAACTAAAATATCTGATTTCCTAGTGAAGAGTATCCCATTTTTTTTCTTTTAGAGTCACATATGAACATTATTTGAAACTCAGCTACGCAGTTCTCCATAAATATTTCATTTTTAGTAAACCCACACAAAAAAAATTTTGCATCATTCCTTTGAAATTATTCTCATCTCCTCATTATTATTGGGCAAGCGGTACGGACATCCTTAATTGGAAATTAATTTTTACCAGTTCAGTGTGTGTACGTAAGTAGTTTTCTGCTGTTGAAACTTAGGTAGGATGGCATCTTTCTGAATGGCACATAACTGGATATGACATCGGAGGAAGTTATAACATCGTGTCATTAATTCTCAATATCTATCGAAAAGCTTGAATGAACGTGCAAGTCTATTTCATGTACGTGTCATAAAACTGTTTGCACTTATAATCCGAACTTCGCATTTTCCTGCGAAATGGGACTTCCCGACAGTCGAATTTTCAATGCGGCCCGGGAAAGGATATTTGCCAATTCAAGCCGGTGGGTTTTATTGGGTCCATTTCAATCAAAGCCACACATGATTAGTCACCAAAATGCTGGGGATTGATTCGAGCGGTGGCGTCGGTCGGCGCTTGGAGGAGAAGCGAGGTGGAGAGACGTTGGAGGAGGGAATGTGTTCGGAGAGTGTGGGTAGCTCAAGGAAAGGGGACTCCGAGTTCGAGGGGTGACAGGGATGGGAGTAGGCGTCGAGATGGTTGATCGGCAAGTCACGCAATCCATTAGAGGTGGCAAGCAAACGTGCCGGGCGGGGAAAATGTGCCATTTGGGTTGATACGTATTAATTGCCATTCGCGATGACGAGGAAAGTTCACGAAAAATACCAAGGCCACTATCTCGGTGATATTTCTCTTCACTTTAGGTGGTGGATTCGTCTTTTCATCCATGTCATTCAGCCAGAAAGGTATTTACGACCCAAAAATTAAAACTGACCTTTTTAGCTCGTTTTGGAGTTCTGATATGAAATGGAAAAAATTTCTATGGCAGCAAAAGCATTTAAAAAAATGATATGGGTTTACTTTTTTAATGGAAATGTTAGTTTTTTTGTAATCTTAATAACAATTTTTCTCTCAATTTTGTTTAAAATTTTTGCAGTTAAATCTTATTCAGCCTCATTTAATTAATTTTCATTATGCTTTTGGGCGTCAATTTTTAGAATTAAATAGAGATATAACGGCTGGAGATATTGACGCCTATTTATGTTATTTTTGTGATAGAAAACATTTCAGTTACTTGTTTAAAAGTTTTAAATGAATTTTATGTATTTTATATGCATTTATGTGAACGATGAAAGATACATACCAGTAGAAAAGTGTTTAAATATGAGAATCATTCAAATGTACGTATACAACTACCAATTATATCAATGTAATGCTTTGAGGTTGATATAAAATCAAATTGTCTCACCCACTAATCCCACCGTGACTAATTAAAAAGCTGTAAAATTTTATTCCATGAGTTTTAAAGAATATAGTGAGCATTTAATTTAGTGTAGAAATATACGTCTTAATTTTCTTAAAGTGTAAGCACAATTTATTATTACTGGCTTAGCTCGTACCGTTTTTCGTCAGTTTTTGATCGCCACAGAAAAAATAATAAAACGGTGCATTTTATTGCCTCTCCTAACAACACAAAACTTGGCATCCGACACAAGACAGATCCTTCTTCTATTCCGCACATTTACTTCCTATCTTCATTCCATCCAACCTACCCAGCCTATTCCGATCCCTTCCTTGCTTGCCTAACATTGTTACCTCTATTTCTTCAACATCCCATCGTCAATCAATGCCATCTGAATCCATCTTTCCTGTCTCCTTTAGATTTCTCCCTTTTACCTCTGTTTCTCCCCTGCATTTCCTAACACTTCATTGTTTGTTTTCCTTTCTGCCCATTTCCCACCCTTCTCCACAAGCTATTTCAAAAGCCTCCAAATACGTGTCTATCTTTTTTCGTAGATGTTAATACTTCCTTTTGGCACAAAACCTGCATGTATGGGAGTTTTAACAAGTTTTTCTTATCATCTTTGATTAAAGTCCCTATGATTAATTCCCTACTTGAATAAATTCTTTCACTGTTACGATTCTTCTTTTATTTCCCTACTACTTTCACAATTTTGGTCAAAAGGTCAACTTTATTAACCCCTATAATAAGGTATAACTTAAATATCCGTTTTCTCTAAAACTAAATAAAGGTGTTTTACATTGATTCCCATCCTATACTTATGGAAATGTCTTTGTTATGTGCTCAGCAATGGTTGAAAATATTCGCTTTCAATGTTGCTTGATCACTCGCATATAATCTAATTTATTTAATTCGCAACCGATGGTAATTCATATTCCCAATTCTTTCCATGCAATTCTTCCATTTCCTCCATATGTACAGCCTCTATTCCATAGAAAAGTGAAATGACTTTTTGCCACCAATGCAATGCATTGGAGTGAGATGATTTGTGGTGGGAAGGGTATTAGGAGATCAAGGGAAAGCAACTCGACTCACGTCAGTTAATTATGGATATTGACAGTGAGTACATTACTACTAGACAGGAGCCTTGTTCGACGGTCATGTCACGAATTCACGATGCCATTTTCCATGGAGCAATAATATGCGATTAAATTGTGCATTGAGCTTGTAAAATTGGGTTTGGAGAGTATGAGCATGGTTAAGGATGCTCATGGAGGTGGAAAAATGTCCAAAGTGATGGTTTTCTGCTTACACAAGATGTTCTGAGAGGGTAGAGACGTTGAGGATGAGGAATACCCTGGACATCCATCAACAACACAGTGCGATGAAAATGAGCAAAAATAGAGACACATGCTCGATTCTGATTGACTCCCAAGTGTCAGGATATTAGCAAAAGATTCCAATATTTAAATGACCACAGTGCAGTGCAATTCTAACAGAAGATTTAGCCATGAGAGAAGTGTATCAAGGTGGTCCCCAAGATCCTTTAAGAAGAAGGCTTGTGTGATAATCTTGCCTTTGGCCTCTTAGACTACGTTGAAATTGACCCGAAATTTTTAGAATAGGTGGTTACATGCCTCTTTGAGTACGATCTAAGTATAACCCCTTTAAGAGCCATTTTGGACACAGGATTAAGTCAATGAGGCCATGACGTGGAGCCTGAATGAGGGTTCTGTCAATGCCTTGCAGGAAGCATACCACAACTTACGGAGACACTGGCATTGGTGTGTCGATACATATGGATGTTCCTATAAAGAATTTCAGTAATTTGTACTTTGATTTGTAATATTGTATTTTCCCCAGATTTATTCTGCTTATTTTTTGTGCAGACCTTGCAGGAAAATATCTTGTATATTATCTGAAAATTAATCTCTCCGTTATGTTTTCATGATAATTATTTGAATTTGTTGGAACAAAAAAAAACACAATATCCATAGCGATATCTGTTTGTCTGTTTTTGTTAGTTTTGTTTTTTATTAGCTAAATATTAATTAAGCAATATAATTTTACGATATATAAAGTATGCGGCTTACGCTAACACACTCCTATAACTTTACTCCTTTTATACATTTCAGAAATAATTATGAAAAATATACCTCTTTTAATGTAAACGAAAAATGCCGAGACCGTAAACTTGACTTTACAAACTTTATTAAATCTTTTTATCACACCAAAATAGAGCCGTTACCGGAGATATGGGTTTGTACAAATTTCGTCGCTTCGAGTGATTGGAGGCGCTCAGAAGACGTAAATCGAAGTTAGGTAGATGAAATTGGGATACACCCCTCGTGGCTGAACGTGTGTGCGCAATTTCATTCTTGTTTTCCTACCTAAAGGGATCACTGCAATCTTTAAGAAGCTTTCGTCGCTTCTCTCCCCGGAGTCCCCGCTAAGGAACGCTCAGTGACTTGGTGCCTTTCGCTATGCCTGTGCGCGGACACACAAGCACATGCACGTCGGCGAAGCTCACCCACGGGAACGTTCGGAGCTCGGTGGTTTAATTGAAGACACGAACGTAATCCCATCTCACTGTTTAACAGTCTCACTCCATCAGCTTATCTTGGCGCCCCATGGCTGGCCATTTTCTGGACAACTCCACACATTCGCCCCCTTATTCCCTTCCGCCACCAATCAACCCGACGTCCACTCCCTTTTTCCCTGACTTCTCCTCCTCCCAACGCATGTTGCACATCTCTAAGGAAGTCTCAGGAGCCGCAGCTCCGAATAGCATCTTCACTTTGGTTTACATCTTTTATTTCGTTTTCCTTTGGTTCAAGAATATACTTCTAACCTTCCTTCTTGCTGTAGGGTGACGTAAGCCTCTACCTTAGCGATGTTAAGATCTAATATTAACCGCTTCTTCCACTTCTTCTTTTATTATTTAACCCACATTATTGAGGGATTGAATACATTTATCAGATATATTGGCATTTGAAAGTTTGAAAGAAATTTTGGTACAAAAATTTCTAAATTTTGTTCTCACCAGTTTAATGAAATTCAGTTGCAACCGATTTTTTTCAAGTTTTACTTCTGACTATTTCTGTCTCAAAATAGATAAAACTCGATTCGAACGTTGGCTTATCGGCTTACAATTATGCACTTTATGGTAATTTAATCAAATAATAATTAGTTTCTTACTTTTTTCCCGATGCAGCAAGCATCTATCCCTGCTCCATCATTGAAGGTGTTTCAATGTTTGTGATTATAACTGCATTTTTATTGTAAGATGATTTACGTGAGGATATTTGGTAGCATAATGATCATAGTCATTCTAATATAGTAAAATTTGAAATAATAGAAGAAGATATCATTTAAAGAGTAAAACAATTTTATTTTATACAAATTGATGATACCAGGGTTTTTTCCCATTATACATCTGCAAGTAGTCTATTGACCACGAACATATCTCAATGAGTGCCTTAAGCAATAAAAGGTATATGTTTTCCTACAGCAGGAATATTACTTCATAGAGTAGTAGACATAAAAATATCTTTTTACGCATTCTTCCTCTTTTTTACGATCTTATTAACAAAATTGATTTTCCAAAAAGATAAAATGATATTTTTAACTCATAATTTATGAATTTCCATAAACTTATTACGCGATAATATATTTGTACGTGAGTAATTATATTTGTTACGGTTAATACATTTGTATTCACAAAAACATGAAATAAATAGTATTTCAATATAAATCTTAATCAGAAAGAAGCAAGTAGTAATCAAATCCCAGCAGAAATACATTTTATAAATATTAATACTGACGATTCATTCACAAAAGATATGATGTTTTAATTAATGTGATATTAAATAAAACTTGAAACTTAATTTTAATCACATTATCATTAATCTTGTTATAACAAATTGAGTCAATCAAACAAATATTTTTATGCTTGAGGCATATTCCCCGAAGCACATTAACGAATGGACGAAATTCCGCTCGTCATGAATTAAGTATGGTGGCTCGCTCAAATAAAATGAAATTGTATGTGACCTCGCGTGAATATATTTCCCTTTGGGTTCTCTCATCCTTCTAATAGAACTCCCCTCATTTTTCTCATCCAAAAATTTTGTTGTCTTTCGGTCAAGCGTCTCGTCTGCCTTTCCGGTCCTATTTTCCAACTGATTGATTATAAATGTAATATAAGTATCTTTTTCGAATTTCGTCTCTTTCTTGTTATACTTTTTCTCCAAAATGTTACTCCATCCTCTTATAAGATTTCGCCCGGCGGTCTTCCAGGGAATTCCATTTTCCCCATTCACCATCAGGCCCGCCCTTTCCTTTGTTTTTACTCCGTCCCCTCTTTCAAAACTTAATCTCAACCTTTTCCTTGCTTCTCCAAAATTTTCCCTTCTTCTTAACGACTCCTCCTTGTGTTCTCACCCCATCTGTCTTACTGTCCCTGACATTTTTCGGTGCGGGGATCAAATAACTTTTGCTTCTCTTCCACTATTCTTGCACACTTCAATTATTTCTGTGTAACTTGGGATAGTTGTGATTGAAACAAAGTATTATCTTTAGATAAGGGTTTTTAATTACGGAATTTTAAAGGTTTATTCAGAATTTCCTTAAGGCAACCTCTGGTATTTTTTAATGGGACCGACAAAAAACTAATCACAAAATAAACATAATTATTGAAAAAATAAAGATTTCATGTCAATGTAATTAATTTGCAACAAAATCTGATATCTGTGTCTCCTTGAAAATTATTTTTTTCGATTTTACTCTAGTGTTAATAAAATAGCTGCCATAATGTTACTTATTGAATTTATTTCAGCCCAATCTATTATTGTAATAATATTGAATTCGAAAAATTAAGAAAGTAATTAAATTTAAATCCTAAACTTTAGTACTATGCATAATTTTTCTCCATTTTACTTTATTTAATGGTTAAATATATGCATTCCAAGCAACATGGTTTTCCCTTCAATCCGAAAATTTAATAAATTATATATTCATTCTTTCCTGTAAAATGCTATTTATTTTTGGCTACATGGCTCTTATTTCCCGTCCGATGGTACAAATTACATCTACATCTACATCTACATAAGTACCCTGCGAGCCACCAAAAAGGTGTGTGGCAGGGGGAATTACATTTAAATGCATCGAACTTTTCAATTTACAATTCATATTACTATCGCTGAAATAAATGTAAACGACCACGTTAGATGTGCAAAGTATCAAATATTAAAATAATGGTATTGCCATATCACCATGTACATTCATTCACTAAGGACATGCCACATCCCAAATGTCTTATGAAGATAGGATTTTCGAATTAACTTTTTAAGTTATATTGCTTTACCCTTGGAAACTAGTTTTCCCAGAGATATGATCGATCATCAATTACATAATATATATTAGTATACCAGAGTGTAATTTAGTATTGGATTTGAGTCCAAGCGAGCAATGTCTTTTATATGTAACGTGCGGTCTGGGGCGTGGTCTATCCCATTTTCCTTCCGTTTCCACTTCCTTTTGCTTGCCAGCGCCGTCCTCCGCCGGTGTAGTAATTCTTCTCAGTGTACCGGAGGGCGAGGACACACTATTTGCCTAAGTTATGCCACTTCCCGTTTTCCAAGGTCGACGTCTCCATCTCATTTCCTCTCTAACCGCTGCCCTCCCATACGCAATTTCTTTCCTTCGTCCTCACCTTAAACTTTCCCTTTAAACGTTTCTCCCTCTATCGCTCCTCCTCGCCCCCCTCAGACTATCGTCTCTCCCGTTTTACTCCTTCCCCTCACGGTGGCCCACCCTCCCGTTGATGGCATCCCCTTCAACCTCAGGCTTTCTGCTTCCTTCTCCCTCGGCCCAGCCCCACCGTCCCTCCCCGCATGGTCAGCCCAACCGCTCTCCGCTCTCAGCCTTAGGGTTCCACCCATCGATCCCCCACCATCTTCCTCCCTCCCCACCACAGTACCTTCCCACCGACGCTGGTCGTGGCGGCGGTGTGTTCCCTCGCCCTTTCCTCCCACCTCCCTCAACAAGGGGGCGAGTTCCCACGTCACTGCCGCTTTCGTAATTTCGCCCGATTGAACGTCAACCTCTTTCGTCGGCCGAAGCCGCCAATTAGGGACAAGATTCTCGCGGACTGGACTCTTCTCATCCTCGGCAATCCTCAACTACCCCCTTCCGCCGACACCACAGCCAGGTTACTTTCCTCTTGCCTCACCCCCTATTCCTCCCTTTCGTTCTCCTTTCGTCCCTCTCTCCTCTTTCTACACCTCCACCCCACCTTCTCTACCTCTCTCTACTATCACAACTCAGTAGCGGATTGTAGTGCGCTGTATCCCTCAAATGCAATCCCAGAGTGCGCAGGATGTTCCATGCTCCTTCATTCGTGGAAGAATGCCTTTGTCGTGCTCTTCCTAGCAGCTAGCTTTTAAGAAACGGATTTGGTGTGACTTGAAAGGCGTTAGGCATCTGATAGCACAATAGTAATTAATTAAGTTTTGATGGTATCATGGTCGGGAAATGAAACGTGTTGTATTATTAATGAATGCGAAATATCTCTTTCCTTAAGTTCCCTTTTCCAATTTATAGACCAGAACTCTCATTAGAGAATACTTCCTTTGTGTTAATTTCATTTTTTAATGATGGTGAATATAAATTGGATTTATACGCATCTAGAGATCATGCAAAATTAATCTTACCAAGTCATAGTTGGAGGATAAACAAATATAGGGCGTGTAGGCAGTGATTGATGTATTCTGGGCCAAATTCCTGAGCCTTTGAAAAGCCCATTGTAAAATCCAAGCCGCACCATTTGGTAGCTTAATACTCGTTATTATCCGCAATGGGCACAGGGAGAAGAATAGACTCCCCTATCCTGAATATTAGAACTTCTCATGAATTTCGAAGCTTAACCCAAATGCGAAAACCCGAATTCAGAACGATTATTACTATGGTTCTTACTCTTCATATTATATATTTCATGAATAACGTATCCTCAGAGATTTATTGACTGTGGCTTCATTAGTAATGAATATATCCTTTTAATAACTTAGGTATTTATGTTCATCATTAACATTCAATTTTTGTCCTCTATCTTTTGGACTTTTTTGATTCGATTTCTTGTGACCCACGACTAAGCAAATAAGGCAAAATTAAAGACTCCACAAGTTCTGGAAATCCAATTTATTGCCGCTTAATATGAATGCTTGTAAAAGTAATTTTAGTTTTTCGTCACCTATCTATAGTAGCTTTTTTACTGGATCAATTTATTGAGACCGTGATCAAGGTTCTGGAATTTTCAAGGACTCCATGCCATTTTTTATTGATATGTGTTTTTCTTCAAATTTCATATCCTAGACCCAATGCAACTCTCGAGAGGATGAAAATTTACATATAAATGCTCACCAATTCTAGTCTATTGAAACACATGCTATCCTATTTGTACAGGTTTATCCCTCCCTAACTAATCTTGCAACGACCCGCTCTCCCTATCTCTCGTCGATTCATTGTGAACGCCGACACACAGCAGGTCATTCGATATTAGATTCATGAGAATCAGAGTGAGAGAGATAAAATCAGGAGCTGATGTATAATGCAAAAGATAGCTCTTGCTGTGGAGTATACGGAGGGACTCGGCCCAATTTTCTTAAAGGTGTTGAGTAATTCTGGTCTTTTATTTTTCCATTTCTATGTCGTTAAATGTATTTAACAATATACAACCACAATCCCAATTATTAACCACTAAAATGCATCTTATAAGCTTAATCTACCTAAATTTTTCACTATAATTTTGTCCAAAAAATAAAACTATAATGAATGTCATTAAAGCCACCCTCTCCAATTTTTCCTTATTTGAGTCATTATATTTATTAATCCTTTATTACGTATAATTAATCCTTATATTATGATGTATAATATTATTATTCCTTCTTTTAGTCACTTTTTTGGAGTATAATGATATCTTCACGAATTTTTCGTTTGTACTTTCATTACAAAATAAAAACACATCATCATTCTTTAAAACTTTGAAGAACAAGAAAAACAGCATTGCTCACTTTAACCCATGTTAACTACGTAATGATAGAATATACTCTAATTTATTATTATTTCATGGTTTAACGTCCTGTATCTTAATAAATTGAACTGACATATAGTTTATAATTGCTTTCTTAAAATTAAATTAGTACTTTTTGCAAAGTAGGGACCACGTCAAGAATTTTCTGTGTATCATTTGTTTCAAAAATTTAATGCTTTCTCCGTTTACTTTCATATACACCGGATCCCTTCGTAATATATTAATCATGTAGGTGAATAATAATAAAGAACTTAAGCCAAAAGTAAATACAGCATATAAGAATGTGTGTGTACAATATGTATATATATATATATATATATAATAAAATAATATATATATATAATATATATATATAGAATAAATAAATATATATATATATGTATATATATATATAGAATAAAACAGATAACACGTAAAAGGACACTCACACTGTAGATGATTTAAGCTTTCGGCCTACTCCGAGGCCTTCTTCAGGTCAGAGTCTGACTGTTCTATCTGAGAGTCTATCTGTTTTATTCTGTGTTCCATTGTGCCGTCCAAAAGTTATATTGCTCTCGTGAGTACTTCCGCATCATCGATATATATATATATCATATATATATATCGTATATATATATATGATATATATATATATATACGATATATATATATCATATATCATATATATATATATATATATATATATATATATATATATATATATATATATATATATCGATGATGCGGAAGTACTCACGAGAGCAATATAACTTTTGGACGGCACAATGGAATAATATATATTATATATATCGATGATGCGGAAGTACTCACGAGAGCAATATAACTTTTGGACGGCACAATGGAATAATATATATATATTTTTATATATATATATATATATACATTTTTATTATTTATATATTACATATTTTTATTATATATATATATATATATATATATACATATCCATCTATATATATATATATATATATATATATCGATGGATATGTTTCCCAGGAAGATCTGGTACCCGAAATATCAACTAGCTTGGGTGGAGCTGCAGGTGCCCAAAGTGTCTTGCCCGGGAATCGAACCCGGGACCCTCCGGTCAGCAGTCCAACGCTCTACCCACTAGACCACTGCGACTCGCCATATATATAGAAATAAAAAAAATATTTCTATATATATTATGTGTGTTTGTGAATGGCCCTCTACCCACTAGACCACCGCGACCCGCCATATATATAGAAATAAAAAAAATATTTCTATATACATTGTGTGTGTGTGTGTGTGTGAATGGCCCCACTATCCTGATGTGTGAATTCGACTAAAAATACCGTTTATATGTACTGACTGAACTCTACCATCACCTATCAAACCGACCTTCGGGTTGAATACGGTGTTTATATAAAAATATATATATACACTGATGCTTCTGATAGTTCAGGCCAACGCAATAATTTTCTACCACCATTCATACGCCTCTGGATGAAGACAACCAACCTCATAACCCTAGTCAACTTCATGGTATAGAAGTTCTTAGGATTTGTGTATCCTCTCTATTAACTTTCACCCGACTCGCAATCTGTTCGTATTTAAATACAGCAATCAAAAGGTACCGTACTTGGGTAACTATTTGTCCAAAAATGTGCTTGGACAATTCAAAGAAACTGCAGAAAATGCCGCGACGGTAACATTTGACGGAGTCATCCGCGAATATGCATTCATGTACAAAATTTCAAATTGTATAAATAATTCGATTTGATCAGAATTTAAATCTGGATCCCTTGATATCTGGGTGATATAGCCAGTTAAGCTACCGAGGCTTCCTCGAAACACTGAAGTTTTAGGGGCTTTAAGTGAACAATGATATACCAAAATACCATGCATACTTTACATTTTGTTTTTGTATTCGTTCGCGTTCCGCCAAAGTGCACGAGGTTTAAGCCGACTTTTAAACACTAGCGTGATTTACCTTTGATAAAGAAACTGCGGAAGATGTCACGGGAGCATTTTAATGGAGTCAACCGCTAATATGTTTTAAACTTGTTTGCAAAATAAATTAAATTCAGTGGAAGCATCCTGACATATGAATATTAACTCTCAACATTTCATCCAGGTCAATGAATGCATAATAGCCGTTTGAAGTTAAATTTGTTGAATTCCATGAACTTCTACAATTTGTATTTCTATTTTTTTTAGCTAATCTACCGGTTTAGATAGGTTTTTGGATGAACACAACTCTCAAATAAATATTTTGTAACTCCAAACAAAACACAATCCAGCAACATACTCTTCATCATTTTATTTCTATATGTTACAAAATATGTATTAAGGATGAATTATGTACTTTTAAAATTATAGCTTAAAAATTTATATTTAACATTTGATAGATGCTAATTTTTTACCGCCAAAAATACCGTTTATATGTATGGAAAGTCATCAATAACATTAATGACTGATCTAAACATAGTCTCTCTTGATCGTAATGTACTAGTAACACCAATCTTAAGGCCATCGAAAACAAGCTGGAAGTTATATTTTGATAGGCCTTGATAAATCGCCTCAGCATCCTTCACCACTGCTTCTGATGATGAAAAGCGTATATAAATTCTTCACAATGGGGAATGGGAAAAAGTCATATGGAGGAAGTGTATTGTGGTTTTCCGATAAATCCACACTCCCTATCATCTCTCCCAAGAAGGAGTATACGTTAGCAAACAAGACAATATCTGTTTCCATTTTCCTCCCTCCCTTGTTTGCTGTTAGTCATCCCCCCTCTCCCAGAAGGGCATTGACAACGCTATCTTTTCCGTATGTCACCAGCTACCTTTTGCCGTCAGGGATGAGGTGAGACAATCCTGGAACATTAGGTATTTTCCATTGCCCGTTCTTTCCCTACTACCTACATCTTCGAGTTTGGTGGCTAAACCTCCGACCGCACTCTGAGGCGCCTAGCCTTGCCCCACTCCTCTCCCAATGCAAGGTGCTGCCCTCGAGTCTGCTGATCGAAACTCCCATCGCACTCAGTACCCCCGACCCTCTTCCTACGCCCTATGCTGTCCTTGGAACTCCGCCGCTTCTGTCACCGACCACCCTCGACGAAGCTACGTGTTGTGGGTGAAAAGCCGTCACCCAATCTACTCCTTGGTGCCTGATCCGTTCATTTTTTTGGATTGAAAACGACTACCAACTTATTAAATATACCACTCATTCATTCTGTGCTACGCTCCCACCAATTATATCGCGGTGGCCAACCACACGACACTAGCTCAAGATAACTGGGGAATGAGCTATCTCATTTAAATTTATTTTCGCAAAATATCCAGTAACAACTTTTGCAATGCATGACCGTGTACTATCGTGGTGCAATATCCAGCATGTTTCTTTGAAATGTGGTGTTTTGAAATTGATTTGGACTTTGAGAATTTTCAGGACATCCCCCAATGTGTTCGGTGATCTATTTGTGGTTGTATGTGTCGGTAGAGCAATCTTCATTCCCTGTGCATAGCAAAGTGGCATGACGATATCGTTCCCAGCAGACACCACCGCTGGGGGTTTATTATGTGCTAAAGATACCAGAAACGGGGATTTGCCGTTTGCTATGAGGTCGAAATGGATGTAGCTAAGGTTTGAACGCAGAGAGAACCGTCAAAGAAACTCTTCATCTTCCAGAAGCGCCACCTTCAACTGTGGACAAACCTGCATACAAGCTCCCTGTTGTTCGGGTATAAATCTCGAAACCCATTAGGCACACAAACACGACTCCAAATCAATTTTTCTTTTGAAAATGGGTGAGTTGCACTCAATGATATTTTCGATATTTCTGATATCGCCGTTAACGCCATTAGACAATGTTTTCTCGGAATGGATGGAGCAGTCTAAATGTGTAACTCATTAAACACAATGACTGTAGCCCCGGAACAACCATCCTAAGAAATGATTTTATCCCTTCTTTAAACACTTTAAAACACATTTTAGGTGCACCATTCGAAAAAACCGGCTCCCACTAAACCTTATTGACCATTATCTTATCCTGGTCTCACGATTTCGCAAATGAACTCAAAATTTAAGTAAAGCAGAATTATGAGTAAAATTCAAGTCAGCATGTCGTTATTAGATAATTTATTCATCGAGAACACTGTTATTAATAAAGGATGGCGATTTCTTTTACAAGGAGGAAAATGCATGGTATTTCTTTAGGCAGGAAAAAGAACTGCTAATTTCTAAAAATGAGAGCATATCGAAATATATAACTTTTTAACCGTAGTCATTGAATTTTAAATTTTTATCCTTAAAAATTCATTATGTTTGTCTGAGTTGCAGTACAGGAACGTGGGTGTTATCGCTGAAGAGACGAACTGTTGCTTTGTCTCCTTCACCTCGGACGAATTTTCCTTTCACCATCTTTTCCCCCCGCCCCACCCTTCGCTCTCCAAAACCCGCGGCAGTCACCACTCCGCCGGACAAGCAAATCCGGCACTTACGCTCCCGCCAGCGGAATCCCGATTTCACTACACACCCCGCTTCCTACATGCTCCCTGACTCACCTCTCAGCTGCTCCGACAGTTCGCGAGCACCATCGGTCTGAAATCCTTCCCTAATGAATAATAAACAACAGCTAACCCTTCTGACGTGAAATGAGCGAGGAGAAGTTAGAAGGGGGTTTAGTTAGAAGAAGGAAGGTTGTCTGTCTGGAGGGGGCGAGTGTCAGCAAACCAACCTCGAGGAGAATTGAAGAAGTGGAAGGAAGAGAAGATGAATCGGGAGGGTGGTTTCCATAGGTTCCGCGGCCAGACGCCGGTCACCCGAGTCAATTCCTAGGCACAGACGAGAATGGAAACTAGTTTTTGGACTTGGGATGCAAATTTTGTACGTCGGAACACGGATGTGAAACACGCAATATTGGAAGAAAATCCATGAGCTCCATTGTGTTCGCCTTTCGTCGTCTCAAGCTTAGTTTCTCTCACTGCTTCTCATCGTCTTGAGAAATCTCATCAATAGGGAGCGCCATTGTGCTTTATTCTTTATTTTCCTTTTCAGCTAGAATAATTATGTCATTTATGCTCATCTAATTTCAGAGAGAGATTGCAAGGTTCGTCACAAATATTCACAGGCATGATAATTCTAGTTTTATTATTGCATTTTAATTAATTGCTCTCGCAAAAATGACTCCCAGCAAAGGTTTATAAAATTACTTATCTTAAGTTTATAAATTTCCAAAATTTTTCGCGTCAATTACAGTGTAAAAAATTAATTAAAAAATCCTTAGAAAAAGTTAAATAAGGTTTCTCTATTGGAGTAAATATCAGGCCGTTCAAAAACTATTGAATGTAAAATTGTCTTCTGGCTATAGAACAATTAGAGAACATTAAACTCAGAGTCGGTTTCGGAATTTTAAACGTTACCCTCTTTCTTAATGAATTGGTGCCTATTATGATGACATTGCCTTCCTATTTTATTCAACTGAGACATAAAAATAAACTTCGACCGTAACCAAATTTTCAATTTTACATGGGAAAAATCCAAGATAATATATTAAAGCACCTTAATTTGTTTTCATTTCGCCATTTATTAACATGCTTTCAGTGCAAACAACAGAAAAACTGTTGTTCTATGTTCTCTTATTTTATCTTAACACCATAAGTTCACTTCGGTAAAATTTTTATCATCTTCTTTAGTAGATATAAGGAATGGTTTCTTCAAATTTACGACGTAAACCATCTTAAAGAGAACTTTAAAATTTATTACGTTGGAAAACGGCCAATGATTATTGGAACTGTCACTACTTCGAAGATTTAGGCTAAGCCGCATGGTATCGGAGGGTTGTTGGAATGGAGGAGAGCTGTAGATACTGGGCTTCTATAAAAGCTATCACGTAAGGTAATAAATGAGCACTTTGGATGTATGGGGAAGGATTTTGTGGTTTCATTCTAAAGCGCTAGAATCGACAAAACGATCCTTTCGTTTACATTTTCGAATCTAGAGTAAGCCATTTATATGTGAGGAATTGATCGATAGCCCAATTTTAACGAAAGGCAGCAATTTATCGTAAAAAAATTGATTCTTTCGTTGTCCTATGCTGTCTCGAGGTCTAAATCCACGGTAAAGTGATTGTGAAAAGGAATGGTGCTCCCTTATTAGATAAATTAATTGGGTTTCTGTTTAGTGGAAAAATAACGGCATGGTACACAATAGTATCCGATTCGTTCTCCCTCCTAAATTAAAAATATATTCTTTAACCAGTTAGCCTTTTAAGTGGAAGGTATTATTAAATTTATATTTTATTTTTAAAATATTAATGAATCAATAGAGGTAAAAAAATAGGTGGTTATAATATTGAAAAAATAAAATTTTGCTCTGTAAAGTATTAAAAATTATTATATATTATGAAATCATAACTAACTTAATTTCAATAAGGGATATAAATTATGAAATAAGAATCATTGAACACATATTATGACTCAATTAAATTCAACAAGGGCATTGAAGAGATGAGTAAGAAACAAAACGGTTAATCCATAGCCCTCGTAAAGAAGACAAGAGAGAGAATAGCTAAAAGCGTTAGAGAATCATTGTTTGATCACTTATAAATAGCAGCTGCAATTTACATATCTCTAATCAGTAATAGAAGTTATGAACACTTATCAGCGAATATTTCTAATGCAATTCAAAATTTGCTAAAACTTTAGAGCAAATAAATAAAATTATTCACACTTATATTGTCAGGTTTTCAAATTGCATAATTGTTTCTTTAGTAATGCGCAGTTTTGGTTGGCCCTCTTGTACAAATCACTGAGTAGAATCTCGCTTTATTTTTCACTTACATTTGTGCATGCTAGCCTTTTAGTTCTGCTCAACAATCTTGGAACTTTTTTTTCTATTTTCAAGATATAAAGTTCTACATTATAAATTTTCTGTGACATGAAATGGTAATGAAGTGGTATTCTCGGAATCCTAAGCCAGGGGGAAAATAATCCTTTTTCAAATTATTGTTCCCCCTCTGTGATTAATTAAATACTACTTCTCTATTTGAGAGATAGTAAATTTGCAAAATCCGCTGATTTAACTACACTAATCCGAATATAGTACGGCTGTCGAAATTCTTTAAAGAAGTTAATGTTGGAAATTGCCTCTGCGACACTGGTTAACTAATGATTTTGAAGCATTTCAACTTGAGGGAAACACGACGAATTTTAGCTTTTACAGGTGCGGTATGAATAATCATTTATATAAGTGATTTAAATGGGAATGCCCATCATAAATTAAGGTTTATCATTTATATTTGATAATCTTACTTTATATGCATTATACATACTAACATATCACCATTAATAAAAGTTGTCAAACGAAAATTTAATTTTAACTTCATCATAGCTTATTATGCATTTGGTTGAAATTTTTTGTGCAAAACATGAAATGCACCACCGAATATGAATTGTAAGAGTTTGAATTTCCTTGCCGATTTCCCCCAAGTTGAGCAAGGTGTAAAAACCATCTCAATTCATTTCATTGTCACTTATTAAATCCTTTCCCAGAATCTCATTAATTTGGGCTTTGAATGTAGATACAAAGTGGCTTACTGAGAATATTACTATTATTAACAGATTGCATCAAGGTTTGAATGGCACGGAAAAAACTGTACCTGTATCCTCCCAGCTAATTTCTGCGGGAACTTACATTTCAAATCAGTAAGGGAATTCGGACAGCTTAATGTTTGTGAAAAAAATTTCTTTTCTTGTTTAACTACGGTCTAGGAAGAATTATTATCACTCATTTGCTTTGGGAGCCCGGAACGCCGCATTGCGTTTATGGTTCTCATCGTGAGGATTAACACTCGCGGAACCATAACGGATGCGTTGCGTTATGAGACCAAGTGAACGAAGGACCATATGCCGTCACTGCGTTGACCTGACCCCAGTAATAAAGCGACTAAATCAAATCAGAAATCCGACGCCCACGATCCTCTCTCTCCTTTTTCCTCTCTTTCTCTTTCTGCCTCTTTCTTCACCGAAGAAAATTTCTTAATTAATGTTCTTCCCACGTGCGTCATATTTCTCTTTCATTTTAAATGTTCTAAAACTCGCTCAGCTTAGCGAACGCTGTTGTCTCACCCACTCCTCTCCTCACTCCCGTTTCACCTTCATTGCTCTTCTCTCACCCATTTGTATCTATCTTTTTCAACAATATGTAAGTCGTTTTTACTCCACCGCGACTCTTGCTTAACTACCTCACTCCGGGTATTTCCCGTAAACCTTTTATTCTTTTCACCTATTTCATCTCCTCCCACTCCCCTTCTCTTCCTACACCCTCAGTCGTCGTTAATCCCCCTTCAAATTCGCTCCACTTGGCGAGGTTTCCAAATGTGCTCCCTTCACCTCGGACGGTCTTTCCTTATCGCTCTCATTCTCATTCTTTCCCTGGCCGGAAAGTAACTAAACCCACTCCACCTCCTACCCGCTCTGAACCCGTTTCCTTCCATTCCTCTCTCACTTACCTCGGTTCCCCTCCTCGCCTCCTTTCGCTCTCTCGTTCTCGAGGATTTTGAAACCCGGATAATTGGAGCTTATGTCGGCTTGACCCTTATACCAGCCTTCTCCTCTCCTTTCCTCTCGTCCATTTACTTTATTCTCTCCCCACTCCACTCCCCCCCTCACCCACGAGAAAACCACACCTCCAGGCGCCGCCCGACTCCCTCCTTTGCCGTGATCCCTTAGGCTACCCATTGCATGAGTTATAAATGTTCAGTACTTGAGGGAGCGGCGGACGGGAAGTAGGGAGTGGAGCAAGTGGAGATGGGGTTGCCAAAGCGGTGAGGAGAACAGAGTACGTCAGGGAAGGTTAAGGGCGAGGAGGGAGGGTTGGGGGAAAACCCTGGTTGTAAGAATGGCTGAATGTTGAAGTTGGCTGTGGTCCTGAGCGAACAGGGCTTTCTGCTGACCGGGCAAGGGCAAAGGGAGAAAGGGGTGAAGCGGGAGCTCAGTAAGAGAGGGAGAGTGGTGGGGAAGTAGGGAGGTGGGGGATTTACAGGGCCCTCCGTGATGGGAAGCTCAGAGGGAGGGCCTTCCTTTGCCAGAGGGTTTCCCAGTCGACAGAAGGCCGGGTTTTTCGGATGTAGGAGGAAAGAGTGGTTTTCTACGCTACACGGCCTTTCCCTTTTCCCCTTGCTGGGGTTATTCGTGCCTTTTAAAATATAAACATCGCATTGCGATATGTGCAGACTGAATATCCCAAGTGACGCATCTGCCATGAGATTTCATTGAAAGATATCGCATTTGACGAACATTGTCCATGAAATTCACGGGTGAACCTTATAGAGTCGCACGTGATCGCTCTTTTGTGAGGAATTGCTTTAAAATTTGATTGGGCATTAGGCTATGAACGAATCTATACCTATGAAATCTCAAATTAGAAAATGTGGGTGCAAAATATCGAATACAACTACCCCTCTCACTATCAATTTTATCCGTCACAAATGGGAAATTTGTATTCATTTCCTCTGAACTGAAAACTAACTAACAGTTGTAACCGAAAATTTGAGCTCATCATCAAAACTATGTCAACAAAAAATGATTAAATATTTTAAGCGTTTTTAATAAAATCTATGGCTATGCTATGATGTGCATGAAACACACAGAAACAAGAGTAGTTATATCAACATGAATGTTATTTACTTCAGTAAGGGTAAGGTTGTTTTAGAATTAAAAACGTTCATTTTTTCCAGAAAATTCATGCTACGATGTCCAGTTATTTTGTTAAATTTATGTCAAAAATCAAAGCAAAGAATTTTCATAAATACTTAAGTATAAAAAAGACAAACACATTAACCAACCCGAAGGTTTGTTTGGTAGGTGATTGTAGAGTTCACCCAGATTGTAGAGTTCAGCCCGACGGTGTGTGAAATTCACAGATCAAGGTGGGGGGGGGCAGAGCCTTTCCCTGTACCGATTATTGTTTCCCAGGAATATCTGGTACCCGAAAAATCAGATAGCTTGGGTGGAACGGCAGGTGTCTAATGAAGCTTGCCCGAGAATTGAACCCGGGCTTTCTATCGCTCCAACGCTCTACCCTTGTCTACCGCGACCCCCCAGTTAAGTATTAATACCTACATACTTATTTAGCTTACTTATAGTATATTATAACGATCGGTTGAGAAAAATCTTAACGTCTATGGTCGCCATTTTAAAAAAGAGGTACATTTACAAAGTTTACATGACAGTTCCTTATTCTATCCACATCCTGCTCTGGGAGTCCTTGAGTGCGCACCTACGTCCAATTACGGCGCATCGCATTGGCGGCCTTTCGACTCATCGGAGAGATATGGCATGGAGATATCGATCGCACGCCGCATTCGATGCATCGCTTTGTCATCCACTCGCCCACACCTTCCCCCTCCACAGCCTCCTAACCTCTCTCCTTCCCTTCTTTCCAAATAGCCTTTTAAGACTCGGGAGTTTGGAGCAGAGCGGGAACACTGGAGGCCCAGGGGAGAGAAATGGGGGGATAGATGGGGAGAAGTGGAGGAGGGGATGGAGAAATGGATCGGACGTTTAGGCGCGCGTTTGAGGACGGTGCGATGGGTCCGAGGAGAGGATGAAGTGGGAGTTAGGTGGGGAGTCGTAGGGATTTCGGGGTTTCGGAAAGTTTTGGGGCTCGAGGACGGGGGGTGGGTCATAAAGAGTCCGCGGAAGAGAGTGGAGCGGAGGGAAGGAAGGAGATGGAAGAGTAAAAGAGGAGACCTGGCCGTGTGGCTTGGGAGTGAAGCACCAAAGCGAGGGGAGAAGGTGGGTGCTTTGAGAGGGAGGTGGAGCCCCGAGCGAAGCCGCGAGAACAGGGTGAACGTCAGGGTCCTGTCAGGCAGGGGCTCGGTGGCGGCGCCGTTCATGGACTGTTTAATCATTACCGCTTACTCTGAGGGTGAAATAATGGAGCGGGAAAAGGGAAAGCATCCCACACCAACACCTTTGCCCCCATGTGAAACCTATCCCGTTCCATCCCTCCGTTCCACCATCCGCTGGCCAGACAATCCCCCGTGCCGTCGCACACCTTCGCGTTGAGTTAGCATAAGTAATCGCCCGTGGATGTTTGTATCATTCCCCTCCTCTAGGGAATGGGGTGGAATGGTTGGATTCGAGGGCATTTTAATGGAGTCCGGAGCTCTCTCTCCCTCCCTGTCCCGGCGGACAAAAGGACCGGACGGACGGCCGAGTGTTCCCTAACCCCGTGGAACGAAGCACCCAGGCGATGAGAGGTAGAATGCCAAGCTAGCTCTTTCTCCCGGGCTCTCCCTTCCCGTGGATGTT
This sequence comes from Hetaerina titia, assembly GCA_037158775.1. Taxonomy (NCBI): domain Eukaryota; kingdom Metazoa; phylum Arthropoda; class Insecta; order Odonata; family Calopterygidae; genus Hetaerina; species Hetaerina titia. The sequence goes on along the minus strand of CM073771.1, from coordinate 89,537,936 downwards.
TTCCTCAGTCCTCCGTTTACATGCCGGATTTCGGAGGGTGAGTTTAGTTCGGGGGGGGGGGGCGGAGCTGGCGAAGTAAGGTGTGAGATAGGAGGAGAACAATAGGGGTGGGATGGTGGTGGGACTGAGAGGCGACACGTCGGAGGGGACCCGAGGACGACGGAGCCGTGCTTCGCGGGAGAAGGTAAATAGAGAGGAAAGAGAGATAGCAGCGAAGTTGAGCTTGGAAAGTGGAGGGCGGAATATAATCTTTTGCGACGAGAAAGGAGGACTCGGTGGTATACGGGCGGGAAATGTAAGTCTTTGCATGTACTTGACTGCTTCGCTAAAATTACGAAAGTTTATTCTGTTTTAAAGTATTATTATTATTACCGGGGTAATCTCCCGGTTAGAGTTTGGACTTCCGACGGCCCTTGAAAACCAATTCACACCGTCCTTGTGCTCACATGGTATTCCTTGGCAACGTAAATACCACCATTTCGCTCACATTATTTCCCTCTTTATCTTCTTTTGCATTAAACTGTTCTCTAATCCGTCCAAAGTGTTAATTTATTTCATTCCTCCTCCTCGACGACTTAATATTCTCGCTTTTACCACGCATTCGTTGCTTCATTTCAGTAATTCTTCCATGCAACATTTGGCTAATTAAAATTTCAGAAATCCCTATATGACTTACTCTATTTCCCCCTCTATATTTAACCTCTTTCCATGGGTGAGTAAATGAAATCGGAAGTTACTTTCTAAGTGTGACAAGATTTCGAAAATGTTTCAACATTGCTGTATTAAATAGTTGGGGAAATTCTGATTCTTTTAACTCCACTTTATTTTTGAATGTTACGCAAACATTGGAGCTTTTAATTACATGACCGAGATTAATATTAACTTGTTGGAAGCCAGTGGTTTATTTAAGATGATCACAGAATGGATAGGTACTGGAATTGCACAAACTACTCAGGCTTATTAAATCAAAAGAAGTAGATTTATTGAAAACGCAACAAGTTCATTGGTGAATATATAAACACAAAAAGAAATGGGCTTATTGGCAATTTAAATATCAACTCTTATCTGGAGCCGATTAGTTTCATACATTTTAAAAATCTTTAAATGGAGCGAATTTCAAAATCAAGTAACTAGTGACTAGCCATTTTACCTATAATTCATCGATTGGTGAAATGATAGTGAATATAAAACGTTGAGCGATGATGCGATTAAATCTAACCGACGGTGAGAGTTATCCGCGTTATCTAGAGATTTCCGTGGATAAATACGGTTTAACTGAGATTATCTTCTGAATCTCATCATACTTGAATTTTTGGATAAAAATTCCTTGAAAATAACAAAACATTGAGATAAAAAAAACGCCACTACATCCTGATATTTAGATAGCACCTGATTTACAGCTTAATGCCACGTGAGCTCTAGTCGTCAGGTTTCACAAAAACCTCCTTGTTGACTACTGTAGGTCGATTTTGTTTGACTGTTAAGGAAGCAATAAAATGACTTTCAGGGTACATCGTACAGATTGGTTTTGTTTTATAACGGCTTCAAAAATCACGAACATGAACCCTGTCAGTTAAATGTATATCTGACTAAGTAAAAGCTATTTAAACGTGCATCCTCATTGTCTTTCTAACATAGAACCAATATCTATGTTACAAGAATGAAAGTCATTAAAAAAATTAGACCTTGATTCATTTAGTGCAGCCTTTCCCAAACCTTTTTGAGTCATGGATCCATAAAAACTTTACCCAACGCCCCCAATCGATATCTCTTTAAAATGAAACTCAAAATCATAAAACAAAATAACCAAAAGAGGAACATTGAAATGATTAAATGAAAAACAATGAATAATGAAATGTTTATTTAGAATCCAATTGATGTATAGTTTCCCTATCACATTTATGGAAAAGACTTAATACACAATAAAAGGAACTTAGTTGAATATATGACTTTTTAATAAAAATAAATTATCAAAGGAAATAATTTTGAGAGTGCCTTTTTAGAAGTTTACATGTTATTTTTTCCTTAAATTAAGTAATTGTATAACTAGAAAATTTTCAATTAATGAAAATATAATAACCAATAATATTTGTTAAAATTAGTTAAATAATTAGGAACTATTGATAATAGTTTTTAATGGTCTAGAATTTATTTAGGGAGATTCTATTGCATATTTAGAAACATTTTATAATCGAATAAAACTTTAATGGGATGGATGTGGTTGATTACTATTGATGATGATGCTGAGGATTCTTAAATTTCCGTGTTCACAAATCTACAGTCTGTTTCTCTGCTTGGAAATAAGATGAATGATTGCACTAAAAGCATGTTCAGCCAAATATGGTGCCGGAAATGCTAGACGGAGTTTTTTAACCACCATCCATAATGCTGGAATTTGGTCGGAAACCTTTTGTAACAAAAACTTTTGATTATTTCTCTTAAACTTTGGTTTTAATCCAACGTCATTTTTTATTCAAATTAATTCTACCTCTAATACTTCAACTTCCTCAATATCTAAAAACGGATTTATCACCCAGTCCGGATTTTCTAACAAGAAAAGATCCTCAAATCGCTGCGTCATATTTTTATGCAAGGTGGCTAAATGGTCACAAAAGACTCTCAAATCATCATCATCCAAACCAGCTTCCTCTTCTATCTTAAGATGGGAAGGAAGTCATAAAAGAGGTCACTCGCGGCGACCAATGTTGCGCTTGAATAAAATCAAATTGGAAATAAAGTCACCACAGATTTTTCCTTTAAAAGATAAGTATTATTTCCCTCCCATCGTAAATTTATTTCATTCAGCTTTGCCAATAGTTCAGACAAAAATGCAACGTCACTCCAAATCCACTTAAGGTTATCGCTGAGAAAAGCGTCTTTCTATTCAAAGAACTGCACGAAAGTGTCCAAAAGAAAGAAAGCGTCTTATAAAATTGACTTTTTATAGCTAACGAACATCCAAGTGTAGTAAAAAACGTAAATACATATATAACAGTGCTATAACAAGAATGATATAATGCAATGGATGAACAACAACTTACCCATCTTAATTAATTAGGTAATCTACCGGTTAAGGTCGGTTTTTGGATGGACACAACTATCAAATAATCATTTTTGTAACTCCAAACAAAACCCAATCCAGCAACCTAATCTACATCATGTCCCTCTTTATCTCTGTGTACTTCTTTCCTCCCTTCATCCCATTCGACATCCCTATCCTGTTCCTGCTTTTTCCTCGCTTGCCCAACATTCTCCCCTCTATCGCCTTCTTCAACATTCCACTACCGCTCAATACGCCTTTCATCCATTTTTCCTGCCTCCATAGGATTTCTCTCAACAAACCCCTCAACAAACTCTCTCTCTCTCAACAAACTTACCAATACAACCTTGATAATATCGTTGGAACCGAATCGTTTGGAAAATGATTACCTAGGTAATTATTTAGTGTAAAAACACCTAATATAATTATCAGATGAGTTAGTTCCTCTCCAGTTTCACATTCGCACTAAACATTGCTACCGAAGAACTCATTATAGGGAGTTGTGCCAACGATAGACCAAATGAGATTAAACCCCTTCATAAGTCTCTCTTGTGTGAGGTAGGTTTTGAAATATTTTTCAACAGTTCATACTTTAAAATGTAAGTAAACACTTGCTTTAAATTACTTCCAGGTGTGGGAAACAATGCAAACTTTGAAAACGAAGCTTTAACCCGGAGACAAAAGGAAGGTTAACGAGCCTTCGCAAATGTCACATTGTCAGGACCCTACGGCGCCCCCCTGCCGCGTTCTGGCCTCTTTTCGCCACCATAGACTAAGGCACCGCCCCACGGGGGGCGGTAGCGCCTACTCTGGGATCCACTGATTTAGTGGTTTCTTTCACAAATTGTTTAAATCTTGATGATTTGGAAAATATTACTCATGATTAACCGTGAAAATGAATCAATTTATATGTAATTTATACTAGGCAGAAGCAAATTCAAGTATCTAAGAAGAGAAACTCTCGGTAGCGCAGTTGCATATGGAATAATTTTCTTCAAGAGAGTAATAAAACACTTTTTTTTTCCTACCCATTTTCATCCATAAATTTGGATTTTTTTCATTTTTCGTCATTATTCAAGAGGTATTTTTTGTAAATCCAATTAAGGCTATGAATCGGATAAAGCCAAATTATTACTGATTGTTAAAACGGTGGCATATATTGTGTTATAGTGAATTTTCCGCGTTGGAGTTTTGCGGAGCAAGTGTATATTACCTGAACCATAAAGTTAAGTATTAGGTGGATATATAATTGCACTGATTGAAGTCGTCGCAGCAAGAAAGTTAAAAGTGTACAGGTTTCTTGAGCCAAAAGAATAATTTTCCAGACGAGGCGCTGTATGAGCTAAAAAATAGAGTTCCAAGGCCAGTGACGTGAGTGTAGACTCTCAATCTTTTAAGGGCTTTTGGAAGGTCTATGCCCCACCTAAGCTTAAACTTGACAAAAAGACTGGATAGTAATAGAAGAAAACATTTCAAAGAGGGCTAGTTAAATTTTTGGGGTAACGTTACTGTACACAGATAGCTATTCCTGAGTTTACTCGACCGTTTTATTGATTTAGACATGTTAACATAACATTCTAAACTGGAATAATTAATTTATTTCTCAACTTTGGGTTTCTTTTTCTCTGAGCGCTGACGCTCATAAAATTGGTCTAGTTAACCACGTTACCCACTTACAGTAGTATATTAGTCAACTAAATAAAAATTATTCTTTTTTTTCTCATGAACACATCAATTTTGATTGTAAGGAAGTTTAGAATGATTGTGATATTCATGGAAAATGTTGCTATTAAATGTTAACCTCCCAATTTGGTGTTGCGTGAATTATAAAATAAACATTTACAAATACTATTTTTACCGAGTAGCGTTAGTACGCAACTAAGTAAAGTGGACACATTTTGGGATATTGGGGGATTTGGGATACCTCAATCGAAATTTTCAAAATTATTTGAAGAATTTGAGAAAGAGAGAAGGTAACCATGAAAAAGTCATAAAGCCAGTTTTAACTAACATCCTCCAAAAGAATAAAGAAGTAACATGTGAAGACTAGAGAAGGGGATTGTTTCATGCCCGGCAGCGGGAGAGACTGGGCTTTACGGGCGTCATCTCACGAAAACCTTATAAAGTGAAAGCGATATCAGCAGCACGTAAGACACAAAAAAGGACCGAAACAGTTACCGTAGTGACTAAAAGTGTTAGAACAATGTTAAGAGCACGGAAATTAGCAAATATAAAATGGGAGATGAAGAGAGAAAATATAGATATTTTATACCTGTGGGAAGTGAAATTGAAGGGCAACGGGAATACTGGAGCGTTATTTATGGAATAGTATAAACAGGATGGGAAGAAACCAATCGAGGGGTGGAAATGATATTGAATAAAAGTAAAAAAAAAGAGTTTAGTAAAAGTAGCGTAAGGGGATACTCGAAAATTATAATCAAGTTATTTAATAAATGTACTATAAAAACTTCTTTGGCATAAACCCACTTTTGGAACGCGGGTATGGACAATAAAGGGAAAAGTGACATAAAAAGAGAGGAAAACAAACGAAAATTGCATAATGTAGGTATGACTGCGCATATTTGTCCTTGCTAAAAAAAGCTTCTAAATGCACGCTTTGCGATACATTTTTTGTAAAATAACAATTTACTTTATAGAGAAGCAGCAGAAGAGAAAATTTTATTCTATTCCATTTTAGACAATTTAAGAATTACATCCGTACGGTTATCAGCCTTGAAAGAAAATTTTGCGAAGGCATTAATGCATTAATTTGGTAATGTCAAAAACAAAAAAAAATGTCAACCTAGAGATGATAAATGCGATTGATTCCTACACAATAATAAATACTAAAAAATGGAGGTAGCTCAAGCAGAAATAATCTAGATTCCTTCGATTGCCCAACTCTAGTTGTATTACATGTATAAATTCCGTAGCGGTCCCAAAATTGAGTATGGACGAAACTATATAAAAGGGAGAAGGATGAGAATTTAATGGTCAACCACATGCTTGATGAAACACCACTTTTATATGGATTTTATTCTGAATTTAAAAATTAATTATAGATATATCCTCAGGAGATATTTCCAGAGAATATTTGGCAATGGTTGGCGATATTCCAACACATGCAAAGGTTATCCGATTTTAGTCTAGTTTGCATATTTTACCCAGTATTATTAAATTTAACTACAATGAACAAACAGACAAAACTCTCCTGCATAAAACACAAAATAATTTTTCTGACCAGGTTATGGCTGGTAAGTTTTTTGTGCAGTCCGTAATTTGGGTGAAATACGTACGGTTTTAGGTGATAATGCAAATGGTTATCTTCATATTTTGACACAGTATTTCTGAACAAATGCCAACTTTTGTAGGGCATTTTTAATGATTTACTTTCAAATTTAAACATATATGGATCAAAATCTAAATAATTTCATTAATAGTACTGAATTCATTATAGATCGGCCTACAGATCTGTAGGATCGATATTCACGGCGTTAGGTCTTTTCTCATCTGAATACGCGTTTTAGATAGTTCGAGCGAGTTTATCCCCTCAAATTAACGTGTAAACTTGCTCCCTACTGCTGTATTCCATACCATTCATTAGAAAACAAATAACATATCATTGATTATTTTAGATGAAGTCAATACGGGTCCTATGGAAACGATTGGACGTCCTAACAGGTGTGAAAATCTGTTGGAAATACCGCAAAACTAACTTGAATTTATCCATCTATACGAACACAAAATTTTCCCTTTTACCTGCAAGCAAGCTCCATTTTGATTTAATCCCAAGTAATTCCATTATTTCCTTATTTGTAACTAGTCTCTTCTTTCCAATTGATATCCATTCTTTGTAGCACTTGGCTTAATAACTCTTAATAACACAAAGTAACTCGTTATTTCAAAGAGCTAGTTAAAAGATTTATTTCAAGCCACGTACATAATTAGTTTGTCGTCGGGGAAGCTTGATTAAATGAATTATCAGTATGTTATAAACTTAATGAATGAGTATACAATTTATTTTAATTCATCATAGATGGTATGGGCATGGGAATACCTGGTAACCCAAAATTTAATTTTTGGCTAAATTCAATTTGAGTCACAATTAATTAATTTTAAGATCCACTCATCCCAATCAAACATATTCTGTATAATGTGGTATTTTTCAATTAATTAGTTTGATTTGTTGAAAAATTTTGTAGTTTAATTCACATTAATCTAAGATTCAGAAAAAATAATTCAAAGTAATTGGTAAAATAAGAGATCAAAGACATTAAATGCAGATTAGGAAGGCATTTTTCGGCAAAAACAAAGACATTTACCAATCAGCTTTCTTCTTCAACATTTTATGTTTGGTAAATTGAAATAACGGGGCAACAATTGCATATGGGTAGCTTTTTTTGAGTGTAATTTATCGGGATTTTTTCCGGTTTACAGTGAGTTTGTACACGTTTTTGACCTACAAACATATCGATCCTATTCTGCTCAGGGAAACTTAATGGCTTTCCGGGTTGCATAAATCAAAAGAAGAGTGTTCGTATATTTCGAAACGTTTTGAAGCTTTCAAGCTTTATCCCCGATTTTTCTCATTCAGTATGTGAAGACTCCGCGCTTGCCATTACCCGCCGGGGAATCAAAATATTTATGGCGCTGAAAATTGCCAAGCAATACGTAACTTAAATGACAGGTTTGGATTGGGATCTTAGTTTAATGGCACGATCGATTTCACAGTATTCACGTTCTAATTCTATCTAAAGAGAATTATCCACGTCAATCCACTTTTAATGTATAAATTTCCATTAATAATTTTTAAGATTATTTGGCAATTTATGTTTACATGAAAGAATTATTAAAATCTTGCGATGCATAATGCCCACAGTAGAAACCTGCACTATGTCATTCTAGATGACTTTCATCTTGAAACCTGTGTGATAATTAACCCCATGTTATTCATATTCTATAAAACTTTTATAATTACTGATGAATAATATACAAACTTCACAACCGAAACCGATCAGGGAAGGTCAAATGTTGTTTTAATATGTAGTGATTTTATTGGCCTTGTATTTGTTATATGGTTGTGTATGTAAATAACTTCTAAAACAGCAATTACTAGTATGCTTATACATTCCTCAATATCACTACGTCATTATCTAATTTCGCCTTCTGAAGGATTGTATACCTCTTATAAAAATCCTTAAACCTCTTGGTAATATAGAACATCTTCTATTGCTGAGTCTATTTTATTTGATAGGAGAAAACATTTAAAGTAATTTAATATCTCTCCTAAATGAATGAAATGTTTTGTTGTCGTAAACATAATGCTAAATATTAATTAGCCATATTAATACATTACATATTTCTTTTTATATTCATATAAAATGACGCCTCCATATTTTTCTTCAGCATATATTTACAGTATTTTATAAAAAGTTGTAATAATTCCCTTCCAAAACAATTTATTTTGCACTTAATTTTCTAGCGCAAAAACTGATTCATTTTTTAAGCAAAATACCTGGGAATCGTGTATTTTATAACTCATTATTTCTTACGGAAAGGATGTTTAAGTTCATTTTAATAGCATTACATTCAATAATTACACCAAATTTTCATTTCAACTTTCCTTGCATGCGTACAACTAACACGAAAGGTAAATCAACTATAACCGTATGATCCCGTAGACTGGAATAATAGTTTTACTTGAGGATATGTGTCGAGGGGTATGCGGCGAAAGTTTTGCCTTTGGAATACTTATCCAAGGGTGTGAATCTCACAAGTTAGGTGTAAACTACCAAATGCATCGAAATTCTATATTTTATTAAATTTAATGTTTGGTGTTTGTTTTTATTGTTAGTACCATCGAAAGACGTTTAAATTAATGGAGATAATATTAGATGAGTATGCTAAGGATAGATAGATTTTTTACTAAATATATTTGAATTTCCTTCCGTTAAAACTTGTTGAGTTAAGGTTCCCATTTATTGAAATAAATGGCGCGTAAAAATTTTGACAAACATACACACCAACAGGAGGCAAGAAATTTCAATTGAAAGAATAGGTCGTCAGGAAAGAAAATTTAGGTATGGATTTGGAAATGGAGACCTCAGAGACTGAAAGGCGATAACAACTCTTGCCCCTCCTCCTCCTAATCTGGTTTTCATTCTACTTTTTTATGTTTTAATCTAGACATGTTTGCTTCGGAGCCCGCTCGCAGTATCTCGCGGAGGGGCCGCTATCTTTACCGTTATCGGGTTATCGGCCAAATGCCCGGTCACCATCAGTTGTTGGCGTGACCAGGAATAGTGGATATCGTGTTCCCTTTCTGTAAGGTGGAAAGAATCAGCGGTCCCTCTGTAAATGAGTTAGGGGTACATATTTAGTGTATAACCTCTAAAACGTTGAAAAACATTGAAATTAATTATCGCGGACACGGTTGGTTACTAGCTACTTCACATGTAACCGAGTTTTATAATTTATATAAAGTGATGAAAACTAAATTAATTGAAATTATTAATAATAATTAGTGGGTATTATTCTGGGATATTGTAATTTTAAGATGGGCTTTGCTATTGCAAACTAATGAAGAACTAACTTTTAACTAATATGACAAAATTTTCCTTAAGTTTTGATTTTTATGTTACAATACTTCTGTATTTCTCTTACCTCCCTTAATTCTATTCAAAATATCTTTTTTATAATCTAGCTCTCTCGGCGCACATTAGGAAATGTATTCTGTTCATCTAGGTACCAAATATTGTTGTATTAGAACCATGTTGATAATTTGACGCATTTTTTTTAAAATTTACACTTTTAATAAAATAATCCGTCAAATTACCAAAATGACCCTAATTCAAAAATATTTGGCACCTATATAAACAATATTGTATATTTACATTCTTGCAAGTTAAAAAAAAACCATCCATCGTTGAAAACCGTGTATAAATAAATTTAATCTTGATCTTTCATTTGCAAGTGAAAAAGTACAAGGTACTTAGATAAATTAAATTTAGTCAAAATTCTCAGAAGTTTGAACTTTATGCGAATTTTTAAATAGGTCTACTATATACGAAGAAGTTTTTGAATTTGTAACTGAAGATCATTGAGGTGCTATTTCTTCAATGGTATTCTAAAATCTAGATGTTATTTTCATAGACTAGCCCATACCAAAATTTCAGTCATAAATTTTGAAGGTACTTTTGAGTAAACATTGAATTTAATGCCATCTGAAAAGTTATGGCTCATGCAATATGTCCATATGTATTCGAAATCGCCGCCCTTGTCTAACCTCGGGATGTAGGAAAATACCAATTTACATTTTTTCCAGGATAAAAGTTTCGTGAAAGTATAACTACCCTCCAGGTAATCAAGGGAAATACCAATTTGTAGTCTGAATGTTTTCTTTGTTTAGCTTCTGAAGACCCTACTACTAATAAAGCCCCAGCGATGGAGGATGCTCGATGTGGCAATAACAATGAGGACGACGAAGGCCTGAGGCTGGCAGAACGCAAAAGAAATCCGTCCTGCTCTGGGCGACTTACTTGTGCTTCTTCAAATGAGACCCATTTCATAGTACCCTTTTCGATGGTTGAGAGAAAGGAATTTATGCGAAAGAACTGGGTGGGTTTGAGGTAGGCCGGAGAGAGTATGAATAAAGAAATTTAGCTGGCGGGCGTGGGTCCAGATGTGATATACAGATATGCTATGAGATCGAGCAGCAAGGGGGAGAGAAAGAAAACTGACTGGTGGGGAAAAGATAGCTATATCACCGGCCGGAGAAAAATGGGAAAGATTTAGTTGTGCTATTAAATATTTCGTAATGATACTCCATACAATGTTTTATATATACATATAATAAAAAACACATACATATAAATAATATTGTTCGCCATATGGTGAGTTTTTCGTATTTGAATGTGTGTATGTATATATATATATATATATATATATATATATATATATATATATATATATATATATATATATATATATATTGGGAAAGTATTTGCTTGGCTTATCGAAGATCCGGGGTTTAAATCCCTGTCAGGGAAACATTTTTCTGCTTTTAATGCGCATTACGTATTCCGCCTTCCCCACCAATCTGGTGTTTGTCTTTTTTGTGTTTCTATCCCTTTCATAATTTCTGTTGGATAGAATGTTAAGCTGCGGACCCCTTGGAGCCTTTTGCTAAGTTTAAGCTAATGCCGATTCCGTATTTCTTTCCACCATTTCTGCCTCCACTGACCATCCAACTCAACCGAAATTTTTAATAATTTAATTCCCAACGAGACCCATTTGGGGTTACGGAGGAGTAGACTCTACAAAACCTAATATTGTTTCTAATGAGCATATATCAACGCGATATTTAGCAAGAAATATGGTAAGCTATTCTTCGACTTTTACATAAACATCATATAGTTCATTTCTTCTATGAATTGCAAATGAGTCAGGTTGAAGTATAATTTTAGGATTATAAAATATGTACTTTTAACAATACGCATTATGATTATCTTCAAAGTAACATTTCCCGCGAGCAACGTTAATGCAGGCTAAGATTTTAGAAGATTCGGCAAAGGCGTTCAATACTGTAAAGAAAAAAAATTGGCATTAATATTCCTCAGATTTTGTCATTGAGTTATACTAGGTAAGACAAACGCTTAGATATTGCAAGACACAAAAATGCTGCAACTTTTCGATTGATGTATTTTTCTTGGTAAGTGGATATGTCAATGATATTATTCGCCCTCACCTTTCCCCCCATTTTTTGTGATACAGTTGATTAAATGTTAAACTCAAATATCAATTTTTATTTCTTATCATGATAAATTTCATTTTTCATTTTATGTTGCTAACATCTCGTAATTACCGCTCGATTTTGATTTACGTGTTGTTCTAATATACGTTCCTAAGAGTTTTATGATAGAGCAGCCTTGCATACTTTTTGTTTATTTAGTTACATGTCTAGTGACCAGTTTATGACTAATTTTGATAAACCTAACGGTTAACCAAATTTATTCCTTGAAATTTGAACTTCATTTAAGGCTATTTTACTTGAATAAATATTCAGCAGAAATTATTTTATATACCATGTTAATTTCTATAATGTAGATGCAATGAGATTGTTATTTTTTTAAACAAGAATTTCTCACAATCTAAAAATGTTAATTCTAAAGGAAAAAATATTGGGGATCGGATTGTTGCGTTGGCTAATGTACATACTTCCCACACATGGGGCCTGAGTTCGAATCCCCGTGACGACATATATTTTTCAGTGGTGTCCCAATCCCTACTTGAGATGCTTTGTGGAAGATACTTTAAGTGAGTCCGTCGGATGGTACGTATAACTGCGGACCCCTTGGTGCCTTTCGTTAAGAGCAGGCTAATGCCGACGCCCGGTTTCTATCCACCCTTAGTCCCTTCCTGTCCATCCCTATGTCGCAAATGACCTTAGCTTCCCATAAAAACTAGGAAAAATAGTATTGCGAACTGATTATTGGAGCAAGGATATAATAACTAATAAAAGGAGTATTAAGAAATTTGGGGTTTAATATGTGTTGGTACACCAAATATTTTTCCAATAGATGGCCAATGAAGCAGTTAACAGTAATGTACATTTACCATTGTGAACTCCAAAAGATTGGCTTTAAATCATTCCTGGACGTAAGAAAAAGTAATTTAAAATGCAAAAGAGCCTCACGTAAAATGGCTTATTTCGCCAAAACAGCTAAAAAGCTGTTTATTCAGCGGTTTTAAATATGCGTAACCTTCATGTTTCAGAAAAACAAGAATTTTTTTTAAGGGTGCATCATTAATTCAGATTTCTATTTGCATATCACTAAAAGACATTTAAATGGTCAACACTGTTACTGTCAGACAGGCGCATACGCCTTTTTTTGAAAATATCGTGCTCTTTATCTTCCTCCTAAAAGTTAATAAAATATCTTATTCCACAATTGACTCGCAAGAAAGTTTGTGTGTGAGAACGCGATATTTGGCCGTTTAAACCTTCAGAAATTCCAAATATCGCGTCGCCCTCGATCACCTGTATCTTGAACAACCACAAGATATCAGTTCCAAACATCTGCCGCAATGTTTTCGTTTTTTCTCTGCCAGTGACCACAACACCGCGCATGTTTCTTCGACGAGGGAGGACGCGTCCGCCGCGCCGTTGTGGGAACGGGGTGAATTGGGAAATGCCTCCAATAGGCAAGGGGTGCTTGGGTTGTAAACTGAGGGTCTGTTTAACTGGTTGAATGATTAATGGTTAAACCTTTTTCCCCAATGACCTCTCTCCACCGCAGCAGCTACTCCACTCCAGTATTACATAGACATTACCTGCTTAGCTTGACAATCTGATTTCTTTAATCAGGAATGAGCTGCAGTCGTCAAATTAGAAAAGGAGTTAAGAAGTTAAGCAAATAAAAACTATTTTGCTGGTGCACCCATCGACTATTTATACACTACGAATCGAAACTATCGAATATTTATATATGTTTATGTATGTATATATATGTGTATAAATATATATATATATATATATATATATATATATATATATATATATATATATATATATATATATATATATATATGTATATATATATATATATATATTCAAACATGAAAATCCCGCCATACGGCGCACAAATATTCATTCATTCAAACAGAAATAGGTATAAGGAAAGGGGATATATATATATATATATATATATATATATATATATATATATATATATATATATATATATTTACAGGTTCCCCCCACCTTTTCTCACCTATTTTATTACCCCAACCCCCTCATCCCTTACCCTTCCCTCATGGTGCTACACCCTCTGCCACACACCTTTTTTGGTGGCTCGCAGGGTACTTATGTAGATGTATATGTACAGTATTCTATCACAAAACCTTTTTTTACTCAAAAAACACCTGCCCCTGTGATCTTTATCACTACGATCTTGTGAATTAGCTTTAGCACATAATAAATTTACCCATATTAACTGTCCTTTTGAATCGAAGTACCAAAAGCAGTGCCTTAGTTTTTAATACGAGGCAATAACGACAAAGTAGTCAGTTGGTATTTTCTCTGCGTATCTATTCATACAATTTAAATACAACAAGTTATGGCGCCGTTTGGTGAAAGAAATTGAATTACGTCTGCCCTTAGGCATGGAGACATTATTATGAGTGAATTCCGGAGTACTGCCTTATCTTTCATGCCCTCTTACTTCTACTAATATATGCCCCGATGATGGTGCATGAGAAAATGTTAGTATGATGAGGATGAGGGTATGGAAAGGATAGTAAGAAAGCCATTTCGTTTTCTCGTCCTCGATTACAAATACGCGCTCCATTACCGTTGGGCGTCGGTTCAACTTCTAATTGCGGTTTGAGAGTGCATTGTGTTTTCACTTGCAGTGAAAGAAAGTAAACGCTGAGTTAAAAGCGGCGTGGGTGAGAAATTTTGCAAGAAATGATGTCCGCGGGTTTGATTCTTTCGTCAGCGAAGGCTTTACTAGGTTTGGGTCGTCGTCCTCCTCCTATGCGAATACGTAATTAGTTTTCTCCCTCCATCAATTCAACCTCTTGGCCAATTTTTTATATGAATTTAAGCGAAGTTGCCCTCCTCATGCCTTGTCATGAGGAGTCAAGCTGCCTTGCCTAAACTAGAACTTGCCTGATTAAACTTTCATGTTCAAAGAAGAATTTGAAGATACTTATCTTTAATTTTTAAGGCTGTCAAATTGGGTATTTCATGTTTTAAGAAATGAGTGCTTTTCATACGGTTACGCGTTAGCTGAAGGTGCTTAATGAGGGAAGATTACTGCGCTGGTTTATATCGTTCCGCAAGAACGTAGTCTAAAGGTTACCAGCCATTCAATTTAATGATTATCTAATGTAGATTCAACGCTGCATTTGATATGAATGATTTCGCGCTAATTGTTGTACTCACCTAAATAATAATGCTAATTTGAAAATTCAATCAATTTATCGAAACTTATCTGCTAATTGCTGTTATCCTACTTTTTACTTGGCCCAGTTTCTCCTGTCTCAATGACTTCATCTAGTCAGTTGATTATTTGTCCTGAATGAGCTCGTGGAAGCCTGATTTTTTTTAAAGAGCCATTATATACATTATAAAAAACCATTATAAATGACATTCAAACTTTCTAAATGAATGATAGAATTATTTTTTATCTGAGACAGTAGATGGTAAATTCAAATTAAATGGCAACCTATCAGGTATCCACTGACATCAGGAATCCTGAAATATTTTTTAAAAAATCATGATTCATATGAAAATCGAATATTCTTGGTTTTTTAGCACGCTGGCATACTGATAACGTGTTCAGCAGAATAAGCATTGGCGTTAAGATATGGGGGAACGCTGTAGACGGCACATGACGGGAAAATTAAATAAATTCCGTTTTTTCCCCCCTGTTTTTGTGCTCGGTCGACGGAAAACTTTCTTTTGTCAATGCTCCACTTTTATGAATTCCCACTCTGCATACGCGCTGGATAATGGAATCACCATAATGCATCACCGATTCTGCGTCACACCGCACACCTTAGGGCGGCGCAACCGCCGCACTCCCCTCCTCTATACCGATCTCCCATCCACCCGAAACAAATGCGCTCTTCCCTTTACGAAATTCAGTCGCAGCCCCGAAGCCTTAGTTGTCCCTTATTTGGTTCATCCCGCTCGTCATCCACTTTTGTTATCGCACCCTCCCTTTCACAACTTTCACCCTCGCACTGTCATTATATCAATGACCTCAAATGGCTTGGAAACACTCGGTCCTCCGTCATTATGTTGTCTTTTCTACCACTCACCGTGCTTGAACTTGGATTTATAATAGGGCGGTAACAACACAAGTCTGTATTTGCGTCTTAGACCGTATCTCTTCCAACTTGCACGGGGTGGCCCTGTGGTCCTGAGTCCGGGGATCAATATTTTATTATTCATGCAAGATCCTTTCCCTAATTAAATCATCAACGACCCCATGGATGCGGAAAGACTTTTGCGAATTCGATGGACTAGACAACGAGCTGTCTCGACTTTAAACAAGAACTGTTTAATATAGAAAATAAGGCATGTAGCCAAGCATTCACCATTCACCTCGAAAAATTTCGAAGGAAGTTTCTCTACCTTCATGTTTGAAAACGTATTTATTTGAATTCATCGCTTTCAGAGCTGTGGTTTTGTTAGAAGTTGCATACTGGGTGCTTCTTGATAGCGTGTTCATCAAATTTGTGCTTTATTAATCAAAGGGATTGTACACTTTACATTTAAATTTGAACTATGGAATACGTAGGTTGTGTATTAAAAGAGTAAAATAATATTTAACCTTAGACACTAAACATGCAATTTTAGTTCATAGCAGTGATCAGGCAGCCGGAAAATTACCGTAGAGCACTTTCTTCGTGCTATGTCATGCATATTACTGTACTTCAGTGGGTCTGACCGCGAACATATATTCGCTGTTGCAGATGCGTAAAAAAATCCCAAACGTGTAGCATTTTTATCGTGAAATATCAGGATAAAAATGCTAAAAAAATATATATATATATATATATATATCATTAACGTTTGTGTCAGAAAGTCCTTGATAAAATAAAAATATCAGTTATCATTTTTAAATAAATTGCTTTTATGGGATGGTATTTTCTAAAAGGATAAAAATATGGAAATCAACATTTAAAATACGTGTGGGGAATCGATTATTTGGTATAAAGCCAACTCCGATTTAAGAGTGATGAGTCATTCTCATAAACTAATAGTTTAATGCAGATCCCGAAGAAATTATCCTTTCTCAATTCAAAATGACCGGCTATTCTAAAAACGAGCATTCGAATTAAATGGAATATAATAATATCCTTCATTCATTCCCAGTCCAAATGCATTTCACACTTCTTTCACGGAAACCGTAAGTAAACATTTTCCCTTAATCACAACTTGAAATCAATATGGTTCTACAATAGGGAATAAAAATTTGAACATTGAACTGAGGACTCGTTAAAGTACGAAGTGTTTGTTTTAAATGATGAATCAGTTAAGAGCATTAAAAGGAAAACCTTGTTGAACAATTCTTCATTCCTGCTAATTGTTAATATCTAAGAGTAATGTTGCCAAAATCATACGCAGCAATGTTTATTAAGTTAGTCCTAATAACGTCATATGCACACAATATCCCTTTTATAAATTTTTATTAACCAATATCAATATTCAATCCGCTTAAGTTTAAGGTGACGGTTCCTATGTTTAAATATTTTGTAACTTTATCTCGCCTCTTATATTTTTATTTGATATATTTGTCCATAAATTTCGTCAAGTAAAATGTAAACAATTGCCCCTATGATGCGTATTTATTAGATTATCCTTGATATTTTATCCACAACAACTGGTTTCATGGTTGTCAGTACTTACTACAGTTTTTATGAATAAATTTCCAAATATTTCTATTACAAAATCGTAATTTTAAATTTGGTCTTAAAATTCCATGTACTGAACAAACAATATCATTATCACATATTCAAGCTGTAATTCTGCAATCATCCAATATTTAGGCAAACACTGTAAAGTATAAGTAAAAATATATCTACAAATAAATTATAAATAAGCGCAATACTGTCAATTAAAATTAAAATCACTACTGCACAACCCAAAATATGACGGATATGAATATAAATGGATATTGTAATATTTTTGCGTTCGAAGTAACAATAAAAATATCACACGATTATCATTCCTGAACAAGAGACTTTCTTTGGTACCATGTTTAAGAGCAACATGCCAGTCTCTCTGAATAATATTCTCAGGCGTACAAAAATTATTATTTATTCAAGTTTTTTTTCATACGTGTTTTCAATTCTTTGCATCTCATATTTATTTTCTAACTGCTCCATATCCATGTAGAAGTTTGGCACCTGGTGTAGCCCGTACTCACGGAATTCATTTTGTGCCCCATTCATTTGAATTTGAATGTTCCCAAATTCGAACACTGTGGAACACATCTGGCAGACAAGCTGCGCAAAGCGGGCATGTAGCCACCTTCTCGCCCTTAAATAAAGGTGACCGTCTACCTGCCTGCCTAACGTCCTTTTACCTACTCTTTACTATCGCTGTTACAAATGGTCTCCCTCCTCACTCGCCCCTATTAATGGTATTCCCGCCAATTTCCGCCCCTATAAATGCATAGCGAGCACGTTATGATGGGAAAAACAAGTTTTAATGGCATATTTAAGGTATATTGTACGGTATCATCAGGAAAACTCATGGTTTCATCATCATAGGCTTTGCTGTGGTACCATCCGCTGATGAGGTGGCATAGTGGCAAAACCAAGGTCGTTTTGTAAACATTGCATGCAAAATTACTTTTCGGAGTGCTACTACCTTTCATAATAAAACAGCTCCACAAAGTCGGGCATGAATTGAACGCATTTCCGTCCGCTAGCTCATTACCTTCCTCCTGGGTCATCTCACCTTTGCCCCCATGTAGGCGGGCGCAATGTATCCTGAACTACTTGCCAAATTTTTCGGTGGGTGATTATTAAAAATATGTAAGGAAACGGCTATTTTCACACCGAGTAGAGAAGGAGCGAAGGAACGAGCGAAATTCGTCTGGCAGGCAAAACAAATTGAAGGTTAAACCCCACGACCAACATAGCTCCTATCAAACTCGCTTCTACCAATGTTTTGTATGGTAAATATTTAGGAAAAATGTTTCAAAATGTGAATAGATATTTATATGTATATGCAAAAGTGTATATTTAAACATAAATGGATGACTTGACTCATAACGGCGCACGTCCTTACGGTAATTTTCTGAATATTGAGATGTTTTCTTAAAAATGGTCCATCGTTTGAATAGTTCTATGTAAATTAAATAAGTGACAAAGAAGAAATGAAAGAAGAACTTTGTGCTATTCGCTCTTTCGAATTAAAACGAAAGGAGGTGCCACCGCTCTTATACGTGTGTTTCCATATTAATATATACTCATTTATGGTTTTACATGTAGATATATGTATATAGTTTATTTAATTATATATATTTATTAATATTTATTAATTTGATTTAATCTCCAGTGTACCACTCTGCGTAGGACTGGATGCCTCTGGGGAAGAGAATAAACTTTTTACGGAGAATAGGTATGGGAAGGAGGGGTACGGCTTGTGGTTTTAGTGAGATGGGGGTGAAGCAAATTTTGATTGTTGTTTTTTAGGACTCTCGAGCCCAGAGACGGCGCACTAAGAGAAGAAAGGGTGCCTTACCCTGCCTGCATCAAAAGGGTACCCTGGAAGACAATGAAAACCACTCCCACTGGGTTTACGTTTCAAGTTAAATTTGTGAGTGGAAGTTGGACATTCATTCCGACCTCATTGTCGAATGAATTGTGGCGGGCGCGCGAACAGAGGGAGGTAAAGAGGCAAGGCCGAAATGTGGTAAATGCATTAAATTAAAATTCTTCAGTCTTTTCTGTTCTGGTTAGGCATTCTCTCTTGGATGAAGACTTATATTTGTGACGTACTCTGGTAACAGTTTTGGAGATGTATTTTTTTGGTGATCGAGACAAATACCTGTATAACCTAACTAGAAAACTACTCCTTTCTTGTCTAAAATATGATTCTCACAAATGTCTACGGCTTCCTGTGGGTGTACAGAGTTCTATGTCTTAACGTTAAATTAGGAACTGAGGAGTTTTATGGCATTAGGATGAATTACACTTACATGCTGATCAAGTCCTATGGTACTCTCAGTTAATTTTTACATAATAGAGATATACAAAATTTATCATTAGATAAATGAATTTTCTGTCCATCATGTTATTTTTCCGAGGGAAAGAAAAGCAAACACGTAACAAATCTTACGTTTAAAGAACACGGAGGTATATCAATTAAATAGACTCACTTATGAAATTAATCTACCGTTTATTTACTCCTGAGATTACGTTTATGAAAACAAATTAAAGGAAAAAAATGTTTTTTTTTAAACAGAAATAGCACTCAAGTGAAGAAAGTTAAAGGAATTTTCCAGGGGTTAGAAATTTTGGTTATTTGTTCTTGCAGGCAAATAATAACATCAGGGAATATGAAATTTCAAACTGATACGTTAGAATGTACTTTTAATCCTCCATTAACACGTTGATATCAGTTACGATAATTAGCAAGAGTGGGATATATCAAATATGTATTATACGTCATTTTAATTCATGTTACTTTAGAACATAAGCATAGGTTGTTGGTCAATCAAAATATTTTTCGTAATTTTTATCCCCATTCAAAATTTCTTCGTCATTACTATTTTTGCGCCGGCAAGGAGAAAAGTTAAAGAGTTACAATGCGTTTAGTGTTTCAAGATTATTTATCCTCATTCCTCAATCAATCTCTACGCACCCAGTATTTCCGTTTCTTTCAAATTCAATTAGCTAATTATAATTATTCAGTGATAGCCGTTAAATGGTTGTAATTATAAAACGAACTGTTGTTCAGGGTCTCATTCCAGAAGAAAAACGAAGAGTGAGAAGTAGTACGGTAGTTTTACACATTTAGACACAAAGAATCTTTGAGCCTATTTGGGTGCAGGCACACGAATATTTTTACCTTGTTTGGGAAGATTCGGGATGCATTAAATGTTGCGTCTATTTTTGCATAAGGCTAATTACAATCCTCTCTTCCAAAAACTGCAATAAAATAATCAGTGAAGGGAAATATTTTAATGTGAAGCCAGAAATATATTGAGCACCATTCATCACCATAAACCGATAAATTACTTCACCACCATTCAAACCATTCTCATGTATGGTATCTAAGTTAATTTATGTTTATCTATGGGTTTAATAAGTAACTAACTGAATCGAAAAACCAAATAAAAAATTGTGGGTGTTACTCAATGCTAAAGAAAATATTTTTCAAGGAATTGGAAATATTTTTAAAAACGGCGAATGCAAAAACTGAGCTAGGTATACGGGGTTCGTCCGGAAGATAAGTGTACTGATTTTTTCCGGATTTTTGACAAAAGGGGAGTCGGCCACTACGAATTTGTACCTGAAGGACAAACTGTAAATGCTGCATTTTACGTCCAAGTGCTCGACAGGCTTCGAAAACGAGTCGCCCGCGTCCGGTCAGCGATCAAAAACATCTGGCGGCTGCATCACGGCAATGCGCCGTCTCACACCGCGCTTATCGTGTCGGACTTCTTGGCCAAGCACGGCGTGGCAACGCTGCCGCACCCGCCCTACAGCCCGGACTTGGCACCACCGGACTTCTTTCTGTTCCCGAAGATAAAGAGGAGTTTGAAAGGAACGCGATGCGGGACTTCCGATACGACTGCCATCGAAGAGGCCGTGACGACGTGTCTTCGAGAGGTTCCCGATGATGCCTTCGCGGGAGCGTTCCAGGAATGGGAACGCCGCTGGAACAAGTGTATCGACTCACAAGGGTCCTATTTTGAGGAATATTAGCTTAAGATATGTAAAAGTGCAATCAATTTTATTTCCTGAGCTCAGTACACTTATTTTCCGGACGAACCCTGTATTGCCAAACACTAGAAAAAATATTACTTTGACGAAATTTATTTTTTCGCTTCCTATTATTTTGCATATGTTTTAGATGTGACCAATGAATAGGTAGATTTTTTTAATGGTTTTTGGTATGTATGGATTTTTTATATGGCCAATTTAGTTGTACCATGCAGACCACCAAATTTTCACATTCATTTTCTAGAATAATATCTTGGGTACCAAAAAGGACAAGTGAAAAATTGATACGGAATGATGCTATTGCATATCTTCTACTTTTTATTGTCTAGCGTTTTCATCCTCTAAATGAAATGAGAACACTTTTTATAAATGAATATAGTCTGAGCAAGAGGGTGACTACTGAAATCATACATGTTAAACTTCTATGGTAATCTGTGGATATTTAATTGAGTCAGTAATAATTTCCAGAAATTTCAACGGTACCGATGTTTAAGTATACAGGTGAGCTCAAATCAATTATTAACCTGAACGTCATTTATTCTAGTCGGGGGAAATTATGCCTACAAAAGCACAAGCACCCTTCGCCAAGGGAAATCGCCTCCCAAGAGTACAGGTAACGCAGGGTAGCGATTATGCGTAGCTAGCGACGTCGAAAATAAGCGTGAATAAATCTGCCAGCGCTTTCGGGGAAGGAATTTTGATATTTTGAGCGAGTTAAGTTTGTCTACCGGCTTTAATAACATCTGCTTGGGAATTCAAGATTTTTGAGGAGCAAATGTTAGTATTATAGCACGACTGCCCTTTGAATTTCCGAGCTTAGTAAAGATATTTAATAAACGGGTGTATAATAGAAATGGAAATGAAATGTAAAGAGAAGGGCACGCTACCATATAATTCACATTTTTATTAACAGCCTATATTTTCTTTCTCCAGTATCGAACTAAATTGGTTCCTTTGATCACTGACCAAATTTAGTTTTATTAGTCTTGAATAATACCGGTTAATCATTAATAAAAATTATTTGACACTTACATTCCAAAAGTGTTTGAATATTTTTAATATTTCCATGTGAATGTGTTATGAACCAGTGATTTCATTATCTTTTTAAAAGGTTGGAGCGAGTCTAACAGATTATGAATTATTTTTATTCTTCTAATTTTGATATATCTCTATTCGAATTTACTTTAATCTTTAATCCCTAATATCTAGCATCTTATTTAAGTTTATCGGCATGACTTTTTACCATAGGAAATTTCAGGGATTGAAGTTTGGTTTATAATGGTAAGTGTATCACATCATATTTGTGGTGAAATGCATCTATTTACTTACCAACTCATTTTGAAATGGAAGATGAAAATTGCAAAATCATGTATAAAATTTCATTCAACAATTTTTGCGGCGTTTCTCATCCGTGAGCCATTTTCATTTAATACTAACCGTTTTTCTGCAAAATTAGTCCAGAATTAAAAATTCGTCACCTTATTAAACATAGGGCTGTCTATTAAATATAAACCGTGTTAAATGATTTAACTTTTCCTAGTATTAAACCATTAACAGTAATTAGAAGGAAATAATTTGGTGGGAATCGATTGAAATATAAGTTTCGAATTAACAATTTGCACAATAGTTTCACATTCAACGACCTAGTTTGGTAAACGATCCTCATGGAAATACGGTATGGTTGACAGATTCACTTTTTGTCACACGCTGATTCTATTACGGAAAATTTTTGTCTCTTTTCCACTCTCGACCTTTGTACCAAATTTTCTCTCATTCCCTCACAGTAACAAGGTAACCTTTGAGGGAGAGGGGAGTGAGAGGGAGAGAGAGAGATAGAGGCGTGAAATCGGAAACCTTCCGTGAAAAATATTACGGAGAGAGGGCCCCCTGTCGGAGTAAGTGGAGAAGCGACCGGAGGAGAGAGAGGAACGCCGGAAATAGGGAGGTAGGGAGCAGGAGGAAGAAGAATTCCAAAAATCAGTCGGCTGCAAAAAAATCTTGAAAGGCTGGGGATTAACCTGAGGCTAATTGCAGCGCGACGCATTGAAGCGAGAAGCGGGCGAGTCATTATGAAAAGACTGACTGATGAGGTCCCATACTCGCCCTTAAAAGTAAAACCCACGAATATATCGTGCGGTGGGGCATACGTTTTTTTTCGGGGGGGCGGAGGGGGTAGTAGGGAAACCCGTATCATCGCGGAATTCAGGGGAGGCGGCTTACACCCCCGTTTTCCCCGCTCCGATCGTGGTAGGCCGACCGAATGAATAACCGATTTATAGCCATCTCCCCACGCCCTTCCATACACACACACACATGGACGCTCTAAAGCCCTCCTGCTCCCCCACACATCCATCAAAAACCCTTCCCTTCACTCCATACATACGGCGTGACCCCTTCCTCTCCTCTCCCTCCCTCCCTCACTCACTCACTCTTGATCCCAATTTCCCTGCAGTGCAGGCCGGGTGAGAAACAGAGCCAAATCCAACGCAATCCTTCCAAAAAGCCCTACCAAAACACTCTCCCTTTCTCTCTCCCTCTCTCGTAGACACACACACACACACGCTTTCGGGCTATTATCCGGAAAACAGTCCACAGTCAATTTATTCCTGGAACCGGCAAATGTGGGGGACAACTGTGAGGGAAAAAGAGGGGAACGGGATGATAGAAGGGGGTCCGTGTTTGTGTGTGCATGTGCGATCAAAACGGATTCTCTTTCTCTCTCTCTCTCTCTCTCTCTCTTCACTTCTTCCTCTACCCGCAGAGATCCGTTTAAAAATTCTCCCCACCCCCAGAGCACCCGCATACCCTTCGACCCCCTCCTATCGTAATGGGCCCCGTTTCCGAAACCCCCTACCCCTGCCTTGAATCTCCGCCTCAATCATCCCGAAAGGCTGACCGACCGACTCACCTGCCCTCTACCCACTCGTCCCTCTTCCCCTTGGGCATTCCCATACAAGCGCTTCGCTTCCCTCCAAATGTACCCCAACCCACCTACCCCTCGTTCCAATTCCTCCCTGCTCACAGGCTGGGTGAGAGAGGGTGTGATCCTCTTTGACCGAGTCAAGTCCTGGCGTCCACCCTTACTCTCCGACCGCCGCCGCCGCTGCCCCATAGGTTTCTGTCGGTGGCTAATGCATCCGATTTTCCCCACACATGACCCAGGTGCTAAAGGCGCTCCGTATTACTTTGAGTGTCGCATTGTCTCTGGGTCCCATTGTCCTTCATGGCTTATAGTAGGCCTTTTCAACTTAGTGTACCCCGTTGGTGTGGTGTTTTTTGGATTATGATTGTCCTAATGCATGCTCGAGTTGAGCGCTGATCCTTAAGTTTCCTGCTCACACCTTTTGGAGTTGATTTTATTAGCATAAGCATGACATGCTTATTTCAAACAATTTATATCTTCGGTTATATCGTTATTTCCTTATCATACTTGGATTGAGAAACCCCAGATCAATGTATTAAAAACGAATAACATGTGTAAAATAATCTTTATGATCATGGTTAATATCATACACTTCTGCTTTTAAAAGAAACTGTATACCTAGGTATTACATGAGCCAAATTATGTTCATCCTATTTGGTCCGTTAATAATTGTAATTAAGAAAGATTGTGGTTTTTGAAATGCGTTACCTATATACACAATGTTCAATGCATACCAATTGTTTTTTTTACAAAATTAAGTCTTCCATTGACATAGGAGTATATTTTTCTCTAAAAATAACGAAACACGAACAATGGTTACTCTTAATATATGGATTAAAAGTAATCTGAAAACTAGCCAACCAATGTCGTCATAAAAATCACTCTATAAAGCTGATTTTGAAGATTTGTTTAGATATACAAATTCAACCGTTTCATTAATTCTAGTTACAAAATATTTATAAGACCCATTCAGCTAAAATAATATTCCTCATGTAATTACTAAGTTTTAGGCTGCTATTACCAAACATTCTATATAAATTAATATTATTTATTACTGTGAGAAACAGAGCCAAATCCAAAGCAATCCTTCCAAAAAGCCCTACCAAAACACACGTTGAGGGTGTGATCCTCTCTCTTCACTTCTTCCTCTGCCCGGTGGATACCTTTGGCCTTAATATTCAAGCGAAAATTTCAAGTAGGATTCAAGTAATAGGACTGCATTTCGCAAACATGAGCCTTCCCGGGACGTTTATTTCACACATTGCAGAGGTCCAAAGAGAGGGAAGTGATTAGCGTAATTTATGCATTATTTTGAAAGGGATTATGGCTCTAATGGCCTCGAAGGAAAATTGGGAAATGAACATTTTGGTAGATGCAAATTGACAATCATTGCGGTGAAAATGAACAGCGGTGTAAAGGAAAATGAATTTATTACTCTTAAAAAATCAAATTTACATTGATTGTTATCGTTATTAATAATATTTCGTTAATTTCAAAATTTTGATATTAACCGTCATTTGGTTGTTATGCACTTTTTCCATTGCCAAATTCCGGATATGAAATTGATCGTTATCAGGTTTATTCCATCATTGCTAACTATTGGGGAAAAACCTTATTTCCTCTGTAGAGTTTTTTGTCAAAGCCAAGTGCTCAATATGTTTTGTACCTAATGAAACATCGGTTTATCATGCATTGAAAAATCGATATGGTGATATTGCTTTCATTTGGGTTTCGGAAAAGTAAAAAAATTGGTGAGAAATGCTCTACATCAAAAGAGTTGGATAAACTGTCATTTTTTTAAAGTTATCATTCAATACTTTTGTTTTTGTTGGCTACATTTTTTCCTTTGTGGTGATGCTGAAGCCAGTTGGGAATCCAGAAGTCTTATTGCGAGAGAATTTCTTTGTTCTCCATGAGTCTCCGAAGGAGATTGCTATTCTTTTTGTTTAATGCAATACTGCACTTGAAACAACAAATTATATCTTTCTTAATCTTAGAGCAAACAAAATAATGACGCGCTTCACACCATTCAGAACCCTTGAATATTCCTTCCCGTTCAACCGCTCCCTTCCTCCTTTCTGTATTAATTCTTGTTCTCCCTCGATACGTTTTTCTGTACCATTTTCCTATTTTTAATTATGCGCGCTATTTCCACTCCTATGTTCGTGATATTTATGTGTATAATAAGTAGAAGAATAGTTTTTGATTCAGCGGAAAATGCTCCTGATATTTTTTCTGACCGTGTTCCTCTTCCTTACACCTTCCTCAATACCCTTATCTTTCTGATTTGGCGTCACCTGTACCTTTCTTTAACCTGTATATGAGAACATATTTTTTATACTACGTAAATTGAAGAAGCGTTGGAAACCAAAATTTATATGCGTGTAGTAGCTGTTTTTTCTGTGTTCCAGGTAATGCTCATTCCTCAAGTACTACTTATGACACCGATAAGAGTCGAATAAAAGTTAATGCATGTCAGTTTTGTCGAAGTTTTTAATTTACATCACGTATCTATAAGAGCAGGGCAACGCTCCAAATCATGTGGACAAGGGGTTGTGAATCATAGTAAATGGAAATTTGAACACTGGCAGGAGACGAAAGGCAGAAGGTGGATCCTGAATGGTTTAACGTGCATTTAAATTAAATTGCCATAAATATTACCGGCTGTATCCTCTCTCCTCGAACTTCAATTCCGTCTGCTCGTTCGTTTACTTGTTATCTATCTCCGACCGTCCAGCCCTGTTCTCACCGCTCATTCTCTTGAGCCCGTGCTCTCTATCCCCGAGCTTGAAGCATTATGGAGGGTGTGTTTGCTGGCCAGGTCCACGGGTGAAACATTTTTCATGCATAATGCAAAAAGAATTGCCTCCGGCGAAAAGTTTTCACCCGGGGCCATGGATTTTACTCGTAATGTCCCCAAAGGAAGGAAAAGGTGTTGCACATACGTCATCGAGTGCCTCGATTGAGCATGGAGTTCTAATACGAAGGAAGTAGAAATCTCGGGGATCATTTGCGTCAGTAAATGATCCCCGAGATCCTACTGTAACTGCTGGCAAGATCCATTAAAATATCGGATCGTCATTTGGTGGATGAATATCTAACAGATTCATAGTATTTCAAAAAAGTAGTTATTTTATTTGCGTTTCCCATGTATGCTCCTGGAAAAATTGATATTTAACCAACCGCCTAGCAAAGTTGAAGATTATAGTTTTGATTCTTATCCGAGACATAATAAATAGTCAGGAAAAACTTTTCTTCAGATATTCCTACCGTGAGAAGTGTTTGAACCCATCAGGAAATAGTGAGCTCGGAGACAAGCAGAGATATCTCCACATTTTAATGATATTTTTATCCGGGAAAGCATTAGGAAATGGCACAAGTGTAGCGATAAAGCCGCTATTAATACTTGATTTCGAATTTAAAACCCTAATTCGAAAACACCCACCGCTCAATTGCTGAAAATTTACAAAACACATGGATACTCTGAATCTTAAACTAACATTTTTCAGTACCTCCATTATATAGTATCTTTTCTGCCTGGATTATGCAATCTCTGAATGTAATCCCTTTCCCCTATTAACTTCAAGTGATTGATATATGTTTAAAATGTGGTGTTAAGAACAATTTCATAATACAGAAAATCTTACGCCTACACATAATTTTCGCATGGTCCGTTTAATGAAGATAATTCACATTAAGGATGACCCTCATATGCTTTTAAAAGATTAGTTTGGAGGCAAGAGTTCTACCCAATGCTTGATTTCTGACTCCATTCGCTACCGCATATTGTGATATAAAATAATTGTCCTTTCCGTTTATTCACCCGCTTCTTGTTACTAGTATTGTGGTAGATACCATTTCACCACCGATTGCCCTCAAAAATCCTTAATCCGCTTGTGATGATGTTTTCCTTCAGGGTTAAAAGGTTTCATGAGCACAAGAATACTGTTTCATTCTCTTCTTGATTGCAGTGAAATTGCAGCCATAACTTCTCGTTTCCGGACATTCCCATTTCCATCTTCATGGTGATACAGGAGTGAGATATAATATTTAATTTAACTGCCTCACACGCTGTGGCCTTTAATCCGTTTTGAACAGGTTTTACGCACTTTGCTGCCCCCTTTTTCTGATCATCATTAAGATGAGACCTATGAAATCATCCGATGAAAATGTACGAAAGAAGCCAGGAAGGAAAAGTTTTTTCAAATACTGGGCGCCCCTATTGCCATTGTAAAGACTGTTTCCCCACGACAAAGAAATTAGAAGCAGTTCTTTTCATGTTAGTAATTTTCTTTTCACTAATTTCTATACCATTTAATATCGTCACAGTGCGTTCAAACGAAGTGTTCTTTCCTTTTATAATCAACCCTCCGACGCAGTTTCTCTATAACTTCCACAGCCTCCTACGTCCCTCGCTTCTCTCACATCCCTCTGTCCTTCGCGTTTCGGCCTTTAATTCCAAATGTTATTTGGGAAGGCAAAGGACCAATTTATCTCATTCTTGCTGAAAGAACACCACGGCTAAATTGGCCTACTCTTTAACTTCAGTCCTTTCTACTTTTGTCCACTGCTGTTTATTGACTCTTCCTTTATTTTTCTTCATTAAGCTTCCCTCCGTCATTTTATTTGTCATTTAGTCTTTTCTTTACACATTCACTCACTTTCCCATAAATAACAATAGAATTTCTTTTGGATTATTACACCTCTCAGCCCACCGATCTTTCTCTGTACAGCGCATGTATTTCGGCAAGTTTCTTAATTAATGTGTTGATTCATTTAGAAAAAGCCGTTTACACCCTGTGCCAATGAAT
The DNA here is from genome assembly GCA_037158775.1 of Hetaerina titia. Classification (NCBI taxonomy): domain Eukaryota; kingdom Metazoa; phylum Arthropoda; class Insecta; order Odonata; family Calopterygidae; genus Hetaerina; species Hetaerina titia. The sequence continues at coordinate 89,508,688 of CM073771.1, read as the reverse complement.
TTATTTTTATTGGTCATAAAGCTAAGTAGCCATGAACAACTGGAAGTATTTATGAAATCAATCTGAAATAGCAAATGTTTTATTTAAGGGAAAAATGTATAGCGAATATATATTATATTATTTTTTTCTGGATATATTTGACTGAAGCACATTGAAATTAGAATCTTTATAATTTCTTTTAGAAATATCAATTAAAATTAAAGAACGTGTATGAGCGATTTAAAAAAATGTTTATGTTAAAGTTATAATCAAATTTGTAAATAAGTTCAGATAGTTTAATATATTACTTGTCACCAAAGAAATTCTATCCATGAATCAACTCTCTAATAATGCAGAAATTTTACATCCCCATGGCATTATTGTAATTTTTGTCTAACATGAATTAACTAACAAAGTTTAAAGATGAAATTCACTTAAATATTTAAACTCCAGGTGCCTAAAAGGATTTTCTACGGTTTTTTATTTTCTGCTATAATAAATACTGACGAAATTGTGAAAGCAAAAAATGTAGGCTCTCGCATTTCTCAACCTTTCACTCGGAGTCCCTCAGCGCTCAGGTAAATGAGCATCACAATCGCTGATTCATTAAGTTTGTAAACTACTTGAAAAGCATTTATTTAGGTTTATATTGAACAACTTGCCCCTTGGAAAAAAATACTAAGTTCCTGCGAAAGCTTACCAGAAACAAATCCTCCAGGAATGTCTCGGACGATCGATAGACCGGTCTGTTTAAGGGAATAAGCTAGACGTCCGGAAAGAGAAAAAATAAACAAGACACCCAGCGGACAACACAGTCAGTTGATGGAAGATGGAAGTTATTAGTCCCGGGGGATATCGGTCTGTTTTTGATAGGACTAGGCAAAGAATTAAACTGTAAGGCGGCTCTATTCTGCGGCTAGAAAACGGGAAAAGATGGATTTTGAAAATACTTGGGCGGCCTGTGACGTCAAGGAAATTGAAACGTCAATATTAACCGCTCCTCCGAAAATTCGGATCGGGGATGGTTTCCAAGAGGTTTTTTTCGATACTAACTGCTGGTCTGGTCTGGAGGTCTGGAGGTGCACGATGGTTAGGGACTTTAGAGAGTGTGATGGTAGAGGTGGAAGGCGTGCTATATGGGATGGAGCCTCCAAGCTCCCTTATTCATTCGTCGATATGGGGCTCCATTGCCCTTATTGCAGATTTCAAGAGGAAGGAAGTTGAGAATAATAATAGAGGGCCTAAACGGTATGACAGACCAGCTGTTTTCCGCACCAAGTTTCGAATCGGGTCGTTTCAATGGGTTTGGGTAGCCGTATCCCACCACCGTTGTCATTTCCTTATAAATTCATAAAACCGTAAATGAAAATCACGTCGTTTATGTTCAAAGTTGGATGCAATGAAAAAATACAAATTCCTCTGTTAATTCAAGCAAAAGCTCAAGTAATACTTCAGCTTCGAGTTGTTCATAAAAATTTGAAATTTGAATTAAACATAAAAAATCTCCGTTTGGAGCTTAAAATAAAATCTTTTAATTTTTATGGAGCACTTAACCATTTAAAGCCAAATGTTTTTCAGTAAGATAAAATCATTTTTCCTCCTCCTTCTTACAAATAATATATTATATTATACTGGTAAGGCAAATATTTTATACAAGAACATATTAAATATAAAAGATTGTGAGATATAATTTAATCGTTAACGTTAAAGTTACATCATTTTGATTGTTATATACCAACTGATTTAATCTCAAATCTAATAGGCCATATGATCCGTTATTTTTCAATATGCGATATAAGAATTGATTTAACCCTGTAAACCATGTAAATCTCACCTCATTAAAAACGAGAGAAATTAACAATAAAAATAATCCAATTAAAACCTATTTAATCCGTCTTAAGCACTATGTACACATTTGTGTTTTATTACCTAGGAAAATAATATTTTTTGCAATCGCTCAGCCATTTCAAATGTTGCAAACGTCTCTAGGTACTCACTCATGGCATTCATTTAGCTAGCTTAGGCACACAATGGGGATTATAGATGATTTCAGAGTGACTATGGCCATTAAGAGAAGCTCATTCATCTAGATAAGGTCAATTAAAATTAAATTAAAATTTATTTTTTGACTTCAGCGAGTTACACTAAGCCAACCATAAAAAGGCAACGCACAGATTCCAAATTCATCGCGACGGCTCTTTCGGCTCGACTACCTTTTCCATTGCCGATGAAAGCATCTCACAGAAAGTCAACCACGAGGGAAAAAATATACATGATACATTCAAAAATCGCCGGGAGAGGATTCGTTCGGCTAGAACGACCTATTTAATCAATTTATAGCGATTTCTTCTTTTTTCTTTCAACTTCTCAATCCACGTTGGGGAAATACGAAATCCGAGATGAAAACCGTAGGTCCGAGCGACTGCCTCTCAGTTGGACACCACTCAGGGCGGTGCAGAATGATTCCACTCGCCCAAATGGTGAGTCGGGAATATCTCATCTTCCCGAAACTATGCAAGAGAGTGCCATGTTTTGCAGCCATGGTTGTGATACCAACGAACTTGACTACTGCAAGGAGGGAGAGAATATATTTCCGACTAGTTTAATATCTACCCACAGACGTACCGCGCCATCCCTATGCTGCCCTTATAAGAAGGAACTGGAGCAAAGCAAACGGAAGTAAACGACTGCAACTCTCTCCATCTTTCTCTTTTCCTACTGAAAAGGCGTATTTCAAAGCGATAACACACAGTATTTAAATTAGATTAAATGTAGCTGATAAATATATCGTGCACCCTCTTTGAAGAGTGGGCACTTGAGTGTTCTCTTATTCTGCGAATCATTTAGTTTTTTCCAAATGTCTATGTTAAATCAAATGACTTTTTCCTTCCACCAATGCTTATGCAGAAATATGTTAGCGCTAGATAGGCGTAAAGGGTTGATCCTGAATTATTGGTGTAATTATTTTCATTGCACGCACATATCCATAACTTAAATTTCATTTTCAAGGACTACACCCAATTAATCGTGTTTTTCGTGCAATAAAATTTTATGAAAAGAATCAAAATAATCTTAAAAGCAGGCTTTTGACACATTTCCTCATAGTTTATTATGGTATTATTCCTAAATTCTACTTACGGGGGAATATATGCCTTACACAGAAAAAGTTAACTTATTATATTTGCCTGTATTTTGTCTCTTGATCGTCCGCCATTACTTTATGGTTAGGCAATTTATTGATTCTTTTGCATTTACCGCGATTGATTCTTAAAGTGATATTTACTTTAAATCCACATATTAAGAATGTGTTCTTTCAATATTATTCCCCAAACCTCATCGCTGACATATATCGCCTTCTACATTGTTCAAAAAAGTATAGACTTTCATTGGGCCGAAAAGGAATATCGTGAGAGAACGTAATCGCAATACTTATCTGTATATTTGATAAGCTTCACGTTAAGTTACACCCGGAAACGAAAAACATTGGAAAAATTGAAAATTTTCGCCGAATTTTGTCTCGTGGTAGTACCTTGGGAAATGGAAATCGTCCAATAAGGAAGATTTGCCGCATTTTAAGGATCATTTGCCGAATATGTCGTAGATAGCGTTATAAAAGAATGTGTATCACTGATATTATATTTAATAGTATATGTATTTAATAAAGTAAATGCCATAAAATTGAAATTGATGATTTTTAGAGTACATTGAAAACGTTTTAAATTAAAGTACCATATAAACTTCAAACCAGCAATTTTTCATTAGTATAACCGATGAATCATAGTTGGCCTATGTATTTAAAAGAGCTCTAAGGGCTTCAATGTATGTATATATACATATGTATATATGCACGCACAACCATATAAATATTTATAGAAAATGGGAATAAGCTGGCCCTGATACCCTAATGTGTGAAAGCGTGCTTATCTGAATGAACTATTTTATATTAATGTTGTTCTAAGCAAAAATATGATGGAAAACAATAAAATTAATGTTGATAGCGTACTAATAAGGCATATGAATTCATTATACGATAAGTTAATTCATTGTACGATAAGGTAATAATGATAATTATCAACAGTCTTGTAGAACACAAAACACGAAAACTTAGTAAAAGATTTGGTGTTTTCCCGGCGTATCAGCTGCGTAAATTCTTCTCGGGTCCTCCACCGGGTTATATCGTCCATCTTGGCCGACGTTTCTTACGCAACGAATACTTAGCTTTACGCTGATCTCAATTTAGAAAAAATGATGACAGGAGACGTGATTACGGTAGTACAGGCATATATTAAACAAAATTAAGTGTAACATAGTGTTATTCCGTACCTCCGATGCGGAATATCACCGGATATATGTATTAAACCACTTTTATTAAGTAATTGAGCCGTGAAATATATGGCGAATTTTTGAAGGCACAATTTGGCGTTGTAATTGTCACAAAATGAGAATATGAAATATGGCGTCATGGAACATAAAGTTAGTTAGTCCCTTCTAGTGGGATTAAAAGATCTGTCGTAAAAGTCACTGGTAATGATAAAAAATTAGACAAAGAACAACAGACCTGCAGACTAAGAATAATAAGTCGCATTTTCGTGTAAGTCATTATGCATCGACGTTTACGAATAATTTTGGTGAATTTGAGGCATCATAGAATTTTGAAATTTGAATTTAAATTTGAATTTAATTTAGAAATTAAAAATTTGAATAACAAGTCGTGTTGCTAGGAGTAGCTCTGAATAATTATCAAAATTATTTGAAACGATTATATATTCTTGAGACTAGAATTCATGTTCTTATGTGATCATTAACAATTCAACCAAGCTCACCGCCTGTTTCCAAGACAAACTCATCGACAACAACAATTTGCACGGCGTAATGAAATCAAGCAACCCATTGTATTGACAACAGAGAGGTATGACATCCACGTAAACCAATACTTTCGTGACTGTGACAAAATATATTGCTGTGGAGGTGTTGATAAATAAAACATGTGTGCGACGCGATTCCTTAGTTTTCTCAATGATCGTATCACGTAATAACAGCGACTTGGATAATGATTAGACATTCAAGGCTACGGGATTACATATGATTTCATATAGTTTGTTGAATGGCATTAGATGTGGTATAGTTGTGATTATTAATGAGAAAAAACAGTTATTTGATTGATAGGACCATTTTAGTTATACAAGAAATCCGAATGCAATGTAATTGGAATTTTCATGGAAATAATTACGATTTCTAAAAGGATGTTAGTTCATATTAATCGCAAATAAAATGAAAAATTATTCGCCAAAATAGTTATTTATGACAATCGAATGCACTGGACCATTTATGACAAGAAGATGAAGTTGTTGGCCATTCAAATCCGTTTTCATGACCCGGCAAATTGTTATATTAATTACGACTAAAAGATGCATCAAACATAAGCAACCCCTTAATATATATTACTATACTCTAAAACTAAAAAACTATAAAAACCCAGTTACTATAATTAGTATAGTTATCAGAATATATATTCTATTATTTTACCTAACTAAACACTAATTAAAATCATTCAATAAATTAATAATTTGACGCTACAGTATTTATATTAACAAACTGTTTCCATCATGAATTAACTTGCAGGGGCGTGGGAAAAAATAAACTACTTTATTACATTTACTGATTAAATACAAGGTATTTATTTTAACTAAAGAGATCGTTCCCATTAACTGCTGTTGAATGTTTCTCATGTCAAGAGCAGCCGTCGCTGTGGAAGAATAGCAGTAGTCATGTCAAGAACGTGTTACACAAGGATACAATCAACGCCATTTGTCCACACTCGTTTATCAAAAGCAGTCGTAATTCCCTACCCGACAAATTAAATTGTTTACTCTCGTGAAATATGCTGTATACAATTAAATTTGATCCTGGTAGATGAATTATTAAAACAATTAGTAAAGTTTTCACTCTATTTAGAAAAGCTCTTACCTTAGTTACCTTCTACGTAAAACGTTTCAGAAGACATTTCGAATATGAAATGTCACATTTACAATGCCTAACATAGCATCAACAATTATTATTATTCCATGAGAAACTCTTCAATTTCTTCTGATACTGTGAATAAATAAAAAGCTAGTAGACTAAAATTGCGAAATCGTTGCCATTGGACGAACCTAATGTCTTTTTTTTTCAAAATGGATACCTGAATTTGGATTCATTGTATAGGGCAGAAACTTAAATGCCACTCGCTCAATGTGCAATTCAAAAATTATACTCGCGAAATTGCGTAAGCTTGGTGGAATTTAGGATTCTAAGTGGTTTATGGCTGCAAATATGAGCATGGATGAGATTTAAATAACACATATCTAAGGAAGTTTGTAGTAGTTGAGAACCTATTGCCGCCATGATATGGTGAAGGCATTACAAAACAAACTATTCATGTTAATTATAATGCAACCATTTCAGAGAGTAAAAATCATTCGCCTTGACCGGGATTCGAACCCGGATCCCTCGATATCCGTCCGAGTGCTTTCACCACTTAAGCTACCGAGATGTCACTCTGAAATTTTGGGGGCTTTAAAGGAACAAAATGTTATGACGAAATACCGTACATACAATGTCACAGGCATTCGTAGTCGTGCGCGACGATGTTAATAAAGCCAATTTCAAACACTTAGGCTGTTCATTCCTTAGACAAATTTCAAGAAACTGCAACAGTAACTTTAACGGAGCCACCCGCTATGTTTGCATTATAATGCAACCAATTCAGAGAGTAAAAATGATTCACCTTGACCGGGATCCGGGTTCGAATCCCGGTCAAGGTGAATGATTTTTACTCTGAAATGGTTGAATTATATTGCACACATAGCGGGTGACTCTGTTAAAGTTACCGTTACAGTTTCTTCAAATATTCATGTTAAGCTGATAAAATATGTAGTAATAAAGACGACCAACTGAAAGGTTAATGTTTAAAGTCTGCAAATGATAAGTACACGTATATCCATATTAAAGTGTTAAATATATGGATATTTCCACAAAGAGGATTTTTCCGTCTGTTATGGGAGTTAAAAATGAAATAAAGGGAGAAACTATGTGGCATAAATATACTGGATGAGTAATTTCATGAAGTAATAATTCTTTAGAAGATAATGATTTTCATAGGGCAGATTACTTCGAGTGCAGAGGATAAAATACATATATTCGAACAATTCGAAAAATTTGTTGGAATAAGAATGCAAAATAGAATGCCTCGAGATTACTTAGATCACTTAAGATGATTTTTATTATTCTTAAGTGGAATATATAGTGTTTTTACCCCATAAAAGTTACCCGCGAAGGTTTTGCTTTCCATTAAATGACAAGGTTAACTGTAAACAAATTTGATTGATTTGTTGATTTATAAAAAGTGACTTCTAGCATGCTTATTTTTTGCCACTGACTTTTGTGTGCAAAATCGTCAATATTGTTCTCTTTCTATGAAAATAGAAATGATTTTCCAAATTGCGTAATTAAACACTTTTTTAGCAGTTGTTCTTGGGAAAACATGTGTTCCTTCTTTGGGTTCTATTATCGAAACAATTTCCACACACTTGCGATGTGTATTTTAAGGTAAACCTTTGAGTGTGAATAAAAATTGATAAATAGTGTGTTTACATTATTTATTTTTAATAGCCGTACGTTTCTTCCTTGTAATATTAAGGAATTCAATTAAGAAAGCTTGTACATTTCACTAAACACCGTTCTCGACATTATATTCCGCGTTTTCATCATTCAGCTAAGAAATCCAAAGGTTGAGCTAACACAGAATACACATGATGATTGTCGTGTACATGACGATGTTCATAATAACTGGGAATTAGTTTTGCTACAGCCTTTTAATACGTGCACCCTGACGTATGGACAGAAGAAAACTGCAGGGGAAAAGGGCAGGAGCACGTTTGGCTTTGAAAACCGTACCTTGGCAGGTGCATCTTTACAGCTCATAGTATTATTTTTAAATCTGGAGTAACACAGAATACATAAAATACCATATATTACTTCCCTGTAGCAATTACTAGGGTACATGAGATAAAAATTTGCTTATATTCTACAAAATCTTAAATTCCACCCGCTAAGTGTGTAACTCGAGGATCGTACTTGTGAAATTTGATGAAGATTGATGAAATTTGGGTGAAATATTTGCATAAGAGAGCTTTGATTAGCAAATTTCTGAGGAATTGTATGCTAACGAGGCACCTATTGCCGCTAGCTGCTTGAAATTTCACGGAATATGCGCTAGGGAACGGTTCCATTTGATTGTAATGTGTAAATGCCGATTAGTAATGTCAATCTCCATAAATTGCGTAAGTCTAGGCACGCGCGATAATAGGTAAGGTTTCACAGTAAATTTCTCAATTGCTGCTAATTTCTTTGTTTTGGAGTGATGCTGGGTGATAATATCAAGCGAGTCATGAAAATGATAATTTGCAGAATTTTTTTATTGAAAGGCAAACGGATTTTACTCCAATTAACTTGGATATTATTCGGTAGTAATGTCATTAACTGGGATATTAATTAACACGAAGGTTGATTTTTGAACAATATAGCCCAATTAGACTGAAGAGAACAGAGCCCACCTCGTACCTATGGCTATTAAAATCAATATTCAGTCTAGGAATGAGACAAAATTAAATACTTGGTTCTATATATTTCAGTAGTATAACTCAGAGTAAGAGGAGAGAAGGAGTGAAAGTGAGACACTGGAAAATTGAGCTCACGGAAATCGTGACGACACTAGGCACCCAAATTATGCAATAACAATATAGGCATTGATGGAATTGATAGAATTATGTAGCAAGACAGTCAGCAGAGTAGTACAGCGATTATGAAAAATTATAAATGATGCAGTCATGGTGAAGAGACCGGTGTGAAACAGGATGAGAGATAAGGAAGTTTTAAACTTATCACTAGGCGGAGAGGGTAATCTGAGAATTAGGAGGGGTCAATAAAACAGTTTATTTTAGCTAGAGACTGCCACTTACCGCGCAGTTTTTTGTGGAGGACGGGACTCAGCTAGAACCACAATTGATAGCGCTCGCGAATATTTGAGAATGACCAAACATTGGCCATCTCTGAACAGAATTCTTTTTATTCCTGAGCCAAAAATAATTAGCAATACTAAATAGCGATAAATTTCTTAATTTGTCTGAATTGCATATACATTTCAATTAGGACGCTTTTTTTGTTTGACATGCGGCACAAGTTTTGACCATTACCGGCATTTTTTGTATACGCTGGACTCTTTTATCTGATAGCACTGTAAACGTGGTAAAGGCCGTACGATAAAAGGGCGTGGCGTGTCAAGGATATGTTGCAGAGTATCACCCTGAGGAACGATAAAAATTGTCCAAGAAAGCGTCACGCAATTACCAGTCCCTCTTAAGCCAAAAAGTAGTGACCCAATTCGTGGATTGGTGCTTGTACCTTAGAGGGGCACGAAAATGTGTTGTCCCGAATATAGATACACTGGTAAAGATAATTTCCTTTATTTTTGGGTGAAATTGAGAATATTTTCCAACGATCGAATCTCTTGTCATCATTTTTTTGGCATGGGTGATATTGCATATTTTGTGAGAAAATGTTTCGCAAAATTTCCAATTTTTAAGAAACATGATTTTTAAATGCGTTCAATACCAAAATCAAAACGCAGCGAAAGTGTGAGAATGAAAAATTCAGACCAGTCAGCCCGATTCCTAAATTCATTCAGTTCAAGGAAGAGTTCCTATATCGACTAAGAGAATAATTAGACAGCCTGCTAAGAAACACATTCTGCTCTTCCACCTACATCTTAACCTAAATGCTGCGAAAATGGCGTGTAGGAGAGGTTGTAAGTTTAAGTAAGCAGTTGGAGAATAATGACATTTAGGAACCTTCCAATTCGTCGTTTCTTGCAGTCCTTGACCTTGATATGTGCCAAGAACAGTTATTCCTTGTTACGTCGTTTTATATGTCATTGAATTTTACTTAGCTCCTCACTGTTGTCTTGCCTATCAATTTTATCGCCTTGTGGCTTTAAAATAATTTCGTATGTGTTAAAGTCAAACTTATACGATTTATAATTATCTAGAAGTTTAAATCGGCTTGAAAGCCTTTTGTTTTCCGTGTTTTTCTACTCAAGAAAAATAAATATTAACTTAATGCTTTCTCTACCGTTGATTTCGAACTATTATTCATGTCTTATTATGTATTCGACCAAAAATAATTTTTCTTCAAAAGAACGATGTGGTAATTTTAGCGCCTAACAAAAGTCTTGAAGATTAATATATCGCTCCTGTCATTGGAAAGTAAGCAAACTAGCAGGAAATATGACCTACAGTATCGATACTTGTATACTCTAGTCTTTTAAGAGAAATTTAGTGTTTACGGTCCCGGTATTTTTTTGTGTACATTTTAAGAGAAAGTCAGGCATATTTCAGGGTTGAGAATCTGAATATATATATGCCCTAAAATGAACCTAAAACAAATCGTATCATACGTACCATCACTATTTATGTGATGGAAACATGAGATTACATAGTGAGAGTCCACATTTATTTTTTTCTTTAAAGAGAATCGGATTAGGAAAAGGCTTCATTCCAGTTTGTGCTTTCAAGGGCAAGAGGGAGGGCCGAGTGAAAGAAGTGCCTGACACGAAGCGGAGGAATCAAGGACACGTGGGCAGAGGGAACAAAATGGAGGAGGAAAGGGGGAGAAGTGGTAAAATGGCGGAAGCACTCCTGTGTATTTCTCGGCACGTATGTGTATGTGTTTTTGAAAAAGAGAAAAGTGCATGTGTTCGTGTTCATGGGTGTGTATGAGTGCGCGCGCCGGAAGGTGGGAGAATTCGAAAGGAGGCAGATGGACGTGTAAGTGACGTTGGGAACGGAGCATTGATTAATGAACAAGCACAGGTTGATGCCGTGAGATGGAAGGACGTCAGAGGGGATGCAGGAGGCTGGGGAGAAATGGAAGAGGGACAGAGAGGGAGTAAATGAGACAGGGGGAGAGAAAAGGGCGATGGAGGGAGAGGGAAGATGCTGATGATGATGACGGCACTGAGGGAAAGTGTGGCCCCCATCAACATCATCGAAAGATACTCATGTATGAGTGTATTCCCGTGTTTACTCGCTTAAGATCCTTCGCTCTTTATTTCAGTCGCGCGTCAGGATCTAAATTGAGCACACACGGATAGGATGAAGTGAGTAACAGACAAATAGAAAGTGATGCCCGATCGATCGATAATTTAAACAGTTTCAGATGCTTTCTCGCCAAATTTGGTTGTGTCGTTTATCAAAAATGAAAATATTTCCACAATTACGAGATGTGAATACCGTTGAAATAAAAGGAAATCTCCCTCATTCCATCCGCGATATTTTGAACAAATTTGACCATTTCAGGTATTTAGAGAACTGGGAGGAAGATTTGCTCTACCAAAAGATTTTTTGTTTGCTCTTCCAAATAAATTCCGTCGTAGATATGGCTTTTTAAATCAGAAAATATAAAAGATGCAAGGCCCCGGAAAGCATTATTTTCAACGTCGAACCTTTAGTTTGGTCTTTGAAAAATTCGATGTTATTTTCCAGCTTCATGAATTTTTAACTCCTCCGGAAAACTTTAATGAGGAGCCTTTGTTATTGAATTGAAATCAATTTAAAACCAATGAAGGGTTTTTGGCTCTAAGATTTATGCATCTCAAATCCTGATATTTATAACATAGCATTTTCAACCATAGCTTTATGAGAGCCTGAGCCAGACACTTATGCAAAAAACTGGTAAAACGATCATTTTGTGCATCGGAATAATTTTTGTCATCATAAAGACTATCACCACGATCTAATGCTACATATTGTGCATATGCGACTACAAATTGTAAATATATGCTCAATGTATGGCACCTATAAACTAGATAAATCACTCAAAACTATGTTTTTAGTAAACTAATGTAGACTTTCGTCTAACCAAATTTGGCTATTCCAAAGTGAGCCAAATTCAGTCATTGTGGAATGTATCATGAATGAATATAAATTAGATGAATCATAAAAACACTTCATATACCCATTTACTGTATGCTGAATTGATAATCTTACACAAATCATAGCTATCAACACGAAGGTTGATTTTAAAAGTGATGGTAGAGTTAATCTAATGCATCTAACTGCAAGAGAAAATTCCACATCAGAGTATATGGCTGTTTCCTTTCCCTATAATATCCATAGTTTCCTGGTACCCGAAAAATCACGTAACTTAAATGTAGCCGGCCAAGTCCAAAGGCGTCCCTGAGAGTCGAACTCGGACCATATGTTCAACAACTCAGCGATAATGGGGGTCCCTTCGAACCATACATTGAACATTTTTTTTAAATTTCTAAATAGATATTGGATATCCACTTATGTAAGATGTAAAACCATTAATGTGTGTATTCTAAAAACGTCTTATTTCCCAACCACTAAGAAAAGGACATAATAGGAACTTCTCTTTAAAACAACAATGGTAAGACGAGGAAAAATGATTCATTCCAAATCTATTCTTATAAAGTCACTTTTCAACTTTTATCATAGCACTCTACTTTGCTAAATTCCACTGCAACTATCGTTTCTCCGAAGTTAAACTGTGCCCTTACTCTTTCGCTACTCTTATACCTCCTAGTTTCAGGCATCACCATAGAACTCTTCTTCCGTTTATTTCTCTCAATTTACTTTTCGTACACCCTCTTACTAATTCTGTGTGTATGGGATCGGGGTATGTAGAACACGTTCAAAAGAACTTGGCCAACACACTAAGAATGAGATTAATTACTCCAAACGAATCGAATGCGACTAGAATCCATTTGAATTGTTTTCAGAAAGATCATCCGGTTTCTTGGTACAGAATGGCATTTCCGATGAAATCGTATTTGGTTTTCAAAATTTACAATGCTCATTTTTAAATTCACTTTCCTAGATTTTGTATTCCCGAGTTTTATTATATTGTTCCAAGGAAAATATATTTTAGATAGTATAAAATGAGACATATTACAGATAAGTACCGTACTCGCACTCATCCTTGATTGGTTAACCGTAAAGAAACGGTTCCCTACTCTGATGTGTGAATTTCACATGCAGTTGGAGACGGCAGCAGATGAGCTCTACTATCACTTGTCTAATGAACCTTCATTTTAATAGCTATGGTTTATCTATCATTCAAATTCAGCATAAGTTGAATGGACATTTGAGGAGATTTTATGATTCACCTAATTTATATTCATTCCCTATGCATTTCCAAGGCGTATAAGTTTAAAAGAAGGCAGAACATGATTTACATGCCATAAAAATATTTAAAAATTATTTGTATACAAAATAGCATGTAAATATTTTAAAATATATAAATTAATAATCTAGTATTCCAATTTAATTTTTACCCTCTAGCCAAGGCGCTAATTTCAAAGTATTTGATTTATTCAGTTGAGTTTTAAATGACATTACACAATTAGAAAATGAATTTAAAGCTACGCTTTGTTAATGGAGGTTTTATCTTACTTTCTTCAACAGGTATGTACGTCGAAGATATACATGATCGTGTGGTACACCTTTTGGTGGTGACAAGTTCACATTATGAGAGCGGGCTGATCCTTTTCTTGGGTTGACAGCAAAAAATGTTGGAAACCGGACAATTTGGGATAGTTAGTATTCGCCATGTGTCTTTTCATGTGTAAAAGCGTTTGGTCAACTCGATAACCAAATATTAGAGCAATAAATGATATTATTTTCTTTTCGAAAGCTTTCCTTAAAAAATTTGCTAATTGTTGGTAATGTGTAAATAAGAATCGATTTATGCAACCTAATGTGCTCTATTCGGGTTATTTTTCGGCAAAAATACGTATTCTAACATTGAAGCTTACATTGATGCTCAATTCTAAAATAATAAATGCACTGGCAAGAAAATACTCAAGGATCTAACATTGTAATATGATATTTACCATATTATGATGATTAAATACTTATGTATATATATAAAGTCACTTTCTTGAAAAACCCACGAACGTGCACAATAATGTAAATTCACTAAATAGTCAACACAAACACAGAAACTAAAACATATAAAAGAGGGACTCATTGGTTCTCGAATTTTCGGTGGTGCAACCACCTTTCTCAAGAGGAATTAGGATGTTCCTAGGTAAAATATAGGCAACGAACCTTTTTAAGCTGTTTCCTTTGTGTTCTTATCCTCTGGGTGTGGGCTGTTTTAGCAGCAATGAAGTAATCAATGAGAAAAAAATAGTGTGAAGGCTGCGGTCCTTCCGGATCTGAAATAAGAAAAAATATTACATATTATTAGTGACACTCAACAGTCTAAATTATTTGCATTATAATGGTTCATCCAACAGAAGCTTAATTTGTAGAAGTAATAAATGTATAATGTATCGGAATATTTAATATCACATTAGTGTATTGAATAGAAATAATTACATAAAATGATAGATGCAGTTGCACACTCCATCCTTTCTGAAGCTTTTTGCTAAGGCATAAGATTTCCAAATATCATACCGTATGCAATGTAGGTTTTGAGCATATTTATCCCCTGCCTTTAGACTTTTTATTTAAATAAATATAATGGGATATAAGTTATACACATCCGTAGTTATTTACTGAGCAATAACTAGGTCCCGTATCCGGGAATTTGTGAAACCAGAATGAAGTCCTAGCTAATACCTAAAAAGATTTTGCAATAAATCAGCCACAGTAATGGTAAATAAGAATTCAAAAATATTTGAGATTTTTTCCACCACCAAAGAATAGGGAAATCAATTTTTGCTCAGTATTTACACATGGGACGTCCTCTAATGAAAAGAACCCACGTGAATCGAAAATAGCAAAAAATCAATCGGTAAATGTTCAGTTAACGGATTTTTCAGGAGATAAAGGTTTCAAGGAGACCGTTATATAATGCGAGGCTCCTCAAAGAAAAAGAACCGCTTTGCGAAAAAGTTGCGCAGAAAGAAAAGAAAGAAGCGATGGAAAAGGAACGGTGAAGTATGTTGGTAATGGAGTTGGGTTAATGTATGGCTAAAAGCAAGGAACAGGATGCTCACTCCCTTCAGCTGGGGCTGCTATTCAGATGGGCAGCTGGGATGAATAAATGGATAATATAAAGGAACACCTTCCAAAGGAGTTGCCTCTAAAGTGAGATGAGGGTGTCTGAGTGAGATGGAAGGCGTGGAAATAAATAGTCCGGGGAAGGAGAGGCGATGGTAGTCTGGTTTCCCGAGTGTCGTTGTGTGAATGTGGAAATTTAGTGGAGGAAGGTAAAAATAACCCCTTTTTTCAGCCTCGTAGTTACATCTTAAACATCATAGTGCTATTTATTTTCCTAACAGAAGAAATCATGTAAATACCCTGGATTAATGAATGGGCTAGTAATATTTACAATATAAAGACATATGTACTGATTAACTATATCCTCATTGTCACACTAAAACTAAAATGTTGATGAGATTAGTATCCTAATTATTGACCAGGTTCATAATGGCGTCGAAGTGACTGATGACGGGGCAGCTTGTCATATTATGAAGAGTATGTCTTCATGTGTTATTAGTAGAATGTCTTCAGCATGAAAATTGGCGACAGGAGTGAAATGACGCAAATTCAAAATACCAGTATTCTATTTTGCATTACAACGCGATATTTACATTTATTTCCTTTAAGATGCTAAGCAACATTTGGGGTGGGTATTGCACATTGCTAAATACGAATTTTCCGTCAATAATAATAATAATTTTATTTAAACTATTTTAATTTTTGGGTCGATTTATTTAATTATTTATTGGTTATAATGATGGAAGGTATTTTGAAACAAATTTGAGAGAATTTCAACTAAGAGAGAAGGTAAATGTCGATGTCACGAAAACTATCGTGCAAATAAAAAAAACAAATTAATTTGTTGAATGATATTTCATAAATTCTTGTATTTCGACTCATGACCATCTTTCAAACTCTTTAGCTTATATTTTCGGATAAACCTGTTTATGTTAGCTAAAAATATAGCATAAAAACATAGCATTGTCAATAATAACTTTTGGATAAGCATAACTTGATATGAAGAATAAAAACAGTAATTTAACATTCATGTTATTATACAAAAATCATGCATGATATCTATTGAAACTTTGAATTCTCAAACAAAAAGTAGCTATTTATAGTCCCTTACAATCATTCATATAATAAATAAAAGAAGGCGACCAAAATATTGAACATCATGCGGACTTATGATGAAATTTTCTCCAAAACAATTTACAAATTCAGTGTAAAAAAATAAAACTACCTTTCCTTTACTCCGAGTAAGACAAATGTTGAAAAACCGAAAATAATGACAGTAAAAGCTGTATAAAATGATGCCAATTATGGCATTTAATGAGCAACGTTTTCCAAAATTTTATGACACAGCAGATTTACCGCTAACATATTAATGCACATAAATGAAAGTATTGTCGAATTGCCTTGCTCGAAATGAGGCTTGGGTGGATATATGGGGATTTCCCTTGGCGGAAGGTATTCAGGAAATTACCAAATCCTCCATTAAGTTATTCCAGGAACGGACTACTCGAGAGAGTAAAGCAGTAAAGCTTGTGAAACAACAGCTTGGGATTAAAACCTGAATAGTCAAATCACTTATAAGCTTCCGACGGTTGGAAAACCCATAAGCGGAAATTCAAACAGTAAGTCTAAATGCTTTAGGAATTAAACAACGTGCTCGGAAGAAGGATATGCTTGTAGTGACCACTAAAGGACAACTCACACTTAATAAACTAGGAGATATATTTTAATATGTTGGTGGAGATATATTTTAGTGAGACTTGATGTGAATTGAGAGAGAATAACGTTATTCAATTCAAAGGAAGGTTAGGATAAACATTAAAGAACCAATATTTTGGAGCAAACCTAAATTCATCATCATATTGGTGTTCGACTAAAGTTAAGTGCAGCTTGATTACAAGGAATAAGCGGAGATGAAAAACTATCAAAAGAAGGAAGGTTATTAACCCTAGGATAGAGGAATGGAGTTATATGAGATCAAAAAGTGAGAAGCAGCAAAACTAATTCTCAGATAAATGAAAAAAAAGACGAGAAGGAAAAAAAGAGTCTTACATGGTGTGAATTAAACATTTTAAGAGACATTCATTGTTTTGAATATATTTTAAGAAATAGCGCTCGTAGAAAACACGATTACTCGAAATTATTCCAATTGGATTCTACTTCAGTGAACCTAAAAAAATCAAATGGATATGAAAACTGAAAGAACTGGGGAGTCGACGTATATAGTAATGTAATAACTGTTAAATTTAACAAAACTAAGTAGAGAAAAGAATAATCAGTGACAACTAGGTCAGCATAATTAAGCGAAAGGAATTATGAACTAAAATATGCGAGAAGAAAATAAAATTATTGAGTAATCAGTTGAAATCAAAAGAAAATACATGAAAACCGAAAGATGAAATCAGCTGGGGGGAATTGGGAGGAAAAAGTCGGGCGAGAGGAAGAAAGGGATCACAAAGAAGACATTTTTACCAAGTGAAGTGAGTAGAATATACGACAAAGGAAGGAGAATAGCGGCAGGGATATGGAATGGTCGGAAAGGCAAACATTCCTAAGTCAAAAAAAGAGGAGAAACGACTTAAAAAGTTATGTAAATAAGTGCAAGGTAACTTATAGCAAGAAAAAGTGAAAGTATTCTATAGAATTGTCAAGAGTCCCTTCTCCAAAGATTCTACAAAAGAGAAGTTGCATTCAGATTGGAAAAGATAAAATTCACATAGAAACTGATGAAAAAATTAATGGAAGAAAGAAAAAAACTCCACAATTGGAAAGAACTGGAAAGAGAATGCTTGGCGGATGGAAAATGAAACTTTGAATGAGAATGAAAAAGGATGTTTCTATGCTGAAATCAGAATTTGATGCTCACATCGGAAGGAATTTTCGGAAATATTTTGGAAATCAATCTCATTTCATCAGAGTTACTGGAGTACACTTCAGCAAACTTCTAAGGAAGAATAAAAGGCACTTTCCAAATTTTTCAATGCAATAAAATTCTATAGACTACCAGGACAAATGTCCTAAAAATTCAAGAAGTATATGGACAGGATAGTAATATGTTGGCAATAATTATTTATTTTTATTATAAGATCGCAGTATATAGTAAAAGAATACCCGGAAGAGCACCTAAGACTTTGGAAATTGGGTATTGCGACAGAATATTATTTGTTCATGGCGAACCATTGAGAAATGAATAAAACACTGGAAGTCAAATTAGACACCTGCTGTTGATTGCGAGTACATATTTAATAATATTGGCTGAAAGAGAGTCTTACATTATATTAATAAATTAAAAAGATCTTGATCGACAAACGAAGTGTGACAGCCTGTCAGTGATTTAACACGAAGTATCAGCATTCATAAACAGATTTTGGAATACTGAAGAGAACCATTCTTATAGATATATAAAAGAAAAGTAGATGGAAAACCGGCAAAGGAACTGCAAAGTGAAATACAACTGCGAAAGATGTAGAGATGGTTTCCTCAAAGTTTTGAATGTATTAAGTGGGAGGATGGGAGGGTGGTGTACTTAAACATTGGAAGACCATAACAAATCGAACTTAAGGCTGTTTACGGCAAGTAATGCTACCATCATACGGAAAAAGAAACAATTATTCGTAAGATAAAAAAATTAATGTATTCATTTTATGCATCTATTACTATAAATATATATTTTCATAATATCGTTGAAGATAGACTTTGTATTGAGACACCGAGCAGCAATAAATTTCTATCCCTCCACTAACAAAACAAATCTTTACATTCAACACTGCAATAAAGTCTTGTTTAACTGCGTATGTATTCTTTCTCTGTTTATTCTATCTACATTCCGACCCTTTTCGCACTCCTTTCTTTACTAGCCTAACATCATATCGCTAATGGCATTCTTTAATAACTCATCGCCAATCAATATGGCCTGCATCCAGCTTTCCAGCCTTCTTTGGATTGCTTCAAGTATCGCCCTTTTGTTCCCTCATGCAATGCCCTTCTCAGGATGATTTTCCCTCTATCCATTTCATCTATTTCGTCATTCACCACATCCACATTTCAAAAGCCCACGATTTGCATTTATACTTTAGCTCCAATGGTCATGTTTCCGTGTAGTAAAAATTTAACCCATTCAAATTTGTAATATTTTTTTCTAACGTCCATACCCAACACTCCTGGTTTCAATTACCTCTTATCTGTCAAATATTCTTCCCCAATCATAATTATTCTTCTTATGTCCGTATTACTTCGAATATGTTGGTCAAAAACACTGCTTAGAGAGTAAACACCTTCACTTGCTTATTTTGCTAATATGATTTTACTGAAAATCATGTCCATCATTTTTTACTGTGATGATTGATTCATGTGGTTTACTCTTGCCCTCCTTACCAGTGTTTAACGTGACATCAACACTTCTCCGCCCGTTGGCATCAAATGCCATTTTACAGCCACCTCAGTGCGGAACAGTCGCTACCTTGACTACCTACTGTCTGTCTTCTATCCTTTGACCTATCTGCAAGGGGTGATTATGAGATTAGGTATTGTCATTGCTCCAGTTCTTACTTCTTTAGGAGTTTTCAGAATGCGCAAACCTTTCCACCAGGTCAAAGTTGTTTTCCATGGTGAAGATGTCCATCTATAGAGAAAATTTGCTTTAATTCGGAGAAAGAATCTTTAAAACTTATCTTATTTACCTGTATATGGATTATTTTGAAGCGTTAATATTAGACTCTTTTGATATTTAATAAATTTTATCTCTTTAATATAAAACACAATGAAAATATGAGAATTTAAAAAGGTTTCTAGTAAAATCAATAAAGTAGACAAAATCTATATCTTAGACGAAAATAATTGTTGATAAATAATATTTTATCCCGTTGAAAGTTGGAGAAATCCCTGCGCAAACGTACAGGCGTACAATAGTTTGATTTACGCAAATATTTTCATTTCCTTCACAACCTCAGCCACATATTATGCACAAAAAAGGTTAGAAATCTCGTTATTAGTACGTAAAGGTCAGTAAGTTCATCTTCCCCTCCATATTTACAGTGCTATAATGAACAAAACTGCACAAATATGACATTTTTTATTCAACGCGAAGCGTTGTAGCCATTTAGGATATTATAGTTGGACTTTTTGGAACGTAATTTACGAGTCCTATTCTCTAGCAATATTCGAGAGATTTTGAGACCAAGGAAAGGGGTAAGAGAGAAAAGTGGGTGTGTGTGCGTTTGGAATGGGAATTTGTTTTTCCCGGGCGAAGGAGCACTTTTTTCCCTATCGAATCCTCCGCTAAAACCACGATGAACCGACGAGTTTCTCCCCATATGTGTATATATATATATATATATATATATATATATATATATATATATATATACATATGCTGCTCCTGCTTCTATCCCCGTAGCCATATTTCCACCGTCCCAATACCCTTCCCGACCTTCCTGCCCACGATTTTCGGTCACACTGGATTTTATCCCGTCAACCGCCTCATGAGACCTCCGCCCAATCCTCCCGTCTCACTTCCCGCGGTTCCTCTGCTTCCATCTCTTTCGATACCCCCCGTCCCTCCAACTCCCCTAACACAGCCTGCATCCCCCGCGACCATCTTCCTCTCGGTCTCCATTGGGACCAACGCTGCTGTGTACAAATGAAACCCACCCCGAGGAAAGACCCGAATTTCCCTCCCTTCTCAACTCATCCCCTTCCCGCCGTCAGCCCACCCACGTTCTCCGCCTCTTCATTCTTCTCATCGTTCTCCTCTCCTCCGCAGCAAATCACCATTTTCCGTCCCCATTAATGAGATCAATTGAACACGAGGTTTTTGGGGCAATAGGAGGGAAAGGGGTCAGTCGTCTCAACCCACCTAATCCTCCTCATCCACTCACTTTCCCCACTCTCCTTTCCAATTACAGGCCCAAAAACGTTTTTCCTTACTCCATTGGGAATAGGCGACTGAATTGAAATTAGCGATTTGGCTGCATCAATATACCGGAATACTTTCTTTAGTGTAGTTTTATACATTAGTTTAATATTTTTGATACGCCATCGAAATAAATACCAATATGACAGGTTGACGCCGATTTTTTACCCACCCCAAAACTATCACCAAAGTTATGCCCTAAGATAGACTCTCTCTCTCTCTTTCTATATATATATATATATATTCATATATATATATATATATATATATATATATATATATATATATATAACTTTTGGACGGCACAATATATATATATATATATATATATATATACTCAGTCTGACTTGAAGAAGGCTTCGGAGTAGGCCGAAAGCTTAAATCATCTACAGTGTGAGTGTCCTTTTACGTGTTATCTGTTTTATTCTGTGTTCTATTGTGCCGTCCAAAAGTTATATATATATATATATATATATAGTAAAGATAGTACCTTTACGGTGTTCACCAATATTCGATTCACACGCACGTATATAGACAACAAAATGTTTTTAGAGAATATTACTAAAGCTGAAAATAACTCAAATTAATATTTGGTTGGTCCCAACCATCTTAATCAGAGCAAGAGGAGCAACTGACGGGAAGAGGCACCGGATGAGGGCGGGTCGCACAAAGGGGCTTACTTAATCGGTCATTGGTTATTGAGAGAACAGGAGAGGAAGGTGTAAGCTAATTGGAATGGTTTAATCTGGGGGTTTGCCATAATTAAAAAGACAGACGTAAGCTACTTCTAAGTGATGGGACAAGGAGGTGAGGTGATGTCGGCTACTGGTCAGTTTCATTGGACTATAATAAGCCCAGGAAGTTGAAAAACTTGATGCACACTGTGGGTCGACTTCCCAACCCTAAAAATAAGGGTTTTTACGCATAATTGTGTGGTCGCTGAAGAGCGTCCGTTAGTTAGCCCGTGTAAGATGATATAAAATCTGTATTCCACTATTAGTGTTACATGTATTATTAATTGATCACTTTGTTTTGTTGACAAAACAAAGATATCAATTTTATGAATAATCGAAAAAGAATTCAACATGATAACTGTCAAACTATTGATGTGAATTCATGCCGGGATGTAAAGTATGTGCTTATCTCCCCTCTCTCTATCTCCTTCCCTGCTCTATTAGTGATTGCGCTTTGATGGCAAAACCGTTCCTCATGTAAATTCTTTCGGCGTTGGAATAATCTGTAGGTATTGAGTGTGAAAGAAGTTATCATCCATTCTCTCACTCTACCGCCTGGAAAAGGCGGTACACAAAATACTTCAGAGAGATTTCAGGATCATTATAATCGCACTTTGATTAAGTGTGACTCAACTCATGCGTAATCCCATCGTACGGGGAACTGGTAAAGGGAAAATTTTTAACTCGCCCTACAGACGATTGAATTGAAGAGTCTATCCTAGGATACATATAGCAAAGGCGGTCAAAAAGATTGGATATCTATTGATTTGCATAAGTTACGTCAATTTATGACACGATGCAATAAAATACTGTGAGATAAAATGATGGAGGAGATTATTTTGACTCAAGTATACGTGATTACGATTGGTGTGTCCTTCGTTTTGTTTGTCCTAAGTTAGTATATTTTCTCAATATTCAAAACTGGGCACTTAACTGCTAAATTCTTATCTCTTAGCACTCCAAATGGAAAATTACGTAGATTTTCAACAGAAGTATTGTGCTGCGTGACATCCCTTGCTGCCCCCTTTATCCTTGAAAAATTATTAGCTCCCTAAATTGAACGCTTAGAGATGAATCTGGTGACATTAATGTATGTTGAGCATTTTAAAAGTAAATTTTGAAGCGATGCTTAATGGAACCTCAGGTTCGCCAGCAATAAACGTTTTCCCTAGCTCATATTTGGCCCCTCTTTCTTTATCGCAATAGATCCCTATTCTCTCCCTATCCTTCCCTTCATCGACTCATCCATTCATCAGAATGAAGGATGATTCGTTGGTTTTTGATTTTCGATGGATAGGGTGAAATAACCCTTTCCCACCACCACACTCGATCCCTGATCGAGGGATGCCCACGAGGGTCGGGTCTATTCATTTTCGGAGAATGGGACTGGGGATAGGAGAGACAAATTAATACAGAGGAAGTAGGTTTAGAGCACCAGTTTAGAATGATACTTATGTACTATACGTTTCAGCAGGCAACATTATACAGAGGGAGCATAGCGTTTTCATAGAAAGAGAGGGTCCAAATTACCGGGACATTTTTTCTTGTGGGTTTTCTCAAGGGGAAATCACATCTTTTCTCAAAAGGTAAACACGAGCCTTTAAATTAAAACTCCAAGTTCAAAGTGTTCATTCATTGTAAATTAGGTCGTGTTACACAGCAAATATGAATAAATTAAACAAAGAACATTTGGGTTCATTATTATTTCCCTTTCTTTCATCATCCATGAAAAAGATATCAATCTCAAGAAACTTCCTCGTCTCATCTGGTCCAAGAAAATATACGTATTATTTGGAGATTTGATGAACTATCTTATAATACCACTGGCTCGCGGAGAAACTGGGCACAAGAAATCCTCAGAAATTCTAGAGGAAAACGTCTTAATTCTCTACTGATTATTTACTATACACGTATGAATAACTTTCCCCGGTAATATCCACTGAAATGAGCTGATTAAATATTGCGTGTTGTTATCTATAATAAATCTCATTAAAAGGTGTCAGACTTTAAATGTATTTGACATTTCTTTTAGTTTCGGAATTCTCCATAACGATAGAAGGTCAATAAAATAATGCTTACCATTGACTCATCGTGAAACGAGCATATTAGTTTTACATCACAACAAATTTATTAATACAAAAATATGCCGTGAATTGTTAACAAAACAAACAAAGAGCACGGATAAACATTACGATAGAAGCATATTTCTTAAAAACTTTCATTTATCATGTACATAAATGTTACGTTTATAAACAGATGGATTATAATTGAATTATTGTTACTTACTCTGAATAAGTTATATCCCTTGGCTTTTAATATGGCTGACAGCGTTCATGAGCTGCTTGTAGAGTTAGCGGTGCACTAAACATTTGGTTTGAATATTTTTTATATGGTTAAAATTATGGTAAAGTCAAATTTACGGATCCTTTTTAAGTGATATTACTTTCAGATCCATAATTCCCTGTCGCAAAGTTGAGCATATTTTTTAATAATCAAATCAACGATTTCACAAACACAACAGTAGCTCAAATTCAATAATTTTAGATTTATCTCTTACTCTTTAACGAAAACGGGGAATTGCGAACAGATTATATAAAAATAATATAGGTTATTTTAAATAATTCACGGAATTTATTGTCCTTTCAAGTATTTGAAGTTCTTCAGATGAGCAAAACTTGTTATAACGTATTTTAAATACTATAATTGCCTAAAATTTTAAAGGTTTTTTACCAACAGAACCCATTAAATGAGTGAGCATAAGTTTGTCATCGAGGAAAAATATCCCTTTGTAAAGGCACTGCCGAGCTAAGAAAAGCCCCTAAGAGTTTATAATAATTTTCTCGTCCTGTAGAAATATTGTGCCACGTCATAAGCCCAATGATCCTAATTAACGGTCACAGAATTCAGGGAAAGCTAACGAAGAAAAGACAGGGATATTAAAGCGGAATAGATCGCAGTGAGACTGGGGAGGGAAATGTTTGTAGGAGAGAAAATGTGAGAAGGGAAAAGGTGGAACTGCTTTTAGGCGGGGAAACAGAGAAAGGGATGGGGCGTAAACTCGAATATTCAGGCTTCTGCGATAAGGGGAGGTTAAGAGAACTTGCAAGATCTTTCCGCCTCCGAACAAGTGGGAAATAAGGCGGCGGCTACGACACCTGGGAAAGTACGGCAGGTGATAAAAATACCCACCGGTGGAAAGCCAATTTTAAGTAAGAATGGAAATGAAGACAGTGGTTGTTTTTTGGAAGGGCAAAAGGCAGCTGAGATCAACGGCATCATTGATAATCGCTGGCTAATTGAGGATAGGCAGGTTTTCTAAGGTTAAATCTTAGACAGAACACATTCAGACGATTATATTGCATTTAATAATTCGGATATTTTCATTGCTCTCTCATGATTTATGGCAAATTCTACAGTGGTCTAACTTCTTTCCTTCAGTTGAAACTAAAAAGATGCCTTGACGAAATAAAATTTGGTTACTGAGTTAATTGGGTTACTTTCAAATCATAAAATATGATAATAAAATTTATACGTGAAAAAATAAATAGACTATAGAATGAAATAACAGAATGAATTAATTATATGGAAAATTTCAATTAGAGGATATGCTTCAATAGTTTTGGGAAATACGATCATGAAAAATGGTAAAGGAAAGGAACATTATTGTTAGTTCGAAGATATCCCAAACCAATATGACAAGTACAATAATAATATCCCTTAGTGGATGAAAAATCCCAAAATCAGGAAAGAGCTCTATCTAAGATCTTCAATACACTTGTATCTTTCTCATCTACACGTATGTGAGTGCATACCATGAGTTTTGCCAGCGTCAGTGATAAAGGGAAACAATAAAAATGTGGTCCTGCAAGAGAGGGATCATTATCAAGTGGACAAATCAATGGGCTGACACGTGAGGTCTACCAGGGGATGAAGAAGGTGGAAAATTTATAGAATGTGCGGAAGAGGCGAAGGGATAAAATTATTCGAATGGGTGAAGAGGTGTATTTATACTAGTACAAGTACGAAACATGCGGAAGGATGACTGAAGGAAAAGAACTGCAATGTTAAAAGTAGTGTTTCATTCCAGGGGTAAGTGACCACATAAGAGAGATTATCAATTTAGTTAGCCCTGAGCTACAGCAAACAATTAGCATTTTTCATGAATGCTGATAATTATAATGATATTTATATTTAAAAGATTTGTGGAGAAAAATTCATCGACAGCATTAGTCGCAGGACAGCAAAAACTAATGATTTCACACTTGAGCTTGTCTTGAATCTAAAGGAATACTATAATTGAAGTACTCTCCGTACTGTATTGAGATGAAAATGGGAAATTTACTAAAGAAATACAAAAGTTAAAATATTGGGAAAAAAATTAAAATATTCTAGCTCTCTCTTTTCATGGTCTATTGCATCAAAAATAGTGACATAGAAAGTGTACACTCAATTAAAAACTTAAGTGTTAAACTTACTCGCAATCTGTCTTGGCTGACACATATACGTGGCGTACTTATTTGAAATCTATTCAGAAAATAGGATTTAATAGAGTATCAGGAAAAGGTGATGAGGTGGAGGGAGCGATAGAAATGTATCTACAATCGACAGAACTATTAGGAATAAATAATTTTTTAAATTCACTGCAACGTAGCTGGTGGTCATCATCTAATAAAACCCTGTTATTACCATTGTACAGGATTACAGTTTTTGCACAAAAACAAAACGCTCAACCCACATTACTAGATATATTATACAATTTGATAGCGTAGTGTAATTAGCTGTAGTTCATATTAGCTCAATTTTCTTAAATACTTTAAACTAAAAGAATTAAATTGGTTACATTACTAAGTCAAAGAAAGATGAAAAGGCTGCTGCAGAGCATTTTGATTGGAGATGAAAAACTGAAGACTGTGATAGAGGGGAGGACTAGGGATGGGATGATAGGAAGTTAAAGTAATGAGAAATTTAAAAAGTCTACAATATTGTCGGGTTTCAGGTTTTTTCTCGTTAGAAAAGCGTATGAAATGCACCGATATATATTCTGTCCCCATTAAAAACCTAAATTAAACGGAAGACTATCTAGTAATAACTTAAATGATCATGACGCACGGAGCCAATGTATTGAGTTTACTCGTACGTAATCAAAAACATGAAAGCTATATGAATTATATCATAATACAAGTTTTTCTTTGGCGCATTAATAAAAATGCAGAGTATCTTGGAAATTTTTGCTGCAAGTTCGAATTTTGTAATACATGCACTCATCAAGACATGAAAAGTGCAGAGGCATGGATCAAGAAGGAAAAAGTAGCTGAACAATCTGACGGATCTATTCCGCTGTGTTCAAATCGAACTATTCTCAAGTGCTGATAATGCAATGGTAATATCCTTGGTGATTTTCACTTTCCGATGAGAATAGCAATGTGGAGAAGCAGAGAGAAAATAGTAATGCAGTCGACACGCACTTCGCAAACATGGAAGGGGCAATACGTCCCATAGGCGTCCTATAGACCGATAACTCAAAGTATGACAACGATGTTTTCTGATTGGGATCAGCAGATGATTATTGGGGATGGGTCTAAGACAAAAGTTCTTCCCAATACTTAGGGCCCTGATCTTAAATCTCCCTGGCTCCGTTTATCAGCTTAACCCTCCACAAATTTCATCTATTCATTGGCCTTGGGCTCTTTTTCCGTGAGGATTTTCGAGGGCGCGGAACAATTAGGAGAGGTTGACGTGATGAGCAAAACGACGGCGTTGACCGCTTCTAAAGGATCAAGTGGTAACCCTTGTGTGGGTACGGAGTGTGCGTGTAGGGGAGGAGGATAGTGGGGTCGGGGTATCTGGGGAGGTGCTACTTCTGCGTGCGCTAAAGAGATTGGTGGAGGAGATAGGTGCGGGATAGCGGGAGAGGAGAATAGGGAATCGTATTGGAGATGGGATGAAAGTTAATGGAAGGAATTGGCGGTGGCGGGAGAGGGAAGCATGTTCGCTTGGCAAGGTAAGAGATTAGAGAATGTTCAGCAGGGATGGATAAGGAAGAGTTCTCATGATCTGTATTTCATCGAAACCATTGCAGTATTTAATCATTTTGATTAGGATAATAGTTCTAAAGTTTGACGAAGTGCTTCCACTTGCTCTTCCTAATCGTTTGGTAACTCTTGAATTGGCATGTGGATTGTCAGAAATCTCAGAAATGTAATGCCTGAATTATATTCCTTTGATGTGTAGGTGCAAATTTATCGACCAATATATTTCTGTTACGCAACCGCGTACAAAATTCTTTTGCAGTGGATTGGATATCAAAGTGGAGATATACGATTTCGTATTTCCAGTGAAAGTTTTAAAAAGAGTTTGTTTCTATGCTCAGTTGCCCAACCATCATTCTTATTTGGAAAAATTTAGTTCTTTTTGGATCACAGTCAGCAGTAGGACCATAAGCTATTATAAAAGAGTATATAAAGCATACAACGTAGCATGTTATGAGTAGATAAATTAAAGGCTTTCATTTTTATTTACTGATTTCTGAGATTATTTTCTGATTGATAACTTTGGGTAAAAATGTTGTTCTCATTTGACTGGTGTACTTCTCTTCTTGAATTAATATCAGCTTTACCCTTTGTTTCTGTGAACGGAGGACATCTCATTCGGCTCTTAAATTTCCTTGCGTCATTTCTGCTCGTAGGCAAGGGTAAAAGGGGTCATGCCACATACTTAAAATGTGAAACTTTAGAAATGACAACCGATTAAATGCATACAATATGCACCGGTAGTTTGTTCGGTCTTAATTCAAAATTGTAAACCACCACTGGAATTGAAGGTTTCATGGCACAGCCTCCCATATTACTTTTCTCAGATATCAATTAGGATTTATAATAGAATTTTTTGAAGATTGTCTCAACTTTGAGATGTTAGTGGTAGGTCTATTTCAAACACACTTTTCTTAAATATGTTCATTCAATGAAATTTCAAGAAAAATTCTTATTTTCAATAAACATGCGTTACTTTTAACACGGTATGAAAACCTCTCAAAAACACACTCGAAATGGGTAATTTTCTTGTATAATATTGGTGGGTTAGAACGAAGTTTAATGCATTCAGCAAAATATATTCATTGTTTTTTAAGCCACTGAATTTGTTCTTTTGAATCAGCAGTCTTTTCTGGCCAATACATGAAGATAACAATTCCCCCGAAATTCGTTGATCTCACCAGTTGCAAAATTACTGCTTTAATTCGATTTTTCTACGCAAAAAGGTCATTTTTTGGAAGTTGTGCCTAGTTTATGGACCTACAATAATGAATGAAGTAAAGGTTACACAATAGTGTCGAGACTTCAAAATGCTGGCAGAAATGTTCATTATGCACACTGGAGTGGCTCAGTGTTCAGACCAAATTAATCGTTTAACAAGTGTACCAAGAACTGCAATTCGATCGCGATTGACGATTAGTGTCCTGGCTGTTAATATTTTTCATGTTCGGTGCAGCAATATTTACAAGACTGCTCCATAAAACCTCGAATATCACAAATTTTCTGCATGTGGATATCGAAAATGATTATCAATCGACACAAAAAGCACAGAATGTTGAGCGGAAAATTGTTTCTGGAGCGTTTTTGACAAAACGAAGATTTCACCGGACGACTCCACTTTTGGCACTTGAATATTAGCTAGGTGGACAATATTTTGAAGACCATGAGGTTTACAATACCGCCATTGTCAACTGGTGAAATTCTCTGCGGGCAAACATCCAAACTGAGATATTACAGAAGCTGGTGCGGCATCAAGAAAATTACTCATATGTGAACAGTGTTATGTACATAGATAAGCAAAGTATGTTTGTATGAGAATGTGAACTCTTTCTAACAAGTGTTTTTTTATACCATTACTACACCATCTAGCTTAAAAAATAACCCTCATAATATTATTTTAATGCAAATATTTTTTCACTTCTGAGATCAAATGACTATAGTCCACTCTTTCATTCACAATATTAGTCTTAATGGTCGCCATTTTGAAAAAAAGGTGGTCGTTAAGGTCTAACCCTAGAGGATAATTTGAAATTTTAAATTTTAATACAATATTTTTTGCAATATATTAATTAAGCTCCCGATGTAGTTAACAAATTAATGTATATCTCATCCGAAAACTATGCAAATCATTTTGTAGAGGGGATATGTCGTCTACGTAAAAACCTCGGGAAAGAAAATCCTATTGATTTTTTAAATGCAGAATTAAGTTGGAAACTACTACAAGTTGTTTCATCGGAAAACACTCTGTACCTTAGAGGAGTCGTTTCATTCCTCGCATCGGTGGGCGCCTGGGGTATAGGAAGCTCAATTAATCCAGATCTTTCACAGCATCGTTTACGGCCCACCGCATCCTAAGAGAGAGTATTTATGGGTCCAGGGCCTCCGAAGAGCCGTCGTTTCACAGAAATCGCGTGAGTCCCGCATCCCTCGGTTGAATAATTATATTCCTTGGAAAACTGATAGCTTAATTTAAGCTTTTAAGGTAATAGGCGGACTCGCAGAAGAGACGAGCCTCAACACCGAGCACGTGCCAGGTCTTCCTTCCAATTTATTGCCACATATTTACCTTGTCCTTTCCCGTTTCCAGTACTAATTTTTATCGTGCGTCGCCGAGAAAATAGAGTAGAACTCTTCTTAAGTTGTCAACCTTCTTGGCTTTATTGAATACTTTACGGGGACAGAGGTTATAGTGAGTCGTATGCGGGGGGAGACGTTAGGAGGGAGATACAGGGGCTCCATTGCCTTTACATCCTTCCAAGAGGAATGTTCAAGACATCCAGTGATTTTCTTCAGAGCCACTTAACATACATTCACGCGTGGGAGCAAAGCTACGGGAGGGATTGGCAATCCGCCTTTGGAAAAATTCGATTTATGGGAGTCTGCAGTAACGTGATCTCTTTTGAGAGCTGTGGATATGTACTCGTCGATAATTGGGCGTGTAGTCCAACGTTTCTTGTTTTGCTTTTGTGTTCCGCCAAACCGTCCGGAGGTGCCACTCCTAAAAATACTAAAAAAATGAAGATAATGGCAAAAATCCTTTTTTGAGTTAGGAAAACATGTTAAAAATAACAAAGAAAATAAATTGAAGACACAAAAACATGGTTAGAAGACTTTGATCACAGCATGATGAGCAACGCTGAGGCGAAAAATTGAAAGAGAGAAAATAGGTGGTGATCATTATTAGACATAAAAATTATGAAATTTATGAAGCATAGGGAAATGAAAGGCTTAGTAAAATGACGATTTGAAAGCGCTAATCAAACTAGTGCGGCAGTGTACTGCAAATTAAATAAAATAAGATGTTTTTTTTAGAATTTAAGTGTTTGTGTGTGAATATATAAATATTCTACATTTTCATACATTATATATCCGGAGGAAATAAGTCCGGTCGTGTTCAAGTCCCCCTTCCTCACCTCTCCTGTGTTCGTCCTTTATGTGTTCCTATCACTTTTCCTTTTTTCTGTTTCCTTGTGAATGAATATATATATATATATATATATATAACTTTTGGACGGCACAATAGAACACAGAATAAAACAGATAACACGTAAAAGGACACTCACACTGTAGATGATTTAAGCTTTCGGCCTACTCCGAGGCCTTCTTCAGGTCTTCTAAGAGGTTTTGAGGGAAGAGTGTCTGGGGAGGGCAGCGGGGGCGGAAGGTTTAGGGACTGTTGGGAAGGATTTTTTTAAAGCAGTTTTAAAGGATCGGAAATATAAGATGTATGCGGATTCGCGAGTTATTATCCTATATTTCCGTTCCTTTAAAATTCCCACCCTTAACCGCCATCTTTAATTTCCTTCCCAACAGTGCCTAAACCTTCCACCCCCCCTCCCCTCCCCAGACACTCTTCCCTCAAAACCTCTCAGTCTGACCTGAAGAAGGCCTCGGAGTAGGCCGAAAGCTTAAATCATCTACAGTGTGACTGTTCTTTTACGTGTTATCTGTTTTATTCTGTGTTCTATTGTGCCGTCCAAAAGTTATATTGCTCTCGTGATTACTTCCGCATCATCTATATATATATATATATATATATATATATATATATATATATATATATATATATATATATATATCGATGATGTAGAAACGCTCACGAGAGCAATTTAACATAACACGTAAAGGGACACACATTTCAGAAAGTTTAAGCTTTCGGCCTTGTCTGAGGCCTTTTTCAGATTAAACTGTGCGTTTTAATGCGTTTGACTTTAATCTCTATGTTCTGTTGTGTCGTTTAAACGTTATATATGCATAGATATATTTGTGTGTATATGTATATATATATATATATATATATACATATACATATATGAGTCCCAAATTATCTCCCGAAGAAGACGGAGTTCGAGTCCGTCGAAATTATCAAGATATTACGTGTGAGTGTTCCTTTTATGTGTTCTCGTGCTGTTGCTGTCTAAGTTATATATATATATATATATATATATATGGAAAAGCTATGCGTTTTTTACAGCGAGTGTTATATCTTTTTTGATATATATATATATAATATATATATATATATATATATATATATATATATATATATATATATATATATATATAAAACACACGCAGTAAACAACACATAGTTTTTCCAGCCACCTAATATCTTTTCACCTTGGTCCCTCTTTAATTGGTATGAATACATGTGGTATGAAAAAATCTTATTTGCGGATCATTGATAAGAAAAAAAAATATTTTTGCTCCTTTTTTAGTGCTGTGCAACCCACCACTAGGGTATGTGCCAGGAGATGAAATAAATCACTTTGAATATCCGACATATGTTTTGAATATTTCATGCACAAGAGTTTGAGATCAGATCTACAGGAATAAGGATTTGAGTTCCATCAGCATTGGAAATGTTTATTTAGAGAACATGAGTGATCAAAAAATCCAAATGCGGGATAAGAAAGTTTACGAATAGTTATTTGGTGCAGCGACTTAGATTTCAAATATGCTATCATTGATTCATAGAAATCTTCTAAAGCCTTTTATCCCGTTGAAACGATTGGCTATATTTTTCTCTAACCACCCATCCATGTGTCTTGAGTTTTAATTAGTTTAGTTACTTCATTATCAAAAAATTCTGTTCCAGTGAAAGGCGTAAAATATTAAAAGTACTCTCACTAAAGTTATGCTCAACCATGCTATGTCAATGAATGTTATCTTTAACAATTCAGGGTTTTTGTAAGTGATTTTATGTTTATAATTAACTAACGAGTTCTTCCTGTAAAATTAAAAATCAGATTAAGAAAACAAGTATGTAATTATGCCATTGGTCGCTTATTCTTAATTTCTCTCCAAACAAGATGGAAACGAATCTCAAGCCAAAAGTTGCGATGGATTAGTGCTGGATGCTAAACTTGCCATAAAATCCCATGGTTTTGCCTCTCACACACCAGTCAAAGTGACCTTTTCAATGGGAATTAATTATTTACCAAATCGATTTCAGGCGGATGCATGTAGTGACTTGGTGTTCGTGCGAACAGAGTGCACAGGGGAAGGTCAAGAGAAGCCTGCGGCATGATTACCACCGAAGTCGATAGATTTTCGCAAGGTTTCCGGAGGCAGTCGGAAGGAGAGAGTATATAAAAGTGGTGAGCAGATTCACGTCTTCCCATTGAATGTTTACTTTCTATCTCCTGATTGAATCCTCTATCGCAAGTCAACGGGTAAAAGAGTGAGTGTATTCTCCTTCAGTATTCCCTGAGAACCGAAAAGATCAGCAACGTCCGCAGGGGTCTTGAAAAGACTTCCATTTCGTGTGGAAGGGCAGATAGCAGGGATGTCTATCAATGGGGATTCCCTCACTGCAGTTGCACATGTTTCGTAGAGGTATTGATATTTTTTCTTGACTCATGAGTTTTGGTAAATGCTCATTTCATTCCACTCTCTGCAAAACGAGCAAATGTGTAAGTTTTTCCATGAGTAAATATTTGCGGTGTAAAAAAAGAAAAATTTTCTTTGCATCATATAATGAATGACACATATTGGTCAATGGATGTTGATTTTATCATTTTTCAGGCACAAAAATATTCAATTAAGTTATCGTTTCGTTATTTGAATTTTAAACTTATGGGCAGGGGTTTATAACGAATTTTTTTCTGGGAAAAGCAATTTCTTGAGATTGGTTATTTTTTAATAATAATATTGTGACGAATACATGAAAGTTCGTAGACGAGTTATGTTCATTAAAGTAGCCAAATATTTAGTTTCAAACGGTATGTCATCTATTACGTTAAAGTGTCTTCTACGCATATTCTTCTGCGTCGACTTAGAATAAATAAAAAATAAAGGCAATATTACCATTTATTTTTATCTAATGAAATATGAAAAATTTGATATGCTCATAAAAGTTGAATGGTCACCTTGACGTAGTTGAATTATATGGTTTCATACAGATGTAACATGTTTATTGAAATTAAGAATCAATCGATGGATTCAGTTTTAGGAAATCTGTTTGAAAATGCATGAAATAAGTGAATTACATTAATCAATGAATAAGTTTTTATTGTTTCCAAACTTTAACATGTATTTGGAAGTGATTTCCAATCCACCGTTATGTTTTTTTTAAATATATAAAGAAATTCTTATCGCACACAACACAACCGAGGAACTGATACTCACACTGCCACTCCGCCTTATCATATGCCTCATACCAAAAATTTTTGCAAGGGACAACATATGGTGGTTGCAGCTATTAAAATCAAAAATATTTTCAAAGAAAAATATCCTGCCGCAGACCACTGAACGGCTGCATATGTTTCTGGATGAAATTCTGATTCAGTGTAACAGGAACTTATGTCGCATTACCTGTTGGAATTTTTTATGTAATTTCAAATTGTTTCAAAAACTTTGAAATACACACGACTACAAAAAAAGTAAAATCCATTTTGAACCAGGTAAAGAAATGTGTTCCGATGTAACCCCATGCCTGTAAAAATGAATGTTGACATCCAAATAAAAGCAGTCTCAAACAGCGACTTGGCACTATGTTTACATATAACGTAAAATGGTCGATGTGCCATTTATATATCTTCCGGTCAAATTGTTAGAGAACGTGCAAGTCAGGGAATAACATTGCCAAAACTCACATGTGAGAAGTCAAATTCTGCAGGTTTCCGCTACCGTTTTTTGAGAAAGTGATATGAAATTTTACCATACCTGATCTCAATTTTAAAAACGTGTAAGTTTCATTGTCCTAATAGAAATGGATTTCTTATCGAAGAAAAGCTATAAGGTTTCACCAAATGTCAGTATTTTACAGCTACTAAGCCATTAAGTTTCCCTTTCTTTGTGGTTATTATGGAAATTTATTTACTTTTGGCCGGATTCTAAAAAGAGCGCTGCTGGGATCACTGGGAGATGAAATTGATAAATGAACTATTGGAGCGCAGATATGGGCCGAGGCCAGATTTTTAGAGAGTGATCATCTGATTTGTCGAAAAAGATATTTCCGATGGAAAGCCAATATTTGAATAAAAACGTAATCTGAGAAAATATCAGCAAAATATGACCCTTTCCCTTACTAAATTCTTCTTGCTTCAGATACGTAACTAGCCACCCTTTAGTCTCAATAAAAAATATGTTGCTGATTCATACCGACAGTTGATTTCCAATGTAGATATGTTATCAGATCTTTGCAATGCGAATAAAAAAGAGATATTGTTTTATCAATCAATCTTTTCACTACAATTTCAGCGACAAATATTGAGTAAAAGAAATTTCATAATAAACTTTTTTAACTATCTAGCTAGGGTAACTTTTCGTTGCATGCTCGTATATGGGACACACATATACACCACGTATGGGATGAGAATCAATATTAATAAAACAAAGGTTATGCGATTCTCCAGAAAGAAAAAGGCTAAGATAAATATTAAAATAGGTGGGGAAAAATAGAGCAGGTAGAACAATTCATGTATTTCGGAAGTGATTTGGACCAACGCGGTCAAAGTAGTAGGGACGTAAGGAGAGGAATTTCGCTTGGCAAAGAGGCTTTCACAAGGAGGAGGGAGCTGATGAGGGGGACGTTTCGCAGGGATGTTAAGAAAAGACTCGTAAAAACTCTGATATGGAGCGTAGCGCGCGTACGGCGCGGAGACGTGGTCACTGAAGCAGGAGGATAGACGTAGATTGGAGGCTTTTGAAATGTGGGTATTGAGAAGAATGGAGAAGGTGAAATGGACTGAAAGAAAAACAAATGAGGAAGTACTAGATATGGTGGGTAAGGAGAGGGACTTGTTGAGAGAAACCCTATGGAGTCAAGAAAAATGGATGAAAGGCGTACTGAGAGGCAGTGGGATGTTGAAGACGGTGATAGAGGGGAGAATGTTGGGTAAACGAGGAAGGAGCAGGAAGAAGATAGGATTGTTAGACGGAATAAAGGGAGGAAGGTAGCACACAGAGATGAAGAGGGACCTGATGTAGAGTAGGTTGCTCGATTGCGTTCTGTTTGGAGTCGCAAGTTAATTATGTAATAGTTGTGTCCATCCAAAACCCTACGTTCACCTGTAGATTACCTTATATATATATATATATATATATATATATATATATATATATATATATATATATATATATATGTATATATATATATATATATATGTATATATATATATACACACACACCACGGATATTTCGACTTTCCGAGCCGATGCTTTAAGCACTGGAGCTATCGAGGAAATATAATTTACAATGAAATCTGCGGTTTATGCGATCAAGTGATAAGATTGGGTGAGCTAAAGAATTTGGGCACTTGGTTGCATACACCCCCGGCAGATTTCAGTGTAAATTACGTTTCTTCGATAGCTAGGACGTGTCTGTGTTTACCGACTGCCTGTTTTTACCGGCGACTGAGGCATCGTCCGCCGCGATTTGGAGAACAGCACTGCCGAGCTCTCTCGGAAATCGAGGGTCCGATCGTGTTTTTTTCGAGGGGCGGTTGACCGCCTAGTTATTCTAGAGGCATGAGGTTTGACTCTCGACTTATTCCGCCGAGAAGGCCTTGCTTTCGTTTTGTTGACTGGTTCAGATCTTAGGCTCCTTTTTGTTTGCTACCGCCGCGGCGCGCCGGGTGCTTGTAGCGAGGAGGGAGTGTACAAAAGTGTTTTTTCCCTTTGGAGTGCTCGTTCTTTAGGTGAGCTTTCCTTCTTCATACAAGCGTGCTAATTTTGATTTTTTTAAATGGCTGTGCGCCGCTTAAAAAATGATCGTTTTGCAAGTTGGCGAGAAGACGAAGCCCCCTGCTACGTTGGAGGTCCACCTCTTCACGTTAGAGTCGCTGGGTCTCACACCTGAAGATATATGTAGTGGCGATCCAATTTGGAGAGAGTCGCAATTTGATATTCCTGAGGTTGGCAACCGAAGCTACATGGACTAGGATTTTGGACAATACTCCGCGAAAACTACCGTTTCCGTCTTTAAGTGGCCAGAGATCGACAATTACTATCGACAAGACCTCCGGCAGTCCGTGTAATGTCAGGGTTCTTTGTCTCCCCGTGGATACCCTGTTGGAAGAATAACAAGAGAGCTCCAACGTTTTTCCATCGCTCGTGGGAGAACTGGTAGGAGGAAGACAAGATGGCGCGTGTGCTTACGAGCACCAGGGTGGTGCGGATGACGGTCGAGAGAAATATCCCCTCGTACCTCCACATCGGCGGTAACCGGGCTATCATGATCTATGAAGGTCAGCGCTGCACTTGCCCCCGCTGCAACCAAGAAGGCCACGAGCGCAAGACCTGCCCTTGGCACCAGAGTGGGAAGAACTATGGCGATGGCGATTGCCTCCGACCCGAACCCTGCCGTGGGGATAGACGAGCCCAAGGTGACTGTGTCACCTTCTACTCATTAAAGGTGCGGCTCCGGCAGCTCGCTCGGTCCCCAGCATCCCCCTTCACTTGGAGGGAAATGGCAGCGGGAGCGAAAATCTTCAACGGAAGAAAGGAATCCGAAAAAGAAGAGGACTTCAACCTTAAGCTCCTGGTCTCAAATACGGATCTACAAGTAGCTCACGAACCTACAACCTCGCCTAATCTCACATGACCTCCGGCCCTTGTCTCCGTGAACCAGTCAAATAGGAGGGATCACCTTTCGTACCTCAAACGGAGTGGGAAAAGTGTTTCAAAAATTGGTTCGAGCGCATGCAAAAGTGTAT
The DNA here is from genome assembly GCA_037158775.1 of Hetaerina titia. Taxonomy (NCBI): domain Eukaryota; kingdom Metazoa; phylum Arthropoda; class Insecta; order Odonata; family Calopterygidae; genus Hetaerina; species Hetaerina titia. The sequence continues at coordinate 89,470,810 of CM073771.1, read as the reverse complement.
TGATCATCATGAAGAATATTTTGAGGAATAATAAAGCCATTTGAACAATAAATTACTGGATTTTCATTATATGTATCAAAATATAAATAGCAACGCTCGTATGAGTTGATTATATTAAATAATACTTATACTGTGAAAGATATTTTAATTTGAGGAACCTATAGCCTAATGGAGACCACCGCAGACAATATAAATTGATGCCAAATATATAGGATCTGTTAAAATAGCCTCATGAGTGAAGTTAAGATTGAGTGTCGTGAAGCGTTTAAGTTTTATACTTGATAAAGTCCAATTCTCTCGGTAGATTTGTGTGACGTTCTTAGCAGCTAACCCAAACGTTAGGATTTTCATGTCCATCGATAGTACTGAATATTTTTCATTTGAGAAAAATTTGTTTATTGAACTTTGGCTAAGTTTAAATACCCTTAATGTAACTAGTTATTTAGCCTCAAACAGGTATTCATATAGGAAACTTAATTGCTACGACTTGCATCTTGGATTCGGCTAACTATAGATCGTATTGTAAAAAAACCACTTAACAATATAAAATGGTTAAAGAATTCATCGTATAATAATTATATAGATCCTCTTATAATGCAACCATTTCAAAGAGTAAAAATCATTCGCCTTGACCGGGAACCCGGATCCCTCGATATCTGGCCGAGTGCTTTAACCAATTAAGCTACCGAGACGTCCTCTTACACTCTGAAATTTTGGGGCTTTAAAGGAACAAGATGTTATGACGAAATACCGTACATACAATGTCACAGGCATTCGTAGTCGTGCGCGACGCGCCACAGTCCACGATGTTAATAAAGCCAATTTCAAACACTTAGGCTGTTCCTACCTTAGACAAATTTCAAGAAACTGTAACAGTAACTTTAACGGAGTCACCCGCTATGTGTGCATTATAATGCAACCATTTCAGAGAGTAAAAATCATTCGCCTTGACCGGGATGAATGAATGGCGAATGATTTTTACTCTCTGAAATGGTTGCATTATAATGCACACATAGCGGGTGACTCCGTTAAAGTTACTGTTACAGTTTCTTTAAAATAGATCCTCTTAATTTCACTACACAAGAAAAAATCTTTTCAATGCATGTCAATGTTTCCATTCATGTATATAAATGTATATGTATAAATATTTTCAACAACCTAAGATAGTCATTCACCTTTAAAAGCATACCAAAGGATGCTTCTGAAATATGAGGTTAAAAATCACATGCCACTAAGCTTCCTACCTTGCAAAATTCATTTAATCAGGAAATAGGGTGATGTCGGGGTAGGCTCGTTCTCTCTGCTACTTGTGGCTGCTCACGAAGTACTAATACCAGAAAAACCGCAACGCTGGGATTTGAGTAGAAGATATCCTTTTCAACGGGATTTGAGTCCAAGACCCTCCTCCGCTCAGCTGTAGAACACCCATGCCACTACGCCATCCGACCGAGAAACCTATTCACGTTAAATTGAAACGTTTCGATTCATTTCCTGATACCGTTTACAGTCAGGGCTTTGGAATGTATTTGTCAAGCTTTAAGGGAAAATTGAGTTAATGATAGCGGAAATGACTGTTCGGCTGAGTGTGCTGCTAGAGATGGGTCGGTGATCAGGAGAAGGAGAGAATGGATTCGGGGGTTGGGGGAGGGATTGAGGACTGTGCAGGCATTTGGGGCGTGAAGGGCAGAAGCGGGAGGGGGGCAGACACCAACGAAGTCGACGCGGCAGGTATTCAAATGGGCATGGGACGGGATCGCGAGAAAACGGTTTCGAATTGATGGGAGCGATACGGAGGCCAGGAGAGTGTACGTAAAGATTTAATAGGCAATCTGAAGTATGAGAAGGAGGGGAGAGAGGACGGGCTGGGGCCGTTTGCAGCACGCTTGCAGGCAGGTGAGGCGGGAGACGTGGCAAGACTGGGGAGGGTGAGAAATTTGAGGATCCGATTTTGTTTGAGGGATTCTCGGGGGAAAAGGGGGAAGAGGGAGGTGAAAAGACCGGGGGGTTGGGAGCAGGAGGAGAATAGGGAAATGCGATGGTTTAGTTGGGACTGAAAATCCCGTGTATTCTCCTCCTCCACTCCTGTCTCTCGCTTTCCCCATCCCTCGAGGATGGGATTTAAAGGACCTTTTTCGGGCAAAGTGTATGGAAAAATGAGGAAAAAAAAGGTCTCGGGGTGAGGGGAAACCCTGGGAAAGGAGGCATGGCGAAGGAGTTTTTTTTTATCTTTGAGCTCAGTCGGAATAAGAAGGTTACGTGAAGATAGATTATGCCCTTTAACGGAGATGATACAAGGAGGGCTCCGGTAGAGTCGTGCTCAATAGGATGAAGGAGAAGTATGTATTCGTGTCTGTGGGCATGTGTGTGTAAGGGGCAGGAGGATCGGGCAAAGTAGCGTGCAAGATTGAAGGAGGGGCTTCTGGGGGGAACGGAGAAGATTTAAAAGTCGGCAAAGGCCGGAAAAGCAGATTGTGAGGAGTTAAGAGAATGGGGATGACTGGAAGGATAGAGTTCGTAGGTGAAAGGGGGTGCTACCGATGCAACTATTTATTTCATGCAGTAAATGTCTTTTAGTTTTGTTGGTAATATGTTAAGATATATCAATTGAAAAACGACATAGCACAAGTACCAGAATAAAGATAAATTGCCAGGGAATAAATGAAAATCGCGTATAAATGGGTCCAATGTCCACAGTAAGAAATTTTTCAAGCTATAAATTGTTATTATAATATTTCCATGCCCTCTCATTTTTTTACCCGTAAAAATTCAATAAAACTTTATATTTAGACTAGGTTAATAATTCATTTCAAAGTATTGTAAAATGTCGTATTAGAAGAATGATATTTTATGCATATAATATTATTTTATTATACGTATTAATAAATAATTAATTTATTTATTCCTAGAAAAAATTTGTACTTGATAAAAAATATTATTATATACGTTATGTGGACGCCGTGAAAAGTTGTATTGCAAAAGTGAATAATCTGTTAAGAGTCCGTGATTTTGCTATGGACTGAGTGTGGCGATGGACGGTGCGTAGTATGAATGATGTGAACCTAGCTCATGTGTGATGGTAAAGGTTCAGTTGGTGACCTTCAAGTGTCAATACATATAAAAGCATTTTGTCTTCTTGTGTATGTATGTATGAGAATTGTAAGGGTGACTGTTGACCAGACTTCACCGTTGCAACCAGGATAACTGTCTAATTGCAACGAGGTTTATATAATAATAATAGAAACAAAAAGTTGAGTAATGTGAACAATACCAACGTGAAATACTAAATGAATTTTAAATATATCAGAAAAAAACTAATTTCAAAAGCAAAAATAACATAGATTCTTAACTTTTTTAATCATTAATTCATGCATTGTTACAATTTTAGCAAAGGACACCCTTCGGTAGGTAGCAATCCAAACCAGGATAACCCATATAATAATTGAAAATTAAGGAACCCTTACTTATGAAATATGTCGCCGTAGGTTAAAATTACATGCTGTAAGCGGCAGATGCTGAATTAAATAAGAATTAATGAATTATCTAATTTTTATAAGAGTTTTAATCTAGTACTCATGAGTACCCTCCTTGGGGCGATCCTTCTACAGAAAATAGAGTGCCCCGGGGTGAGATGAATTTGAAAATTTTCTTTTAAAATTCACGTTGCACAATTATCTGGATGCCAGAACTTCGTAGTAGACAACAGTTGATTAAAGAAAAGGAAATGGCTCCCCTGCCATGCTTGCTTTGATTACATGCGCTTGTACTCCAGCTCTAACCTCCCCTATCATAACCAGTATTCACGTTTATTACTTTGGGTTGTGGTCTCATTTAGGGGTTATTTGGGCTTAATATGGGCGATGCGAGACAATCAGTGTGAGAGGGATTCGGAACATTACCAAAAAAGGCAAAAAATGGATGATAAATGACGCATCATTTGAAACGCTTCCCATGCATAACTGCGTCATAAGGTAGGCAGGTAACGACGACCAAACTAATTATACCGCACATTCTAATTCTATTCAATAATCAACATAATGGAATTAATTAATTCTCTTCAATTAAGACTAGCCAAATATATTTTTATTCTCAAATTTAAAGTGAAATTTTTTATTCAATGTACATAGCTATATTTTTAATATTTATGTGGTACAGGTTTCATTTATTTCATACGAGTACTGGGATTGATTCGGCGACAACTGTGAAAAAATAATCGTTTAAGTTGACCGACGGTTGCTTCGAATGAGAAAAATAGCACTTCATGAACGCGTTTCTTACCGTTGAGAAACTTGAAAAAATCGTATGCGGCTAAAGGAGGATAAGGAACACATATCACATTGATTCTAATAGATAACCAGAAATTTCATTTGTGTTTTGTGTGTTATTTTTCTCTTCCCAAAGTGTTTGTGTCACACAAAGTATTTTCAATAACTATGATTATGCTCTTGATATTATTTAACGATGTCTTTGGATAATGGTAGCAGCGATGTGTGTGTTTGTGCGCGAACATATGAATACACACACACACATATGTATATATATATATATATATATATATATATATATATATACATCATATATACAATATTAGAATAAATGTTTTTTACCAATATAGAAAATATAATATAAACATATAAAATATTTATAATTTTAACACGAAAAACCGCCATGTGGCGAACAAATATTCAGTCTGATCTTCGAACACGAAACTTCGACTTGCCGAACCGATGATCTAACTATTGAGCTATGGTGGAAACGTAATTTACATTGAACTTTGCCGGGGTTTTACGCAACCCTTTGCTCCGGTCTTTGAACAGAAGATGACGATGGGGAGCCCTTCCACCCATCAAAGGAGAAATGGACCGCGACACAAGAGATAGAAGGGAAGGGAAAGAGATAGAAGGGAAAGCAATCAAATAATATCATAAAGGATGGAAACAATACGTTTCGAGGAAGCCATAGCCCGAAGAAGGAGGCGACCCACATTCATCAAACGCACATTCATCTCGTATTCATCCTGTACATGTGTGTTTCTCTCCTCCTTGTATTTTCATGTTATTGACTATATATATATATATATAGTGTATATATATATATAGTATATATATATAGTGTGTATATATATAGTATATATATATATATAGAAATAGGTATAAGGAAAGGGGATAGGAGAACACATAAAAGGTGAACACAGGACATGTGGGGAAGGCGGTTTTTGAGCAGATCACGAAAGTAAAAATATTTCCTTATCCGGGATATTTTTACTTTCGTGATCTACTCAAAAACCGTCTTCCCCACATGTCCTGTGTTCACCTTTTATGTGTTTTCCTATCCCCTTTCCTTATACCTATTTCTATGTTTGAATGAATATTTGTGCGCCGTATGGCGGGATTTTCAAGTTTGAATATATATATATATATATATATATATATATATATATATATATATATATATATATCAGAATCTTATGACGACGGTCGAGCCTTCGAAGCGTCAAATAGAAACTGTAGGTGTCCTTTCTTTATGTGTCTGTAGTAAATATGCATAGTATTAGTACCATAATAGTTGTACATTTATACCCATATATGCTTTTACATATTAATAAGAAACCATTAGGACAGTTATCAACCCGAAGGTCAGTTTGGTAGGTGATTGTAGAGTTCACCCAGTACGAAACCCAACAGCGTGTGAAATTCATACATCAGGGAAGGGGGACCAGTTAATTTCCCTGTGCCTGTTATGGTTTCTCAGGTACATCTGATACCCGAAAAATCACATGCGATTACCTTAGAGTGGAGCTGTAGGTGCCCAAAGAGACTTGCTTGGGTATCGAACCCAGACCCTTTGATCAGTAGTCCAACGCTCTACCCATGGAATACCACGATCCTGTTATATCCTGTTATGCTGAATATAATACGAACAAATCATTCTTAATGGCTTTATGGACCAAATCTCGTGAATTTGGATGTTTATGAAATAACTCATTTTTGTTTTCGTAGCAATTTTATGGGTCAGCTATGAATCCTATTCGTTTTCATGGAAGAGTCCCCTTTATGTTTCGGAATTTATTTTTTTAGTGAAATGCTACTCTCAATGGAAAACAGGAAGGGATAATAGTAAACATTAGGTAGAATGGTAATTTCAAAGAGAAACAGAAATCAAGCTCTCCGTATTGAATAACAGAATGACATTGAGTGAACGTGTCAGAGGTAATTGCTAAAACATGACTGCGTCGGGAAGAGAATGAGCTCCACGTCAATATTTTCTTACCTCCGACAAAAATCACTTCGTAGGTGGAGAGTTTGGTCGAGGAGTCGGCGAGTGGGAGGATAAGGGAGAGTGAGGAAAGGAGAGAGTGTGAGAAGTGAAGTGTAGAGGAGGGAGAAAGTTATGCGTGGGTATTGTGGGCGGAAATGGGAGAGGAGGCTGGCGAAGGGAATGGAAGGCGAACGCGGTGAGTGAGAGGGCGTGGAGAGGACCTCAGGATGCTGGAAGGGTGGGATGGGGGCGGTAAAGTTCAAGTCGAGGAAAGAGAGAGGGAGAGAGGAGGAAGGGTTGGGGATTGGTGGTCCAGTGGGGTCCCTTCCAACCTCCCGTCCTCCTCCCCACTCATCTCCCCGCTCCACACTCGTCCACGTACCCCGGGGGTGGGTCCTTGCTACGGCTCGAGATGGGGTGAGATTTCCGTGCTGTCGTTTCTCTCGTGTGAAAATTTATTTGTGGGGGTTAAAAGCTATGTGGAGGAGGAGGAGGGTGGGAGAAACGGAATTGAACCCCTCGCACACTTGAAATATGATACCACGTGCCGCTGGGCTGTTCAGTGAGTACGAGGTGGGTGCGGGATCTACTCCACCTCCTCCTCCGCATATTCGCGTCGCTTCACGAGTTACTTATACTCCAGTGAGTATGCTGGGAATGAACTTGGGAGAATTTCAACAGAATTGGACTAGAGAACATTGCGTCAATAAATCCATGGGAATTATACACGGTACAAATACAACTACAAACGCAATAACCATTTGCATTCAGATGAGAATTCACAAAACAAACTTTCCACCCTAGTATACCACAGTACCCCACGGGAAGAATATTATAATTCTTTAGAATTTCTGATATTACAACGTAAAATCTGAGTATCTACCCCCTTATTTTATTCTCTCTTACATAATAGCACCTACACGTACATTTCTAGTTCGATTCTGCATTTTTGATAGTATTAGCAAAGTTTCACTTTCTAAGTTAAGTAGTGGACATGAATTGTTTTCTTTCAGCTCGCACAGTGGTTTTATGCCGAATTTAACAAAACATATTAATTATTGAAAAATTTGAAAGGAAAAATTTCGATTTAAGCTTCAAAAAAATAAGAAAGTCCTAGAATGTTAAATTTCTTCCGCATAAACTTCTGGTAATATGATTGTACCTACATAGAGGCGTTCTTTTCTTCCTTGACATAAAATCCCCTAGATATCGGCGTACTCTATTTGTATAATGTAACACGTTACGACTTATATTAGGGAGCATTGGGAGTTAATACTGAATCAAAGAATAATATCAAAGTGGATTTAAGCTTCGCAAAAAATGTTGCAACATATGTATTTCTCTTAATCCGAGAATACTAATCAGGCTAAAAAATAGATGTTTCATGAAGTACATTAATTGCCCTCGGCCCATCCTTATAAATAATTGCACAGTTGATAAAGCAATAAATACTTTCGTATTGTTATATGCAATCGACAGATTTGGAATACAGTCTTAAAAAACAAAACCTGATAACATAAATATGATAATAATTATTCAATAATTCAAAGAAAATTATAACATTTCGGTTAATCAACTAAGCACGGGATATAACAAAACTCTAGAATCGTCTATATTTCCGTTACAGTGCTTTCTAATCGCCAAAGTTCAAAGATAATTTTATGGCAATAGATACACGACGCTGGTTATGATGCATTCAGACTTACCAATCGAGGCACACGCTGACAGGTTGGTAAAATAAATGTTGCAGGAATTAAATACAGAATGGTCGTATTATCATGCTGCATAATCAAGTAATAGCCTGGTTTAGAAAATTAAAACTCTACTCTACCCTACTGTTTCAAAGCGACCTCGTGTACCTGTATATCTATTGTCTATTTATTACTTTGCGAGCCAAACATGTTCGTGAACACAATGGCACAGCCTCCGTCCTTCGTTTTCTCGAGTTTTTCGAAGGGCACAATAACGCGCGGAAAATGTGTGATTCCGGCCGAGGGAAAACAAGTATCCCTCCACCCACCGTCTTCAATTTTAATTTACAAGGGAACGACTTGTTTGGAAGTTAATTTATGTTGGTGGGAAGGGAATGGGGTGGTGGTGGAGCAAGGGATGGTGAGCGAGTATTCGGGTGGAGAGGGAGTTTTTGTCAAAGGATGGATAGGAAAGAGAAGATGTTATGGGAAGGAGGGAGAGAAATTGGGGCTGGCAAAGGGAGGGGAAAACGGGATGTTGTTGAGAGGGGATGAAGGAGGGAAGCTGATAAAGAGATAGGAAATTAAATGAAGCAAGTGGTTGAAAACGGTAGGGGAGATAATTAACGTTATGGGAAACTGAAGAGTGGCGGGGAGCAAGCGAGCCAGCGAGAGCAACGCCTGTCCGGGGTTGGCGAGCGTATAAGAAGTGAGGGGGTGCCAACCGCTGGAAGGGTTGGAGTCGCTAACTTTGGAGATGCAGAGAACCTTCGAGTCTCTCTTGTTGCCTTCCTGTGTTCTTGCGAAAAGATGGTAGTGGTATTAGAATGGCTCGAAGAATCAGGTTTAAAAAGCATTGATATGGAGGGCTAATGCAATATTTGAGGATGTAAAAATTGAATATCGTTTATTTATTTTCAATCTAAATCCTAATATAAATACTGGTACGTTAAATTATGATGTAGCATGTGGATAATTATTATCGACAAAGAAATAATATTTGCATATACCTTACAATGACCCCATCGATGATAGTTATTTACTTAGGATTTTATTGTAAAGTATTTGAAACAACTTGTTTGATTATTTTTTAAAAATTTAACTGTATTATAAAATACTCAACAATAGATAATGTTAAAATAATCAAAATTTTTATTAATTTAATAGAGGAGTTATATATCCCGAATTTCGATTATGTCTTTATATACTTTATATTATATCAAGAAATAGATATTTTTTTAGTAAGAATTTGGTAAGTATAAAAAACAATTTCGGGCGTAAATTGCTGGAAAATCTTCACACTGACGTTTTCATAGATCAAACCACTTTGATACACAAACAATATCCTTTCTTTCCTACCTCCTCTTCCCCTCCGCCCAGAGATATGTATATATACAGTGCTTGAGTTGTACTTTTACCTGATGATGTTATGCTATAACGAAACCTGGGTCGTGAAAAATAAAAAGTTTATGTGGAAAATCAAAGTGGTTTGATTTATAAAAACGTCAGTAAGAATTTGGTATTTATTGTTAAGAGGAAACAACCAACGTAATTTAAAACCATGCTGACTTGATATATATGCCTTTTCAGCGGTTCTTTCGAAAATATACCTCTATATTAATTAACCTGAAGGACTGACATTAAGTATGAATATATGGTCGTTAAAACCGAAGTAGCTATGAGTAAATGGGCACTTTACTACCTCAGTTTTAGAGAAAGGGGGTCTGATCTCATCTCAATTTTCCATAAGTTCTCTAGGATTCGTTAGGGGAGAAGAAGAGCATGTGAACGGTAAAATATGAAGAGAGTATAATGGATAAAGACAGCGAGGGTATAAAGTATTAGTAAGGGTCTGATCATATTTTCCCCTCAAAAGACTACGAGTACGTTACGAGAAGGTTGGTTATTCCAATGTAGATCTCCCGCGGGCCATATGCTCCAGCTCGACCTCCAACTCCACCGAACATGATTTTCAAGGGTTCTCAAAAACTGGATTCAACTACTCATTCAATTTAAATTTAATTAATGCTGTTTGTTTTATCATTTTATCCATAGTATCCTAATATTGGCTGCAGTTGAAAAATGCAAGGCTAAAATTCTCCCTTTTTATTCACTTTAAAATATGTTTAACCGTAGCCACATTTAGATATTTCCTTGAACAAAAATTAATTCTGAAACCAAAAATAGTGAATTACTAACTGCTACTGCGTTTTAATTAGATCCACTCATTTAGGCAATGACACACAGGAATGCAGTCACTCTGCAAGTGATTTACAGAACTCTTTAATGTACTCAGCCTCACAAATGTGTGGACTGACCTATGCCTTCATGGAATATACACGATGTGGAGTATTCATGAATTTCCAGGCTATTTATTTATCTGCATCAGCCCAATAGTTCGCGGTTTGCCGCAACGACGTATACCAGTTGGGTGTTAGGTCACCAGTTTTGAAAATAGAGGAAATGGAACAAGTTTGTCAGGTGCGGAATTGTTTAAAACCGACAGCATTTGTCTCTCTTTTTGTTTTGGTACCGTACTGTACGGGGGAAAAACGAATCCTTGAACCCGTTCGGAAATCTATCCCTTTAATTTATTCGCCGTTGTTTGGCCTGTGGGTGTAGTGCAGTACGTGAATTATTTTTGCGACGTCATAAATGAAATCGGACCATCGGTAGTGCATTTGAAATACGTTTTAGCCTCGGGTTGAGTCTATAAGGCCTCTATGGGCTATTATCCATGATTATTAGTAAATGTATTTCGCTGTATGCTCTCTCGTATTTACGTATTAGCTCAGTTTACGTTCTCTCTGCCTATTTCGATTCTCAAATCAGTGTTTTTTCATATGAATTCTCACTTTTTATTACATCGTCGGTCGAAAAATCGGAGATTGGGAGAGGAATCATTTAACTCCGATTATTATTATTCCTCAAATATTTATAGTCAACAAATCCAGAGGATGAAAATTATTGATCTTGAGTGCAAAGTGCGTACAAAATAAAAAAGTAATTTTGGAAAATAGTAGTTAAGTGAAAAAAATAGTGAAATAAATAACACTGCACCACCCATATATTATTAGTTTTATCTTGACGATTTTCAGTATATCAAAGAAATACTCGTATATTAGGCAATGGAAGCAGAAACGTTTACTTAATGTATTTGAAGGATTTCGTAAACCGGAATGACTCAATATTTACAGAGATAGTTCATTGACGCTTCTTAATGCGTCTCCTGGGGATTAGGATTTTGTAATTAGTACCTGCAAGGGTTGTATAAAAAGGATCTCTAACAATTTTTTTCTGAAGTGCAGGATTCAGACCGCCGGTTAATTGTATGCATGATCGTAAATCATATTGGCATTGATAAGATGACATTGCACACCATAATTACTGAAAATTTGACCTTTGGAAAAATATCTATGTTAAACTCTTCCCAAAGTTCTTTACAGACGAATAAGAGTAGAGTCGAGTGTCTGCTTGCAAAGACCTTCTGCAACGGCATCGCGACGATTCCCTCACCCTCTTAACGTCCCAACATAACACCAGCAGAATATTTCCTATTCCCAAAAGTGAAATGCTGCCTCAAAGGACACCACCATGAGATCCAAAGTGCCGTCAAAGAAGCTTGAATGCATACCCTTAAGGAACTTGTGCAATCCGCTACCCAGGGAGCCTTCTAGTCATGGAAAAGTCACTAGAAGAGGTGTGTCAACGCTCAAGGGGTGTACGTTGTAGAATGTTGAGGCAGTGCAGAAATATCTGAAATAATTACGAGATATTCGTACATTTTTACCAAGACTTCTCCCGATACCTTTTCATACAAACCATGGACAATGTCTCATAGAATAACAGTAGAGCATTTATGAAATCAGAACGTTGGAATTTGATGATTATGATGAATTGCTGGAAGTTCTCCTTTTTAGAAAAAGGCAAAAACAATTAGGGAATGAGAATATTTTAAATGTGCCATAACAGTGCGAGGAATAGTTAGACTAAATTGATTATTTGAGGACGTGTCAAAGTTTCTTGGTGCCAGAATAAGAATTACTAGCATATAAAAATATTTTTTTCATAATCTTTACAGTGATAAACAGTTGCAGATAAACCTTGCATCATTTGATCACATACCTGTATTTAATTACAACATTGTATACGTATTAAGTGAAATCAATGTTATTGACTTCCATTTATTTTCTACCCTTGAATAATTCTTTTAAAAGAGAGAGAAAATAATGTTTATGGTTACTGCAAGAGGTATGCCAGTTATTAGGATGGGAAAAGGGTAGCTGAGATGGTTTTCCATTTGAAGTCAGGTATTTGAAACAGAAAAATGTTTCACAATTTGTAAGTTACAAATTGATTTTACTTTTCCATGGAAATCATTCAGTCTTTTTATCATTTGTCTTCACCATAGGCACAAAAGTAGTTAGCGGGATAGGTGACCGACAATTTAGGGCTTTGATCTATTCAGTAATAAGTGGATAAATTAGCAAGTCGAATTTTATGGTAAGCAGTTAGAGTGAAGAGAGACCCGGCATAGGCAAACTCTTAACTAAATATGTCAAGGTTTCAACACTTTAACGTCCCATCCCATCCAATGGTCAAGTTACTCCAGATGTAGTACTCTTTAGCTATCATCACAATACAAGTAGATATATAGAGATCGGAATACTAAAGAATTCTGCGTCCGCCGAATTTCGTACCCGAGTCCTTGAGTTGGAAAGACAATTACAGCACTATCTATCGCACTGACCTCCATATTGACTGCCCCCCATACTTGCCTGGCCCCTGACTCCCCTCCCTGGATACCTCCACTGACTCACCCCCATATACGTAGCTATCAGTATACTTATGGTTTCCAAACTAGGTGATTCGTGTGACTTCATGTTTAGGTACGATATCTCCCTCAATATATATTATCCTTCCCAATACTAGCTTCCTTTTGGGGAGTGAGGTATTTTATGAAGCGTCCCGAAGCCTCTCATTTTAGCTATATAGTTCTATGATAATCCTAAATGCAGTTGTAATTAGTCCTAGCCTTTATATTTCACAATGTAATTAAAAAGTGACTTAGAATGCTAAATGGCATTAGTCCTTTCATAGGTGGTTACTAACTGTAACATTCAGCTGTAGAGCATTTATAAGCGTTGTTTTGCTAGATGATAGATACACTGCAATGGAGAGACCCATGTAAAATAAGCTACTGCATGTAAGTTAAGTCTACATAAAGTGTCCTGATAGATCGTTCTAGGTGTGTCCTAGATTTTGATAGAGGATGTACTCCAAACAAAATATCATGATTTTTCATTATCATCCGGGGAGTTTTATCACTATTGTTCGATTAAAAAAAAGGAAAATTGCACTTAGACTGAATTGTATTAGTTATTCAACACAGAATAGTATTCAACTGCCTCATAGGTGTCTAAAAAATAAATCGCGAATCCTTGCGTGACAATTAAATTGAACAAAACTCTCCTTGGAAAATGTCCTGCAAGTTTTTGATATTCAAGCGTAATAACCGTTTGGATTGTAATTCTATTTCATTGTTCAAACAAATCCACATTCTGCAGATTTTAGATAGAAGTAGTTGTCCAAAAAGGCTATATTCCTTTTTATAGCGTATTTATTCGACGAAGAAAGATGCTTGAATTGGGAAAAAATACAATCCCATTTTTCTAAAGTTGCATTGTTTTCAAAGATTCCCTTGATATATCACAATACAGTGAGAAATATATTCACTAGTGTCAACATTTTATACTTGAAGTTCGCGCAGACTCAGTTCTTGTCATTTCTTCCAACGGACATGTTCGATCACAATTCCAGGCTTCTTTCCCCACCGGAAAGGAGGCATGATTGTTGGAAACTGGAAAAACAGCTCGAGGAGGAAAACAAAGAATGGGTCCCGTATGTGTTACAGCTGGTGTGGAGAGCGGCATGTAAGTGGAGAAAAGACGAACATTGTCGAGTAAGAGCAGGACGGTGAAGATTCGGGATTTGGATATGCGTGGGTGCCCCCAAAACCGTAGAAAAGGGTGGGTTATGGAGTGGGGGTGGACTCGCGAGTGACAGCGGGAGGGGCCGCGGGAAGTGACGACGGGGTTTAGGCTCTCCACGGACGTGACGGATGGGTCGATGGCGCAGCGAATAGAAGGGAGGTAGTCACAAAAGAAGGTAAGGACGCGGTAAGAACATTTTATATTTAGGATATCCTCTTATTCGGCCACCGCGGGTAATAAACCCTGGGCAGGCGTACGAATGATCGGAAAATAATCATAATTAGAACACACCTGAATTTTGTGGTTATCATAATATTATTTTTAGTATTTACTGTTTCAGTAAAAATCATTAAAAACTGAAGTTGGTCACTGTATGCTATCTTTATCCATAACTAATTCATTTTTATTGGTGTAAAAAATGTCCATTTCACTCTGTGATTACATTTCAGAATAATACATTCACCCACAATATAAATTGCATCAAACCTTTTGCTAGTTTTATGAGAAAATCCCTGGTTTTTAATATTGGTAAGTAATACCCAAATATTTTAAACCATTTTTATAGCAAGACATTTTCCCAGGAAACCTTAAAATCAACTTATTTATTACGACCAGTTACGATCGAATTATTGTTTTAGATATTTCTCCTCCAATCCTTGATGGTAATATTTGCATAAAATGTCTATGGCTGACTGTGCAAGGAATTTGGCAAGACATTGGAATAAGGAGTACGGCTTACGAGGTAATAATTTGCGAAATTTGATTGGAAATTGGAAGCATACATGTCCTTGTCGAGAAGAAAAGACAGTGTTTCTTTACAATATTGGAGAAAATGTCATGGCATAAATACATGTCGCGACTCAAATCCTTTCCAAGTTAACAATTGAACATTCTCATGAAATCATGGTTTCTGTTTCTTCGCACGAAAAGCTCGTGGTTGATTTAATTGATTGATGGTAGTAGTGTTTAAATTTCATAAACTTTGCTAATATTGTCTCTCTAATGCCAGTAGATTAATAGATTCGTGAATAAATATTATCCTCGTGACTTTATTGTAAATTTTAATTATTTTTCGGCTAATTCATTTTTACCTTAACTGCGTTGAAAAAGAGCGCAAATAAGTAATGTTCACTTCATTTCCAACGTTTGCCTTTAGTTTTTATTCTCAATTAACTTTTAATAGACTTCCACCATTTATTTTTTCCTAACTCTAGCTTACATAGCTATTATCAACTATCAATTTTATGTAAGGTAGAGTTCTGTCTCTATTTTATTTATTTAAATATATTTTCGTTAAAAAAAATATATATTTACAAGAAATCCTCCCTTAATCCAGTGTATTTGAGTAAGTGAGAAGATTTATGTGTATATATTTATATTCTGCGTTATGAATTGGCTCATAAACGTTATTAACCCTGAATCTTGAAATGAAACGGGAGAAAATAACTACTGGACCGTAAAGGAGGGATCGGAAAGAAAAGAACCCCCCTTATTGGCTATAAATCATACCCTTACCCTGTTCTTGGTAGTTTTGTCAGTCGGCAGTGGTTGGATCAGCTCATCATACAACAATGAAAAAAAATAAGGCCAGGAAAGATATACCATTGCGATTGCCTCTAAGATGGGAATGATTGCCTACAAAATAAACGTAATATTAGCCTTCCCCGAATCTCGGGGGTTGTAAAGAATGGCAGTTTTTGGCGATAATAATGAAGCTAGTTCCTATATCACCTTTCGAAAATAAAAGAAAAATCCCTCTCCAATATTATTGCTTTGTCATTACTGCAGTAACGGAAGTAATTTGAATTAGGTAAAAGGGCGAAGGATGAACTAAATGATAACATAAGAAAGACCTGCAATTCTTGCCATTAGCCAAGGGCCTAAGAAAAGTTTGTTAAGGCAAATTTAATATATTCGCACATAAATGATGCATTTGTTAGCTGAACCTGAATTTGATTGATGAATCATTTTTCACAACCCAGCACTTTATTGTGCCTATAATTTCGAGTTACTTAACCAAACATGCGTATCAAAATATAATTTTATTGACATTTACCTTGGATCATACTAGTATTACAATCAGGAGCATTAAAAAACATAATGAGAATAGTTAAAAAACATTAGGTTTTGCATGTCTTTAGCTTAGGAACTACTTAGACACCAAACCACATTTTACCTTTATCGTATCAGCAAAAAACGTGTGAGACATTTTACTAAATATTGACCAAGTGCAATTTAAAGTTGCAATCGACGTGTCAGTTAAAAATATCAAGTCGCTTTAAAAAGATAAATATTTTATACATATAGATATATATGTATATATATATCTATATGTATATATGTATATATATATATATATATATATATATATATATATATATATATATATATATATATATATCGATGATGCGGAACTACTCACGAGAGCAATATAACTTTTGGACGGCACAATAGAACACTGAATAAAACAGATAACACGAGGCCGAAAGCTTAAATCATCTACAGTGTGAGTGTCCTTTTACGTGTTATCTGTTTTATTCTGTGTTCTCTTTTCCGCTTGCCAAAGGAAAATCAATTACTCTTTTTTCAGTTGCTATCCTAATTTCTTAACTTTTACTGAGATTTTTAAAGAAATATAAAATATTCCTCAAGTTGGACCAAGAGATGTGAATAAAACAAGGAAATCAGGAGTAGGGTTAAAACACTTGGCGCTTACTTGATAAGGTTTGATTGTACACGTGAATAGCATTTATTCAATGTCGTCAGTAATTGGTAATTTATTCTGATTTATTATATGCGGTGCATTTTGGGCATTTCTTATTTATTGGATCATTCCCATCTCCTAAAGAGTATAATATTATCAACCTGATCAATAAAATCCTAAGATTTATAGGATGATTTGACTTGATTCACTACTGAGACTGATTTCATAATTTTCAGAATTTCATAAAATGAATCTTAGATGGAACTTATAAAATTTGTCGCGTTCGTGCGTCACTGGATTAAATAATTTGTCAAAACCCTTAAAAACTTCCCCCACACACATACATACATATATATATATATATATATATATATATATATAACTTTTGGACGGCACAATAGAACACAGAATAAAACAGATAACACGTAAAAGGAGTCTGACCTGAAGAAGGCCTCGGAGTAGGCCGAAAGCTTAAATCATCTACAGTGTGAGTGTCCTTTTACGTGTTATCTGTTTTATACTGTGTTCTATTGTGCCGTCCAAAAGTTATATTGCTCTCGTGAGTACTTCCGCATCATCGCTATATATACATATATAGTATAGTATATATACATTTCTATATATATATATATATATGTATAGTACCCTTATGTGTAAATGTAACGAATATCTCCAAAGTTTAGCGGGAACCATGTTTGGAAAGGAGTTTTTATGGAGCTTAGTGTAAAGAGATTTAAAGTTGTGATCGCTGGTGTATAATGTTCATCGCTTATATGATGATATTTAACTTATGCCATCGATTTTTCAATTGCTTTAAAAGCTTTAACTTAGACTATAAAATATTCCGTGCTAAATTGGACTGTAAAGTAATCCCAAAATCCGGCGCCATTTAATGATATTTTATCTCAGGAAAGAGGATGAGAGTTTCACCAAAAATTTGGATATCAGATGCTTCGCAATCGATGGGTTATTTGAAAAATCTAGAGTGTAGTTAATCTTCTGATAACATGATTCCTAAGGTTTTAATTGATGCCAGCCAATAAACGTGATCTAAAAAAACTACTTTCTATAGTTAGTACTAGCTTTTTAAAACTAATAACTTGCATTTTTTAAATCACGAGGCATTAAAAGTGCAAGGAAGGAAACTTGAAAAAACCCTCACGTTCAATGGCATCTTTTGATTTGATTCGTTCACTTCACATTGAATGGAGAAAATAAAACACAAAGTATATTGAAACCTTTTATACCATTTATATCAGCCCTTTTAGGTAAAAAAATAAACCACGTGGGAGTATTAAACTGCGTTTCCATCACTACTTATCTCCTTCGTTTCACATTCTACGGATTTACCTAACCCAAGCTGAAACGCTGCCATTTAGGCATGGTAATCCTGTTATGAGGCCTGTTTCACGTTCACTATTTTGCCACTCTCCTTATTATGCCGCACTACCCCTCAAGCTCTCTCTTCACTTCCCAGCCAGGAAATGGCTTATGAAATTTTAAGCGACTGTTTTGGACATAAAACTGGCTATTAAAAGTGTCCATACCCTCGACGTTCCCCGAGTAACGCTGAGAAAATGGGAGGAATCTTATGACGATCCACTTCACTGGTCTTAGTGACACTTTGCCATAATTCTGCAAAGTTTCTTTTGCTCATATATGCATAGAAATCTGTAATTAATCAAAATTGTCAGAAATGAATCATGGATACTTTACATTGCAGGTTAAACCTATTAGTAGAGTGAAAAGGTGAACATTGTGATTATCAGTAATAAAAAATAAACTCTTTATGCTGAATATCAGATAACAAATAATAATAGAATAATCTTTTTTCATGTTTAGTAGCCTAAAAATATATAACAAATACTTCTTTTTATCATTACACTTTTATGCTCAGAAAAATTATTCTTTTCTTTACCGTCAAATATATATATATATATATATATATTCAACATAATCTCAGTTTATTATAGAAAAATATCGAAATTGAATGTAGAAATCGAGGAAATAAATTAAACGTAAAGAATAAAGTTATTAGTTGGATTAAATTTTAAATGTATGCTTATGTCTTTTCAACCAAGTCTTGGTACGAATATTAACATTGACTGGATTATAATAAAAATAAGTACTTGTAGTTCTGTTAGTTTTTTTTAACAAAAATGAAATGTCATAAGGAACTGCTGGAGATGCTGCAACGGCAAATTTTTGACGGAGTCTTCCGCTACTATGCATTACAATGCAATAATTGCCGAGTGTAAAAATCATTCACCTTGATTGACCTGGATTCGATCCAGGATGTCCGGCCGAGTGCTTTAGCCAGTTAAGCTATCGAGACGTACTCTAGGCAGGACATCTCGGTTCGAATCCCAGTCAAGGTGAATGATTTTTACACTATGCAATTATTTCATTGCAAGCAACAAGCGTTATTATTTTCTCGTTTTACTGAGCGATTTATCTATGAAGAAGAAGTACGCGATAAACTTATTTCTTCTACCTCTTTTGCTGATATCAAATTTTTAAAATAATAATTAGACACGACAGATTTTGTGTGGACAACTAAAAATGTTTGTGGCGCACTTTTTTTGGAATGCCTCTTGAGTAAATTATTGTCAAAAATCTGTTTATAGTGATTTCGAAATCCATAATAACTAAAAAATAAAATTGCATCAAACTCTGCGCAATATTTCATCAATTTGGTATGGCAACAAATGATCATAAAAACATAATATGTCTATGGTACTATAAAGAAATAGATGATACAATATCCGTTTTTTTTTAAGAAAATAAGCAAACCAACTATGAATGCATATGAAAACATTTATAGCATCCGCAAAAGTAACTTGAATTATATTGTAATAATCTACATGCCAAGCAACCAGCTATTACTGAGGTATGCGAAAATCAATCTTGAAATTTAGTCATTTCTCTAAACAAAACTTTGAAATAATATCCCTAGATTTTTGGGTTGGCACACGTAACTACAGCATTTGATGGGCAAATCGGATTTTTTTCATTAGATCCCGGACAAGACAAAAAGTATTTCAAGACGACTCCCGTACATTTCGGCATTCTTTAATAAGATACTGTAGATAACTAGCGATGGCTATAAAAACGCACACAAATGAAACATCAGCATTTTTATTTTTCTCTTAGTCAGAAGCATATTTTGTATGGTCCAAGCAAACTATCCTGCATAAACTTGTAATACTTCCAGCCTAAATTCCTTTTGGGTTTAAAGTTTTGAGTTTAAATCTTTCCTTTGCCATAAATTAAAACTACTCTATTGTAGCTTGACAAATCCATTCCTTTCTCACTTCTATCTATATCCTCCTGCCCAATAAACTCTTGATAGAGAAGATGAGTATTATTCAGTGATTATATGTGAAATTGTATCTAAATATAACCTTGTTTTCGGTAACTTGAGTCCAAATAATGGCTTTGACTAAGTAAAGTTACCTGCAGAGTGGTTGCATGCTCCCCCTCCGAGCTAATTTTTGGAATAAATTTGACAAACTTAAGCCGAAAACAGTTTTCTTTAACAGTGTCTCCCACTCTCACTCCCTTCAACACTTGCCCATAAAATTTATTTCAAACAATCTTTATTACATTTTCTCTAACATATGTAGCAGTCCATAGATTTTACTCCTCTCTATTTAGCGTGTTTTTTCCATCACATTTATTCGCTACTGTACACCAACTTATACACAGTTAAATAATTCAGTATTTTACTTTGTACTAACTTAAATTAAGGCATAAATAAGGTTTACACTCCTTGGGATTGTAATTAAAATCGTTTCCTTGTGACTTATAAGCCTGCCTCTCAGATTGATGAAACAATGTTCTCAGTGTTGTACGTACCCTTTAGCTGAATCGAAATCATAAGTTTTATTATCTGCATTTATGAGAAAATAATACCTACTTTTTTCTTCTGTCAAGTTATTCTTATGCCGTGCTATAATTTCGCTTATAAAGCTTAAAAAAACGTGGTAATGTACGATCCTTTTCTAATCCCAAGCCTATTAAGGCACAATCTAATATATTATGTAGCGGTTTAATAGGTGTCTATATTAGGCTGCAAATCTAAGGGCCAATGTATGCTTTTAGTTTACTCAGTATGACAAATTCACAATACACAGGATGGAAAAAAGTTGCGTATTCGTGGAAAAAAAGATATACCTACTAATATCTGTTTATTACCATGGCATTACACATCTAATCAAATGACACACATGTACACTAATGATTTTTAACAGAAAGAGGTCTTCACCTAAAGAAGTTGTTTTCTCTGTTATTGTAGTGTACCCCTTATAGTTATATAATTCCGTTCAATTTAATTATTATCTGTAACTATTGAGGATGTTTAACACTAGTAATGTACATATTTATTACATAAAGTCAAGAACTAGTACTGCGAAATAAGTTTTTTCTAACAGTTTCAGGTTTGTTTGGAAAGCCTCCGCTCAGCCTCTAAATTATAACTTTATGAAGAGGGTAATCAATGATTATTCCCATTTAAGTTCGCACATTTTTTTAACACGTGAAAGTTATCTTTTTCAATCTATTATTAGAATTTGGTCGACATTTTTAGATTCCAGGGTTCGGTTAACTAATAAAACTCCTTCAAAACCTCGTCAACCGTTAGACTTGAAAGTAGAACTGAGCAGGTGTAACTCAACGAATCAAGTGCTTTATTGGGGAGTGGCATAGGTTTCAAAGATTCTGAGTGATGAATAACACACGGCTCGTTGCCGGCTTGAACCCGATCAATACTTGGTACGTGAAGGCTGCAGTCAAGGTTTTGAGAGATCGGTAAAAATGATAAATGGCTGGAAAGGTTTTGCCTACTGCTCAGTCGTGACGGATAAAAATGGATCACATAAACACAGCCTTCATTCGGGGCTGGATGACACAAGAGATGGGTTATTGGGAGGGGGGATTGATGGTTCTTTATTGCCCATTGAACAGTGCTCTGCGAATGTTTGACCTTGTTTCGTCCGTACGAAACTGTGCCTCTTTAGAACAGTTGAGATCTCGACTAGAGGGTTACTGCCAGCATCCTAAGCCTTAATGTTACTGTAAGTTTATCTACGTGGCTGAGAAGAGGAAGATTGGTACCTATTCCTTGAGTCTCACCCAAATAGACTCCTACTAGGGGTGGACAATCAGTGTACACGCGAATGACACGGGTGCTGGGACAAAGGAAGGGAAAGTTGGCTGCTTAGTTTGCGAAGAATGATGAGAGAGTCCGGAAGGAGCGTGAGCAAAGTTGGAGCGGTTGGATAGGGAGGAGGGGAAGAGAAGAGACGGAGGAGAGAAGTGGGAACGCCTTTTTGTCGAGTTAAGAAAGTCTCGGCCGATATTTCTTTTCCGTGCCAGAGCCGTCCCTTGTCTCTCTGTCTCTCCATTCCTATTCCTTCTGTCAACTTTTGTGTATAGGCTCATGCATACATATATACACATATATTTCTTGCGCACCCTCGCCCCACAAGACCCACTTTTGGAACCGGAAATCGCGATAAACATACACACTTTCGCAATATTTTCTTATTTCACGCACCCTCCCAAAAAAGAGATCCCCTCGATGAAAAAGTGTCCCCCGTCGAGGGCTCTGCACTTAAAAATCGCCGTTATTTTCTCCCTCGGGTTATCTTTGGAAGGGAAGTTGTTTGGTCTTGTTGGTGGGAAGCTCTCTCCTGGAGTGTGCGTTTGTTTTTTTATTTGCGAGACGTTCTCGAATGAAAAAATAGCGGTGGTAATTTTTTTCCTCACCATCGTCAGTGCTCCCTCGTGCCCCTTTACCCCACCATTCTTTCAGGTCTGTTCGGAGAGGCGCCGCGCAAAACTTCCCTCTCCGCGATTACGTTCCATTGGCGAAACGTCTTCCTTTCGCCGTACTTTTCGCCGGGTTTCAATGCCGGACTCCGTTGCCGCGTCGTCTCAATATCCATTCCCCGCGGAAGACCACAGCACTAAATCTTTTTGCCTTCTTTCCGTTCCCGTTCCTTTTGGCTCTCCCTCCACCGCCCATGCCCCCGCGGTCTCTTCACGCGGATTTGTTTCAACTTCTGCTCCTCGCCCACGAGGGAACACGGTTGAGAAGGACATGACTTATTTTCTTCGCTATCCGTACCACCCCGCACCCTCCTTCTCACCCACCAATGTCTTCCTTCCGTTTTCAAATGACAGCATGTCTACCTCCTCTCCCGACCTGCTATGACCTCGAATTCCCAGCAATCTCACCCAGACTTTAGTCGTCCCTCGAATCAGCATTCCCATATTCAGTAAGTGTGTCCCTGTGTAGTAAATCATTTTTCTACAAAGGCTTTTACAAATGCAAATGGCACTACACGATAAGGCAAGGGAAAACATAACGAAAGAAAACCGTATAGTCACTGACAGATGAGTTCAACATTTATGTAAAATGATTATTAACTTACAATTTCTTCATATTTTATATTATTGCACCATTTGACATTTCACTTCGCCTCGTCATATTTTAAATTGACCTGCTAAGTTTTTGACCCCCTTCTAGATGTCTGTTAATGATAATTATCATATTAACCCAGATCAAATTATAATATTAAATCAAATTTATGTTGGTGCCTCATACACCCACACTCTAAATTCCCCTCCGTGGGAAAGGGTTAGTGAATTGAGTTCAAATTGAAGTCTCCTTCATCCTGTTTTTGGTAAACAAACGTTTTTTAGCGTCTGTTCGTCATAAAATTATATATGTGCTTCAGCAGGGATTGAGGAGCATGCAAGGCTAAAAATATTTTTATACTAAATTATAGAATTTAACAGTACCAGTAGTAATTTTAGGAGAACACAAAGCTAGCCTTTATTTTAAAATACATAAAAAAGATTCGTATTACTGGTACATCGTTATTTCTTCAGTAGTTCATACTTCTTTAACATTTTATATAATATTGGCCAAAAAGGGCTAGAATTTCACATACTTTTTCTAAACTATTAATATAATATATTATTAGTACTTATGTGCAAACACAAATCTTATAAGTACAATTTACTAGTCCATTTTAATTCATTAATATCATCTACTCTTTTTTCTAGCTATCTTCGCAGTAAATGTTTTTTAATGCAGGCGAAAAATTTCTTTGCTTTCTTTGGGTATGTTTTGAAACAAAATCATTGTAATGTGTTAAATCTTCATAATATTAACAAAGAAAGCATCTTTTTTTGCCCAGAAATATTAACCTCAACGTTTTCTATTTTAGCCATTCTAAAATCAATTACTTACCGCTCGTTCTCACTATAATGTACTTCTGTCGATCGCAATTACACCGCTAAGATAGGGACATGAGATTATCGAGAAAGCACTTCATGGAACTCCTATTATATAGACTGCTCCGATAATGGTTCGATCAAAGGCGTTGAAACCGCTGCCAATTTATGTGCAATACCGTGTAAAACTATGCTGAACGATAGTAAATGTCTTTACCTAGGATTATGTAATCTGAAAATTATAGTTTTCTATTCCCCTACTCTACTTTATTAAATTATAACGGTTGCAACGTCAAAGTTGGACCTGCTCCTATTCAGTTTGGGGAACTTCTCCTTTGTCTTACCCTTTGATCGCAAAGATGAGTGTGGCGTTTCCATAGTCGAAGTCCTGAACAAAATCCTTAGCATGGGATTTTCGTATTTAAAAATATGTATGATATGCATGCAGACCTTAATCTTGTGCCAGAATACAATTATTTCTACACTTAAATAATATTCAAATTACCATCAAGAAAATCTAACTAACATTATTTTAGTTGCGGCCAGAAAAGCTGAAAAAATATTTTCGGCTACCAAACATATATTTATAATATTTTAATATTATTTTTTTGACTTATGTGATTTATTTTGTGTTACATGTTAGAATTAATTTGCAATGATCACGCGTCAAAAAATTCTCTATTATTAGCAAACGTAAATCTTCTGTCTTATACATATCAAAGTAAACTATTCGGTAATAATAATATCACAAAGGGATATTCAGTAAAATTACTTATTATTACATTTATCTTAACATATTTTTCTAATTTACTATTCATTTCATCTTTTAGCATCACCATTTGTAATAAACCACTTATATATCTTCAACCCTTAAACCGTGGTTACCTTGCCGTTAATCTTCCTGGTATTCATCCCCCCTCCATTCATTGAGTAACAGTGTTCCTCTTCCCATTTACCGCCCTTTGTCCTCCCACTTGAATGTGGGTTAAATCGAAGACCCTGTCGTCTCAATTTCAACCCTTTGTCTACCCCGATGTTGGTCATCCATGATCTATATCAGAGAGCGCTATTGTACAGGCTCTATCTTATTTTTAGTCCGGGTTTTAATTCTGTTGGAGTGATTTTACAATTTCGTCTTACAAAATGCTTCAGGGGTAAGGTTCCGATAAAGCTCGTTTTAAAAGAAATATTCCTCATCATCTATTAATGCCGTTGCATATTATAGTATAAAATTAAAGCACATAACTGCATAAGTATCGCGTTATTGTCACGAGTAATATTATAAGTTAATATTACATTTATATGTATCACCTTTAACTAGAATAAATTAATTTTAAATATTAATGTGAAGGTAAATAGTAATAATATAATAGATAATGTTAACTTTTGATGAAATAAAAATAGAAAATTTCAATCAGTGTCCCGGGTAAACTTTCATGATTTAAATCTTACATGCTCATTGAGTGTAACCCTTGGAATTGGTGTACTCTCCGCAACACATTTCAATCATTTTTATATCGATGAAAGGGTTTAAAACGTTGGCGATTCAACAGTTTTTGCAGTATTTACTGCACATTATCAGAATGAACAGTTTCAAATTTATCGCGCTTCATAAATTTCATTTGCGTCCTTTCATGATGCAATATTGGCCATGGGAAAACATTTCTGACCCAGATAAAATACTTCAACTCTACATCCATCCTGAGTGGAATACACCATGACACGTAGCTACTTTTTTAAAGAGAAAATTGAACTGTTTTCCTATCAGTCGTGGAAACATTGAACGCAATTAGTCATTACGGCTTTTAACATTCTAATGAATGCCCGTTCATATATTTGTAGTTGAAAAGAGTTATCAGTTTCAAAACTCTGTAGTGTTTGCAAAACGTGATACAATGAAGGAATAAATATACAAATTCAATAATTATGAGATTAGTTTCTGAATTTAACTAATATCGTAGCAAACCAAATGCATAGTTGTTATATTGTTTTTGTCAATTAATGTTAATCATTTTAGTATATTTATAAAAAATTCGTGACCTGACTTGGACTGCCAAAACTACAAGCTATCAATTATATGCAGGTTGAGTTGGATATTATTTGTTATAATAGGTAAAATGATAATAAAGCGTCTTTACCGGAGTTATAATGAAACTAATTAATCTCTTTTTTATCTAATACCTCGTCAATTGCAAGGATAATACTTAACAACAAATTGTGTAGAAAACATGTAGATATGAAGAAATCTGAGGCATAAATATTTTATCCCATACATCCTCTGTAGAATATTTGTAAATTGTATTCTGATTCATGAAAGAAGTGTACTAATCATGTTATATTACCGTGCTCAGAACTGATTATATTTTCATATGATGATGAATCTGTTCAAAAGTTATAAGAAACAAAGTTTTTAAACATATTTTCCAATGTAGTTTAGCTCTTCCCAAACTTAAGGCAAGAAGAATTTATTTTCATCGCAGTTAAAATTACCTGATATAGAAAATGGCAAATTTCCAAGAAAATCTTCTGAAACCTAAGTAAATTAAGTCTAACACAGTGATAGACATTCTTTGATAGTGGTGAGGCTCAAGGGTCTCATATATTTATAAAATTATTGTCAACAGAGATGGTTGCCACCGCTCACTCAGTGTTGAGGGTAATTTAGGTAAATTGTTGCCCTCTACCTCTCCAGAGAGCCGTTTCACACTCTGACCCTATGAGACCACTCAAAGAGGAAGGGTTAAACCGTTCCCTTTCCTCCTCCATACAAAGACCAGGCCTGTTAGTATCCGACTGTTTTGAATAAATGAGGAGCACAGCGTTTCAATTGGAGTCCCCAATCAATCAATTAATCCCAAGATAGTTCGAAATGGAGCTAGCGCTGTCCATAGAAACCATAGAAATTCAAAGCGTGGGTAAGTAAGTTAATATTGGATAGGTACATGTTTACATCAGTTAAAGAAGGCATTCTTTATCATCTTGGTTATCTCTCACTGGTAATACTTTTATATAATTGCATGCCTGTTACCCTCGACAGATCTTTGGATAAAAATGTTTTTTAGGTGATTCGAAAATAAAAGAATTTCTTCATGTGGGCAGGTATATTGAGACATACAGGCACCTGTATCTTCCCTGTCCCACTTTAGGCGAAAATAAAACAGCGATCATAGTGTGTGATTCATTTGGATCCGTTCTCGCTTTGTTTATAGTATATACAGATTTTTCCGTCAGCCGTAAAGCGTCGTGGTTACATTTTTTTGATTAAGGGCTGCGGTCGAGACACTCGCTACGTCCTCCCACACCGTCTCCCGCACCCGCTACACCAATTTACCCTCACACTCCTCCTTTTCTCATACCACATCCACCACTTTTTCCCTTTTCCTCTCTCTCCCCCTCCCCCCAAACGATTCACCCAGATTCTCCTTTCACGGTATTTCCTCTCCACCCCTACCCCCTACGACTCGTTTTTACCAGCATCCTCACCAGTTCGTTTTCACCTCATACAAACCGTGAATCATTGGATATCCGTTCCCTCCTCCTCCCCACACACACCACACCCCAGCCGCGCGACCATCTCGTATCTACCGCTCCCTTCTTCCCTTAAAACGGCGTAACTAAAACCCTCGCGCCTATTTCTCCGCGTTTCCCCAACATGATACTTCTGACTACTCCCAATGCCTCCTTACACGATTGTAATTCTGTGAGGCATAGGTACGGTCTCAACATCGCCCGACGCAGGCAGGGATCTTTCGATATGTCTCTTTTTTCCGGTCCTTTCGCCCTTTCACGGTTTTTGGGAGGTATTAAAGAAATCATCCGGAGATATTTTCCATTCAAACACTGTCAATCATCCTTACAATTATCCTTACAGCTATCAAACGTATCATACAAATATGTCTTTTGTATCAAATCCTAAGAATAGCGTGAGGATTTTTTCACAGAATTAAAATAACGGGTTAAAAGATGCTGGATTGCAGTGGAAATCTTTTTCAAAAGGAAGTGAAACGTATGGATCTAATGATCACTTACGTCCTACATACTGTGAGATATTTTAAATAAGTGCCTAGTGCATGAAAAACTGTGCAGGAAAAGAATTTACCACATTAGTCACAATATAGAGGGAGGGAAAATGGACGGCAGAGAATGGAGAGATAAAATATGACCGCGAGATATATATGAAAGTAACTTTGGCATAGGGCCTAATTTACCCAAACAAATACATGTAGGTAATGTGAGATAGCAGAGATGAAAACGCGCTGAGGTCTTGAAGCCCATCGCAGTGAACTAATTCTCAAATATCTCTCTGTGAACCCACGGACCAAAAAAGGAATCCAAATAACGGCCCCTGGCAGTTATTTCGGTTTTATCTTCGCATTCAACGCATTTTAAATATTTGGTTCACTCACTAATATACGATGCTTCAGCATGTTCATTCCAACCACACTATCTGGACGGTAACACCATGCCACAGGAAGATAAGAACACGAGTGCTTCGTACAAGGGTCATCGGATGACATTGAGAACAATTTATTTTTGGCTTTGGTGGATCATCTGGTTGCCTCTCTGTCAAAGGTGGTGCCACAGAATTGACGGCGAGCATGATATCATCCTATCAATGTCACCTTCACGAGCTGTCCAGAAGCCACCATATAGATTCTGAGTCCTTGTAATTCAGTTCCATGCCCGCCTTTGGCTGTCACGCTTTAGGGGTTCGAAAGTTATAGCTATAGAAAAATTTTGCAAGCTATAGTTTTCGATTTGCCACTCAATCCAGAAAATAATGATTATTTAGAATTGGGATATGGTTTTATTAATTTGTGACAGTGTTGCTAATTCATGAGTTATCAAATGACTTAATTAACAGTGACATGCAAGTGAACTTTTAGAACTGTGCATTTTCCGCTTAATCGTTAACAAGCAAGGAATGAATTTAGATTTGTAAATAGTCTCGTTGCTCTTGCATATCAATTAACCTATGTTTTTATTCAGAATTCTATGCAGGAAATAGGAACGCCATCACTAGGATAGCAACTACCAGTAATATTTTGGTGACTAATGTAATATAAAATAACATTTAATGATAAATTTAGCCCTTTTGTTACTATTTATATTATACCAATACCCTACTTGTGGAATTGATGTAAAATCAGGTCAAATCGGTCAAAGTATTAAATGTTTCAAGAAACACACCACTCGCATTCTTTGGGATAACGAAATTTATTCTTTCTTTTCTTCTTTTATTCTTTTGGATAACGAAATATTATAAAGTAATCTTATTGATATACTCCGAAAATTCGTAGTAATTTCTATCTTATTACTATAAATTGATTCATTTCATTCGTCAGTTATCGAAAAAATTTAAGTCATATAACTTCGCATTTCATACTGTACGTAATAGTGAATAGTCGGAGGAGTTTTAAGTCATTTATGAAAAGCAGCCACGCTTGTTGGCCATTATTTTCACATTAACTAAAAAATCACCTCGTATGTATGATTCGTAGCGGTCAATAGGTTTGCAAATAGACACATCTATTTAGAATCTCTTCCATGTGATATTTTTTAGAATATTTTCAGAATGGAGTTATAAATGTTTTTTTGAGAATCACCGTTAAAAACTAGCTTTTGAACTTAACTAGGAAAGTTTTATATTTAAAAACTGTTTCTAAAAACTATTTTTCAGGATGATTTTTTCCACAATGCCCAATTTTGAGATTTTTACGCCACAAAAAGCGAAACGACGAGAGAATGTCAATGCATATATCTATTAATTTTAATCGTATTCCTACTCGGATATCAAGAGCATTTTGGCTGTGATGTGTTAGCCTCAATTTTTGATGTAGTTAAATATATTCTTGTTCCTTTCTATCCCACTATTACAAGTAGCCTTTGAATTAAAACCATAATAATATTACATCGTTCCTCCAATTTTCTGGTTTCTTGATTTCAATCGCTCTTTCGGAAAACTTCTTTGTAGATTACTTTCCATTTTATAGCTTTTGGCGAACAGTATAAATGATATTATTGCAAAACCTTTCCCTCGTTTAACTGCAGCGGGGTTTCCTTTACTTTTTCCTCGTCTAATTCTACCTTTTTATTACTGGTTGCTGGATGTTTTCACAGCACTGAACCCTTTGAATACCCTCTAAGCCCATTAGATTGACTTATCTCAGTTACTCCACAAAGGAGAGCATTTAAAAAAAGTGTTTTTGTCGTAAATTAAAAAAAACCGCACCAATTTTACGTGATTAGTGATGTTTGTCATTTAAAAGTTTTACTGAGTGCTTACAATGAGTAACAAATGTGAGTGAGCTTTCAGGAAGCGTGCTTGTCTTTTTTAAAAATGAAATGCAAAAAGTATTTCAAACATTTTTGAATACCAACTCTGGGACTGAAAGAAACCCTCGTGAAAAGAGTATACTATATATTGGGCTAAGGAAAACAAGCTCTTTTAAAACAAAATCTCATTTCACGGTTTCAAAAAGTGAACATGTTACTTTTGCTAAGATTAAACGTTCGTTTAGGAAGTAGCTGATAGAAATACTTAATCAAGAAGAAACAGATAATTTCAGGAATCTCCTTGCGCAATATGTTTCATTTTATTATTATTTGATTAAAACGTTATTTTTTGACGAAGCATCACTGTTTTACCGCATTTGCATTACTTATTTACACTAAAGTTTTTGTCCTGTGATTTCTCTCGAACGAGTTCCTCTTTCTCTATGTCAATAAGATCTTTGTCCGCAATACATATTGTTTAACTTCAGTTATCCATTCTTATGCGCCATATTTTGTGAAAAAAGAAGTCTTTATCGTTCATAACATTCATTCTTCTTGGTATTACGACATATTATGCAATAAGATACAAAATTATCCCTACGTTTTCATAATTTATGTCGTGCCTTCGGAGTAGTCATGCTCTCAACAGGCCCATGTATGTTTAAAATGAAAGCTGCCAAGGAAGAACAACAATTTATTTTGATTAAATAAAAAGGCTAAATTAATAGAATGTTAATGAAAAACATTGATATTCAATTTTTTGGAAACTTCTTGAAATCTTACGAAGTAGACGAGGAATAGCTTAAAGTTAGAAGGGGGATTCAGAGTTGCTGCGTGATCTCTTTGAAGTTTTATTGGCAATGATTGCATTATGTTTCTAATTACATTTATAGCCATTCCGCTGAAAATTTAGATCGATTTTACTTCAGAATAAAAATAATTGGTGGTGGGGAGATGTAGTATTATAGCACGGCAAAATTCCGCGAATAACTCTGGTAAAGGAAACGAGTAAAACAATATTATTAATACCATTGCATGATATGTTACAACAATCTCTTCCATATGACTCCCAAATTCATCTGAAAGTATAACCTGGAAAAAATACAATACTCTGGAAGAAAATTATGTAAGTTAATAATGCGAAGTTAACTTTAATAGAAGAAAATAAATTTTCAATAATATTGGGTTACTACGGAGCATTTATATTTCATTTCATCTTTTCCATTTTAGTATTTTTCTAGATTCGATTCTTTTGGGTAAATATTTCGATACACGCGTGCTTATGGTATTAACGTCATGACGATAATTCCATTTAATTATAAAAGTTAATTTTTTTTCATGAATCCTTCTCCGATTATAGCTTGTGTATGAAAAGTCCGAAAGAAATTTGCAGGGGAGTTCTATCAATCTAGTCCCAGTTAACTGATCCAAGTCAAGCAAACATGAGAACTGCAGAATCCCCTGTTTGCCAGCCTGAATTAAATTATAGCTCTACTATACTCTGATGGTTGGGTTTTATTAAAATATTTATGTACGGTCAAATCCGTCGCTTCATTCTACCGATACCAAATCTTCTCCCTGCTCATTATTTCCCCCTGAATTGACTTCCCAAGTCATGGCGCAAACCCCAGCTCCAAACCTCCGGTCCCAATAACGTCATGTACATTCTTCCATCACCCATACTTGAACTTAATTTTTAGCTAAATTCCTAGAATCGTCACTTTCGAGGATTCCAAGACTCGGGCTATATTCTGACACCTTATGGCCCTTCCACATCACTCACCTCCTCTCCTTATGTAAAAAAAATTACTTCTCCCGCCATCCGCTATTCAATTCACTCTTTTTCATATTACATTCACTCTTCTCCCTCCGTTCCTTTTTCATTTCATCCCCTATTCCGACTTCCCCAGCCGACGTTCGAGATGGAGTCCATAATAAAAGATCTGCCCTTCGCCCTTCTCTACCCCGCTCTCCTCGCCTATCTCTCTTTCCTTCTTGTCCTCACATTTACTCCCACACCTTCTCCGCCCTTCAACCATAATACAGAATGTGACCGCTGTGCTGCATTTTCACATTCCTATTGATCCTCACACTCTCCTTGCGTCTGTTTTCGCACAACCTCATCCCCAGCCCCCGACTTCACACTATTCATTTCTCCACGTTCAAAATCACCTTCCACTTCACCTACGAATATCTCGCCTCATCTTGTTTCATGACCGCTGCATTTTTCCTCGTTGATGTACAACCGCTTAACGAAGTAGAAGCGTATGAGTGCACATGTCACTAATGCCAGCCGCGGTATGGGTACATCCGAACATCATTCATTTTACACTCTGATATCCGCCAATAATGCACGTGGCAAATGGGTGGGGGGCTTAGGAAAACATCCTTTTTCATGTGAAACTAGGAGAATGAGATATTCTCGCAATGGGGATTTTGGATTTCGAATAGATTATTTTGACAACGCTGTTTGGGTGCTTAGGCTTATCTTGTCATGATCGTGACATGTGCAAGGAAAGAGAAGTATACAGATCTATTCTTGCCGGTGAATGAAAATCTTGTTTCATTATGGCGGTCTGTTCTCATGATGTAATTCAAAGCTCTACTAAATTCCTGACGACACGACGTACACTTATGAGGTCTGCACCCTTCTAACTCTTTTCTCATTGATTCACTTCCATGTTTGGAGCGTAACTTTTATTTTATCCCTATCCAACTTTAGTAAGTGCTCCAAAAAACGTAGTCTCAGCTTTAGTATTTTTTAATGGTGGAGCTCAGAGATATAAGAATAGAAAGCTGTTGAGAACAAATTATTAATATGATAAAGTAATTAGAGTTAAATAATATGTACTTTCCTGGACCAAATAAAATTATAATGATTTGCTCCTGTCAGTTTTCTACCTTGCAAACCTTTTATGTAAAATGTTCTCTAATTATCTTCATAAAACTCTAAAATAGGTATGTTGATTTTCAAAAGGCCAACATTTTAACAATGTCGTATCTTTATCGCATAATGTATTAATGATTGCCTAAGATGATTAATAACTGAAAGAGCATTACCTGGCTCATATATATGCACTTGTATTATATAAATTATTTATATACATAATCTTAATGTACATATTATATATATATATATATATATATATATATATATATATATATATATATATAATATGTACATTAAGATTATGTTTATTAATAATTTATATATTACAAAAATGTATATAAAAATTATATATATATTTTTATAACGGGTCGCGGTGGTCTAGTGGGTAGAGCGTTGGACTACTGACCGGAGGGTTCAATTCCCGGGCAATGCTCTGGGCACCTGCAGCTCCACCCAAGCTAGTTGATTTTTCGGGTACCAGATCTTCCTGGGAAACCATAACCGGCACAGGGAAAAGAACTGGCCCCCCTACCCTGATGTGTGAATATTCACATGCCGTTGGGCTTGGTACATGGGTGAGCTCTACCATTACCTACTAAACCGACCTTCGGGTTGATTACTGTGTTTATGGTTTTTATATATTTATATATATATGTGTGTGTGTATACATAAAATTGAAGTGAAGGAATGAAATGGTGTTAACCAACAAAAATTTCGAAAAACTCATTAGGACACTTACAAGTACTCTAAATTTTCGGTGGCAAGACCATCTAGCTCGTGAAACGAAGGAACTTAAAACATGTGTGTTTCTGTGTTATTAAGTTAATTAATGGTATATGTGTGGGTGTGATTAAATAAATATGCGTGTGTGTATGTGTGGTTCGTGGTAATCCAGAGGTAGAGCGTTTGACCACTGACCGGAGGGCACGGGTTCAAATCCCGGGCAAGCCTCTCAGGGCACCTGCAGCTCCACCAAACCTATGTGATTTATCGAGTACCAGATCTTCCTGGGAAACCATAACCGGCACAGAAAAAGGAACTACCCAGATGTGTAAATTCCACACGCTGTCGGTCTTGGTACTGAGTGAACTTTATCATCAACTACCGAACCGACCTTAAATTTGATTACTGTGATGATGATGGCCATTGGCCAAAGTTTTGACGGCACAAACCATTTTTCAAAGCATTTTATTGCGTTTCATTGCACTGAGAAGAGCTGATTAGATATGAAGAGTGATGCGCTTGGGAAGGATCTTCGCTTAAACGGCGGAAATTCATAGGATTTGAAGTAGCCGCTTAAGAGCAGAAGCCTAATATTTTATGCATTTCACGGTTATTTCCTCCGCTTCCATGCATGGCTGTTCTCCTTTCTCGTTTAGATTAATTCCCAACTACCTCATCATATTTCCGGATAGACGTACTAAAAAATGACTCCGGCTAGGAGTTCATGCATGTTGCATAATTATCAATTTAATCTATACTTCAGGTGATTTTATATTTATATTCAATCCTAGATTTAAATAATATTCTCGGGAAACTGAAATTCCAAACGATAATTATTTTGAACACAGATAATTGCCACGCTTTTACAGGGAGAAGAAACTTTTCGAAGTATATTATATTCTGTATATTTATCTCGAGAAATCATTTCCGCTTTATTTCACTCAATTTTGACTCGGGTTTAGAGGCTTCCGCTAACACGCACTCATCCGAAAATCGCCTTCCGCAAGCGGTTTTACTGCCAATGCTCGTGCATAAATTACTTCTCGGCTTGCACTGATCATCGCTTTAAGCGTGATACCTCTCCTTTGGCGGATGAGGAAGCAGAAATTTTCTCTCGAAAAATATTTTCTTTCCTCTCTTAGTCATTCCTTCACTAACTGTGGCTTAGTTTTCTCTCTCTCTCCCTCTCGTTCATTTAGTGGGAATATTTTGTGGTTGGAAACTTCGTCGCAACAAGCCGTCTTCGCTCCTAGTCGCGCAGCTCTTAATCTCTTGGAAACATGCTGAGAGTCTCTATTAAGCACGCCGAGTGGAAATCGTCCGCTAAGCACTCGGAAACTACAACGGAAAGGTTGGCGTGAAATGGAGAACTTTAAAAGATCCAACTCAATTATCAAAAGATATAGGTTTTGCATCGTGAGCCATTTCGAATTTTGGATAATATAACGACCCACCGTTTGATGTTATCTGTAGTTGAGAAAAGAAAGATTGTGTTATCTGACAAATTCGCCCATCAAGTTAAAAGGAAATGGTTAATTACGATAAATAAATAAATAAATATATATATATATATATAAAACTTAGACAGTAACACACAGCACGAGAACACATAAAAAGAACACTCACAATAATATCTTGATAATTTCGACGGACTTGAGCTCCGTCTTCTTCGGAAGATAAGATATGACTGTGTTCTCGTGCTGTGTGTTACTGTCTAAGTTTTTTATTCAACACTTCCGTGTTACTTCAAAGATATCATCTACGAGGGTCATCCGGAAAGTAGTACCCGTTCGTGAAATAAAGACACAAAAGTAAATATTAACAAACATAAAAAATTTTATTTGAAAGAGGATACTTTAAACTACTTCTCAACATAATCTCCAAGCAAATTAAGGCATTTGTCATAACGTGTGACAAGTTTCTGTATTCCTGCTGCATAGTCCTTCGCCGCCAGCTCATTGAGATACAGAGTCACTCCTTCTTTAAGTTCTTCATCGCTGTCAAATCTTTTTCCTGCCAAAAAGTCTTTAAGCTTTGTAAAGAGATGAAAATCTGAAGGGGCCAAGTCCGGGCTATACGGTGGATGGTCGAAAGTTTCCCATTTGAATTGCTGCAAAAGTTTTTGTGTTATCCCAGCTGCATGAGGCCTGGCATTATCATCTGTAAGCATGCGAGGGACCCATCTTGCACACATTTTTGCATAATGCAGATGGTGTTCACCAATTTCATGAACAATTGTTCGATGACAGATGTCATCAATTGTGACGCGCCGATCGTTCCTCACGAATTCGTCAACTGAGCTCACCAGTTGGTCTGTAATGACAGACGGTCTCCCCGAACGCTCATCGTCGTGTGTGTTCCCCCTCCCCATGTTGAAGTTGCGACACCACCGCCGAACAGACGACTCGTCCATTACATTGTCTCCATACACCTCCTTTAATTGGCGATGAATATCACGTGGGCGAACGTTTCTTGCATTGAGGAATTTAATCACTGCCCTCACTTCACAACTGGCGGCGTTCTCAATTTTTTTAAACATTGTAAACAATCACAGAAACAACACAGGCAATGGTAGCGTCACGCAACTTGGCTCAGAGAAGGCAGACAAGCCACTGAAGCTATCTGACCTCGTCCAGAGGCTACTCGCGTCGTCAGCACTTCATGCGGCAGGCGTGTAAAAAATGGCTCTCGTTTCACTTGATCTTCTCATGGCACATTACGTACATTCTTCAACTACTCTCACTTATATGCCAATTTGCATACCCGCATTACTAACGTCGGTTTTCATATTATATCCATGAATTTTTTATGGATTTCATTGATAATTATTATGATTATAAGCATAGTTTCCTCTCTCTCCAACACACACTAACAGCATAGGTACAACAGAATGTCTTTTGTAAAAGATACCTTAATTAAATGATCTACTGCATGAGACAAATTTGGTGAATCAATGGTTATTGGTTAGGGTAGGATTTGCTTTTAAACAAACTTGCTATTATAATCTTTGAAATAACAATTTGGGGGACGATTAATGGATATTATTTAGTAAGTTATCGCAGGTACCCGAAAAAAATATTTTTGAAAACGAACTGGAGGAAATAATTAAAAATGTTGGTCTTTTCAAACCTGACGATTTCATGTATATATGTATCCATTTGGAGTGAATTAAGTGCTGACGTATCCAACGAAACCTTCCTAATATAGGGCCAACATGTCTTGGGATTCCCGTTTGAAGTTTCAGCTAATATTTAATTTATGGGTTCAGTGAAGCTTTTCGAAATTACTTTTTGACACTTACCATTAATCGTGAATGATTTTATTCCGTTTTTTCTAGACAAGTCATATCGTGTATTTTTCAACTTGGCCTGATTTAGCCTTTGACTCCTTGACTATTTTATTGCTTCCATTTAGATTCCATGTTTTCTTTTATAAGTTAACTTGAAATGAACTGCTTAACGTGTGATATCATGGAAGTGATTTCACGTATTTCCATTATTTCAGTGTTTGCTACATGCCTTAAAATTAACAAATGTACTATGTAACACGCATTTAAGGCAATCATAGTCCCTGTTTTCATAAAAATAGGAAATATTCATGGACTTTTTTAAAATTCGGTATAAGGTACAGATATTGTTTCTTTAATATTTTTGCTTGATTAATATGGAACTTTCTTCTATTATTATCAATGTCTAATACAATTTTTCTTTTTAAAATATTTTGAAACAAAATTATTTGGCAAAGAGGACTTTAAAGAATCAAGATTTGACCTTCCCAAAAAAATCTGCTCCTTTTCCCTATAGTGCCTTCAGCCAGAGAAAAGTAAGGCTGAAGCTTTTAGTATAGGCTACCTAAGACTATTTGTGATACCGAAGGATCTATTATGATACCACTGTACATTAAGGAATCACATCACTAGGATAACATAAAGCAAGTAGCGACAGATTCCTGTTCTCATTGTTTCAGTACACTGGCCACGGTCATCATAAAATTGACCCTAAACACACAAACAGCTTTTTTTTTCAAAAAGCAATACTGATTGCTTAACCGAAACATGCCCATAATTTTACATCCTCTCCAGTTTACCATGGATGAAAAAGTGTAAGTGTTACTACGTTTATGAGTAAATGTATCTATTCAAATTTCAAGAAAATGCGGGAGATGCCGCAACAGTAACTTTTAACGGAGTCATCCGCTAACATGCACTTCATTGCAACAATTTCCGAGCGTAAAAATCATTGTCAAGGCGATTGATTTTTTCGCTCTTAAATTGTTGCAATGATACATGTATTCGTATTTGTTTTAAAGTGAACATTTGTTCATACATAATTTGTTCCATAATCCCCTCTTCTGACACACCCTTATGGCGATTTCTAGGAATTATATAGATATCTTGTTAATCGCTTCGATGTTTTTCTGCTTCCAGTTATCCTGGATATCTTTTGTTCAGTCCTTCTACCTTTGACTCACGTAGACCTCGCCAGTTTTCTTTCCCTTCACTAGGGATTTTCCTAACATCTTATGTTTTCTCATTTCTTCTACAAGAATTCCCACTCGTCTTTGCCAAGGGTCTATGGTGTCAGAACACTTTCTCACAAGCTGCCCTTATCCTCTTTCACCTCCTTTTATAGATCCAAAACCTTCGTTCCATGTCGAAATCTTTTCCTGGGCACAATTTTTAATCGACGATCGATTTTTTCCGCATTATTTTTTACGCTCCGATTTATATATTTTTTCAACTCATACTAAACATTGCATATATCCTTCTATTCCAGACGA
The DNA here is from genome assembly GCA_037158775.1 of Hetaerina titia. Classification (NCBI taxonomy): domain Eukaryota; kingdom Metazoa; phylum Arthropoda; class Insecta; order Odonata; family Calopterygidae; genus Hetaerina; species Hetaerina titia. The sequence continues at coordinate 89,432,254 of CM073771.1, read as the reverse complement.
TTACCTGCCCCAGAGTTTGGTTGCTATTTATTTCTGTGCTGGGATTCAGGCCCATCACTGTCTCTAAGAGTCCCTTTGACATTGATATTCTATAATTTCGACCCGGTCGATCTTTTTTCCGGTCTGTGACCCTCGAGGAAACTCTATAAAGTCAATTGCTTTCCCCGTCTAGGCTGGCGAGACGACGTTCATCTGATGACGTGGTATGAATATATCAACCAAAGTTTTGAAAAATCTTTTAATCTGCCTCGATTGTGCTGCAGGCTGGGGGCCTTCGGGTGGCTCAAGTGTATGCACATCAGAAAATACCTCACGTCAATGTGGGAGAGATAAGATTCCACATCTTTCATTTTTTTTCAACATCGCGAGTGAGCTTTAGGCTGCAGAAGGTGATGGCATTCGTTTACTCAGCTTCTACCGTAGGAGGTGGAAGGGTGAGGATGATGTGAGGAGAAATAGACGCAAGCCGCACTATGTGCCAGCTCCCCTGCTACCGTCCCATGGCAACGCCTCTTCTCCATCGAGTTTCCCCTCTCACAATCACCTGATCCTCACCATCGCGAGAATCTCCTGCCGACTTCTCTTCTCGTAAGGGTTCCACCACCCAGGCCTCAGTCGGTGAAAAAGTCCATCCTTTTTTTCCTTCTCGAAGCGAGAGGAGCAGGCGTCGGCTCCTCCCGTCGGGAGCGTTTAAAGGAGGGAATCTTGTGTCTCCTTTTACCCTTCGCTAGAGACGCCTTTACTCCATCTCTTTGTTCTTCTTTCTTTTGCCTTTTTAAGTACGGGGAATCGGTGGATGGGGGAAGAAAACGTAATGCGAGTGTAAAATGAGACTGCCGAGGAAGTAATAGAGAAGAGGAGGGATCTATGACTCGAGACATGAGGCAATGATTCCACCAGGGAATGTTAAGGGACATTGTGAACTATGATTGCTTGTCGCTAATGTGAATAATTGAGGAACTTTATTCATGTCTACTAGTTTTATTTTACCATTTTCATGAGCTATTCTAATAATTAGTGTTCCTATTGACTCTTCTTCAGCTCCCTCTTTCTATCTCCTTTTCCCTAGTATAAATAGCATTAGGTGTATCATATTCTTCTTAAAAATTTATTTATTTCCCCCTTTGAATTATTCTTTCAACTGCCTCTCAGATACACGTGTTAACAGTCATTTTATTCCGTTTGACACTGTATATCAAGTTATTTTTTGGTTATCTTTGGTATTCAGAGTAGAGTTTGCCTATAATGATTGAAATTACCAATAAACATCCGGATAGCACATAAATAAAAAAATTGAACCGAACTACAGTTTCTATGGTTTTTTTTTTCTGGAGGGTCTCTATGCCGAAAGGTTTATTAGTTTAAATAACATACAATCACAATCGCAGACTTAGAGGAACTTGAGGTTTGATTTACAGATATTAGATGTTCATCGTTCTATCACAGAAGTTGTATTAATCTCGAAGTTCTTCGGTGGTCTTTCAGTGTAATGGTCGTATTTGAATAGTAAAATTATTGTATCTTAGTTTTTAACTTTGACCTCCTCCATATATATATATGTATATATATATATATATATATATATATATATATATATATATATATGTGCGCCGTATGGCGGGATTTTCAAGTTTGAATATATATATATATATATATGTATATATATATATATGTATATATATATATATATGTATATATATATATATATATATATATATATATATATATATATAAAATTGAAAATTGAAAATCCCGCCATACGGCGCACAAATATTCATTCAAACAGAAATAGGTATAAGGAAAGGGGATAGGAAAACACTTAATAGGCGAAGACAGGACATGTGGGGAAGGCGTTTTTTGAAAAGATCACGAAAGTAAAAATATTTCCCTATCCGGGATTTGAACCACGGACCTTCCACTTTCCGGGCGGATGCTCTACCAGTTGAGCTAATAGAAAAAACTTGATTTACCTTGAGATCTGCAATCTTATAAAGCGCCAAAGTGCTCCGATACATATTGCCCGAGAGATGGCGTTATGGAGCTGTTTCACCCACCAAAGGAGAAATAGACGGGACACAAGAAGGGGAAAGGATAGTAGAAAAGCATGTCCGTGGTTCAAATCCCGGATAGGGAAATATTTTTACTTTCGTGATCTGCTCAAAAAACGCCTTCCCCACATGTCCTGTCTTCGCCTATTAAGTGTTTTCCTATCCCCTTTCCTTATACCTATTTCTGTTTGAATGAATATATATATATATATATATATATATATATATATATATACAGGAAAATTAGAAAATATTAAGCGAGAGATGGAAAGAGGTAATATAGATGTTTTAGGTCTCTACGTGGTGAGATGGAAGGATAACGGGGATTCCTGGAGTGACAATTATAGAGTAATATACAGCGGCCGGGACGAGAGCCAACGAGGGGTTGCCGTAATATTAAATAAAGGGGTAGGAAGAAGCGTAGTCAACATCGAGAAAGCAACTGATAGAATCTTAAGTGTAGAGATTAAAGCAGAGCCGACGAACTCGGTCATTGTTCAGGTATACATGCCACCGAGAAACCACAAGGAGGAAGAAGTCGATAGGATGTACGATGAGTTAGAGGATATCATCGCGTGTGTTCCTGCAAGGAAACATTTGATAGTAATGGGGATTGGAATGCGACGGTAGGCGAAGGAAGAGAGGGTGGTGAGGTGGGGGACTATGGGTTAGGCACGAGGAATGAACGCGGGGAGAAAGCAATTGAATTCTGCAGGAGGCAGGGGTTAGACATCACCAACACATGGTTTAGACATCACAAAAGGCGTAGGTATACATGGAAAATGCCAGGTGACTCAGAAAGGTATCAGTTAGATTATATTATGGTTAGGCACAGGTTTAGGAACAGTGTGATAAATTGGCACAGTTTCCCAGAAACGGAAGCAGACTCTGACCACAATTTAGTTGTTATGAAATGTAACGTCCGTTTCAAGAAGATAAGGCAAGGGCGGCGGATTAGGAAATGGAACGTAGAAGCATTAAATGGATTAACAAGGAAGGAGTATCACCAGGCTGTAAAGAAAATAATGGATGACGGTAAAGAAATGAGTACAATCGAAGAAAAATGGGAATGTATCAAGCAACGGATATCGGAAGCAGCAAAAGACACTATAGGAACCGTTAACGGGAAAAGGATAAGGAAACCATGGGTAACGGATGAGATGATTGCAAAGATGGATGAGAGAAGAAGATGGAAGAATGTAAACACAGAGTTAGGCAAAATGAAGTGCAAACAGTTAAACAATATTTTCAGAAAGGCCACAAATAAAGCAAAAGAAGAATGGTGGAAAACGCAATGCAAGGATATGGAAAGTTTACAGAAGAAGGGTGAAATTGGTGCTCTATACAGCAAGGTTAAGTTATTATCGGGAAGTAGGAAGGCAAGATCTTTGCTAACAGTTAAAGATAAGTGGGGTAAGATAATAGTTGAACCAGAAAAAATCCAAGAGAGATAGAAGGGATATATAGAAACACTGTATGGTAAAGAACTTAGGCCGACAAGGTTAGACATAGAAAAGGAACATGACGTAGAAGAAGATAGCTTAGGTCCAGGCATACTCGACGATGAAATAGAAAGGGCATTAAAGGAGATGAAAGCAAATAAGGCTGTGAAGGTGGACAATATTCCCGTAGAAATGTTGAAATGGTTAGGGAAAGGTGGGAAGAAGGCCATATATGGACTGATTCGTAGTATCTATGAGGAAGTAATCTGGCCGGAAGATTTTGTGAGATCGGTGTTAGTTCCTATTCCAAAAAAGACAAAGGCTATATCATGTGAGGATTACAGAACAGTAAGTTTGATATCCCACGCAGCTAAGGTTATTCTCAGGATCATCAATAAAAGGATAGAGAGTAAGGCAAATGATTACTTAAGTGATTATCAGTTTGGGTTTAGGAAAGGAAGAGGTACACGTGATGTCATTGCAGTCATGAGATCACTAATTGAGAGGAATATAGAATACAACCAGGACGTTTTTGCCTGTTTTGTAGATTTCGAAAAAGCGTTTGATAGAGTGAATTGGGAAAAAATGATGCGTGTATTGCAGAAAATAGGAATGGATTGGAGGGACAGGAGACTGATCCGCAACCTGTACATGTCTCAGACTGCTCAGGTGCGAGTGGGGAACGGTGAGTCCGGATAGGCAGTGTTAGGAAGAGGGGCAAAGCTGGGTTGCTCATTGTCACCGGTGCTGTACAACGTATATGTGGAGGAAATGATTGAAGAGGTATGGGAAGAACCGGAGGTAGAAATGAAAGTCGGAGGGGAATTCGTAAAATCGGTTAGGTTTGCTGATGACCAAGCATTAGTGGCTCAGTCGCCCAAGGGGTTACAAGCATTGCTGAGTGAATTGGAGGTTCAGTGCGATAAATATGGGATGAGAATCAATATTAATAAAACAAAGGTTACGCGATTTTACAGAGAGAAAAAGGCTAATCTAAATATTAAAATATAGGGGAAAATAGGGCAGGTAGAACAGCTTACATAGGTCGTAAGGAGAAGAATTGCGCTAGGTAAGAAGCCTTCTCAAGGAGGAGGGAGTTGATGACGGGGACGTTGAGTAGGGACTTTAAGACAAGACTCGTAAAAACTCTGATATGGGGCGTAGCTATGTACGGCGCGGAAACGTGGTCACTGAAGCAGGAGGATAGATGTAGATTGGAGGCTTTTGAAATGTGGATATGGAGAAGAATGGAGAAGGTGAAATGGACCTAAAGGAAAACAAATGAGGAAGTACTGAAGATGGTGGGTGAAGAGAGGGGTTTGTTGAGAGAAATCCTATGGAGGCAGGAAAAATGGATGAAAGGCGTATTGAGCGTTAGTGGAATGTTGAAGAGGGTAATAGAGGGGAGAATGTTGGGCAAGCGAGGTAAGGGAAGGAACAGGATAGGGATGTGTGACGGGATGAAGGGAGAAAAGAAGTACACCGAGATTAAGAGGGACCTGATATAGATTAGTTTGCAAGGTGGGGAGTCACAAAATGTTTATTTGATAGTTGTGGCCATCCAAAAACCTACCTTAAACGGTAGATTACGTAATAATATATATATATATATATATATATACATACATATACATATATATATGTAGATGTTACACACAGAAACTTTCTGATGATGACGGCCGTGCCGTCAAAACGTAAATATCTACTGTAAGTGTCCTTCTTTTATGTTTCTTGTGTGTAATATCTATTATCTTAGTGTTTTTGTGCTTGTGCGTCGCCGGAGATCGTCATTTTCAAGATTATACATATATATATACACACACACACACACACACACATATATATATATATAAACATAATATGTATTTGTGTGGGTCGCGATAGTAAGGGATAGAGTGCTGAACTGCTAATCGGATTCGGCCTCGATTGCCGGGAAGAATCTCTCTCAAAATCCTCTCCCACCCCCAGAGTCGTATCTACTCTTTGCCATCGGGGAAGATGTAAAACTTGTCCTATTTCCACAACACCACCCCTCTCCATCCCACCTATTAACTCTCTCCCGCCCTTCCCATACACCTCCTGCGAATTCAAGAATGTCGCCAATCTTCTGACATGTAAACTCTGTCCGGCCTTTCAATTAGGCCAATGTTCCACACCCCCGAACCTCAGGATAAATAATCATCGCGCCTTGTGCAATCTGGCGTCCCTTTCCCCATCTGATAACCCAATAAAATTAAAAACTGTGGAAATAGCATTTATCTGACTTTGCAAGGCCTTTGAACATCCGGAGCTCAACGTCTTTCGCTATTTAGAATGGGTTGAAGTGGATAGGTGTGGAATTGATTCATATCGGAGAGAAAGATACTTTGTTCATCCGCATGCATATTGTTGTTGTTGGTCTAGGTTTTGACTTACTAAGTCCTGATGATGACTTTGTAAGATGACACCTGGGTCTTGGATGCTGTAGTAAGTGTGGTGAAACGAATTATTTTCTGTTCCGGTCGTGCATTGGATCCAAATCCTACCTCTCACTTCTATCCCATCTCGGCTCGCCGATCTCCTCTGGCCTCCCTTCTCCCTTTCCCATTCCCAACCCTTTCTTTCACCCCTCCCCCACCCCCCGTTCTCCCCTTCTCTCCCCCCTCTACCAGCGGGCAGAACTACTGTATCTTCTGAGGAAGATTAGCTAAATTCTGTCGAAATTATTAAGAAATAACGTGTAAATATTCTTTTTATGTTCTTAATTGGCTATTGTTTTTATGTTCTTATTTTGTATACATATATATATATATATATATATATATATATATATATATATATATATATATATATATACATATATACATATATATATATACTGACCGGAGGACCCGGGTTCGATTCCTGGTCAAGTCACTCTGGGCACCTGCAGCTCCATCCAAGCTATGTGATTTTTCGGGTACCAGATCTTCCTGGGAAATCATAACCGGCACAGTGAAAGGAACTGGTCCCCTACCCTGATGTGTGATTTCACACACCCTCGGGCTTCGTACTGGGCGAACTTTACCATCACCTATCAAACTGACCTTCGGGTTGAATACTGTGTCTATGATATATATACTGAGATGAAAGTTGGAAGTAGAAAAGCAATTTAGCTTCTGGATTGACTTTTCAAGCATCATTTTGGAGCATCATATCTGTGTGAGTTATCTATTCGACATTCACTGATTGTGAACCTTACTCCTTCGTATGCAAACACGGCGCATTTAAGTGGCGGGCACTGCCGATAAATGACCGTCAACCGTAGAGGTAGAAGTAGCCAAAACAAAAAAAGTTGATCTGGAGTCATTCCTGCGATAGAGCCCATGTGTCCGTCTACGATCCTGACAACCCCTCTTTCTCTCTTTTCCATCTACCCAACCCCTAGCCATTGGGTATTTCAGCGCGTGGGATTTCATGACTGCCTCTATTCAACCTCTGCAAAGTGGTCATCTCCCTTTCTATCTATCTACTCTCCCTGTATTCCCTTAGACCGACTCACACCCATCCAATTTTCTCTTTCTCGCTCTCTCTTAACCTTGCTCCTTCGGGTCCGCCACCTAAACGTCCTCGCCTTGGCCGTAATGAAAAGAATGGACGCTTCTCTGAGAGGGGGTGGGAATCCCCGTGGTACGGCGGTGTGAAGATTAAGAAGGGACGTGGGGAGCAAGAGAAGTGAAGCGGGAGTGTTTAAGGGAGAGAACCCTTCCACTCCACTGGTCCCTTTCTGGGTAAGAAATGTCATCGTCCTGCGCCCTCGAAATTATTTCCTCCCGTTCTCCCTGTCTTTGCAGTCAGCAGCGGTCGCCCCTTAGGACTCGGACCCGTGGACCCCGGGGTGGTCAGTCATGCGCGCTGCCGCTTGGATGACCTCTTGATAAAAGCATGGAACCATTGTTAGGTTATGAGCAATGCGACCGACCATAAGGGATCCCGTCGTTTGATTGCGCTATTCGTGGATCCCGTTCTTGCGAATACTTTTCAAGGATTTTGACGGATCGCCATTGAATTGTCTTATTTTGAGTAGTAAAAACGTTTTACCACCGTGGTGATAAACCTGATTCTATCATAATTTTGGCAAACTTTGAGTGTATTTTCGTAATGTTTTCCGAATATCATCTTTTTAACTCTAGACCCTTAAGAATGGTTTTAAACTTTGGGTAATTCGATAATCTCCATCTTTTTATTGCTGAGAATTCAATAATACCACGTCTTAAAAAATCAGTTTTGAGTTTGTATAGGAAAATCTGGGGAATAATTAATCAAGGCGTGATAAAGTTTTATAGTAAAGAAAGAGCATGTGAGCCAGTCCATTAAATAAATCACATTCCTTTGCCTTTGCCGTAAAAGCGAGCTTTTCGAGAATACTTGAATTTCTATGCTTGGAGCCAGATACAACGGTACTCGTAAAAGGTGAAAAGACTTCGCTCTACGACGCCCTATAAAATTAAAAAGGTCTATCTCGCCATTTTACCGTCGGTTTTACTCCTTTAGCATCTCGCTGTAATCATTAGTCATTTCTACGGCCAACGTTTCTTCCGGAAAATGTACTTTTGTGTGTCAAGTGGAATGCGTAATTTCATTTGATGACTTAGGGGATTTTCCTTTGCTTCATCAATAAATAATCACGATGCTTCATTTTAAATTTTATCTCAAGAAAAGAAGACTATGCAAAACGCTTGAAGTTTTTGGATGAATGTTTGTGGTAATGAGAGGTATATCAGTGAATATATTTATTTTATTATTTATGAGACATACTGCGGGCTACGTGCTTCCCTTCCAGATGAATGTATATGGGTTCAGATGTCACCTTCAGGCAGGACGTTAAATGGAAAACTACCCGTTAAACTTTAATTTAACGGGTAGTTTTAGTTTAACCCTTTAAACCTTTGGTTTGCAATTCAAGCGTAAATGCGTAATCCCTTTTGAAAGACTTCTCATTTAATTCATCGCAAAGTAAGTTTTAAATACTTAATTCTGTTAAACAAATGTTCTATAAAATGAAAAACTCGTATATTATTACCTAATGAAAATGAAACTCAATTTGGTGTTTTGATTTATAACTTTCGGCCACCCATAGCTTTTGCTAGCGCAATCAAGAAGCAAAAGATTACATCACATAATGATTTTTTTATATGAGAAAAATCAAAAATTCTCTAATGATAAAAAGGTAGAAGAAAGTCCATGGGTTTGATTTTCAAACGGTTACTTCATCTTGGTGTTTGATTTTCAAACAGGTTATTGTTGCTCAAACTTGAAAAATTAGTTATAATTTTAATATATTTATTATTGTAAAGATGATAATATTAATTTTAGATTACGTTTGTTGACACAGTCATGCCGTGCTAATGGATGTTTTTGCCATTCAAACCACAAAGGGTGGGTGACTAATGCACCAAGTAAAACTAGTACCCAATTTTAGAGCTGTCATCAAATAGGCACAGGTGTAATTTTGTAGTTTGCTTATAATTACATTAAGCACCTTATATGCCAATAAATATTTTTTAAAGTCCATATAATTTATACTCCCCTCATTCGATTAATATGCATGTCATTTCCTTCACTCCGCCAAATAAGCCTCCCACATCGTCATTTAATTCTGTGTACCCTTTTCCTGCTTTCTTTGAATTACTCTCAATGAATTCCTTCCTTTTGTGCCACACTAACCCTCCATTGTTACATTTATGTCATTTCCATCCCTAATTTCATTTCTTAATCCCATAAAATCTATATCTTTTCTCTTTCCTGAAATATTAAAACTCAAATTCACACAAAAGTATGCCCCAAATGCAGTTTTCACTTTTTCATTTTATCATTACTTAAGGTCCCTGAAATCTTTCAACCCATCTTTATAAATTCTTCATTGACCAATGAAATGAATATCATCTTTCCTTTTTCGCCATTTACCTCCAAAATATTTGCCAAATTAGTGAAACCCTGCTGACTTTACTTTATTCCCAACTATTTGGATGCTTGATTTAGCGTTTATATCCATTGAGAACCTTTGTTTCCTTAGGTGAAATTTTCACCCTATTTGACAAAGTTTCATACTTCTGCCTATTAAATATACTCCATAATTTCTAAAATTAGGGAAAAATATATATTATTTAACAATGATCGTTCCTTCGACTTGCATTTAAATCTAAAAACATTCATATGAGACCCTTCAACGGACAAACTGTCCCGCTGACCGCAGTAGTATGTTATAATATGTGGCGTTGTTAACATGCTAAATCGGAATACAAAAGAACTCAATTGATTTTTCGAGTAGATAGAGCGTTTGTAATACGGTTCTATATCCTCACCAAAAATGATCATTATCAGATCTTCACAGGGTTCAGTCGAGCAAATCGGATTCAATTACACGGGAACATGATTCAATTCTAGCCATCCATTATTTCTTGTCGTATTTAAAATTGTCTTCTCATGCCTTCAGCAAAAACGCCGAACAAATGACAATTTATGAACCGCTCAATGACGACCATAAATCTAGTTGACAACCTTTTAGCCTGCTTCCCATCTTCTTCCGCAAAGCTCGGACTCTCTGAGCTACAATCACGTGACTCGTGATCCTCATTTTTTTATTCCCTCCCTGCTTTACGACGCTGGACGGAAGGAAGCGCAAGTCGATATATATTTATAAAAGTCTTCCTCCGGACCATTCTCCTATACCTTCGTCAAGGCAGCCGGTCTCTTCTCTGCACCACTCCTTTCACATTCCCCTCCCCTCTCCCCTTCCGCATTCCCACACCCTTATCTGCTCCACACTCTCACCCTCATCCCATACCACCTACCCACGTGCCCTCGACCCTTCCCATACACGTATCTAGAGAGACGAATGTCTCGGAGGAGAGACGACACATTTGATCGAACGTCAATAACGGAGGAACACGGAAATGGGCCGAGGCCTCTGGCCAGGACAACCAGCGATTTGGATAAAGCGTGAAGAGGGACTTCCTTAGAGATATACGCATACTTTTTTATTCTAAAACGCCGTCTCCTTTTCAATGCCAAATCCAGGCTCAATATATCTTTTCCATTCTCACTTGCGTATTTGTTTCAGCGTTGGGTTTAGTGTGCATTTCTTTCCTTTTCAAGGAAGTGGCGTTATGTTTTACGAGGCACGATCTTCTGTTGACTTCACCAGTCTCCCAAATAAATGACTTTCATCAGTGATGTAGTGGCCTTACGATATATAGCCATTTCTTTGGAAAATCGACATATGGATTACAATACAGTTGAAATCGTATGATATTGATTTAATGTACGATACATAAATATTCTGGGTAAATGAATTAAAGGAGAGGTTAAATAAAATACTTGAATAGGAAATAACATGCTTATGCGTAAATGGCGGAAATGGAATGGAAATGGAGGAAATCCACAAAATCATATTACTAGACAATATGAAAAGCATTGCATTAAAAAATGAGGGATGAACATTTGAATAATTGAATCTATAAGAATTTACGGTAATGAATTCAAACTTATTTTGGCAATAACAATTACTGAAATATTCAAGGATTCAAATAGAAAATAGAACACAGCTCTACCATATTCCCTATTAATGCTGAGAAACATATTTCTAAAAAAAAACTCATGATGGTATAGCAAATATGATGTCATGAATGCCTGTCTCAGACTAAAGACTATTTTTAAACGTAATATCAGAATTAATTTTGTCGGTGATCAGTTTTGAAAGATGAATATACAGTAGTAACAACGAGCTTTGAGACAAAAAAAACACGTTCTGAGGACTCTTTGCTGTAGAATTGAGTAAAATGTTGTCTTTCCCAACATTGCAGGATAGATGAAGATATTGACGATAATTTCCAGGCATAAATTATTAAAATTCAGTACATAACTTCATTTAAAATTTCTAGGTGAGGTTTGGAATTCAATAACTAAATAACTACTGATATTTCTTGGTATAAATATAATTAAAATAAATATGATACGATATACATAGAAACGAATTATAATATAACTAAATATCGTTAAAATTTCAGAATAATACTTTTCCTGTCTTCTTGGGTGGAACTTTACAAATGTGTTTTCAGGATCAAGATTTTTCAATAAAACCGCAGAGATAACGCTGCCTTCATGCTACATACCATCATAAAAGAATATACATATAAATATATATATATATATATATATATATATATATATATATATATATATATATATATATATACACACACACACATACACACACATTCAAACGTGAAATCCCGCCATACGGCGAACAAATACTCTTACACATGGAAATAGATATGAGGAAAGGGGATAGGAACACACATAAAAGACGAACACAGGAGAGGTGGGGAAGTCGAAATCAAGCAGACCACGAGTGGAAAAATATTTCCTTGACCGGGACTTGAACACCGGATCTCTCCACTTGGCGGGTGAGGAAATCTAATTTACACTGAGATCTGCGATCTTTTCAATCGACCAAATGCCCCGATTCCTTGGCCAAGAGATGGCGTTAGAGAGCTGTTTCACCCACCAAAGGAGAAATAGACAACACACAAGAAGAAAGGACAGTAGGTTAGCAAGCATACACCATCATAGAGAATGGGAAGTGCGTTTCATAGCACGCATTGCCAGAAGAAGAGACGAGCCACATGACCAAATTTACACTCAACCACGAAATCCCGCCATACGGCGAACAGAGCGGCAAGTGGAAGGTCCGGTGTTCAAGTCACCGCTAAGGAAATATTTTTACGCTTGTGATCTGGTCATATCCGCCTTCCCCACCTCTCTTGTGTTCGTCTTTTATGTTTTTTCCTATCCTATTTCCATGTGAAAGAATATATGTAAAAAAAAGAAATATTGGATTCCAGTTTAGCATTTGGAAAATCTAGCGCTAATATTTCTGTATATTAACAAAGCGGTGGATAATTCCTGTTTTCCATGCTAGTAGAATAAAGCTATACCACCATAGAAATAAACATGGACAATCGTAAATTCAGGAATATATTGTTTTGAGATTTTTCCGGGTCAGAATATTTTTCTAAGCACGTCATTTAAAGCTCAAGTGGGTCTCTCAAAATTAATCCTTTCCATTTCGATTCTCAAAATTCCAATACAAAAGAATATCTCATAATCATGTCAAGAATATGCAACAATAGTACGAAGGAATAATGTTGCATACATTTTTTAAAAATTTATATACACATTCCTCGCTTTTCTGACTTCAGACAGTCCATAATTTTCCACGTGCCTTATATTATTATCCCCCATTTATACTCATCAAACTCTTTTTGGGAGTGTTGGAGTGTAGATAAAAGTGAAGACCCTTTGGAGAGCGTAATCCGGCCTTCCCCCTCCTCTCGACATCAGTCTTCATCCAAAAGTCTCCTCACTTCTTTCCCTGCGAGTGACTCCGGTCCAGATTTCAACCCGAACTAACCCCAACCTCGCCCTCTCTTTGCTTCCGCCAACCTACCTTCTTGTCCAAGGTCATTTTCCCTCTTGTCCTCTCTCTCACCCTCATGCTTTCTCTCCCTCCAACCGCTCTCTCTTCCGCTCTTTATCATCCCCCTTCCGTCCTCTCCTTAGCTGCACATAATGGACGACCATTAGAGTCGGGCCAAACGGCATCGGAAAGGGGTTGGCCCCGGTGGGCAACGGACGTGGTGAAGCCGAACTGGTCGAGTCCAAGGGAAAGGTAGTCATCATCACTTTCGGTCCTCTCTATTCCGAGAAGTAGTATTTTATGCTAGTTCGGTTAAGTGGGTGGGTGGGGGGACCGTGCCGTACAAGAACAACCCATCGTCCTGAAGGTCGGTGTGTCCACTAAATAGATCTCCTCTCGCGAGCCCACGAATGGGAAGCGATCCAACCCTTTGCAACGAGGTGAAGGCGGAGCGGGGAAGCAATGATCACAGATATTTTTCCTTATGCAATCGCGATAGCAAGCCGTAACGTGATTCTACTCTCTAACACTGCTATCTCTAAACCACTCTAAGAGCGATAACGGAGGTTGAGACACAGCTGAAACATCTCGTGGTCGCACTACCTTACTTTTTCTGTTACGGAAAATTTGGCAGTGGCAGGATTTCTCTTCATACATCGCTTTATTTGAAGCGTTACTTCTATGCCGTCCGGCCAAATGCATCTTTATAAAATCCGTGCCTTAAAGTTTTTTAACAACTTTCAATTAAAAGTAGAAATATTCATCGATAAAAGAAGTACGTTGGTCCTGACGAAGCTCCAATATCAAATTTTTATTTTTTAGCTACACACAAAACGTAACCCTATACAACTGATATATTAGACACAAGAAATGGAAAATAGGCAGAAAAAGTAATACGAACACGATTGTAGCATTGTTTTTTGCTCGTTTCAGCTCATTGTGTGTATATTATTTTTTGCTATGATTTCGTAGAAATAAAACCCATTTTTGATTTTACACGTTCATATTTCTAAGGAAATGAATATAAAATGTTCCCATTTCTTGTACTCTTGTCTACTGGAAACGTGATAACATGAAAAAAGTAGTATAAGTACAAAGGCATATAGTATATGGTACTTGGAACGGAGAGATGGCCTACTGAAGATATAGTACTCAGTAAAATTTTTCTAAATAGTTTCACAATTTACAGAAATAACGGGACTAATAGATTAGGTGGGGGAGTATTCATTGCTGTAAATTCAGACCTCAGAACTCAACACTATGAATGCGACGATAATGACAAAGAAAGCTTTTGGTGCAACATAAAGGACTAGAATGACAGATGCTTATTGGTGTACTCATTTTACAAACCCCCAAATTCCAATACAGATGCTCTACACCAGCTCGACGACCAAATATCCACTTTCAGCAATAAACATAGAAACAGTATAATTTTAATCGCTGGTAATATTGATCTGCCGACACTTGATTGGGACTCGTACTGCGTGGGAAAATTTGCCAAAAACTGAGATTCATGCCAAGAACTCCACCATATATTCGAAAAAGACTCCTTAGGACAAATTTTTAAAAGTCTAACACGATTCTACACCATACTTGATATCTTCGCGACTTCTACGCCCGAAAACGTAATAAATGTTGAAATAATTGACAACGTAAGTGATCATAAAGCTATTCTTGTAGAATTAAAAACTAAGTTCGTGAAAACAAACAAAAAAAGCGTAAACTATACTTATTCCGCTAGCCAAATTTTAACGGATTACGAGAATATCGAAAAAAATAAATGCCAGTATACAAGAAAAACACACTGACAACCCATACTGAGAATACTTGGAAATATTTTTTTAAATATTATACGCCAAGGAATGAATACGTATATCCCATCTTAACTGAAATGAGACAGTAAGGAACTTAGATGTAACAACGGAGAAGTCAGATCGGCATTTGAAAGGCAAAGAAGGTCACAATCGAACTTTAAGAAGAGCTTAAAAAATGGTTATATAGTTTATATGAATATATTCATTCATCCACGAAATGTACCATGCACAAAGAACCAACCAACTGCCGACCCATTTCTTTAACATCTATCTTTTGTAAAATTTTAGAACACATTATTGTCAGTAACATTAGGAGATTTCTCGATATTTGGAAACTACTAATCCGGAACCAACACGGATTTAGAAAAAGCAGATCTTGCGAAACACAAATGGGTCTTTTTATTCACGATATACTGAGATTTGGAGAAAAAACACACCAGTTGATTTCTGGATTTCAAGAAAGCCTTTGATAAAGTCCCGCATAATAAATTATTACATAAACCAAGATGATATGTTATTAATGATAAAAAAATAAATTTGATTCTATATTTATTGTCAAATCGCTAGAAAATAGTGGTCATCGAAGGATTTTGCTGGCAGCTTAACATCCTATCCGACAGACGGCGTACTCACCTAAAGTGCTCTCCACAAAGCACCTCATGTAGGGATCGGGGTACCAGTGAAAAGGTTTTGACGCCTCCATGATTTGAAGCAGGGCCCTCTGGGTGGGCAGCCAGTACATTATCCACCGCACTATCCCGGTCCACAATAATCTTATAACATTTAACGTTAGCCCTTATAACATTCTTACCTTCGATGATGAGAGAGTTTTCTCTTTGACAATTCATATTCTGTCAAAAATAATTAGGTTTTCATGTGTTTTCGGCCAGTTATTTTGAAAATAAAGTTGTGTAATAAGGCATCACACGGATTAAATTCCGAGCCGGTTAGTAGTCCAGCGTTCTACCTACTGAGCACGCTTCATTTTTTCTATTCTTCTCGCTTTTCAATTGTTTTATAACATGTATCCGAGATCTTTTCTATTTCTGTTAAAAAATTAGGATAGCATAAAGAAAGACATACATTCCCTTGTTATGAGGTTACTAAATTGACGCTTTTTCCTATTAAAATGGTAGCCTTTTCCTCTCTTTGTATTTTATTTCACATATGAATCATGGTCTAGATAATCAAACGAAAATCCAAAAGTTAAACTTTCACATATAATATTTTAAGTTCCAAAAATATCAAGGAATTCTATAATGCTCTTAGACACAGATTTGACCCATAACTATTTACTAATAGAGAACATATTCTATCTTGATAAGCTAAAGTTCTTTCAATACTAAAAAGACGTGTCGGAACACGATGAGAATCATACAGGCACCTACCTAAATATACTAAAATGATTGAAGCAGAATATATTTGGTTGAACGTCGTCACTCCAAGCAACAAGAATACTTGCTTTAATTGAAAAATTAAGCTGGGTTTTAAAATAATTACCTGAAACTGAAAGGCCATTTCCGCTTCCTGAAAATTGGTGCCAGTGCGATTGCGATTGAAGTGCAGAGTGGAGATTTAATTAATACGTTCAAAATTAAACAGCTAGACTATACATTTAGGAGAGTGGTTGACGTATACATTTTACCCATGAGGGTATTTAAAAGCTTAAAAATCAACGTTAATGAGACAAACTAATTCTATTATGTCCACTCACTGGAGCAATATTTATCTTGCTTAATTTTGTATATTTGTCAAATTCTGCTAGTGCCCAAGGGTGTGTTAAGATAACAGTCTTTCAGTTATTCATTGATTTAATAAATATATTTGAATCATAAACTTTGTGAAAGAAATTATAGATGATAAAAATTTTTCCGTTTATTATTTTTCGAGTACTTGACCTATATCTCCAAATATCGTGAGAGAAGAACGAGGAAATCTACAAGTGCTTATATCTCTAACATTATCAAAGCATAGATGCAATTCTGCTTAATAATATTGACTTTAAATGATACCCTTGTTGTCATGAGAAACCTTTATTTACGTGCTGTTTTTTATTTTTCGTTCGGGATGAAGCACGACGCTGCTTTCATATATTGGACGCTCTCATTATGTAAGGAATTTCGGGACTGTACTATTCTATCGACCTTTGTGACCTAAAATACCTCTTTGAAATATTGTAATTGATATTCTCGAATACTATAAAACTGTTTCATTATGATAACGATTTACGGGGAAGTAGTTGAGTAATATAAGTGGGAAAACACATCAGTTACGAGAGGAGGTTTTAACTAAAAATAAAGCTTTTTTGTAGGCAATAAACCCAAGGTTATTAGCAATAAACAAAATTGCTTAAAGAATAGTTTGATAATTGCGGAATGTTTCAAACTATTTTCAACCATTCGATTTAACCCCTATAATTAGAATTTGATTTGTATAGCTGACTCACAAATAAGTAGAAACAATTTTGGGATGATATGCAACTATAAATATAGTTCAATTTTTAATTGGAACTAACAAAAACACCACAGCATTAATTTGGATATCAGAACACTATTTCGATGGTTCTACCTTAGTCAAATCTAGTTTTAATCTTATTGGGAAATTATGTCCACAGAAGGACATTTGAATTGATGAACTAAAAGATTGTGATTTAAAATTTCCTTTTAAAGACTAAAGGATAATATGATCACTATAATTGAGAAGAAACTACGTAACGGCATCGAAAGCGGTATACTAATATATGTACTAAATTATCTTTAATTTGCGGAAAGGGATAGAGACTTTTCCGAGTCTCTTCTACTACCCGATGAATATTCCACAATAAATAGAAAGAGAAAAAAACAAAAGTGTAAATGCATCAACATGACAATGTTACAAGTTTAAGACAAATTTACAATAACATGAGTACGTTAAAATCTTATGTGCCAAATTATTGGCACAAATTTAAGGGCCCAAAATAGTTTAAAGTAGACCAGAAGACGAAAGGACATTTAACACTTGGAGACATGGTTGGATATTTTATGTTGATCCGATGCCTTAAATGAGAGAGTAGGAAAAACAATAGAGGTGTATATAAATATTTATGGAATAGGAACATCAGAAGACATGTAGGATCTGGCTTAAGCAAAATATTAGTAAATAAAAGGAAAATATGGGCGCCGATGTCCTAGGGAGAAAAATATCCACTTAGCATTCCAAAAATGGATATGTGAGGACGAGATATTAACACATGAGAGAACTAAAACTGAATAGGAAACGATGGACATTTTTGCAGAAAAATATGGATGATAGAGAATTACAATGATTAAAAATAAGTTAGTGCTCTTTTCCCCTGAAATATTTTCACTTCACAGCCATTACCTCCAATAAAAAATCGTCATTTTGTGGTGTAATCAATGTCATGATAAAAACGAGTTTTGAAATTAAATATTTTAATCTGAATGGATGCAAAACTATTCGCATCCAATTTTCGTCCCGGCCAATCCCAGCAAGTGACATCCAACTCTGCCAGTCTTCAATTCAAAAATTCATTGAATGACTAGTGCAGAAAAACAGAGCATATAGATGAAAAGATTTACGTCGATAGGTATGAACAGAAAATAGCAGAATATAGAGAATAGTATCAGCCCAATTAGTTCATAACGGTTAGAGAAAAATTAAGTGACCCCACCATATCATTTCTCCCCATTGGAGAGTCCTCCGATTGGTATGACTTTTTCTTACCCATTTTAAATATCATCCTCAAACCTGAACCCCAAACGCCGTCTTTGAAAGGAGAAGCTGTTACCTGTTCCTCGATCGATTGACATACCAGAACTTTACCCAGGGGTCACCTCTCTTCCTTCCTCGCAACTCTACTAAACTCCTGGCCTCCCTCTCTTATCCATTTGACCTCCACGAGCGCACTCCCCACTCTTCGCACCCTATCATTCCTCCCCTCTTCGAATTGTCGATATTTTTCACGGAGAATGATGGCGGTGGTGGTGATCCCTTACGAACCCAACCTTTTGTTGAGACTTCTCAGCTCCTTAGCAACCCTTTCTTGGCCCTTCCGGCCGCCAACGAGTCATCGTGGAGAATTTTCTGGCAAAGAGAGAGAAGGCCTCCCGAGTCACAAGAGTTGACTCCTCGATTCGCAAGAGCGGGAGGAGAATGAGGGGTACGAGGTCCTAAGGGTCAGAATAGAGAGCCGACGCGGATGGGTGGGAGAGAACATGGTGTTATGAGGGTGTTGGAATGGGGAGCAGAGGGTTTCACTGGTGGCGTGAGAGTTCCTTAGCTGCCCCCAGGAAGGCCGTGGTCTCGGTAAGGCCCATAATCTAAAGCTACAAGCAGGGGCGTAATTAAAGGGAAATCTCCACGTGGTTCGAAGTTGCTCGGTTGTCAACAGTGATACGTTGCAGAGTCGATCCGGTTTCCGAGGTCGAAAAGATGGTCTCTAGCCCCTTTGCGAGGCCTTTCACCGAAGTTTCTGTGCTAGCCCCCTGAGTTCTTGTTGAGGAGGGAACTCGGAATTCGATGGAGATTCTGCTAATTATTTCGGAACGTAGGGAACTGACTATATTTCTGTTATCCAGACCAAGTACAGCCAATATAAACTTCTATTATTAAGTCATCAAACTTTATAGTCATTTGTGACAGTCATTTTCATCTATATTCATCATGAAGCCACTTTTTTTTCCAAAAAGTATTTCGAGATTTCCCTTATTGCCAGAATATATGCATCAGTAAGAAATTTCCCGAAAAAAAGGATTTGGCTGCGCTAAAGGAATTCATAATGGTGATTCCTTTTCTTCAAAGGTTATGCATGGCCTAGGAGTTGAATTACGGTGATTTTCTTGTGAGATCTAGAAAATCTTCCTTGATAGAAATTGAATGGATGAATTCCAATGTACTTTTAAACTGAAGAATGCATGAAAACCTGCGGATATCCAAAGTCAAAATAGTTTATTATACTCGATATGTAATGGTAATTGTTAAAAACAGCAGTTAACATAGTAGTTATAATACTTTAATACCGAATAGGTATTGGTGTATTGTGGCTAGTTATTCATTGTTGCATGTAGGTAGATGTACATGTGTGGTTTGAAGCACCCCATGAGTAAACATTTGTGAAATACGTTTTCCTACAAATATGATCAAGTGGAATTAGTTATTCAATTTCAGTACAGATTTAAAAATAGCGCAAATATTTTACTAAGCTCTTAATGGAAAAATTAACTTTCGCTAAATTCCACTGTTTATTGTAGTTTTACCTCTGATTGTAGTTATGCATAGAGCAAAGTTATTGATTCGAAGTGTAAACTTTCATTCATTCCCCGGACCTTCAATAAGCTATTTAGAATCATACTCGAAAGGTACTTGTTTTAATGTTTGAGTTGTTAAGAATATTATTTCCTAAACTTTCAGATGTATGACGTTGTATGCCTAAAAGTAACTCTACTGTATTGATAGAAACCTCTAGAATTGCAAGTTTTTCAAACAAAATTTTTATAATTCTTTAAATGGGTTCAGAGAAATAAGGTAACAACTGCATCATTAAATTTTGTCTTAATTACATTTTACCTAGGATTTCCTTGGAAAATGCAGTGCAATCAGCAAGATATGGAAATAGAATCATTAGTTACTTAGTACACAACTTGTATTGCGAGTTTTTAGAAATAATGAGTTACGTTGATAATTTAGATACATACCCTTGGAGGTTTGAATGTTAATTAAAAAAAATAATGAACGTATCAGTACGAGGGAGAGTATAAAAATGGGGCATACAGTTTTGAAATACGTGTATATAATTTTATGGTAGGATATCTTTGGTTATCATTAATGCAGGAGCTTCTCGGAACATCAACATAAATCAACAAAGTAGCGTCCGGCTCTGTATCAAAACACGATAAAGATTTATATATTTTGTCCGTATTGATTTATTTTCTTTTTTAAATTAACCTTTAGTACTTACCAAAGATTAATTTTAATGAAACTTCATTCTATAACTATACTTTTCACATAACTTTTTATGAAACATTCATCCAAAATTCTAGAAACTTCGAAGAAGTTATATTATATAAAAATAACTCCAATGAGTGTTATTACCAATATATATAGCCAGCGAATCCGCACCTTAACATCAGGTAGGGAATTCTTTTCCACCATCATTGAAAACAAGGTTAATAAACCATAGCCATGATCCCATATTTCCAATTATTATGAAGATAATAAGATGTATTCATTCGTGATGTTACTCTGATGCTATTACCAAGATTGCTATTATGAATGATCAATAGATTGATTAACTATTTGCAACAGAATTATATTCATTTAAAATTATAAGTTGGGTAACCCTGCTAACTTCATGTGAAATATGTGTGTACCTTTACATATATTTTATCGCTTGTTAACTGGAAGGAAACTTTGTTAGGAAAATGGTACTCATTATAAACTATTATCATGCTATTCAATGCAGTATGAATTTAAATGTTAGTGTTTTTCGGGAAAATTATAATCTCATCTGAATTATTGTATATTATTTTTTTAGTGACTCAGATGCTAACTTCAACGGTGGATAGAACTAGATGAAAATGCCCATGTATATATTTATAAGTGATTCCCTACCTAGCCCCTCTAATAATTTTGACACGCTATTCAGTTTATCATAAGAACTTTGTATCAATCTGAGTCTTCTACGCTACACGCAATCTATTTCGGCAATAAATCCAACTTTCTGAGGATCCCATATGCTATCACGTATAAATTGGGATTATATCCATTGGGGTTTTCAAGTAAATGAACAATTTCTATCAAATTAGAACAGAAAGAAGTAATAACATCCGAGTGCGCCTAGGCTTTCTAAAGTGACGAAAGTAATGGCCAAGTAAATAGTGATTTAGGTTTACTGGTAAAAATCCATGAAATATCTTTGGATAACTGGAGCTTATGCACATGCAATATGCACATGCAAACTCGTTAGTTAAAATAGAATGAATATCCCAGAGAGTGAGTTAAAATTGATGCTAACTTTCCTGGTGTGCCTTCATTCCTTCGTATTGAATTTACTTGCCGGACCTAGTAAAACTGTGGTACTTAATTTTAGTCCAGTTATTTCGCTATACTATATGTATGAAGTTGCAAGCTCCAGGCATCTGCCTAAATTGGGTATATTAAGCTTCCGTTCTCATTCCGTCTTTCACTAATAGGAGGCTCCAAACTAACTCTGTTTTCATCCCACCAACCCTTCCTTCCCTTAACATTCGTGCAGGGCCCCAATTGTCTATATTACTTGTTAGAAAACACGTCACCAAAGACGCGCTGTGTTTGGGAAGCATTACAATACTAGTACATAATAATCCATAATCCAATTCGATAATATACATTTTATGCCGTCGCTAATGATTACTTCAATCATTGGCCTCGTGATCTAAGAACTGCTCTGAACAGGGGATCACTCCCCTTAGGCACCCGTTGAGTATATTTGATCAAGCTGATTATTCATGTAAATGCACTACTCTAGGGAATATTGATCACGATGTAGATTACCGAGAACATAAAGGTTTCGGTTGAGGAGAAATGCGGAATTTTCGTGCCTGCAGGGGTCACTTGAGTGTCATTTTCTCCCAAGGGGAACACACATCAGGGTGACTCGTGAAGTCCTCCCCGATCGTTTGACCTCCCGGCCAATTGATCCGTCAAGTATGGTGAGCGCTGACCAGTGAGGAGTTCGGGGCACGAGGGGAGACGGGATTAAGCTCCAGTTGGCGCGATCCTCAGGTCAGGGAGATACACTCAAAGCCGACCCGTCCCGTGGATAAGTAGGAAGGGCGGGGGTCGTGCTTGGAAGGCGAAGATAACGTTCCTAGAAAAGGAACGTCGGGCATGGAAGACGGGAGAGGTGAGAGTGATAAAGAGGAAAGAGGAGTGGAGAGAAGAGAAGACGCAGATAAGGAAGGGCCACTAAAAATGTTGAGTGGCGCCGGGTAAGGACGTGTAGCGGAGGAGATAGAAAGTTTTGCGGGACGAAACGGAGTTGTGTGACTAAGTTTTTTCCGCCTTAAAGATAGGAGAAAGTACGCCGTGGAGAGAAGGGAAACAAGCGCAAAGTATTTTAAGTGAAGGAGAAGAAATGTGATGAAACAAGTTCCGACAATCTAGATGAGAATTATGTACGCTGGAAAGGAATCCAGGAGCAGCTGCCGACTGATGAGTGGGCCTTGAGGGTGCTGTGTGTGTCTTTCAACCTGGACGGTGATTTGTGGGCCCTGGGACAAATGCTTTTGTAGGAGTTTCGCATAGTCATCCCTGTTTCTTGGAGCCGCAACGCAGATACCGATGTTCCTTTCCCTCATAATCAATCACGCGAACAAGAGCCATCTCCATGACTACTTTATTGAATTAATATTTTTTTAAAAGAAAATTAAAAATTTCTACTGAATGATCAATCAATTTTAATTTTCATGCAAAATAAATGTTCTCCTCATTATGCGATAAATTAATATATTTACTCTGAAAATAAAGTTGTTGTGGTTAAGCAAATAACTGATAATTAACTTTCTCTCCCAATAAAACGAAAGAATAATTTTTGGACGATTTTATTTGTATTGACAATTAGACTTAGGCTTGTAAAATTAAAAATATCATGATAGTATTTTTAAAGTATACTTTTAGAAGGTGGAAAAACTTCTTTTATTATCCAAAGCTATGTGTTGAACGTGAAATAGGAGACATCAAGGACAAAAATTTATATTATTATTTTATAAACCACGTTGCAATTGGGCATTTGTCCTGGTACCAACATACCAGTCTGATTACTGGCCACTCTTACAAAGCACATACATACATACACAGGAAGAAAAGATGTGAGATAAAATGCTGTTATATACAATGTCACTTTTGGATTATCAACCGCTCTTTTGCCATCACAAAAAAAATCGGTTTACACCATATATAGAGTATATACTACACACCATCCATCGCCCCACTCCGTCACCCACTCTTCAATTTCATTGACCGTTCAAAATCGCTCACCGTTAACACATCATTCACTTTCATGATTCGTCTTGTAAGTACTTATTCGTCTTGTAAGTACTTCGCCTTGTAAGTACTAAGCATAGGTGTATGAAAAAATTTCAAAATAAAAGCCAAAACATATTTTAGGTGAATTTAGTATTAAGACAAAAGGTAATTAAATAACATTTGGTGAAATCCAAAAATGATTTGACTGTGAAAGCGGTTTATGAAAGTTAGATGTTTTTGGGATTTTTCCGTTTAATTTGGTGCTAATATTTTCCGAAAATATATAAATATGCAATGCGTATTTAACATTAAACTAAATAAAGTTAAGCGATCATAAACAGACCTAAAGGTTAAGCGACCTTAATTAGACCAAATTTAATCACGCATTTGCTCCAGGATAAGTGGAAATTTAATGAAAAAATCGATATTTAAAGCCCTTTCTTGATTCTGAAACATTTTCAAACGAGGCCGAAACAGTATAAATCTTCGAAAGCACTATTGAATTTAACGTCTTGAGTCACCCATAAAAACCAAACTCTCATACCTCTACGACTCGGCTTCGCGGCTGTTACTTCTAGAGATGGATTTGATGCCGGTATGGTCCTTGGACCAACCACATGAGAGGAAAAAATTGCGAGCACTATAAATTTTGTGGGAAAAATTTCGTTACTACGAGTCAACGTTGGAGAAACCGAATTTTGCGAGCCTTCCAGTATGTCTTCCCCTAAATGGCTGCGGTTATTCTTTCACCAATCCCCTTTTTACTTCTTACCTCGCGTATAAAATAGTGGTTTAGAAGTGCAGTGATTTGAGGCAATATGGGAGAGAAGTTAGCGCTGACGCGTTCGTAGGGGTTGGAGTTAACTGTGAGGATTAAGAGAATATGAAGCCATCGTATAAAGGTGATCGTTATCTCAAGTTCTAGGGATCCTAGGTGAAATAAGCATGTGCCCTTCGTACGGCAGCCTATGTACACCCGCTATAAATACGAGTATAAAATGGAGGATGTAGCATTGGAAAGTAATGTCTAGTGGAATGAGGGGATCGGGATCAGATTTGCCGTGAGGGCTTTGGGAAACTAGATAGTGTTTATTTTCAAGATTAGCGTTGTTCTAACAGTTAAGGTAAGCTTTAGATGGACATAGACTATTCTTGGGTCTCTATCTATTATTGTATTGATAGAACATGAATTAAAATAGTTTCTCGAGGAGAGAATCCGGGTATCCTCGGTAGAGGAGGGAGTGGTTAAGGTTGTAAATGTACTTGTTGGGTGATTCGGGATGGTTGCAAATACGGTGCCCTTGGATAGAGATGGTGTAAGGAAGGGAGCGTTTGGCATGGGAGGGGCGGCAACTATCGAAGTATGTAGATGTATATATGTGGCACGCACGCATGTGTTCCTTTCCCCTTTCCTTACATCTATTTCCATATGAATGAATATTTGTTCGCCGTATGGCGGGATTTCGTGTTTGAATGTGTATTTCGCCAATGTGGCTCGTCTCTTCTTCTGGCTATGGCCATGCAACGCACCGTTCCTATCCTTTATGATGTTGTATTCTTGCTAACCTACTGTCCTTCTTCTTCTTGTGTTTGTCTATTTCTCCTTTGGTGGGTGTAACGGCTCCCTAACGCCATCTCTTGGCTAATGAATCGGAACACTTTGGCGCTTTATAAGATGGCAGATTTCAGTGTAAAGTACATTTTCTCGACAGCTCAAGTGGTTAGAGCATCCGCCCGGCAAGTGGAGAGATCCGGTGTTCAAGTCCCGGTCGAGGAAGACATTTTTACATTAGTGGTCTGCTTAATTCCGCCTTCCCCACCTCTCCAGTGTTGGTCCTTTATGTGTTCCTTTCCCCTTTCCTTATATATATTTCTATATGAATGAATATTTGTTCGCCGTATGGCGGGATTTCGTGTTTGAATTTATATATATAACTTTTGGAGAGCACAATATAACACAGAATAAAACTGATAACACGTAAAAGGACACTCACACTGTAGATGATTTGAGCTTTCGGCCTACTCCGAGGCCTTCTTCAGATCAGACTCTTATATATATATATATATATATATATATATATATATATATATATATGATTTCTTCGAAGTAACACGGAAGTGTTGAATAAAAAACTTAGACAGTAACGCACAGCATGAGAACACATACAAAGAACACTCACAATAATATCGTGATAATTTCGACGAACTCGAACGCCGTCTTCTTCGGAAGATAAGATATGACTCATTTGAAGATTTCTCTCTCTGAAGATTTATATATATATATATATATATATGCATCTATCTATTCACATGGAAATAGATATAAGGAAAAGGGATAGAAACATATAAAGAACGAACACAGTAGAAGTGGGGATGACGGAATTGATCAGATCACAAGCGCAAAAATATTTCCTTGACCGAGACTGCTCTAATATGAGATCGAGACTTCTCTAACCTGAGGAGTAGGGAATTGGTGGGAGAGAGTTAAAAAACGGGTGGGAGAGGGATGCGATTCAGACTTTGAAAATAGAACATGTTTTGCATCCAGGTTTATTGCACGGCATGGGAGTGGTTTTGGGATGGGGCGGGGATTAAGGGAGCGGATTGGTTGACTTGAGAAGATCTGATAAGTTGGAGGGGCGTTTAAAAGTAACAGATGGGCATTTGGAAAAAAGGGTGGCGGTGGAATTATGGTTATTGAGGATAGGGTAGAGGTCTTTTAGGATTAATCACAGAGATTCCAGGGAAGTGTGTGGTGCAAATTGAAAGAGGGCGGGTGTCCGCGGTGGAGGAAGGTTTGGGAGTGCAAACATGTCTCAGGGTCCTTTTATTTAGGAAGGATTCAGGATAACCTCGTTTGAAAAGGGAATTGTGTAGATTTGAGATGAAATTTACAAGGGAGACTGGGTCATTGCAGATTCTGTATCCTCTTATGGACAAGGAATTAAGAATGGAGTGTTTGGTGTGATATGGGTGGAAACTGTTATATAACAAGTATTCTTGTTTGTTGGCCGGTTTTATAGGTACAGTAGTGTGAAATTTTTGGTATATTAATGATTTTTTTACATCTAGAAAGGCGATTTGGGAGGAAACGGAAGAAATGAAGGGGACAGAGGACAAAGCATTGAGGTCGGAAACAGGCCTTTTCAGGGAATCAGTACCATGGGGCCAGAGAAGGAAAATATCATCGATAAATCCGAGCTACTATAGAGTTTTCAGGGGTTGCTTTATCAGGATTAAATTACCCCTCCGCCCCTAATACCTTCCATATTAACCCCACACTTCTAAAAATCCTCCGCCTAAGTCTTCCCCTCCCAACTCTTCCTTTGAAAAACTTTTCCCACCTGCTCCTTCAATCCAGCGTTTCCAGCTACTTCTTTTCCTCAGTTCTGCCCTTCTCTTTCTTGAGAAAGGTGGCGTGAACCACCGAGAATTTGAAACCTAGTAAGTTCCTTTTCTTTTCTATGTGTTTCTGTATTTTGTCCATGTCCATTACTTCTCAAGTCATATGCATCATTATTCACACCCGTGAGAATATCAATTATTCAGAGACTTTCAATAAGTGTTATACACACATCGATGATGTCGAAGCACCTACGAGAGGAATATAACATTTTGACGGCAAAATACAACACAGAATAAAATAGTTAATACGTAGATGGACACTCACATTGTAGATTGTGTAAGCTTTCGGCCTACTCCGAGGCCTTCTATATATGTGTGTGTGTATATATATATATATATATATATATATATATATATATATATATATATATATATATATATATATATATATATATATATATATATATATATATATACACACACATATATTCAAACTGTGAAAATACCGCCATACGGCGAACAAATAATATTTTCGCACATAGAAATAGACATATAAGGAAAGGGGATAGGAAAACACATAAAAGACCAACACAGGATATATTTCTATATATATATGATGAAGAGGGACTTGATGTAGAGTAGGTTGCTTGATTGGGTTTTTTTTGAAGTTACAAAATATTTATTGGATAGTTGTGTCCATCCATAAAACCTACCTTAACCGGTAGATTACGTAATAAATAAATGTATATATATACACATATATATACATATATATACACACATATATATATATATGTATATATACATATATATATATATATATATATATATATATATATATATATATATATATATATATGTATATGTATATAAGAGTGAGTATCTATACACATACACGCACACACATTTAAACACGGAAATCCGTCATAGGTTTGGAGAAAATAAATAAACAAATAAATTTATTAGGTTAATTCTTCTGCCATCAGATAAAATTCATGATCCATTGTATTGTATTATATTGATAGTATGGAAATGTTTACACGTTTAATTCTCCAGAGTAACTAAAACCACTAAGCCACGTATGAATTTCCAATTTTCTCATCTATTTACAACCAATTTAAAGTTTCAAGTTAAATGTTTAGATTATCCTGAAATTAATGCATGAAAACATTAATTCTTTTGGAGATATACTATATTTTAATGGGATACTTGCTGCGTCGAGAAAGAGATATGTTCTTTTCAGTAAACTACACGGACCTGTAAATTGACTTGTGGCTTTGAGAGACGGACCTCTTCTTGTCTCTTTTCCTTCTGCAATATCCTTCCACAAGGGATGCAGGCCCTTGCCGAAGGAGTAAAAAAACACCCACATCGTCATTTTCTGAGGGTGGATGGAGGAGCAGAGGCGTTCCATGGCTCTACGCCTTCTCTCTCTCTACCCGTCCAACATTTCCTCTCAGGATACCCTCATTGGTAGGGGTGAGAGGAGCTTGGAATCGTCCCACGTCTCTCCCACCCCCACCCCACCGCCAGGCCGCTCCCACGCACGTACGCACCCGCCCGGTCCCTTGCCATCCGTCCATCCATCCATCCTCGCGGCGGTCACCGGCGGGTGGGGCGGGGCCGTGATGGGACGAGGCAGGAGAGGCAACGGGGGTCATCGGGGACCCTCTCACGCTCCACCTCCTTCTCCGTCCAACCCTGCCGATACGGCGCCTCGAACCAGAACGCGGATATTTTCAATTTCATTCCATCGTTCCGGAGGACACCCGTCGCCCTGTATTCCACAGGGTTTTTGCTAAATTGGAGAATCATCTTTCAATATGTGAGATGATATTTTTTCATATCTCAGCGGAATATTTATGATGGATGATAGGACAAAAGAGGAAAGATTTGAATTTGAGAAAATGTAGACGGAAAGGTTGCCACTAAAATGTATGGAAGAAAAATTTTAAATAATTATCGACGGTGCATAAATGGCAGTTAATAAGACGGTACCCCTACTCACCTTGCTGCATGCAAGTGAAACTTGACGAATGCTGGGATCAGGCAAAATTTGCATCCAATGCGGTGAAGATTGAGCCCTCAGAAGAGTTTTTGTGGCAAGACTAGGAGAGGTCGGGCGAGAAATGGATCCGCCATTACAGAATTCTTGACAGAATAATAATAAAAGTAATTCGTCTTTGTTTGAGCGAGATTAAGACTGTAGAAGTCCCTTCTCCCATCAAACCCATCGTCAAAAACATTCAATGAAAACTTAATTCATTTTGAGTTTTAAATAATATAAAAGGACTAAATAATGACAATCGATTAATAATGAATACGAATGAGTACTAAGAGTGTAGAAAGATAAACAAAATTGAGGAAAAAACTTTAAGGAATGAGGCTTTTATCATTGACGAGAAAACCAACTGCAGGGAAACACACATGAAGGGGAGTGTTAAACCCTGCAGATAGATAATGCTAATGTTTTGATTTATTCAATTAAAAAAATAAATTAATGAATGAAAAATAAGGGAGGAAACAAAATGAGAACTGATATACATACATAAAAGCGGAGGTAAATTAAAATAAAATCAAATTACTGATTAATAACACAGATGTAGGAGACATTAAAGAAAAAATGAAAGAAAGAATATTAATTAAATAAGATTTAATAATAATTAGCTATAACTCATTACCGGAAGTGATATTTTAATGGTAAGATTAATATGTAAAGTGGATATGTCCGACTAATGGTTGAGTGAATGTGATATGGCCGTGAGCTCCTGAAATGTTTTACTTGCCATTTTACTGAGATTTTAGCAGTGTCTTATGTAAGGTTCTTTTAAATGTTGAAATTGAATGAGCTTCCCTTAAGGCTGAATTAAGTTTATTCCACTCGCGGCAGGCAGTAATAGTAAATGATTTATTGTAGATGGCTGTTCGACGCTGCGGGATAACTAGGTTTTTATTTCCTCGTGTATTTATTTTATGAACTTGGTCTGGTGTTTTGAAATATTCCAACAAGTATTGAGGAGTAGTTGTGTTCTGAATTTGATAGAGAAGAGAGAATGTATGAAGCTGACGTCTCTCACTGAGCTTTAATTAAGAAATTTTATTCATGTATTTTCTAAGAACGGACAATAATAAAATAAATAAGATGCGCTGTAATAGTTTTCTTGGGAGATTAAATATTACTCGAATCGTCAAATAATCAAATGCGAACATAGTAAAAGTTTTTAGAATAACAGTTTCACCAGGAAAATTATGAATGCATGGTCACATGGACTTCTAGGACGTCGAGTGTCAGGAGTCACAAGACAAGAAAACATTGTATAAAACTATCTTGAAATGAAGGAACATGGACTTAATTCAATGAAAAATATTTGTGATTGAGGGACAGTGTTCGAGAGTGAAAAGGTTAACATCTTTGATTTCATATTCTTCCCACCAAAATGAACGGGGTACGGTAATTATGTCAAATATTCTTTGGCATGCGATTAGATTCTAGCAGTTTCTATAGAATTTTGTGCCATTTCTTGCAGGCATAATTTTATTCAGCTCTAATTGTATTGTATAAAATTTTGTCATGTTATTGCATATATAAAAATATTACTTACTTGTTCCGATTTCTGTTACGATATTAACGCTTTAATTAGGTATTTAATTTATCGATTACTCCAAGCCATTTAGTAAATACTTACCACTTGGACGTTGCTGTGCCTTGTGTGATACGAACCATGCAACACGCTCCGGCTTCCAGGGTACCACGTAGGCATAAGTTTACAATTTTATGTTTTTTTCTATGGACTCTCTTCCAACATAGCATCTTCAACCTTCCATTTCCCCTCCCGTATTTATTAGAATGTATAGTTTCGATGAAATGCTCACAATCTATCCTATCTGTTAGAAAAAACCATGGCCTTCTTCGAAACAACTTTATTCCGTAGAACAGTAGTGGGAAAATGTAAAAAAATATAGACTTCCTATTTTGTATGCAAAAAGCTGTAATCTTAATATCCTCCTAATCCTTGGGGTCCATCGGTGGACATTGAAATCGAGTAATTCAAAGAATTTGAAATAATAACCACTCTAAGGTTGAAAAGTCTTTTCGAATGCGAAGTGGATTCAGTTGTTCTATCAGATCGTTTACAGCGAATGGAAACTAGATTTATTTACTTTTATTACGATAAGCGTAGCAGCATATCTAGTATATGGCACGAGCTACGTTGAGATTCACTCAAAAAACGAAGTTTAAATTACTGTAACAATCATTTGCATGATTTGGAAAAAGCGGTTCTTTAGCGAAAGTGCTTACAATATATTATTAGTTCCATCTTATTCAGATAACCAAGTTCGGGAAAATGAGATTCGAGAGTTGAAATGTAGGATTGAGAGTTTTAAAATGTCATTTTTCTGGTGGAAGATAAGGGATCAAATACAGACGGCTGCGCTATTGGGAAGAAGTATTTCATTTATCTTAAGTAGCTTAGCTTGTTTTCATTATTGTACCAAACATACGTGCATATTTTAGTGCTCTTCTTGTTAGCAGAATTCTTCTCATTTCGTATTCTTAGAGAAGTATTTGACGTTCATATATCGAAGTGCATGACCTATAACTAACATTACCTCAATTTTTGTAATGTTTAATACCGGTTAGAACCATTCAAGCAAAACGTAAGTTTAAGTGGCATGCCTAATTTAGAGCTACTCCCTGTCACAGACTCTGATGTTGGCTTTAAGGGAACCATCTAGAGTTAATAGCAGAAGTGTGACTGAGTTTATGGAGAAACGTAGATGGTAGTC
This sequence comes from Hetaerina titia, assembly GCA_037158775.1. NCBI lineage: Eukaryota > Metazoa > Arthropoda > Insecta > Odonata > Calopterygidae > Hetaerina > Hetaerina titia. The sequence continues at coordinate 89,400,375 of CM073771.1, read as the reverse complement.
ACCACTAACGCGAAGAGAGTAATCCGGATTTCAGTATTTGAAATAATGGTTAAGAACACCATTAATTATCATAATTGTTATCAGGAATGCACTTCAATCACTCCAAACATTATTAAGGCATTTTTTAACAGCATCAAGCAGATTCATCAGAAAGGAATGGGAAATGTAGAATCCACCAAAAACAAATGAATATACTCCTATTACTGACTCAGATTTCACCATGACGACAAAACCAGTCTAATGTACGCCAAAAAGAGAGTTCGAGGAAATTAATTGCCATTTATCATACGAGCGTTCAGTTACTAATGACTAGAGGATTCCGACTTTATTTCAGGTGACTTTCAATAACCGCAGTATTCCGTTTGATTTGCTTGTAGATCTTCCTGGATACGGTAAATGGAACAGGGAAAGGAGCTGACCCCAAAACCGGATTGTGAAATTTATCATTCAACCATGAACAGCAATTCGTGGTGAGCTGCACCCTCACCTACCAAATAAATCATCAGAGTGATCACTGTGGTTTTTATTAAGCTTTCATTCCTGTTACAATCTAATCACATTTTATTTCAAACATTGGAACTATTCTAGTGTCATAATACCCATTCGATAGGCTTCCGAGGCTGCTTGTAAATAAAATGGAGTTTTGTTTGTGGAAAACATCAAAATCCGGATTTCAAACAGGAATACTACGCTTTTCGAGCCACAATGACGCGTTTACGCTATTTTTTTCCGAGATAAGTATCCGTTGCGCCCTTAAGTATCTGTGCCCACGTGTTGTGTAAGCGTGCAATTGAAAACATGGTCACGATAACTCAATAGGTATCAGTTCGAGCGAGACAAGATATTTAAGACCTGGCCCATATGGCGCAAGGCCAAAAGCGACAGTTTGGATTTGAGTGGCGCTTTGTTTTACAAATAAATCTATTTCCATTATTTCGTTAAAGTCATTGGAATTCATCTGTGGGGTGCAGATTAAATCTTTTATCAAAGTCATAATATCATTTCGTCGGTTTTAGTTTCTGATGCTACTATTTTTCAACATTTTAAATATATCGGGTTCTTCCTAGCATACAATCTATAATTATTTATTGATTGATTTTACAAGGTTTGGAGAGAAGTGTCTCTTAAAAATTAATTAGCGTCAAAAATAAGCTTATGTCACGTGCGTTTCATTTTAGAATTTAGTCACAGAATTTATTTTAGTGGCCAAGTCTATTTTTATTTCAACTCCCTTGATAGACGTAGTACCTGTTGATGTTGGCACTTTTTGGCGCGAATCTGTTGTATCAGCTAATATCCACCTTTCTTCTCCTGGAAGTCTAATGGCTAAAATTAGTTTTGTTTGGAAGTAAAATGGCCCGCAAACCTATTAAATTTGGGGCATTGGATAGTGCGGTGGCTAACGTACAGGCTTCCCTCCAAGAGGGCCCGGGTTTAAATCTTGGAGGCGGCAGATTTTTCTAGTGGCATCCCGATACTTACTTGAATTGCTTTTTAGAGAGCGCTTGGATTGTGTACGACGCCTAGCGGATGGGACGTTAAACTGAGTACCCCTTGGTGCCTTTCGACAAGAGTAGGCTAATGACGATGCAGGTTCTCCACCCTTCTTCCTTTTCCATCCATACCTAATGGCGCAAATGAACTTAGGTATCGGTCGCCTCTCCTCAAACTACTACTACCTATCATATTTCTTAGAAAAAATATTAGCACCTCAAATTCCATCCTTGGTGTAAAAGCCCTTTTATGCGATACGTGGTAAAAAGGAACCACATCATACTCAATATCGTCACAAAAAATTTTGTAGCAAAAATACACCAACAGATATTTGTTTAAATTAATAGATAATATGAAAATACCTGGACACATTTGCAGATGTAGTGGTTTGTCTACTCATGCGTCCAGTTTGGCTTAGAAACATGCTATCGGCATTCACATGATCAAAGGTTATACCCCTTTCGTGTCTATTGAGGGATTTATTCCAGTTAATTATTCTCAAGTGAATGGCATACAACGTAGGTAATGTTTTTGGGGTACCCTTCCATATCTTACAAGGCCTTTTCATAGCTAAAGAACGTCATTAAATTTCGTGCTCCTGGGATTCACTCTAATTAATCTTTATCAACATCTAAAAAAAGGCGAAAGTTTATCCTGGATGACAAAGCATGTGCACATACAAGGATATCTACATTTTTGCGGATAATTTCAGTATAAAAGTTGCTAATAGTTAATGCTAATCTATATAATTGTAAATTGTTGTACTAAAATAGATAGAAGAAGGCTCATTACCTCACGACTGGAATCAAGCCCATAAAACCTTCATCTATCAAGGCAACGATGGAGGAAAATCAACCAATTACCTAGCCATTTCTTTAAAGTTGATCTCTTGTAAAATATCAGAACACATCATTATCAGAAACATTATGAGGTTTCTCTATAGTAAAAAGATACTCAGTCACAACCAGCACGGATTCAGAAAGAGCAGATCTTGCGAAATAAATAAAAATGCAGGAGATGGGTATTTTATCCAGAATATACTTAGATTGGGAGAAAAAAACGCGCCAGTTAGTGCAGTATTTCAGTGCAGGATTTCAAGAAATCTTCGATAAATGGCGCACGATAAATTGTTCCACAACTTAAATGTATGGTATCAAAGAGAAAATGATAAATTGTATTAGATACTTCTTGTCAAATCGCAAACAAATGGTAGCCATCGATGGGTTGTGCTCGACTAAAATAGAAGTAACTTGGGACATCCCGCATAGGGAAGTGTAATAAGTCCGCTTCAGTTCTTAATATAAATTAATGATTCCAGCTTACACATTAGTAGCAACTCCTGATGAAACGGTGGTATACAGGGAAATAAGGGGCAAAGATTTAGAGCTACTGTTTAGAGACTTGGACACAATATCGGATTTGTGCAAGAAATAAGAATTAGTAGTTAAAATGGGCAAATAAGCAGTTCTTAAATTTTTGAACAAAAATAAGTGGCGATCAGGACATAAATAATGAAATAGAGGGTTCAAAGCCAATGTAGTTAAATATTTTGGCGCAGTTCCTGGGGAGCACATATCTAGACAGTATGCTGATCCGCTTTAAAGAAGCTCAGCTTTATTCAATGAGTGGGGGGAAAATGTAATGAGACAGTAAAAAAATGTTATTTTACTTTAGTTAAGCCTTATTTGAAATATGCCGCAAGTATTTGGGATCCATCGGAGAAAACTTGGTAAATGAATTAGAAGTCCAGAGAAAATCCACCATATTCGTAAAAAACGATAATAATTGTTGAGAGTATGACAGAGTTTTTAGAGGAATTACGCCGGAAACCACTTGAAATGCGAAGAGAATAAAAGAGACTTGGACTTTTAGAAAGGTTCAGAACATAAAAGTTTAACAATGGCACTAAAGGAATTATTATTACCCTACACTACTTAGGAAGATCATACTTTCCTACTTTATCCGATATCTTATCAAGGTTGTCTAATCAGATGAATTGGTTACCTTCCAAGTTTATCATGGTTTAATAGAATGCATTAGTATGGTAAGTAATAATTGTTATTATTTTAATAATTCAATTGACAAATCTCTATTCATTCACTTTGATACGATTCATAAAATGAACTTTATGTGAGCTTAAAAACGTAAAATATTGCATTTCTTTCCTTCTGGTTCAACCAAGAACTTTCATTGAATTAACGTTTTTTGAATCATTTCAATGAAGAGCCAGCTATAAATGTTGAATTCAAGGTTTCCTACTCCTATGTTTCAACAAATTCATTCTCCCTCCTACTTTAAGCTCCAAAGCAGGCTCAGAAACTGATAGCTGCTATTTTTAATTACGTTAAACATGTAAATCGATTAGTATGTCGTTTGAATTTTTGGTGTCATAACAGTTAGTTTAGATGATGTAGTGAAGCGATTTTCAAGATATGAGATTGAAAGTAGCATGTAGTTAGTTTTACTCATGTACTTTCACTATTCTCGTGTGTTTTGTTGTCAAAAAATCCCCGCATGACCGCATGGGACTGTCATTAAATAAAAGTAGTACACAGTACAATATTCCTTCCCTTCTTTATTGTTTTCAAACTTCCGATGCCATCCCTCATCACTCTCTGTGGGGAGGGATGCTTCACGCCGTTTGCTGCCTACAGCGGCATGTGACAATTCCCTACCCGTGACTCAAGGGTTGGAGGCATTAGTTTCATGTCCATGAAATAGTATAAGTTCCCCTTTTTAGTTATAAATGCTGCATGACCTGCCTTTTTATGGTGGAGGCCTGTCGTTTGTTGGTTATGGTTCATTTTTATTCCCTTCTTTCGCATGACAAATAAACAATTTATAAAGTGAGTTGGCGCTATTTTTTTAATTAAGCATTCTTCTGGCATGTATGCAAATTTGCACGTAACTTGATAGTATTTACTGAAAAATTTTCCCTTTGCCCTTCCTCTCCCATTTTCTCTCTTATCACTTATCCTTCCCACCTGGTGCTTTTGCCTACCACCACATATATTTTAGTCGATCAAGGAGTATTTATGTCAATGCCGATAGTTAGATATCGGAGAAAAATCTTATTTCCAAACTTAAAACTGAATGCAATTTTACATGACAGATATAATTTCCTGTGAAATTACTTAAGAAAAAGCATGTTTGTCAAAATTATAACCACTACTCAGCCAAAGTACAGTCAAAATAAATTAATGTTAAAAGTCAAATGCTCTGCCATTGATAAGCAGAAAGAATTGGTCGTGCATTCTGTTTTTTCCTCCTTAAGCGATGTCTCATTCTACGCCTTTATTTATTTCCATCGTGTATTCAACTCAACTCTTCGTCTGCTTCCCATCTCCATCTGCATCCTTGCTCCCTGCGTCCTGGGATTTCTTCCGTTCCTTCCAGTTAAGCTCTCACTCTTTCCAACTTTCTACCCACCCGTTCTCCCGACGAAACCATTCCACCAATCACCACCACTTCGCTCGCTCGCGTCCTCCCTCGCTCTTTTGCTCTGAACTTCGTGCTCCGCCACTCAATTCCCTGTCGGCCGAGTTTAACTGGTACGAGCAGTGCTTTTCCTTCCAAACTTTTAAGTCCTCCCCTAAAGTCACTGCTTCCAAATCCGATTCGAATGCCGACTCCCAAGATTTCCCGAAAGGTTAGGTCAAGACTGACCTTATTAGAAGTACACAGACGGGTGATGGGAGTAGGAGGGGGTAGAAGGGAATGGAAATCATCCCATTTAACTGTAGAATCAAAAAAAATAAGGCCGCTGGGATGCGAAAGGTTTGCTCGAAAATCTGTGGTAATCATTCTGGAAATCCTTCGTTAAAATGTTTCCAGAAGTGATTTCATTAGGGTCTGGTTTAGTAATTAAAGCTTGCGTATAGGAAGCAAATACGCGGAATGCAGTGAAATAAATCTTAGGAATACCTATTGATTTTAACTAATAAAATATGCAAATATTGAAAGTGATAGATGTGAATCTGCTAACAATTCCTTTTTCTTCATTCCCTTGAAAAATTGTATTCAACATAGCCAAATTAAATCGACAAAATGTTATTACACATTAATTATAGATGCGCAAGACTAGGCCTCTCAAATTCTTTCTTCCGGAAATGGTTGAGTTTAAGCCTGAGTTTACGTTTAACATTTCAATAAACTGCGGAAGATGCCGCAATAGTAACTTTTAAGGGAGTCATCCGCTACGTGTGCATTACAATGCACCAATTTCAGAGCGTAAAATCGGTCAAGGCGAATAATTTTTACGCTCTGAAATTGTTACATTTAACAGTTGAACTTTGATTGATGCTACATCAACCGGCGTGAATTCCACCCACTGCGTCCTCAAACAACAAAGGTAAATGCCTGTAACACACAACTGAAAAGAGAAATTTCTCAACAAATTCATCAGGAAATGAAACAATATTTTTCATTTACAACATCTTTGTGGTTGTAACGTATGCGTTTTTGTATTCTCATTTCAGTCACCTAAAGTTTATTTATAGAAAAACAATTATGTTGTGATAACTAACAGTTGAATCTTGAATATCGAGTGCTTTAATCACTGACTTAATTTTTCTGGACTTCTGTTCAGGGAAATTTCTTTGTGGTATTAAGGGAATATGGATTTTCCCGAACAAATGCATCAAATAATTACATTCGGGGTAGATTTTAATCGATTTTCCTTACATATGGACCTGAATTCATTTCTTGGAGTGGAAGGATTTTTCTTGTAAACATGGATGTTATATTAAAACCAATTCAACCGCAATAAGTAGCCATCTAGTAAGGCGTAAACTTATGACCCCGTAATTTCTATCGTTAATAGCCTTTATCACACACAGTCCCACCTCCATCCCAGTACATCGTCCATGGCTTGCTCCCTTTTTGTGGTCGTATTTAAATTTCATTGAGAATAATTAGGAGACATGCTTCATATCTTCTGTATTTGAGTGTTCATATTTTAACTGCTTCTTAAAAGGGCTTTAAATTCCTCTCGAAAGATAGGCATAGACTTATTAAAACTTAGTTATATTCAAAGGATATGTATAAAGCATTGAAATTAATGGATTCATTCAAAATCCTCAAATGATAGTTTTAGGGAAAAATTAACATTCTTCAAATATTTTGCTGTCAGCAGTTTGTTTAATTTGAGAGTCACATATTAAAATTTGAGGAAACTAAAATCTACAATTGTGGATACGAGGAGTTGGAGGAGGGTATCCCTAGACTTATTAAAACTTAGATCAAATTTAAAGAGTGAAGCTAGAGGTATCAAAATCCCTCATCTACCAGGTCAGAAGTATAATTTGACAGGAAAGAAGTTTAAACGACTTCGAGCGAAGAAAAACTCAAGCTAAGAATTCATGGGAAGAAGCAGATAGATAAAATGCAAATAACGAAGCAGTTCTTCATACGTTCGTATGGAGTATGACATTCAATGAATCAGAGAAATGAAACATGAAAAGTGAAGTGAAAAGTGCACCAACGATGGATAGAGACCTTAGAAGCGTGATGCTGAAGCAGAATGGTGATTATTAAATATACATGGTGTTAAACATGGAAGTGTATAGAAAAAATAGAGTACAGGTGCATATAGAGAACTCTATGGCTGAGAAGAACAAGATCAATTAAATATGCACTGAGGCGCAATGGATTAGTTAGAACCATAATAGAAGGGAAAATTGAAGGAATGAACTTGCGAGGATGGCCAATAAACAGAAGAAATTAAGGCGGACGTAAAACCGAAAAGCAATCCAGGGGAGGTAACACTTCAAGCAGAGAAATGGAAGGCTACAGTATCTCATTACTATCTGTAATATTAGGAATGAACGCTGATGACCACGATTATAGATATAAAATAATTTTACCTGTAAATACTGGCTTTTACCGAATGTTTGCCTTAATAAAATAACTTCTCCTTTTGGCTTAAGTTTTGGTAGGCATATAATGTCATAATTTAGACAACAAATTAAACAATTAGTTAAAAGAATTCCCTTAAATCACAATGATACTGGAGAAATATTATAAAAAAATTAATTAAAACTAAACCTTTACGTACAGTGTGCGTTCCAAAAGTATTTTTTAAAAGTAATCATGAACACATGCATAAACACTTCTTCAAAGTACTGCCCTTGGGCCTCGACAACTTTTTTCCAGCGAATCTGCCATGACCGGTACGCCCCCTGGAAGGCGTCTTCGGGGACCTCTCGTAAGGTCTTCGTCACGCCTGATTATAGGTTCGAAATATCGAGGTAAATTATAGGTAGACGAAAAATAGGTTCCTTTCAGGGTTGCCTTAATCCGAGGGAACTAAAAGAAGTTTACTGGGGCAACAACGTCAGGACTAGGGCGGAATGCAGCGTTGACACCTTGTGTTAGGCCTGGAATCACGGACTCGTACAGCGTTTTCGTGATTAAGTTGCCAGGGAGCGTACGTATTTTCTCGTCCTGTTGACCCTTTTTAAGTCTTTCCAGGACTTCCGCGTAGTAGGCAGCGTTAACTTTCTGTTCCTAAGGAACGTACTCCTTATGAGCCACTCCTTTACTGTCAAAAAAGGCAATGAGCATTGTTTTCACTTTGGATTTGCTCATTCTTGCCTTTTTTTGTATGGGAGACTGGTCGGTGTGCCTCTCAGAGCTTTGGCGTTTTTTTTCTGGGTCGCATTCAAAAACCCAGGTTTCATCACCAGTGATGACGTTATCCAAATAATCAGGGTCACTTTCAATACGTTGCAATAGTTCACTTGAAATTTTCACTCGGTTGGTCTTTTGTGATCTGGTCGCCGCGCAGAGGTTTACACTAACTGACGTCCTGCCGTTTTCACTGCTTGGAGAGCGCTGAGACCGGTGTAGGGGCAAATTTTATCGTTCCTTCGCATACTTCAAGTGGTTTGAGCCCATTACAATCAATAGGAGCGGCGCGGGAAATTCAATCGCATTTCTTTTGGAACGCACCCTGTGTGTCACGTAATGCAAGGACGGAAATATAGTATAGCATGACATGACGGTCACACGCAGGTGAAGACCACGTAAAACTTAATGTTTTGCCAAATGCAAGTAATGGGGCTAAAAGTTTGGTGGTATTGCGTATGAAAAAAAATAGTTCTGCTTAATTAAAAGGAAGATTTTGTATTTTTTTCAGAGGAGGCGGACACGAATGAGGCAATAAGCATCAGAAAAAGTCGCAGTAGCGACGGGGCAAGTGGAATGTTTGCAGAAGGTGTTTAGAAATGGGCGATGGAGGAGGGTGTATAGCAAAGGAGGGGGTGAGATTGGACAAGGAAGGGGAATTGAAGAGAGCAAAACGCACTTAACACAGCATTCCAGACGGCTGAGAGATCCCATATGAAGGAAGAAGGGCGTCGGGAATGAATAGGGAAGGTCAAATGAAAATAACAGAAAGAGACAGAGAGGGAGAGAGAAGGGAACGGGATTAGAGAGGGAAACGGGTCAATCACGTGACCCCGGACGCTTCCTCTCACCTCCCCCCTTCCCCGACGATCTACCCCCCCCGCCGACCTTTACCCACCTACAGAAGCCCAGGTTCGGCAGCGAGGGACAGGGGAAGAATGGGGTAGGGAGGGGAACTTGGGAGGGCGGGTCGCGGTTGAGCGGAATATAAGAGCAAGGTCTCTGGGGAGGAGGGCCGTGCCCGGAGTGCGATTGGGAGGGGGCGGGCGGATGGGCGCGAGCGTCCGCTACCTCCTCCTCCCGTCCTCCCGATGAGGGTGAGTGAAAGGGAGTGGGAGAGGTTTGTTTTGGGTGGTGGGAGAGATGAAAGTGTCGTGGCCTTCCACCCTGCCGCCCCTTTCCGAGCTGGGAGGACCCTTTAAACATGAGGCGCGTTTCCCTTCTGGCCAGGGATAACAACACTCATTTAGGGTTGAGGTCACTGTTAATGAGAGAGGCGTGGCCGAGTGTAGGCTATCCCCTAGGCAGCATCGTTTTACCCCTTCTCCCATTATGTTCCATGCCTACCCACTATTTCTCCTCGTGGAATCTAGACCCTGTGCGCATAATTCAATCCCACCGGTCCTTCCTCTTTGGCAATTATACACAAGTGAATTGGCCTATCGAAATGTCGCCGTCCATACATTTCAAGGCCGGAATTTTGTGTAAAGTTATCCAAAATAATGTTAATGCCTCACTTGCCGCATTTTTCCCTGTTTTTACAATATTGCTAACTTAAACTCCAATTTAGGACAAAGGAGTTACAAATATTCCTATGTATCCAATCATCAATTTATCCATTTTGAAATTGTTTGATAAATACTATGTGAAGTTTTTTCACCCCCTATTCGGACTGGCGTGTCCGAAACTAGTGAACTACCATCCGAGCAAAATATATATCTCCTTTCAAAATGCACCACTTTAAGGAAATATATTTATTATTTTTCCTCCTTACCGCATACCAAACTTACCTACAACGGTAGAATAACAGCCATGATAATGAACCAGTTGCTTGAAATTCCAGGGAATTGTTGAATTAGAGTTCGTTGCCATTATTTTTCTTATTATCGGCCAAATATTTAATATTTCATGGGGACCACATATCAGGACAATATGCGGATCAGCTTTAAGGAAATTCAGCTTCATTAATTCATTAAACGGGTGGTGGGAAAGTGTAATGAGAAATGGAAAGACGAGTGTTATTTTAATCGATTTAAACCCCATTTAGAATATACCGCCAAGTGTTTTGGATCTCTCGGAGAAAATTAGGCGAAAAGAATTCGATAAATTTCAGTGAAAATTCGCCAGATTCGTGAAAAATTGTTGCTATAGGAAGAGTACAATATGCGTTTTAGGGGAATTACGCTGGGAGCCACCTGAAATGTGAAGACAACAAGCGAGACTTGAACTTTTTCAAAGGTTCAGAACATACGAGTTTAACAATGACACAAAAGGAATTATTATGGCCCCACACTACTTAGGTAAATCAGACCATAAAGATAAGATAAAGGGGGATAGATTCCAGTACAGATAGTAATACTTGTTTTTCACCGGAACATAAGGAATCGTAATAATAAGAAACCAAAGTCACTTTAGAAATATTGAATACATTTAATTTACAAATGAAGGCAAGATTATACACTACGTAGACATATGGTATATTCGAGGGTGTACGTGTATGTTAATTGATAGTGTATCTATTTGTGTGCGTGTAAGTTCAAAATGTTTTCGCATGAATATTGTCTCTGTGGGCGTATATTTTCATAAATGTGTTGGTTTTGCATGTGACTTTATTCTATGTTTCGGGTGGTGACCTAACAACCCTCCACCGCATGCCCTTACGCCGGCTTGAGGGGTATTGTTTGGGTTGTAGATGTAATTATTCTGAAATTTTAATGATAATGTCGTTGAGGACGAGATAAAGAAATCTCATTTAAAAGTCTTAGTATGTGTAACTTAGTTATGCAACAGTACCTGGGTAATTAAATAAAGCCAAACCATTGATAAACCAAAGATCGTAGATTCGAGTCCTACCTCAGGATGCGTGTTAGGTCAACTCTGGTGGTTCGACCTCTGGAGAAACTATTCTGACCTATCTGGAGATGTCTATTCGCATGCTTATGATGTTCCCGAGGTGTTGTTAATCATGAGAGGTACCCGAAGAGTAAAAACTATTTCATTGCCATAATCAGCTATCAGGAATTCTAAAAACTATTACTTTTTATCATTAATGGCCGTAGGATACCGGTTTAGAATAGGCTTTTGATGTAGCCTATCATTACACCCTTATTTATTTGTAAGCCGTGCCTAATTATTATATTTTTTATTATGTACTCAACGGTAGAGATAATTAATGTAAATTGCTCTATATCGTTAATATTCCCTGCATTTTACAAGAAATACAGATTGTCTAATTTTCTTTCGAGATGAAACTTACACTCACTTAGTACATACACTCGTATTGGAGGGAGGATTGATGATGGGAACGCTGGAGAGGCGCTGTATAATGGTGTTAAGAAAAAATTGTAGAAGAATTTAACATGAAGCATGGTTTTTCAAGTCGTGGAATCTTGTTCATTGACGGAAGATGATAAGCGTAGATTTGCGAGGCGGGTTTGGATAAAATTGGAAAAAGTAAAACGGTGAGAAAGAAAAACAAGCGACGACGTGCTAGGCGCCGAGGAGGAGAATAGAGGATTTTCGTGAAAAATCTAAGGGGACAGAAAAATTGGATGAAGAATATTTCGACAGGTAATCGAATTTTCAAGGTCGAGATATAGGGGAGAATGTTAAGCAGGTGAGTAAGAGTGAGAAAAGGATAGATAAGTTAAAACGGAAGGAAAATAGGTAGAATGTATGCTGAATTGAAAAAGAGTTTTTTGAAGTGTCGGGTTTCAGGCTCTATCCTCATGGGTGAAGCAATGAACTGTAGGAATATTAAGATTGCCTCCATTCAAAACCTGCCTTAAACCGTGGAACTGCCAAAAAATTAAAATTAGTATTTGTAACCATAGAATGGGAAAAATTGATGGCTGAATGATGTAACACAGATTTGTAATTCGATATAAGTAGCAAAATAAATGTCCATCCCATTCAAAGTGCAACATAAATTTTCTAGAATAATAATATTTTTTACAATATTTCATCTCACGCTGTCAAAAATAATTTAGGCAATCAAATTACATCTCCTTCCTCGGTTTCAGTATTTAGAGTTTTTGAATTTTTTTATTATTAATATTTTTTAAATTTGTTATACACATGTTGTGCAAAGACATTTTCGTGAGATTTCCCTTCATCTAAAAATGGTGCTGTATTTTCTCGAATAATTTAAGCTATCGAATTTTCCTCACGTTCACTGGAACTGCAGAAATTGCTTTTACTGAGAATGGGTCAGTGCTAGTTATCAAACATAAATTTTTTCCCTATAAGGGAGGATCCAATACATTCAGGAGTTAAAATAGCTCAACTAATCTTCTCGTATTTCAAACGGTTAGACTGGTCAACCGGTAAAAAGTTTTGTTTTAAAGGACGTGTCGCTTAGCATTCATAAGTGGACCGATGTGGGTTAATCCCAGCAATTCATTTGGTAACTAAGTTCAAATAAAATGGATATCCAAAAAAAGAGTTGGCAAGGATAAAATTTGACAACGCGATTAAAAAGCTTGAAAAAACCAACAGTAAGAACACTACTAATCCTCTCGCATTCTAATCCCTGCTCATAAGCATTGGGTGTGTTAAGAAAAAGTACTATATCTCTCCTATAATTATCCATTTTGGGGACCTGTCTACGAAATATGAATCCGCTTCCTAAAATTTCATTTGCATAATACAGAGCCCATAGAATGGTTGTTTATGGATGGGAATTATGCAAGATGAATGGAGACGTGGCCGATGCTCTTGGGCAAAGAACAACGTCTTCATACAAAATATCTCTTCACGATCCACTGCAGACTCCAATATTAATTTCTAAAACGTCAGCTCCTTGTTTTTTGTCTTAATAATATATGAATACATTGATCATCATCTATTACTGTCTTCAAAGATTGCTTAGTGTCGGGTAAAGTTTATTAAAATATTCGCTATTGACCTTTTTGAAATGTTTGACTCCTTTTTGTGTTTAATATTACACTGTATTTTCCCAAATAATCTTTTATCATCATATTAAACTTCAAAATATGTTTGGTAATTTTGCCTTACCCTTCTTGTCCTGAGCTACTTACTTACGGTGAATTTTAGTTTTTTTTCAATTATTTTCTATACGTAATTGAATTCCTTTTTAAATATATTGGATTCAAATTAATTTGAAATTTATTTTTTGATTGCTACAGCAGCAATGAAACCAATATTTTTTTGCATCGATTCCTTTTTCCATTTCATATACGAATCAGAATGTAGGGGGATATGGATTTTATAATTAATAATAATGATGAATAATGAGCTATTATTAGGTTAACGCGAATCTCTTTTCTCGTGCCACAGTGCGCATACTTTCGGCTTATATTCTTAAGCGTGACACTTTCTCTTCAAGCCAAAAACTATCCTGCAGGGTTTTTGTTGATGTCAAACTTGTTAAAGTTCACGCAAAAAGTATAACGTCAATTAAAGGATGTTAACATGAAAATTTGCCTGCAAGTGGAAGAATTAAGTTTTTGACAGCAGACTCAATGAAACCGAATCGCTGGGTTATATAAGAGGAAATTTTCCAATCGCTCGAAAAACGTCACATTCATTCCAAATTTTAATTTTGAAAATCGCTATCCTCTCATCTTTCCTCGTCATTCCTCAATTCCCTGCGCGCCCGCGCCCTCTTTCCCTGGTGAGGCCTACCGGAAAGAAAAGTTGCCCCTTCATTTGTTTGGATTCCGACTTCACATTTGGCCATTTCCTAGTCGATGGTAAATGATCTCTGATAAGTGAATTTCTTCCCATTTCATGCCCGAACCCTGAAGCAGAGTAGGCTAAGGAATGAATTATCCTTCACTCTCCTCGTTTCAATGTTTGACATCAATGGATAGAGTGAGAAGGTAAAATGTATCACGGGAATTGCAATTATCGTAAGCAAAGTAGGTCACACTCTTCGAGCCGAGCCAACGACGTGACTACATCGGGGCGATAGTATGAGAAATAATTGGGAAAGGAGAACTTCGATAGGTGGGAGCTATGTGGTTGCCACTGTGGGAGGATTGAGTGTCTTTCGTGCCGCGTTTTAATCAATATTTATCTATTTTTATATCCTTATATATTTGTTATTTATCATCACATCATTATGATGGCAGTAGGCGGACACTTTCGTGGGCAGAAACGTTACAGAGTGTGCATTGTTCGCTCAAATGTTCCGTTAATGGCCCAGACAGAAGACTGATAAACGGAAACTACTCCGGATATTTACTGTGAAGGATTAAATTTCATTTATTTCATTATAGAGAGATCGTAGTGTCCTGTCATTAACTTCTTTATTTTTCAATAATTCACATGAGGCATGCTTCGATTTAATCCGACATTGTGGAAATATTTATTTTTTTATTGCGTAGTAATACCATTTTCAGAATGACGTCATTTTCATAACAAACAAAAACTAAAGAAATACCGTATTTTCTTTTTTCTCAATGAAAGAAAGAGTTTAATGTGTAACAGGGTGACTCAAAATCAGTCATACAGTTTAGAAAATAAATATTTGCTTAATTTTTAGCTTGTAATAAATATGTAAAATATTTCAAATAATAGTGAATTAGCCCGCTTCAGATCCATGCACTACAGTATCTTAGCGCGGACGTTTTCTGTACGCGTAAGACACGAGCTGCTAGTAACAGGACAAACAGTAAAAATTGATGTGGATAAAATAATGACTGTATATTAGACAATATGGAATTAAAAAATACAGTTTTCCAAGAATGAAATAGTTTGTAGCAATTGTGATCCCTTTTCGTTCGCGGGAAAAACATATACCTTCATCTGTAATGGAATACATGATTCTATAAGCAAAATTTCCTCTGCTCAGTTTATTAAGCAAATTGTTGTATAACGACATTCAGAAATATATAGTCTGCATTCAATTGAATAGGTCAAAAAATAGAACGTTTTTGGCAATTAATGACCAATATTACAACTTTCCTTCCGCTTTAATTTTATGGAGAAAGATGATGTCCAAAATATCATAGAAGAACAACTCTGCGGATATTTCATCTTAATTTTATAGCTGTTAAAGTTACTCAATATATATTTCAGTTTAATTTATTCATCTTAGAATTAATGGAATCAATCGATAATGATAACGTTCCACAAATTAATTTAATTTTATTTCTGAAGTGTATTGCTGAAAGGGATTTGCCATTTATTTAAAATTAGGTTCTAAAATTTAGAGTAATATATTTTAAAGAGATACTTGAAGTAATAGCTGCGTCTTCAAGATTTTTGATCACTCTGATAACTTGATAATGATGAGAGAGTTATAATCTGGATAGAGTTAGTAAAGAGTATTTCAAATTAATGAAGCAAAATTATAATTATGAGTTCATAATTAGGCTGTAGATATCCCTTTGGGTGCGTTTCAAATCTCCAATTTTAATATCCCAAATATGAAATCGAATGACGTAGATGTTTGGAACCAATGAATTGTGCAAGCATTAAAACCACATATACCATCCATAACAAGAGAAATTTGGACTATTTTATTTGCTTCCATTATGAGTAATATCACGGTTTAACTATCATTGCCGACCTCATTGAGAACAAATTTTCCATTCTCGTACAGTCGAGAAATACAGGTATTTAACGGGGTAACTTCTGGGGAAATAATGATTCGGTAGGGCATACTTCGGACAAGATATGTATAAAACTGATTACTTTTTCTCTTTTCGTTGCGCTCACAATATGAAATACTATGTACTTTACATAAAATAAAAGTTCTTCGCAGAAAAATTACTACGCCCGAAACATTTCAACTGATATCAGTAATATTGAGAAGTATATTCAACTATGTTAAAAGAGATATACTTCCATAAGTTCTTTATAAATTTCCTTATAAATTTGAAATTCTTAAAACAGTGCGAAATAACACCAATTTGCACTATTCCCTGTGAGACTAGCCTTTTCTTCATTACAAAAAAAACCTGTTCAAATGTTATTACGTCGGTGAACGTCTGTAATGGCGCCCTTCTCGCCCATTCCGTGCCGTGATAATCCGGCATTGCACCAAAATGAAATTAATATTGATGCATGTTTGAAAAGACGTTTTAAGACAAAAGTTTTCTACTACAATGATTAGCGAGAAAATTTTCACCCGATTTCTTCTGGCCTATAGGATGTGGAGGCAGTTGTCAGTCGAACCACTGCCCCTTTCCCGGGACCGTCGGATAAATGAAGTGGCATTTCGAGGACGGAAAAAGGAAAATGAAATGGAAGATGATGGTCCTCCACTTGCATATCGGAAATTGTCAGATTGTTTGCACAAGAGAAAGACGGTGTTCAATTAAAACGTTATTTAAAAAACGTGTTTCTTCGGATCAGGAAAAAAAACCATTATAAATGAACTTGCCACCAGAGATTAAAAAGAATCTTACTCCTAGCATATTAAGTGCGCTAACAATGATGATAGTCCTGAGGTGTGGAACCAGTTGCATCACCCGCCCCTTTTTCGTGATTCTCCACCTACTTTTACCCAGTAGAAGTTCATTCGCGTAAATGAGTACTGCGAGCACCTTTTACCTGCGTAAATTAATCTCTACAAAAATTAGAAAGTATATTTTGTTTCTCATGAGAGTAATAGCATTAATATTTTACTATAACTTTCATGTAACTAGTAATTATTATAAATTCGGCATTGTTATTGGTTATATTATAAAGTAATTCTTTGAACATTTTATGCGGTGGTTTTTTAACGCAAGAAGGAAATAAAATCTCTTTTTAAAGTATACTAATTGAGCTTTTACCTCCTATTTATTTTCAAGACTAGTCAAAATGATTGATCATTGATTGACCATTGATTGACCATTGATCAAAATGATTGACCATTGATCAAAATGATTCACCTTTGATCAAATTGATTGATCAGGATCGTATTTATTTTATAGTTTTTTAGATGCCCGTGGTTCAATCATAGTTATGAACTCCAATTTTGTAAGTCATGCATCTTTTATTTTTTTTGAAATTGCGTTAAATTGATTTGCAGACTACATTATAATATGTGACTAAAATTATTCTAAAATAGTGGGAACACACTTACGGTTACTGTACATGCGTACATTGTTTCGAAATAAAACATCAATAATGAAGGAAAATGTTTCAGTGTCCATAGGACTGCTACTTAAATTAGAAATTCATTAAACAATGCAACATTTTACCTATAATCACTTTTACTGACAAAAGGTTCATCTTTTTTGAAAAAACAAATTATACTTATTTACTGATAGATTTGCAGCGGAAATCAATTCGTTTTCATTTGAAAAACCTACTGTTGATTCTGTAGCCTAGAGAACAAAACGATTTTATTTTACCAAAGCCAAGGGTTCTTACTAGGTATTTACGAAGAATACTATTAATTAACGTACGGAGTCAGTAGTAATAACATGAATTCATGATATTTCATCAGAAAAAAACTGCACAGTCTGGGTTCAAATTCAATAACCTCCTCATGCCAAACTAGTCTTGAGCTCAAAAACGTTGCATTCATACAAACTTTCAACAAAGTTTGCATTTCCAATTCATAAAAAATCATCAAACATTCCTCGTCAGGATGTTCCTTCTTAAAACTAGAACAAAATCGAGCATGATCACTTCTTAGGTACATTTTTCTATTTACCTATACTTTGATAATCATTATAATATTAACAGAAAGAATCTTTAAAGAATATTAGGGTAGGATATGCTCAAATGATTATATATTCTATGCATACATTTCTGAATAAATATAAATATACTCTGAATGATAAATATTTCATTTGCTGAGAAAATTTGACTACACATTGTTTACAGTTCCTTTTGCTGGGCTGGTTTCAAAACTAGTTACTGTTGCAAATAATATTTTATTTCACCGAGCATTTATAAATATATTTTCTCGACGATCCGATAAAGTATGGGTCGCGGCTCAGTACGAGTACTTTCCCTAATCACCCATTTCGTCAAAAATATGTCTATTTGTCACGATTCTTACCGTTCAAATTGTATACATGTTTGTCATATATTTTAGATTTTTATTTCTGGAATTATTTTCAATAACCATTAAATAAAGTACCCCAGTAAAGCATATGTCTCTCTACTATAAGTTGGGACAGATCTGTGTGATTAAAGTTTATTTGGCCACAATCTGCCCGCATTCGACATCGAAAAGAGTCAGCTCACTGATTTAAAATAAATTGTTAAATAAAGTGAAATGGACAAATATTGTTTCATGTATCATGATTTTTTCGCTGATATGAAATAATACCAAGAGAAAAGCTAGCTTTTCATTGGCAGCTTCCAAAATCATCACGACACTTCGGTAGATTACTGATGAACACAACTATTTCCTTGGTGCACGAGCTCGTGCGATTCAATTGATTGCTGGGGAATGTAGTTTAATTATACATATCCGACTCCGAGGCATTAAAAACTAACACTCATGAATTCAAATAAATATTTTAACATTCACTTCAATAAGTAATATGTTTTTTATAATTTTCTAATATTTTTGGGCTCCGAAGTGCGAACCAATCATTCAATCACTGACATTATGAACTCGTTAATTGGAGCAAGGTCGAACTTTAAAAAAAATCTAATATATATTTTTAAATTTCAAATTCAAATTGATTAAGTAAGCCCTAAAAACGACATGTTTGCGAATGAAAAGTCCAATTTTCATTTGCTTTCAAAAATTCTTGCAAATCATTTTCCAGGGTCCTTTGGTAAATGCTAATTGTATTTTATTCAAACAAGTCAAATTGAATAGTCGACTGCTTTTTTTAGGCAGCACATTTTTGCTAATTTCTTTTTGCAATGATATGTCATAAATAGTAAACAGGGAAAATAAAATTCGGCTTTCGGACACACTCGGCGTGTCTGGCATAGCAAAACAAATAATCATACATTTCCGTTAAAATGAAGAAATTGGCGCCTCCATAATCAATTATTACTGCACTATTATATCAATTGTATGTTACATTTAACTACGTACGCTTTTCTTCACATTCTCTTTTAGTGTTTTTGTTAACGTTTGGTAAGACGGCGATAAATGAATATTAATAAATATTTGGGGAGCAAATTTCTTTTACACACACACACATATATATATATAGTCACTTTCCTGAAAAACCCACGAACGTGCACAATAATGTAAATTCACTAACTAGTCGACACAAACACAGAAACTAAAACATATAAAAGAGGGACTCACTGGTTCTCGAATTTTCGGTGGTGCAACCACCTTTCTCAAGAGGAATTAGGAACAGAACTCTAGACATATACAACTAGACATATATATATATATATATATATATATATATATATATATATATATATATATATAAGCCAATATCAACCCGAAGGTCGGTTTAGCAGGTGATGATAGAGCTCACCCATGTACCAAGCCCGACGGCGTGTGAATATTCACACATCAGGGTAGGGGGGCCAGTTCCTTTCCCTGTGCCGGTTATGGTTTCCCAGGAGGATCTGGTATCCGAAAAATCAACTAGCTTGGGTGGAGCTGCAGGTGCCCAGAGTGCCTTGCACGGGAATCGAACCCGGGACCCTCCGGTCAGTAGTCCAACGCTCTACCCGCTAGACCACCGCGACCCGCATATGGTCTAATTGCACCCGCATATTATGGTCAAAATTATGTTGAAGGGATAAAAATAATGCTTGTGTTCAAGTAAGTACTCGTACAGTTCTTGATTCAATCTGAAAATTCAAAAGGGAAATTCAATGAGAAAAATCTTACCATTAAGCAAAATGGATAGCATAATAGGCAAAAAATGAATGCGTATGTTAGTTTAAGCTCTCGAATTTGATATAGGTACTGCCTAATGATATTTTTAAAAGCAAGGTTTACTCGCAGGCTAATTTAACGACCCGAAATCTGAGCAGATCGTGGAAAATTTTACGTATTATTTAATTTTTATCGAAGCATTAATCAAGGTAATATGGAATATTCTATATTCTACCCCACCAAATTCGTAAATTTATTTGCTGCTTAAATTTACAAAGCTTTCACTGCCTGTAGCAAATGGCTCAACGAGCCCTTATTTTGCTCCATCTTCCACGACAATTTGCCATTTCATTCGCATTGAAGGCCGTTCAGATCAGTCGAACACGTTTTTATTGAACAAGCAAAAATGTTCCCACTCCTCATAATGTTTCCATCCCCTAATGACTTTTCATCTTCCTTAGGATCCAATTTCTCATAAAAAATGAAGAAAAAAAACGTCAGGCGCAGCTCTTGGCGGAATTCCTTTTCTCCTCTCTCCCCACCCATTATTTTTTATCCAAGTCTAATATGCCCCGCACCTCCCCATACCGTTCCACCTCCACTTCCCTCACTCCTTCAGAGATTCATTTTTTCCAATTCCCCATCTCGATCGATTACAACTATTTTCCCGGTCGCTTTATTTGTCCCCCTCGAGTCGATATCCGATGGAGGGAAATTTGGGTTCCATATTGGCGAAATGTCTTACCCTTCTATCACCGAATAAAAGTGAAAGATTAACATATAACGACGGATATTAAATTTTTCTCCACCATAAAAATATTTACCCTGAGAGGAAAGCCTAGTTTGATGTTTAATTTTCCCCTGTGGAAAATATACCACGGCCAGTACTAAAGTGGATACGGCTAAAGGCTACGTTTTCTTTTCAATGGGGATCCGGTTGCGTGCAATCAGTTTCCAACGAGAATAATTGGTGATGTTCCTCCAACATTACGGCTTTTAGAACAGGGGGCGATTCCCAGATTTTGCTAAACACAATAGTAATTTCATTGATCTTCCTTAATTGAATCACCTTTCCCCCCAGAACATCAATTCCAAAGGCTCAAAGAATAAGTAACTATCCTGCATATGCTTCATTAAGACGTTGAGCAATTGTTATACTCTCTCAAATTGGAGTGGGAATTTTGCTTTCAAAGTCTATTTTAACATATAGCTTCCCCGTTTCAATGGCTAGTTTTATGCTAACGTATGCAAATGGAATTCGTTTTATACACCAATTCTCATTGGCATCTAACTATTTTATGAGGCTTCTTTACATCCCAATGTATATTACATTGTGACATTATTTGTTATTGTAACCTCATTCACATCTCATTCATTTAAGGGCTCTTCTCCATAAATGAATGTGACATTAACAATTATGAAGGTTGATGTAATTTACAAAAATAGGTGGAAAATCTACTCAAATTACCACAAAGAAATAATTAACACACGCCCAGATGACATTTGATAGTTTTATCAAATTCCTTAAGATGGACATTTTCAAGAAGCCATTTAAGTTGCACACAACGTTACAGTGCTGTTTTTCGTTTCAATTGACGTCTGCTTGTGAGGACCTCGTCCATCATTAGGACCGCCATCGGTCACCCGTAAATTCCGGAAAACTTTGACCAAGTTCCTTCAAGTTCAAATGGCCCGCTCTCAGTAGGTCTTTCCAGCTGTGTCAATAACTCGGTAGGCGTGAATTATACATTCCGTTATCTTCAACATCAAATTGTCATTAAATTATGCTCTTTCAACGATTTAAAAATGTTATATTTGCTTATAATTCAAATGTGAACTCGTTAAAAGCATGGATTACTTTTGTGAACATAATTCCGTTTTCGAAGCGTAAATTCTGCAATTTCTTATTTTGCAGGCTTGCTTTCAAATAAGGTCACTCAGAACAGTAGTCGTACATAATGTATGCTATCACTATATTGCCCTTCCAGATTACAGTTGATTCATTGAAGCATTATTTCAGAAACCTTCAAAGGCAATGGGTATTTTTATAAAACAAATAATAAGAATTTATAAAATTGATTCAGTATGACAACATTTTTCAATTTTCTCCCATTTTCGACTGTTGCGTTTCCATGTGTCAAACAAGAATCAATCTATATATTTGCTCAAAAATGGCTATAATTTGTATTCACAAAACAAGTACTTACAAAAATTGGGGTGCCGAAAAAATATTTTCGATGGGTCATTACTCGTACAAGAAAAATTATTCAGAACAAATTTAATATCGTTAACAAGTCAAGATTGGATTCGTATTCGGAGGAAATAAATTAACGAGATATGTTTTTCAGATGAAAGGATAAATATTTCCAATAGCCAATCTATGAAATCAGACTCATTTATTGATTATCATATAGTATTTACTATCTACTGTCGGCACCAGAAACCTACTAATTGGGTTTCATGCTAAAAAAATGTGATTTTTGAACACTAGAAAAGAATTGTTAACGGTCAATAGCCAAAGAACCCGGGGATCTTACTGAAATTACCAACTCTGGTTTTAAATGTATTTAAATTTGTTTTTCTTTTTCAGAGAAGTCGAAAGAAGGACAATTTAAATACTTGTTCGTCGTCATTTCTTGAGCATTAGAAGAGGAATATTTGTGATTTTGGTTTACATTTTTAGGACCTAACGGTAGGATCTAACGGTAGTCGGCGGTGGCTTTGGGGGTTATCCCTCATTTCCCGCCCTTCACACCTTTGTTCTTATCGCTCGATTTTCCCTTGCTTCGACCCACCTCGTCCACGGAGGGTGAATATTGCGTTTTGCTCGGTTCGGGTCATTAGTCCGTTGACAAAGGCAAGCGGAACCATGGGACGCCGAATATTGAAAGGGAGGAAGTTTAGCGATGGGGATTGAAAAGAAGAGATTGACTGAGAGGAAGTCGGGTGTTACGAAGTGGTGCAGGCAGGCGGCAAAGGGGGTGCGATGAGCTAATTGAGATTACAAAGATGGTGAGAGCGCCACTGGGTATAATATCGGCTTTGATAAACGTCCCTGTTGGGCAATAAAAAAACCGACGGAAGAATAGGGCGAACAACGGACAATTAGGCGGAAAATATTTTTTTTTAATATATTTTTTCTGAGAGTGGGAGAAAGGTGAAGAGGGATTATTTATTCAAGGAAGCGTTTTGAATATACTAGATTAATGAGATTTGAGTTCATTGGGCCATATATGTATATCCTTAGTTTACGAACCGTTTTCCATTTTTACATTTAGGCACATTTTTAGATTGACAATTCGATAGGAATTTGGATTGTTTCCTGATCCTATCTTTCATCTCTGCGTGTAAATTCCGCCAATGATATAGCGGAAATTACATTATTTCGCAGAAAATTAGGGTTCGTTTAATTACCCTTGAAAGGTTTAGTGATGGAGGGTTTTAATTCTTTAGGAAAAATCTCAAGGGTGTATTTCATATTTCAGGTGCCCCTTCTATGGCTGTGTTGTTCTGACGATCCATTTTGACTGGAAGCAAATGTACGAAAAAATTGGCTCATTCCATTATTATCACAAATCATAGGTTTATATTACAAAACAGCCATATGAAAGTACTTGCGTACATGTTATATAAATATTTATCCACAGTAAAATATTCTGGGATCGGTATATGATCATTGGGAAGTATAAACATGCACCGATACTCCGTATTGATGTGCAATATCTCAAATGCACCTTAGCTTAAAATATATTTTTACTAGGTATACATGCGTTTTAATTTCACCATTTTCACTAAATTTCTTCCATGTTCCATTAAAAATCAATTTGATCAATGCCATTGGCCATAAATTGCTCCATAATTTGGAAACAAAATCGTAATATTTCAAAAAACTACAAGAATAATCGATTCGTCAAAAAATGAAAACTTTAGAAAAATGAGTTTGTCAAAAACAGTTCAAAAATTTCAATTGATTTTCGAAATTATATATTATCTAAGGAAAAGAACGATATTGCTGAAACAAAAGTATTTTTTGAAATATTCCTTGTTTTCTTTGTAGTTATTCATTTGGAAAAGAAATACTGATTAAACTTATGCACTCAGAACGCAACAGCAAATATTTTGTTAAGTTCGAGTTTACATGGTTAATAATCTACAAATTTACTGTTGAATTTGATGTACCTAAGATTTTATTGCGTGAAACAAACGAACAATGAAATTTAAAAAAATTTAACACCGAAAGAAATAGTGAAGATAAAAATTCCTAATGCCATGTTTTTTCTTTGAGACACGTAATTAAATACGATTATGGTCCCAAGTATGATCTTATTAGAGGATATTCCCATAAGTACCCGGTCTGACCTTGAGATGGAGGTAGTTGTTTGAAAACTATCATTTTATTAGAAATTATGCAATCTACAAAACTTATGTTTCAAGTTTGAAGACGCCACGTTGTGAGTGAGTCTGCCCCTACGTTTACAACAGTAAAATGTTGGGTCGTAGAGATTAAACGAGGCCGTGTGAGCTGTCAAGACGAGCATCGAATTGGTCGACCAAATGAGGAAACCAATCCAGAAAGAGTGAAGAAAATCTACAAAGTGATACTGGATGACCGTCGACCGAAAATGCGCGTGCTAGAAGACATAGTAGCCATTTTCATGAGTGCAGAATATTGCATATTAACATAAAATTTCGACATAAGAAAACTGTGCAAGATGGGTGCCGGGTTTGCTCCCACTCGAGAAAAACCAGTGTCGTGAAGACGTTTCAATTAAGTGTTTAGCAAAGAGTCGCAGTAACAAAGCAGAATTTTTTCGCCCTTTCATAACCATGGATGAAACATGGGTCCATTACTTCCCACCCGAGACAAAAGAACAACCAAAACAATTTATTCAAAAGGAAGAGCCGGCTCCAAAGAAGACGAAGATTGTTGCATTTGTAAGCAAGGTCTTGTGGTCGATTTTTTGGGATACGCCTGGGATAATAGTCTCGAGTATCTTGATAAAGGAAAAACTATTAACGACTAGTACGAGTACTACTATTGTGCGAACTTGTTGCAACGTTTTGAGCGAAGAAATCGAGCAAAATCGGCTGTATTTGGCTAAGTAGAATGTTATTATTCATCAAGACAATGCACCAGTTTACAAATCCGTTATTGCATTGGCCAAAATTAATGAATTAAACTTTGAGTTGCTACCTCATGCCAGATTTAGTCCCTTCGGATTATTTTCTGCTCACAGAGGTGAAAAAATGGCTCGGAATTCAAATATTTTCCAATCGTGAAGAAGTGATGTCGGCAGCTAATGGTTGTTTTGAGGAGCAAGAGAATTCTAATTATTAACAGGGTATCGAACGTATTGAACATCGCTGGGAAAAGTGTATTTTGCTGAAAGGATATTGTGTTGAAAAATAAATACATTTTTTCTAAAATTTTGTTTTTTCTTTGTTTGCTCGGGTACTTCTGGGACCACCGTCGTATATCGAAATTTGACGATATTTTTCCACAGAAAAAATGTAACTTTGTAGTATTTTGGTGTGGAAAATTCATTTCTGTCGTGGTAAAAATGGAAAAATTATCCTCAGTAACACAATTTCAGGGTTTCTATGGAGTTATTTGCAATTGATTTATGGTACCCTCAAGCCTAATCTCATCGTGCTTCTTTTTCACATTGGGTTATATCAATCGCTTGATCGTTTGTTTTATGAATTCGTTTAAGGAGTTTAAACTTCAAGATTATTTTACATTTTCCATTACATTTACACCAAATTGGCATTTGAACTTTTACAAACGCTTTTTTAAGAACTGTTGTTAAAATTCCAATAGCTATTATTATCTGAGCCTAAAGTACGCGAAACGACTATAGAGTATGTTTCATACTTGCATTAAGTCGGGATTGAGAAACATTTTAAGTTTAATTCCAAACCTCATTTGAAAATGAAAAATTTTATCGATGTTTACATAAAAGTGAAACGAATACGAAAGTGAAACATAAACTCTTTCACGGAGGAGGAGGTATGTTTATCGAAGCCAAAGCCATGCGAGGGAAAATTCCTTTTTTATTACTAAAGGATTTTTTCAGCTCACTCTTGGCTTTGTCATTTCTTTAAAGAATATGAAAAAATAATTCCCTCACAAGTTTGATTTCACTTTTCTATCCTGATGTGAATTTCTTAGTAACCGATTGCAAATCAAGACGCTTCGTGCAAACAATCCATTGTGATGATGATTACAGTTCTCGTTGCATATGCCATTAAGGTAAAAGTAAATAAATTGGGCAGTAAATATTGGTCGAAAATACAAAAAAGGTCCCGTCCATTCTTTTTTGCTGAAGGAAAAAGCATGTGGCCAAAACAACTAAATCATTTTTGAAAATGTTAATTCTACGTGTGATATAGCTATTAAGCAAGGAGTTCAAGTGCATAATTAATAGATTGCAAAGGTTATCATGAAAAATATACGTTTGGGACTGCATGCCATCGCATCACGTCACTCTTGCGTGTCGCAAGCACTTAAGTGCAACCTGTTTAGCACCGTTGAAATAAAACCTCGAGTTAATGACTAACTTGAAGCACCCTTCAATGCATCAAGTTGCAGTAAGGTTACTGCTATCAAGATCTTGGCGTTGCTTAATAATGTGGGTCTAAAATGGAAATTGCAAGAAATTATTTATTCTCGAAAAACAATGAATGGATGAAATGAACTAATCATGCTATATTCCTATAATTTAATTATAATAAGGAAATTGGGTCAACGGAAAAGAAATAATTTGACAGTTTTCGGTCCTCTCCAGCTACGACATACTACGACTATGATAAATATATTTTTTCTTGAAATGTATTGGGAAACATCAAATTAAGGTGTAAATATATGCTAGGACGCACTTATATATTTATATATCTGAAAAAATTAGTATATAGAAAAATCCTTGTATATAATTCCATGTGAATGAATATGTGTTCGCCGTATGGCGGGATTTCGTGTTCGAATTTGTGTGTGTATATAAAAATAGCGGGTTGCGGTGGTCTAGTGGGTAGCGCGTTGGACTACTGACCGGAAGGTCCCGGGTTCGATTCCCGGGCAAGGCACTCTGGGCACCTGCAGCTTCACCCAAGCTAGTTGATTTTTCTGGTACCAGATCTTCCTGGGAAACCATAACCGGCACAGAGAAAGGAACTGGCCCCCCCTATATGTGTGAATATTCACACGCTGTCGGGCTTGGTACATGGGTGAGCCCTACCATCACCTACTAAACCGACCTTCGGGTTTATTACTGTGTTTTATATATATATATATATATATATATATATATATATATATATATATATATATATAAATACACAAACTAATAAGTGATACGTTGGACTCAGAAAACCAAGTAAATAAGTTTAACTTATAAATGTACGTTTCTATTCAGAGTGGTTGGAATATTAGCGTATAAAAATGTCCAAAATAAATCCCGTTGTATTATTAAAGGCTTCATAGATATGTCGCAAATTGGGATTTAAACCGGCAAAAATATTAAGAGTTCGACACGTTTTCTCAAAGATAAACTCGAGGAGAGATTTAATGAATATGCATAACCAATCTTGGAAATAACTTCATTAATTTTCTTTTCAATCGCTCTGTACAGCGTCCCCATTCCGGGCCGCGGAGTCTGTCATCGCTGATAAGTGAATTACTCGAGATCTAGTTAGGATATGTGGAGGAAAATAAAAGAGTTGGCCCTGGAAAAATCTCATTTGATGAACTGAAAAACCCCGACTGTACTTTTGAGGGTAGAGAGTGAAAAAATGTTATTGCAACGAGATGAGGCCCACTCTAAGTAGTATTTGTATAAATCAATTTGAAATATATTTTTGCTTCTTATTGAGGACATTCTCAATAGTAAGTGAGATTTAAACCTTGATTTATAAAAATATAACCGCCTTGGTTAATACAAAAATTTGCTAAAATTGTTATATCTTGATCAAAATTTAAGAACTTACTTTATCCTCATAAATATTATTTGACGCATTTTCATTATTAAAATTTCAATTAGTCGCTGTGAAGATTAAATCATCGAAGAAACGAAATTTATTTACGAAATTTCATATCGGAATTATTAAAACTATGCACGGTTTCTTCTATGCTAAAATAGCATAAAAATATAAACATAAAAATTAATTTATAATGAATAAAAGAGTAAAAAAATATTGGTATGCATGGAATGCAGAATCCAATCTCTCGTATATGTGATCTCTCAAGGTGATGTTGCTCTGCTGTAAATAAACTGCGGTAAATGTTTACAATCATGAGGGTTTTCGTAACCATGCTCAATACTTGATTATATATAACAATTAATGTGTCGAATTAAGGAATACAAATACGAAGATATTCAGAGTGAAAACACCTGTGTTTTTGATAGTAAATGTAAGCCGCGTTCAGTAATAAATTTGTCAGTGAAAAAGCAATATGTTCGAGAAATTTGTTATTTTTACAAGATTTTATTGGGGAATCATAATATGTTTGGGGACAACTATCTCGTACATATAGTATTCGTAAAGCTGTGGTCGTGAAAAACTTTCATGCCATTTTAGGAGAGCTATTCTAAACCATATTTAAGAGATTTGAATGAATATCGTCAGGATGTCGTTCGTTTGTTCCATTTCTCAATTTGTGGGTAATTTAAGGAGAAACTAAAGTCACTCCAACCTTGATTACGAGTAAACAGTTCTTCGTATCCTAATTTACATTATGTAGGCTGAAGCCTACATAATCTACATACCAAAATAGAACCTACATTTTACATACCAAAATAGAACACTTCAAGCCAGGTACTCTTATGATATATTACTTGAAGCTTATTTCTATTCTAGCCTTTCTGCTTTGAGAAATTTATAATACGAAACTAATGGACATTAATGGTTATCTAACCTGTAAGGATTCAGCTGGTAAAATATTTATCACAGTGTAAAACTATGAAGAAGGAAAAAAACATTTGAAGGATAAAATTACATCTTTTAACTATGACCAAAGATAGGTGAGAAATAATTAGTATGAGACTGACGAAAAATAGGATTTAAACATCTAAGCAACAATAGTACGAAAGTTACCCTAATATCTCCCCTGTTCTAAGGACTCTCACTTGTCTTGGGTTGCCTTCTTTCAAAGAAAATTCATTTGCTGACTTATTACCAGACAAGGGCCTAAGGTTTCTCACATGCACATTGTTACATATACACCTGTACACTAAAAATGATATTGAACGTTTTTATAGTCACTTTGAAACATGTTCTAGGATATATTTTTAATGTGTTATTGTTAAATTGGGTAATCTTTGCTCCAGTAAGTTTGAACTAAGTGTTTCGTTATACTACATGTATATTACGGTTGAACTTATTAAAATTGAACTAATATTTTAAAAGTAAAAGTTATAAATTCCAATCATGGGAAATCATAAACTAAAATCCCCATATTCAGTCTCAGATATTAGATATCAGACATGCATCTTTTGAGGTTTTCAATTAAAAAATGGTCCAAGATTACATAGCTTTTAGTTTAAGTAACGATAATTAGTATTTTGAAAACTTATATTATGATTGTATACAAATTTCCTTCTGAACCGACTCAAGCATTTTACCCAACCCTATAAATTCACTGGACTTCTAATAATATACGTCTATGCATATATTAATAACATATATACAATTACGTATATATATACATTTATACATTTATTATAACAATTCTTGTATGTCTAGAATAATAAGAAGTCTTGTCTTACCTTGTGTGTGCGTATATACATACACACAAACACATCAATTATCACAAAAAAATTCGCCGATCAGCTTATAATATTACGAGTTTGAAATGCATAGAAATTATCGCTCGTATACCAACCAAAATCAACACTGAAGAATTTACACGTACCAAACCTTGTCCTAGCTTCTGGCAAAGCAATTATTATCTCAGATGCCTAATCACTACCCATGCTCATTTAGGGTACAACGGGGCAATCCTTTACGCGACCCGCTTTTTCGATCGACGAGAGAAAGGACGTGACCTTACCTCAGGCGTGCGTCGCTCTTCTCGCGCGGCGTCTCGGATACCCGCGCATCTTCAAGGACGGCAGCGGGAGACGCGGGCACTTCTCCCGCATCTACAGCCGGCCGCCGGCGGTGGTGTCGCTGAACTCCGACCGCGGCCTAGTCAATGTCTGGGGAAAATGGAGCTGATAGGTCGTTACGCCGTCGGCAAGCGAACCCTGACGAGTATCTTCCAGACTCCCTCCCGCTTGAGATCAGTCTGATAAGGAGAGGTCCAATAGAGTTCTGGACGATCTACCGTGAGAATGCGCGATGAGGAAATGGATCACTAAGTGGTACGATCACGAGTCGGACGATGGGGAGAGAAAGAGGACAATGATGCCAGGCGACGTGGATAACAGCGGAGCGAAGGTGCCGAGCACGTTTTCGGGTAAATTTAAGGTCAACGCAAGAGTCTCCAAAGGTAAAGAGATGAGGATTGCGGCAGCGAGCGGATATTAGTCCGAGTGAGTGCGGGAAGGTTGGAGGTAGGAGGGAAATTCAAACGGAATGTGAGCACGGGGGGGGGGGGAGAGGGGGTTAGATGACACGAAGGTTGGAAAATGTGTTGATACTATGAGGTGAGACGGTATGGGGAAATTGTTACTGGGTCAATATAGCCCATTGGTTCAATCACGAACGTACGTCGGGTGAGAACGGTCGAGGGGAACAGAGTGGGGAAAAGGTGATTTGAAACGACGTGCGTGGTTTCGAAAGTCGACAACGACGGATTTAACGTGGAGGATGAGTAAGCCCTTCGTACTTTTTCATAAACCTAAGGCCCGATTGCACTGAAACGAGCATATGGAGGTCATCCGAATGTTCTTGGGATCTTGTCGCAGTGTGATAGCGGACGCAAACCCAAGTTTATCGCGGTGATGATACAAAATTTGGGTTAAGGTCGGGGTCTAAGTGGGAGGGAAGGTGTTGTAGGTTCTGAAAGGGAATAAGGTGTGTAGGAGAAAAGGAAGATATACGAGTTGGAGGTTGTGGAAAGGAAGAAAATGTAAAACGGGGGAAAAATGGGGAGAGTGGCACCTTATAATAAAAAAAATACTCGTGGACGAAGTTAGGTTGGAGGGGAAGGAGAGAGATTTGCAGGAGTAGACGAAGGAACCCCGGGCTGGATATTGGAAATGGATCTTTCCCTCCTGAATTTTAGTGTGACGGGGTAACGTTCTGTCGCATGGATATTGGGGGTGTCGAAGACAAGAGGGGGGAGGAGAGTGGGAGAGAATTTTCGTCGGTCCTTGGGTAAAGGAATGCTTGTGCGAAGGTATTAGGAAAGAGGAGACGGTATCGAGGAAGGAGATAGAGACTGACGAATTGGGAAAGAAAACTTCACAGTTCAAACGAGATATAGGAGAAGCGAGAGAACGTGAATGCAGTATCTCGAAAAGAGAGACGGAAGAAGGAGAGGAGAGAATAGGGAGTCGAGAAGTCCCTCGCTCCTTAGCGAGAGCTGGCGGTAATGTTAGGAGGAAGACGATTTTCTCAGATTTGAGCTAGGTATTCGTAGACCGGAAAGAGAGAGAATAGAGCCAGCCTCATATAGATATACGCTGATTAAGTATATACCCTCGTATATACAGTGCATGTATTTTTTATCCCTCTTTTGTATATTTTCCGTCCCTTTGCCCTACGGAGGGCGTGCGTGGGCGTCTTGAGACAGCGATGGAAAAAGACAGATCTCTATATGTGTCCCCAAATATTCCGCCGGAAACAAAGCGCTGCCTACACAGCCCCACTTTCTTCTTTCCGTCACACGGGGTCCACTGGGAGATTCCCCTCTGCCACGTCTCTCTCTCACTAAACCCCCCTGTTGGCCCTCGGCCCCTCCCTCCCTTCGAGAGACCTCCCTACCCCCGGGACTCCTTTCCTCTTATTCTCCTTTTATTTAGTTTTATTCCGCGTTATTTCCCTCTCCGCTCCTCCCGTCCTACTTCATCCTCACTTCACCAAACATCCCATCCCTCTACTAGAGAAACAGAACCCCCTTCACTTCACAAGAAGAAGATGGTTGGGTAGAGAGCGCAGGTTAAGTAAAAATAGGGAAATAAGGGAGCTCTCTCTTCCACCTTCTCCCAAACTCACTTTGTCTCCTTGTATTTTTCTTCCACTAACTTTTTTTTCTCCCTTCCCCTATTACTTTTGCAATCCAAGCTCCTTTCCTTATGTTTTCGGTGCGAGAACAAAGTGAAAAAATAAATGACGGAGTGCGTCTCCTTTTTTTTACGTTGAGGTGAGATGCGCGTGCATGTGTGTTTTTTGGATGGTAGGAAATGAGGGCGGGCTCCGGAGTTGGGCGTTGGAAAAAGGGTTTGGTCAGGGATGTGGGAGGGTTGGGTGAAGACGAGGAAACCACACGAAGACGCTCCCGTTGTCAGAGAGCGATCATCCCTCACTTTCCCAACGGATCACGCGCGGGGGCCCCAGTGACAAGGACTATCGCTTCGGCGCCCCCTCCTCCGACCTTCCACGGAAATGGAGACGCCGAGTTGAAATAGATACGATAGGGCAGCCGAAGAAGCGGTGGGTGAGAATGGGAAGGGGAGGGATCCGGGGATAGTGAAGTCGTGGGGTTTAAAGGGTCTTGGAATGGTTTGTGCGGGAGGTAAAGGGGAGACAGGAGACGGAGGACTTGGGCGAGAGATGATGATGGGGTTTGGAGGAAAAGATGGATTTTAAAAGGATGTACGGATGACAACGGGAAGCAACGAGACGGATCTTGGAGGAAATAATTAGCGCGACGCGGTGAGCGTGCGCGACGTAAATTCAATAGCCTATCCTTACAAGAAAAATATTCAGTACAAAACACCCTCCTCCTCGTGTGCAGCACACGGGATAAATCGAGACAAAAGGGCCTGTCAAGTTCCCGATGCCGTCTCGATGGAATGTATGATAAAGAAAACTGGTCGCTTAAATTTCAACTGAAACAATGAGAATAAGGGGTTGGAGTAGAGGTGCGAATCTTTTAAAGTAAGAAAGGATAGTTGTGATGTTAGATTTCAAGACCGTCTGTAGACCGAGGATGATGGCAGAAATGAGACGGAAGAGTGTATGGAAATGGGAGATATTTGGGAAATGTTACGGAGATGAAAGCGGGAAGTATTGGTGATGAAGGATGAAGCAAAGTAATATTTCGTACTTCAACCCAAAATGCTGAATATGATAGATATAATAGACCCTGGTGTACCCGGAGCGTATGCTCGGAACACGATTTCACGATTTTTTCGGCTAAATTAAATTATTAAATGTTCGCTCCAACGCCTTACTCATAGATTCAACACGCCTTGAAACATTTACCCTCAAAGCCCCCTTATTTTTCGTCCCGCTTCTGGCCAGAAGTTTCTCAAGTTTTTCTTTCCACCCGATGAAGAGGATTGAATACAGAGAGAATCAGTGAGAACCGCGTTAATTTTTGACTCACGGCCTCAGGTTTTCCGCCCGGATTAGTGGTATCTTGTGAGGAAAAAGAAAACCAGATACGCGGTGGAAATATTAAAGAGGACCCCTTCCACCTTGCAAAATCCCTCGTAAACCCTCTCGGAGCATATATTTTCGCATTCCCGACGCGCAAATTTTTATTTCTCACGCGAAGGTTGGGGAACCAGGGGGAACGTGACGTGAGCAGAGTGGGCTTTGGGGGGAGGGGACGAAGGGCACGACGGGGACACTTGAAAATGAATGACCCCGGACGACGAATAGATTCGTGGAGGATGATGCAAAACGATGAAAAAAATGAAAGCACATAAACGTGCTCGTGTTTATAAAGAAGTCCTCCCTAACATCGCGACCAGTCTTTAGAGGATGGATGTCCCACAAATCCTATTTCGTGCGGGGGATAGATAGATAAGTCTTACGCCGTGGGCCTCCTCTCCTAGCGGGCGCGGATGTTTGGAGCAACGTGGGGAGATGGAAAGATGCGGACAAGGGTGAAAGATAGAGGAGGAATACGTGGCCTGGGAAAGGTGAAAAAAATCAAGGGTTACGAAGGAAAAAAGAGCTTGGAAGAAGCGAGTACCGTCTTCTCCCCTCCCTTACTTTTACCCCCCTCCCCCTCTCGGTCCCACAACCACAAGAGAGCCCCCTTTTGATCTCCTTGTGATAAGAAAAGAGAAGAAAACGAGTGAGTGCAGAGTGAACGGGGAGGAAAGGATATGCGCGGAGGGAAGGGTTTATATGGTTTATACATATATATACATATATATAATATGTATATAACTAAGTATAAATTTTTTCCTCACGAAGTACCAGACGCACGTAGTAGCCCCGGGCCACTTTCCTACCACGATTCTTCGCTCTTTCGCCCCTGGAGGAATATGCTGCCGAAAATGGGAGGGGTCTGGCTGAGGGGATGGAAGGGGGAGAGGGTGTGGGTTGGGCTTGAGAACTTCGCCGTGGGAGAGAGAGGAAAATTCTTGGCTATGAGCGAGGAGCGGGCAAGATAAGGCCTGGGGTATACTCAACACCTCGCACAAAAGCGGGAATGAGGGGTAGGTTGATGGCGAAGAGGTCGGGGGAATGGTCGGATATTTCTCCAAGCGAGTAAAGGATGCGAGAGGGAGGGAGAGGGATTGTGGGTTATCGCGGGAAGGGAAGGGAGCAGGGAACTGCACGGTGGAGAGGAGGAAATCGGCGGACTTGTGAAAGAGGAACTGCGGGAAATAAGCGCGGAGACTCGGTAAATGACAGGTCCCCTAGGCTGGGATTGAAATAACGACGTAGGTGTGATAAGGATAGGGTAAGGGAATATGGAAGGAGGAGTTGGTTTGGAGTGAACGGCTTGGACTGTCGGTTCCGCTGGTGGCTCTAATCAGTCACTCCTTCCTCCTCACTTTCCTCTCCTCCCTATGACTTCAAAGAGCGACTCTCTTCAATTTCCACACGACACGGCAACTCCCCCGTCCCTTTGGACGAACATCACGAGCGTTTGATGGGAAGTTATTATGTCCCATCATAATCCATTCTTCCAATCTTCTTCGACGCCCTTTTTAATTCATAACGCCCGTAGTTACTCGGGGGCACTGTGAAAGATCAGCACGTCTCGAAGAACTTTATTCTCTTCTTTCCATACCTCCGTCTGCTGCGATTACCCTATTTGAAATTCGACAGAGGATGGAAAATAGGAAATCCAACAAGAGTCAATCGTTCACCCGGTCGATTCCTAAAAACACTTCATCTATGCTACCTCTCTTCTCCTTTATGCCGGTCTCCCACCTGTCCTACCTGGGGGTCGAAGTGGTCTCATGCTCAAGAGATTCTGCGGAAAAATTACCCGCGTAGCTAAAATAAATAGTACCTTTTGAGCGTCTCAATTGAACGAAGTGGATTGTTTCTTTTCGCCCACTCAGTACAGGTGATAAGAAATTCCTCGGGACCTCCGCGAATTCGATCGAGAACTGTAATTAAGGGAATTCGGAGTGCTCTCAGCTAAAGGGATTCGTCCGGGATAGACCTTCAGCCGACGAGTAGTTCAGAATGGGGTGCACCAAAATAAGAAGAGAAAAACACGTGGAGGGAGAATACGAGGGTAGAATGTTTGTATGAATGGGACAGAGGAGAAAACGATGGTAAACACTGGAGAGAGGGAAAAGTCCGCCCAACAGGTCAGACACTGGCAGGAGGAGCTGATGGCACCGTTCCAAAGTGAGTGCAGAAGGGAGGGGTTTATGCAGGGAACACGCCCCTTTCCGAACGTTTAACCTCACTTAGAGGAAGAGTATATTTCATTGCCCCTCCCGGTCCTACTCTGACCACTTTCTTCTCTCCCTAGACCTTCCCTTATAACAATCCTCCCACTCTCAGATCATTTGCTGCTCTCAGTTGATCTGGCGAGGTAGTTCCGCCCAGTTAGGTGCACGACACGTTTTTTTCATAGGCGTAGTCATGAAAAGTTCGAGAATATCCTGTAGAAATATTTTCCTTCCACCCTCCCTTCTCCGGAATTGTCTCTTGAAATGCCAGTCCACGCACGGTCACACGCACTCCCGGTTTCCCCTCTCGCCTCCTCTCTTTGGGTCTTCTTCCGACTGAACCCCCGGAAAATTTGTTTTCCCTCAGGTTCTCTCACCTCTTCTTTCCACCGCCCCGCGGGGCACACGTCCGAGGGAGGTCGGCCTCCTCCGCCGCCGACCGGTGTAGCCCTAGCGGCGGCAACACCTTCCCCGCGTCCGAGAGCGCTCGGTTCCCTCCGATGAAATCGAGTCGCCGGGGCTGAGTGGTGTGTGTTCGAGTGGGTTAAGGGCGAGCCAGCCAGCCGCCAGTCGAAAGGGGCCCGTCTCTCTCTCTCTCTAGCTCGCTTTCACGTACTGTACCCGGAGCCTCTCTCTCACGTCTCTGCCGCGCGGACCTCGCCCCTCTCTCTGCCGCTCATCCACCAAAACCCTGTGACTGCTCTCCTCCAAAGTTCCCTCCCCGCCGTTCCCCCTCCTCGCACTTTGCCCCTCCCAAGTCCCGCCAGTGGAGCGGCGCAGTCGGCTCTCCGCGTGTCGACGCGCGGGAGTACTCGCCCCCTCCTCCCGGCTCCAACACCCCTCGCCCCCTCACAATATCCGCTTCCCTTCCTATCTCCCCCGTCCCTTTTCCCATCCTTCCCATCTATCCATCTTTCCCACGCGAGTCCCTCCTCTCCTGAACCCCCGCTTCCTCCCACCACCCTCGTATTCTATCCCAGCTCGCCCTTGAAGGTCTCCACCCATTTCCTCAGGGTGTCTCCCTCGATTTCTTTTTTTCCCATTGCGACTCCTGGAACTCACCACTGAAATGATTTTCAGTTAAAAATGCCAAACGTGCGAAGTACAAAGATTTTACTAAGTCCTCTACCCAGGAGCATGTAAGTATTAAGGCCATTCTAGTAGTATATGTAATTAACCCCCTGAGGGGAGATACTTTTCGGACAGTTCCATCTTTAGAATCATCGTCATGGGTAGTTAAGCCGAGGATTGATAGACCATGGCCTGGGATTAGTAAACTGAGGTTTGCGACAGCGGTTCATTCTGCGTGTTTCATGTTGCTTACCTATTTTTTCATCTCTTTATATTTTCCTGAACTGACGCCTCACGTTCTCCTCTTCTCAAAATTTATCCTTTACCCTTCTCTCTAGCTTTTGTTTTTCTAAATTTCATTTGGTTTTGGTATTCAGCTTACTACCATTTATCAGGTTTTTTAATTATTTCCTATCCTCTTCTTCTTGTAAGTTTCCTTCACAGGGTTCCATGTACAACATGAAAACATGAGATACATTTTTACTAATAATTTTATTAGGACGCAACAAGTGTAATGGTAACGTATTTAGTCAATGCAAGCGAATTGAAAAACAGGAACATCAACATTTAGATCCAGACACAAAAGGCGTAAACTGAATGAAGCGAACGGATGAAATTAACATTGAGGGGGACTTGTAACTGCTTGTAACGAAAAAATTAGATGGGAGATTTTTCATTCAAATGAGTATCTCCACAGCCTAAAAATTAGAGTCAGATTGATCGCGCAAAAATTCTGCCTCAGTAACTTCATGAACAGAGGAAAAATGCATTGTGTTCTTCATTTAATGGGAAAATATTATTTAGGACGAATAAAAAACATGGGACAAGGAAACAGATATACATGGAAGGAATTGCACATGTTGATAACATATAATTGAGGTTTTGACCATATTTAGTTAATTTACAAAAATATGTTTTTGAATTAATCATGCACTTGTTTTACACTGCGCTATTAGCAGCTCTCCCAATGTCGTCTTATTGACCATTTTCGACTTCATTTTATTTCCTGGCACTTGGGTTTCCTATTACCTGTAGAAGTAGTAGATTATGGGGATCGAAATCTAAGGTCATCTGCACCATTAAGGATGGATGAGAATTGAGGAAGGGTAGAGAGAAGCCCGGCGTTGGCATAGGGCTACTTTTAACGAATAGCCCCAAGTGGTCCGCAGTTTAACATGCCATCTGACTGACAGCGTACTCTAAACGTACACTAAAAGCGCTCTCCACAAAGCGCCTCAAGTAGAAATCTGGATAGCACCGAAATAAATCTCCCGTCTCCAGGATTCGAATCCGGGCCCTTTTGGCTGTGAAGCCTGTAAGCTAGCCACCGCACCATCTCGTTATTCCGTCTATTACGTATTTCACGTAAATATCTCATCACATTACGAGAGCCAGGAAAATTTAGGAACGAGATAGCAGTCATAAAACTAGGTTTGACTGATAGCAAGAAATTTACACTGGGACGGGTTTTTAAACCACAGAAATTGTCCGAAATCCTGTCTGGCCTGGCTAATATGGCGTTTCGGCAGTGAAAGGGAAACAGCTGGAAGATCCCCAACGCATCATAAGAGAGTTTTGAATAACGTTTAATTGAAATGAGAGCAATAACCATGTGACCGATATTTATTGCTCAAAATCATTGCAGGAATACATTCCCAAAGTTATGGTGCGAAGTTGACACACTTTTCGTATAGACGATCTCAAAAACGCCATTTTATAAATCGCTCCTTTTTCATTTGACGAGAAGGGAGGCCCTAGTAAGACGTGCATTCTACTCTCCAAAATTGGACGCAGTACCCTTCTTCACGTGGCCGCCGCAACTTTTGTGAATCCATTCGCTCAGAATTCCAAGTTTCCTCATCCCCTCTGCGCCGCACTGCATGCGCGCGTTGAGAAATTTCGAATTGTGCTCTTCATAACTGTCTTCCCCGGCGTCGAAACGTGCTATTCAGAAACTTACTCGGCAGTCTGAGTAGAATGCTTGTGGATGGATATGTGATCGAGCCAGTGAAGTTTGAGCTGCGGAATTGGCTGGCTCATATGTTTTTCATATTATTGTGTGCGCGCTGTCTTCTGTCACAAGAGAAATCAAGGGTTTTCGTTTGGCAGCATCTGTGTAACGCATCATCTCTGCCCACGTCTTCTGGCGAATTGCAGCTCTTAGAGAAGAATCGAGGACATTTTCGCCATTGTGAAGGTTGGTGTGAAATCAATTGTAATCGTTCCGCTAATATTTTCAGCAAAGTTTCTAGTTCAATCAAATTATGCAATCTAGAAATATTTCTCTCTCCTATTATTAGTAGTGGTTATTTTTTTAAATAAATAAATGTTCTCCACTGTAAATAAGGTTTAAGGTTCATTACGTTTTACCAGATGCAAAGTTTCATTGAGATTGGATGACCAGTGGGGAGTACTAGTTATCAATAGGCATATGATGATGAGAAATGATTACCGATCTTTAAATGAGCCTCGAGGAAAGGAATGGTGGGATCGAACCCAATCATTCGATCAAAGAACCTTCCGTCAGGTATGCAGGAACCTCGGTATAAAAGCAGGTGGAACCCCCGCCCGAGGCCCGTTTTTAACCTGACGCTGTCCGCTGTCCGCTTGCCTTGCGACTCGACTACCTCCACTGACGCATTCACCCTTGAATCTCCCAAGGTTTAGCGGTCAGTGGGGCAGAGAAGTAGCGGAAAGGGATAGGTGAAACTGGGAGGATGGGAAGTAGCGGCATTGGAATTGAGAGAAGATAGGTGAAGAGGTGTTCGGGCATAGACCGAAAATATGGGTGGAGTCGTCGGTCAAAGCACGGCAGAGTGTGGTCATTAGGACACAGATTGGAAGGGGTCCGTCCCATTTTTACACCGACGCGACTCTTATGAGAGAGAGGATTAGTGAAAGTTTTTACATGGTTTCCATGTATAATCGAATCGAGCGAACCAAAAAAATAAAAATCGTCCAGCAATCGACATACCGATGACCCTTCGGATGTTCTTGGGAACAAATTCATTTGGTAAATAGGTTGGAAATCTAGCTAGGTATTTCCAAAGAGCAATCACGATTAATAGGAAAGTTTGCAAGGACTTCTCTTGTGTTCGTTTGACAAGTAGCTATCGAATTGTTTTGAACATTTAAATATAAATATTGGTGTGAAAATTCCAAAGAAATATTTATGCGTTACTATTTAATTTCGGATAATTTTCGTGAAAGAAAAATAAATTGCTATTCCCAATGATTTTATTGATAATAACGGATTTTTCTCCCCAATTAATATTCGCTTTACACGAAAATAAACAAAATATAGGGTAAAATTATGAGAGCTTTGCTTTCATAAATTAATATACACATTAAAGCGTATAAATGACATTTAATCGCTAAAGTATCAAGCATTTACTTCCCTAAACTTAAACGCTTTCAGAACGTATTTACTGTAATAGAATGTTGTACCGCACATGTTGAGTACGGTTTAATTTATCATAATGGCCAACTCAAAATGTGGATTCAATAAATATTCAATATAAAATTAGTAATTTTATAGAGACGCCTGTTCTAGCGAATTGAAACACTTTAATATTAAAGTGTAAAGCGAACAATGCACTCCCATCTTTTTAGACTATGTCTTCTAAAGTAAAATTGTCATGTAGCACACCCTAACAAGCAAGCTGTATGCAGCTCAGTAAAGCGCAACCTTAATTCGCAAAATTTTTTGGGGCTACCATTATTGTCACCAATTTGGTGAGGACAAGTGTAAAAAATGATTCCAGGAAAATGAGGGCAGTTGGGACACAGATAAAGAAAAATTTAGAGTAAAAGCTGGGCAAGGTGATATTTTGCAATTTCCTTGAACTAGTTTAACTCTAAACGCATCTGCGCCTTTCATACGCTAGTCATTTATTTTGTCCATTCCTCACCAACGAAGGAGACTTAGTTACCACTGTGAAAACCCCTATCGTGTGTAGTCGCATCCATACAATCGTACAAGTTGCGCATGTCGGGATACGAGTATAGTGTCAGGTCCATTTCTCTTCATGGTATCCTTTGAATTGCGCTCAAAATTAAGAACTTATTTTCTGCCCAACATTTCTCAACACAGATTTATTTTTCCCCACTCCTGTCATTAATTGGAAGTTTGACAAATCGGGCTTTTGGTCTGCACACTTCGCTATCGTTTCTCTTAGATAATATCGATTTTCATTGATCGCGTAACGATAACTAATTTTCAATAGGACTGTAAGATAAAAGAAAATATAGTATTAGATTACTCTGTTCTTAATTATTATTCAGCATAATTTGAAGTAAAACTCAACCATCTACTAAACCTAATTTCTCAAGAATTAGAAGTATTATTTGTGGCTACATTAATTCTTCCCTTCCATTTCACTCGTATTAACAAACCACTACCTTTGGAAGTCGTTAAGATAACCGTCACAGAGGATCACCCAATACAATGGTGGGGTTTATTTCGTCATTTGAATGTGCCTGGTTAGCAAATTTGTTTGGTTGATTTCTGGATCCTTCTTTAAAGGCTTGTAAAATAAAAATTATATGAAAACATATAAGAACAGGAAAACTATTAAATAAACCTGCTATTATTAGAGGGAGAGGGAAACCAGTTTAAAGAGAGTGTATATTGTTATTTTATGGTATACATTGTCTTTGAACTATCATGCTTAGACATAGAAAGAGACATGCCGTAGTTGGGGATTACTAAGGTCATTGAAACTTGATTGTGAGGTAGAAAGCGTATTGAATAAATTGAAATCAAATTAGGCCATTGGAGTTGGCAACATCCCTGCGGAACTACTTCAAGATATAGGAAAATATTGTAGGAGAAATTATTATGGAATAAATGGAACCATATGATCGAGGAATTTAATCGGGAGCTTATCTTAAAATAATGGTACTTCATAAAACTAAAAAGGAAATCGCCCATACATGAAGACTATATAACAATAGTTTGTTCGCTTTTCGCGTTGTTTGTTTGTTTCGCATGCAGCTATGGGGTAATCAATAAGTGAATGGAGAGGAGGACGAATGGTTATTTAAGAAATAATCAGAGTAGGTTGAGGAAAGGGAGAAAACTGCGTGATACCATTGCAGTAATGAGGTCATTAATTGGGAAGAACTGTGTGAAATACAAACGGGATGTATTTTTTTTCGTACGTAGAATGTATCCTATTGGGTATATTGGGCCTAAACCATTTATTAATGGCAGAACATAGGAGCATACTTGAGAAAAAGGTGACTTGTTCACAACCTGTGCATGTCTCAGACTGCTCAAGTGCAAGTGGCGAATGTGCAGTCGGGATGGCTAATCTTAATGAGAGGAGTAACACAATGGAGTTCATTATCACCCGTGATTTTCAAATTACCTATCGAGGAAATGGTATAAGAGGATTGATATGAGAGGTACGAAAAACTGGGGATAATTTATGAAATCAGCCTAGATCAAGATTCAGTAATACATCATCAAATTGGTAAAAGTGTTGCCGAGCGCATTCAAAAGCCAGTGGAAAATGTTTGAGTGGAAAATCAATATGAAAAACAGAGCTAATTAGGACTTTGAGAAAGAGTAAGGATAAAGTTATTAATCGTTTAAATCGAATTGCAAAAGCTAGAGCTGATGGACTCTTGTTCTCAAAAAACCTAACAAGATAGTGTTTTGGACCAAGGTTGTCAAAGAAAGAGGAACATAAAAAGAAGAAATACGCAGAGCAAAGTGATTTCCACTAAGACGAGGGAAATGATGAAAGAAGTAGAGTAGAAGAAAGAAAGGACTCATTGTATCAAGAAGATAGATATAGATTTGTGGATCTTGAAATGTGGGTGTGGAGAAGGGTAGGAAAGTTTGAATTGGACAGAAAGGAAAACAAACAAAGAAATATTTGGCATGGCGGAGATAGAGAGAAAATTATTGAGAGAAAGGCAATGGAGACACGAAATGTGGATGCAAAGAATTTTAATTGGCAATGTCATCCTGAAAGCTGACAGTGGGGAGCATATTAGGCAAGCTGGAATGGCGTAGGAAGGATAGGCATACTCGTATCAAATAGAATGTTGGGGGAAATAAAATGTGCCTAAATGAAGAAGGGTTTATTGTATTATCTGATATGTGGTTGTGTTTTGTTAGGAAAGGAAAATAAATGCATTACTGTTTAGTCTTTTTTTTCAAAAACTAAATTAAACGGTAGAGTTCAAAAGAAATAATAAATATTATTTTTTTCAGATTACATTGATAACATATGCAATTTTATATCCAGGAAATAGGTAATTTCTCCTGTTATAACATAAGCAATTTTGCAACTGCTCTTCATTTAACTAATGTAAACAGTGTTAAGAAGTAGTTATAGATAATTATAAATTCCACGTGTATGCAATTCTAGCCTCGGTAACTTGTTTAAAATACTCGTTTAAGATATTTGATGAACACAAGATCGACACAAGACAATATCATAGTATTTCTCATTTATTAAAATATATCATTCCCTAATTGTACATAAGTAACTAATTGCACACACAGCTTGCAAATTTAACCTTAAGTATGTGATAGTATTAATATAAATTTTACAATAAAACACACTATATACACACAGGATCTTCACGTAGTCCGAGGAGGACGAGTTGAAAGTGGGCTCACGGAACTTGGAACCCAAGATGTACCATACTCTCATGAATCCCTCTCCGTCTTAAGATTATTTAGGCTCCCGCAGATTCCTTATAGTCTTGTCTTGACAGAATTCATCCGAAGGCATTCACCAGATTTAAGGATCACAGTGAAGCGACGGAAAGTTTGCCGTCAGACGACACAACGCTACCGCACGGGACGCCGA
This sequence comes from Hetaerina titia, assembly GCA_037158775.1. NCBI lineage: Eukaryota > Metazoa > Arthropoda > Insecta > Odonata > Calopterygidae > Hetaerina > Hetaerina titia. The sequence goes on along the minus strand of CM073771.1, from coordinate 89,356,879 downwards.
CGTCAAAAACTTCGCCTTAGCGTAATATTTTAGCGTACGTCTTGGTGACGTATTCCAGAGCCTTGTGGTCGAAATTTTCCTCTTACTCTCAAGTCTTCCAAGTTTCTTCCTTATCCTTTCACTTCGGGGCTGTCCGTTGACACTTTAGCGCTTAAAATCTTCCTCTGACGCGAGTCCCTTCCTGGAGAACGAAAGGATATCAAGGTTTCTGCGAAGCTTATTATGTATAGCTGAACTTTTCAAAGTGTTTCTTCTTTGATGATCCAAATGAATTACTCTGGCCTTTCGTCATTCATTCATTTAATGAAAGATAATCCATAAAACGTCGTGGGGAAAAATGCAAAACATATCGCGCAATGAGAAAGGAAAATTTAGCATGATTTCGATTGTTATTAATCAGGGTTGGTAATTCGTAGGCTGGAAATGAAAACACCAGCTCTAATGATTCAATCTCATTCTAGAAAATTTAATAACTCAAATTTTATATCACCAACTACACTAAAAGTGTTATGGATTAGTTCGATACTTCAACAAATCTATCGTGAAAAGTTTTATGTATCTTCTTTGCCATCCACTCGGCATAGTTTATCCTAATTTCGAGTAAGTATCAGAAAATGAAAAATAATTAAAAACCGCGTAGTTTTAGGCTTAACTTTGTAGGAACTTTCCATACTGTAGAGAGATAATAATTAACAGTTTTGATTTCCACCATAGCATTTTAATTCATTCGACCCGGGTTTCGACATTTCGTGTCATCTTCAGGTGAAAGCTACAAGCATGTTGGGAAATATATACTCTTCTTGATAAGAGGAAGGAGGGGAATTTGAGGGGTAAGGTGTTTTTAGTGTTAGCTGGAAATAGAGACTGAATGGCTTGTTGAACCACCTTTTCGTACATATAGAAACTTGTCGTTGCAATGCTATTGCAATGAATGAAAGGCACACCACGGTAGATTAAATCTGTTACAAAGGTATCTTTTAAGGAATTTCACTTGAGACGATGAAAATGTAAATTTCAAAACATTTGGAAAATTATAGTAAATTGTTATTGAGTGGATAACTTCAGGGATTGCTTTTCTCCTCACGTTATTATACCGATTTAAGCATAAAGTTCATGCGCAAAATTTAGAAAAGCATGTGTTTTTTAATGGAATTTTCCCTCTATTGGCCAATTTCTTTGTTCCCTCTCTGCAAGCTCGTGCATCGGGTTGCTCGTTATAGCGATACATTAAATAAATTAAATTCGTGGCCAATATTGCGTGTGATGTTTGCTAGTATGTTGTGAATTAGGCTTTGTATAATATTGTTCCAGGATTAATTACGGATGGCGCTTTGGGCATCCTCATAAATTCAAGATTTGAGTTCACGGCTACCAGAAATTTCTGAGAAGAAAGGATTTGCATAAAACTTCAATTCTACCGCAAATTCGTGAAATGCACACACTGCCGCCAATGCGACTTGGCAATTATCTCTATCTTGCCTTTCTCATTGAACACTGCGGTTTCAGAAATTCATTAAATAAGAATAGCTGATGTTAATATATTTACATATTTATCTCTTGTGTGGCACTCTTGTAAAAGGGTTTGCAGCGCTCTCTTAACAATTAACCCATTTTATAAATTATACTTTCACATGCTCTTAGTACTTATATTTGAATTGATAATGTCGCAGTATCATAAAATGACTAGTAAATAAATTAGTACCAAAATATTGAGTCACTCTTTTCAACTAAGTTGGAGTTATGATTGCTTCATGATTGGTCAGCATTTAAATTAACCGAGGAAAATTGTTCGTAGATAAACCTTATTTATCTGCCAGGGCTGAATGCCTTATACTTTGTCAATGGACAAAAGACAAACATTATTGATCTATTTTTATTGAACAGAATTTTTTAAAAATTCTTTGAACCGAATTAAGAATGGGTAAGTTTAAGGCTTTATTATCGGTAGAAGATATAGATTCGCCTGAAGTCAAATAGAAAAAGTATCTACAATCAAAATATAAACAGTATGTATATTGGGGCTTGAAGGTAATCGGGCTAATGAGCAATTCTTTTATCTACTGAAATGAATCGGAATGATGAATAAATCGGTAACCGTAGAATGCACAAATTAAATGCACAATAATGAGGAGTATGATTACCATCCCTTTTGTAGTAAGTATGAAGCTTAATAGAAAAACCAGAATAGGATATTTGCATAAAACATGATTTAATTATACGAATGATTATCAACAGTTGGCGATTAATTTAGCACAGTATTACTTCAAAAGTTGTTAAATGCAAACTTTAAATTTCCCTCAAGTAAATCGTAGCCTACTAATGGAGAATGTAAATAACTTTTTTGTCATGAATATGAATACATTCCGGATTTTAAATTGGTAAACAGCTCAAGGACTATTAATTATTATTTGATGTTACCAAAATACTCTATTATATCTACACTAATAAAAATTTACTCCAATATTAATTATATTGAGAGACATAGGCATTGTAATATTAAGATATTTTCTATATTGATAGTTTAATTCCTAATTTACCGAGAAATGGCTGCCCAAAAATTAAATCCAAATTGGAAAAGTGCAAATGTGGCTTCGTGAAATCATTGCCACAAAAATACCTAATAGCAGAAAAATAATAGGAAATAGCAAACAGCAGTTAGAGTCTACCTCTAATAATATAACACGCCAAGCTCTTAAATCTCAAATAAGTATCAACCTTTTAACCGTCCATAGCGTTCCGAAAAGTGAAAAAGAAGTCAGAGATGCATAATAATTTTAAAATAGGAGATATTTTAGTAATTTTTCGCATAATTTTGTCTCACGTTAATGCATATTGTTTTAAGTCACTTACCAGCTGGAAACTTCTAAATGCAGTTCTTTCAATACGCATCTAAAACTGTACAGTTAAGGGCCATTTATTTTTCGAAATTTTACCAGAAAGAAAATTAAGAGTGAACTTCTACAGGATAATTTTTCTCTCACTCTCCCTTGCTCATTTAGTCTTCGTACTATGCACCGTGGAGTAGGGATGTTAAGACAAGACTCGTAAAAACTCTGATATGGAGCGTAGCTATGTACGGCGCGGAAACGTGGTCACTGAAGTAGGAGGATAGACGTAGATTGGAGGCTTTTGAAATGTGGGTGTGGAGAAGAATGGAGAAGGTGAAATGGACCGAAAGGAAAACAAATGAGGAAGTACTGAAGATGGTGGGTGAGGAGAGGGGTTTGTTGAGAGAAATCCTTTGGAGGCAGGAAAAATGGATGAAAGGCGTATTAAGTGGTAGTGGAATGTTGAAGAAGGTAATAGAGGGGAGGATGTTGGGCAAGCGGGGAAAGGGCAGGAACAGGATAGGGATGTGAACGGGATAAAGGGAGGAAGGAAGTACGCGGATATGTAGATTAGGTTGCTGGATTGGGTTTTGTTTTGAGTCACAAAATGTTTATTTGATAGTTGTGTCCATCCAAAAACCTACCTTAACCGGTAGATTACCTAATAATAACTATGCATCGAAGAGCGGGCATCCATCCTCCACCCTGCTGTACGCATGGGCGCCATTTCGCGCCTTCTACCGCCAATTCGCATCCGCACTGTTTACAAAGGGTGGATGGGGGATGAGGTTTAGTTGGCTATTTGGGAAGGTCTGTGGTCGGGATCTTGGCCGGCTGAAGGATCATCTGTGTGTCTCTACTTCCAAACGCCCCCAGGTCTCGAGGCAGGCATTGAGGGTGGATGGGGAGACGGGTGGGAGAATATCCACGTGGTGTAGTGCACGCCGGGACGGCCGGCGGTCATCAAAGAAAGGCCTGTGCGGAGCCGTCGGGGGAGGAGAAGGGGTGGAGGAGCCTCATGATGAAAGGCAATGGGGGCAGGAGGGGGAGGGGATTGAGGGTGGATCTGGAGATCTGGTGTAATCGCGGAGGATGTGGTGCAGAGGGTCTACGTACTGTGCACACACGACCACACGCGCTCACACACAAAGCCCACGCATACAACCACGCCCGACGGCGCCATTTGGTCCGCCCGAGTAGGTTGGATGCGTCCGCCCGGCTGGTCCGAGCCACGGGGCGCCAGCCACTCTGAGCCGGTTGGTTCCCCTTGAGAATGGCCGGTGGCTTCCGCGCGCGGTGCTCGAGAGAGCTCCTGGGGGAGTATTAGGTCCCTTTCTCCCGCTGCTTCTTTTGCCCCCTTGCGTCCGCGGCTGCGAAGGCAGTCAACTCACACGTGTTCGCAGTCAGCATCTCGGTATGGGGAGTCGGGGGAATGCAGACCAAACGACCCAAACTTCGTCGAATTTAAAGCCACTCGGGAATCTTCCGTATACTCTTAATTACGTTGTGGCATAAAATTAGCAAAACAGGTTAGAGCCAATCCTGTTTAACAGTCTGTTTTGAAATACATTTATTTGAGTTGAGATGGGGTAGTGCGTCTGACTCATATTTAGACATACAGTATAACTTATTTGTATAAAAAGTACTGTCATGAAAGAGCTGACAGTTCTACAAAGCATCCAATCATTTTCTGATCATTATTTGAAAATTTGATTTACTTTTTCCATGCAAATTTTTCAGTTCCTCAGGAAATTCAATTTTTACACTCAGGAAATTAATAACAGTTTTTTTTGCTTTTATACCCAATTGGAGGTTAATAAAATTTTTTAAATATAATTATGACATTTTTTAATAATTTAACGGATTTAAAAACAATTTAATATTCATTAAAATGGGCCAAGGGGGAAAACCCAAAAATATTAAAAAATGAACCAATATTATTTGAAATGATGTTGTTACTATTCGGGGTACCCAATATATTTGTGACGATAGGATAAAACCTCTAATCATTTCTAAGCAGGAGAATTAAAACTCGAAAACGAATTTGGTGTTGAATCTCGTGCGCCCAGAAAAGAATAAACTCTTTAACTTTCCTCGGTTTGTCTGTTGTGAGGTGAATACTGCAGTCTACGATAAAGGGTATTTAAGTTTTGTATGAGTGGCGCAAAGTGCCAAATGTCTTCCTAAAGACATCGCTTCCCCAGTCTGTTCTAAAAACCCCAGGCGTTTATGGTTAAGTTCGAACTGCGCCCAAGTTATAAAGTCCCCTGTTTTTTTCGGGAAAACTATTTACACCAAATGCTAAAACTTCGGTCCCTTTTCCATACATAATATCTCTGTAGTCGCTCATATTTCTCCTAGTGTTGATGCCATGATTTCATTTTCGCCGGGGATGGAACTGTCACATCACGTTCGACTTTTTTAAGCTGTTGAACCCAAGAACAAATATCTTACATTTAAAACATTATCACCGCACATATCGGTGATTTCATGAAGAAATTAGACAGGTATTAAGCGTCTACAACAAAGAAAAAAGTGATTACACACATTTTGGACACCAAAAGACTAATGTCAAACATTTTTGAGTGCAATTATATTCTAATTTATACACGCCATGTCACTCAAAATAATAATTTCATCTTTCCATGATAATAAATGAGCTAAAATGTATGGTATTTATGGTATAAACTTGGTTGTGTGTTTAATTGCCGGTTTAAAGTACTTCCCCGGGCTTTAAGTTAATTGGGTTGTTCGGCCATTACTCGGAACCTCTGTAATATCCAATCTGGGTTCCTGGAAAAGAATAATGAGAAGGCGGAACATCATCTTGTAAATGCTGATTTCACACTTTTACATTGTCTTAAAATAATCCTTAGGGAATATATTAGGAGTAACCTTAGAATATTTAACATAAGCAGTAATTCATATTTCCGCTAGCACATACAACATGAATTTAGGCTTAGTTGAGATAGTTAAGTGCGAGGTTTTTCATTTCTAGGTTTGGCACGAAAAGCACTATTCAACTTCGTTTAAACACTTTTTGTGCCAATTTAATCAACAAAGCCAGAATATACAAATTTGTATAATTTAACTTTAAAACAATCAGGTTGCATTTCGCTCCTGTTTTACCACCAGAGGTTAAAGGAAGGGAATTAAATCCCATGACGCTCAAACTGAGAAGTTTAGCTTAAGTTTCTATGCAAATATATATCATGGGTGATTGCAAGGTGCTCCTCCGTGCGTTAAAGCGAGAAGGGAAATCTTTAGAGGGATGTACGAGTATACGATTCGAGGTCACTCGCTATCAGGTACCCTTCACTCGTGGTTTGCCATACTGGTGCATCGTTAAAGTCTTTCAGCGTGAGCCTCACGTATAATCCTCGTTTTACATGCTGGTATTGCCACCTCCTTCATCCCCATTATCACTGAAAATTATATGCTAATTACGACAAAAACAAAACCCTTTTACACCCGAGGCAGTAATTATGCGGCTCCAAACTACCAGTAAGCCTTGAGTGCATTTTATTGAATTAGCATGTACGCTAAAGGTTCAGGGTTAAGTAGGACCTTTGCGTATGGAAATAATTTATGACTATATTCAAATTATTCATGGAATATATGCTTTCATTTTTATTACAGCCATACTCTATTATATGAAATAATCAATATATAATGCACGTATCTCGTTCACAAAAAATGGCTAATATGTAACCATCAGCCTCTACCAGATATTTGAAAAATAGGAATAACAATATAATAATGTCTCTCACAAATGTTTGTCACATTGTAAAACATTTATACCACAAAAATATTCAATCTCCAAAGTCTGTAAACGGTAATGGTTGTTTTTGTCCAATTTTAATCTTACTAGTACCCCTATCTGAGGGAAATAGTTGGAGTAGTTTTTTGACAAAATGAATAATTGACGACAGTTGAAAACAATTAACTATCCATCGCCAGCATCGGTTAATACTTCAAATCCTCGAGCCAACTGACGAATAGGGAAAACCAAAAGCCCATATCTCTTTTTACTCCGTATCAATATTGGTTGAGTATCCAGAAACATCTACTTTATAAGTTTGTAAATTTTATCAATCCCTCTTCATTTCACTTTCACGTTACCAAAAGATTTAACACGTTTAGCAGGAAAGAGAAGCATTTATTTCGCCACTCTTCCTAATGCCCACTCTCAATCCTTTTTAGGTTGTTTCCGCTCAGACTTTTATTTTCCCTTAGGCTTGGTCCGAAGTCCTGCCGAAATTATTTATTCACGTTCATTGATGGGAGATGTTTTTCCCTGGATTCACTTGTGTATTGGTATAGGGAAAAGGTACGGTTTCTTGGTTTCCACGGTTTCCCGAATTCCGGGATTTTTTTCACCAACGGAAAGAGAGAGATGAAAAAAAAACTGTGGTTCTTCATTCAAATTGTATTCACATGGTCACATGCATGCTGTGAGGGAGAGAGAGTGTAGAAAGGGGATGCAGAGGAAGGGAGAAGTTTGGATAAGGGACCTATCCGCATCTCTTCTCCGTCCATTTTCCTCGTTTCGCTTTCCAGACTCTCCCCTACTAATTGATAAGCGTGCATATTGATTGCACCTCAAAACATTATCATCTGAGGGTGCTTCACTGAAGTGAAATTATTGACATATGAATTAATAATTTATGTGTAATAGCCGTGTTTTTTAACCTCTGCTTCTCATTCTGCCCATTGGTGTTTTGTATTTTTTACGTAGGAAATTACGTAAAAGCTTGGTTTATTTTTGAAATATTAGCATCTATCTATTTCCTGCTCACGTAAATATTAAAATACCTCCTCAAAAGTTAAGAAGTTTTCATTGATTTTTAGTGTAGTGATAGACTAATGGTGGATCAATTAGACGAGCTTGGCAACAGGTTTCGCTAGTTAGAAATCTAATTATATGAAATAAGGAGGTTTCTATGTTTAACTTATTATTTACAATAGGTACATAAGTGGAGGTCAGTGAACCAGCAATTTCAATTATTTCATCTCATGGATAAGTGAAGTTTTACTGGTATAAGCTTGTGGACCAAATTTAAATATGTTTGCATAAAAAAGATGGGTGTTAAGTTTTTGCAGGTAGTGAAGAAATGTGACTATGAGATTTTATGCTGCATCCATGATAACGTGACTAAAGTTGCTCTGAAATCGAAGTCACTGTCAACAAACGAAGTAAACTGCCTTTTGTATGCAGCGACACGCTCAAAATAAATTTACGTACATTTACAAGAAATCGATTCCCAAGGGGGGAAAGAAATTCTGTTTAAAAGAAACTTATTACTGAATATGGAATTAACAGTTATGGTTTGGAAAAGATATTTCTTGAGGTGATTTTTTAAAACTGGTTGTGTTTCCGAGAAGTGTGTTAAAATGTTCTTTCTCTTCAAAGATGAATATGTAGTTGATTCTGAACAAGAACAGAGAACATTCTATTATTTCAATATATGATTTCTTAAAGACTTCTTTGGATTCACGTATTAAGGTATTTAACTACGGGTTGCGCATTCATAGCTTCAATTATTATGTCTTTCTCCGCATTTATTGGTCCATACTCCCATGTAAGATATATATTTAATCATTAAATTGTTGTTAATTTTAAGGACTAAAAGTATATAATATAAAAATATAATTCATTATTCGGGGGCAAATGAATAAAAACCTCAACCTTGTTTTCATTGATATTAATGCGTTAACAAGTTTTAAGTGGTAAATTCCTTTAGTAACATTAACTTCCTAAGGTGAACATGATACCTGACTATTTATGTATCGCATCATTTTTACATTTTTTGTGAATTAGTTTGTTTTAAAATGATCTCAATGAATGGTATGATTCTGTTAAGATAAAAAAGTCCTCGGTAATTTATAAACGGAAATGAGGAATCTCCAAGCATGGGAGATGTATAAGAAAAAATATAAAAGAAAAGATACATGATAAGTGGCGTAGGTGAGTTCATAAAAATGATTACAATGGAGAGAGCGATTTAATTTGAAAAATATTAATACGTTGCCTAAAAGAAAGATATTATTCGCCTCAAAAGAGTAGAAAATGTAAACAAAATAATTCTAACTCGAATGGACGAAATGGCAAGTCAATGAAGAAATGAAAACTAAAGCGGACGTTTTTTGAGGCATAAAAACTTGAAACGGAGATTTTCCTGATGGGCCAAAAGTTTTGTTGTCACGGAATAAATAAATTTTCACCTGAATTCAAGGGTAAAAGGCTCAGTACGATCTCCATGACGTATTTACTCGGCGTGTGGTAGCTGTTGACGAATCCATTTACTACATTGCAAGAAAATGGGTGCTATTTCACCAACATTTTAAGTGATTTTTCAAGTTCATAATAATTAAATACAGGTCTCTTTCATGTTTATTAGGAAAGTCATACATTTCTATTGGTATTAGTTTTATTACGGATCTTGGCCTAAAATCTAATTTTTGTATGTTTATGTTTCAGTCAATTTTTCTTAGCTTCTCATTGTGGTCGCCATAAAAGGTTGCTATTAATTGTTTTCCCAGGCATGGACACTCAGAATTCGTATTTATTATTTATTTTTTGTGTTAACCCTAGAACAGGAACACTAAGTAGAAAATCATCCCAGACCGGTTTAATCTCGCGACAAAAAGAAACGGTTTACGTTCAAGAGCCCCTTCTTGGTCGATTTTCCCGGACCATTCAAACTTTTAGCCAAAACTATTTAGCTCCCTTGATTTTTTATCAAATGCCGAAATAAATGAGCCCTCATGGAACCCTCTAAGTCATACTGGCCCCGAGGTACGGGTCCTTGAAAATTAGAAGTGCTTTCTAACCCCGCCATCCCCCAATAGGTAAAAAAATAGCTGTGCCTTTCTGGGGTTAAATGCAATTTTTGGGTCTCTACATTAGTATTTTAATAATAATATAAAGTTACCTTTTCATCCATAAATCTTGTTTACGATAATTTTCAATTTGTCTACCGAACACAATTGAATCCCAAAAATCTACAACATCGCTAAAAGATCTGTCTAATTAACGACAATGTCATAATCGGTAAAAAACGTATTGTGATATTGCTATCAAAGAACTTGAGACAAAAAGTAATAGTAATATTATAAAAATGCCATGTATGAGATGTTCTGGTTTATATCTCAAGGGGAATAATTTTCCCTTAAAATAAAATAATTTCTCTCATTGCGGTTGACCCTAGAAATAAGTTTATACTCTCTAATTAAAACATGCCTTTGTATACTAATTCGTGAATTTAAGTTCAAATTTATTGAGCTAAAATTCTACAGCAATAAGTCGCTTCCTTTTTATAACATCTAGTGTTTTTTATTCCATGCGTTCTTTAATGCCATGCATTGAGTTATTCCATCAAAATGAAGAAATATATTTTGTTATTTACAAAGAAAAATTAGCGTTTAATACTCGTGTAACATGAGATTTATCAGAACATAGAAAAATGCCTAGATTTCCTGTCTTTTGTCATCCTATAAATTTGTTATCGTTTTTAGTTTGTTTAAGCAAGCAAATGTTTTAGGTTATAATGATTACATTAGATCTATACAAATGTTCTTCCAATGATTGTTTCGAGCAATGCAGCCGCTTTTATCATGGTGCATTTATTTAGATTTATTTGGTAACAATTGTAAATGACGGATTAAGTCTAGTTTCATACCTTTAATGATCTCCTACACGCGCGATAAGACCGGGACTAGGTATGCAAAAATCGAAAACCTGTCAATGGCCCAAATGTTATTTCACAGGATAATTCTCATTCATGGCAAGAGTATCCGTTTCTACGGTAATTAGCTCCTCTTTGGATTAGGAAAAATCAATATCGACACGTGTGTGCTTCCGAATGACCTGTGAATAGCGTGGAACTTCCAGAACGGGAAATTAGCGACTGGGCTAAAAAGTTTCCAATGAGTGGATAATCCTTATAATTCCATCCACAGGACGCTACCTTACGCACTCACAAACAGGCCATATGGGTGGGATGCCTTTCGAACACCCCCTCAGCTGCGATGCTCCTTGGCTATTTAGAGTTTCAGGGCACGGATCCACATAGCTTCAATTCCACCTCTCTCCCTCTTTCTCAATTCCCTTCCAGTGGGGAGTTAGATACGCTCTGAAGGTCAAGCCGTAATCATTCCTCCCTTCTGTTATGCCCTTCCCTTTTAACAGGAAAAGCACACGCCATGTGTATGCTGTTGAAGCTCCAATAGACATTTGCACTGCCGAAAGCCCTCTACACCCTTGTGTTCCCTTCTTCCCTCTATTTATCCGGACGTTCGTCTCCTCCGTTTCTCCCAACTCTTTACCCCCTTTTGTTTATCTCAAATTCTCAACTGAGCCAAGTTTTCTTCCGACACATTTTGGTGTCTTACTTTCCAACGCTCTCATCTCCTCTCCTTAAGAACTTCTCCTCGTTACGAACTTTTTGCATTCATGTGGCCTAGGGGGAAGGAGGGAGAATGTGAGGAAACATAACACGTGAAGCGTAACCCTTGCAGGAGGTTTTTGAATGGAAAGTACTACGACTCCTATTCATCATATACAGGAGATTTTTAAGTTTCACTTCTTTACAGAACCAGTCCATAGTCGACCAGCATAAAACATTTTAGAAATTGGCAGATGTGATTAATTATTTATTTTTAACTCTGAAAATTTAACGTATCCGTGCTTAATTACAAACTAATTTCGTCGGTAGATATAATTTCTAGAAAACATTTTCCATAAGGAGAAATTATCACTAATTTCGGACCAAATCGTGGTTTCTCCCTACTACCACTAAAAGGAAACTAAACTACAAGGATCCTTCCTGTTTAATTATGACCAAAATTATTTGTAGCAATTGTTTTTCATAATTTATTTGAAATTTCATTTTCTCCGTGTCAATTTCTCTTCCTAGAGCCATTAGGTTTTGTGGTGAAAGCAGTTATTGTCGAATTTGCTCTGAAATTTTGAGAAACAATGCGTTATCAAAATTAAGCTAATGCCATTGTGTAATTTTTTTGAAAGAGGAATTTGACTCCATTATTCTTAATTTTAAAAAATATCTTACTTAAAAAGACAAAAATCACAGCGAAGTGTTATTACACTTATGGTACCTATTAGCAAATTTTAAGTCATTTTTGCACGCGGGGAATGATTTTTAGGAGAAAGATATAGCAAAAGCCACTCCAGCAAAATATAAACGTCGACTACAGGATGGTGGTCACGAAAAGCCGACAAGTCGAGAGAAAAATGATCGGCTAGAGTACACCAACCTTAACGTTGAATTACTGAAAAAAATAATGTTACATCTACGAGGGTAGGCTAAAATGTAATGCACACATACTTTTAGAGTGCGGACAAAAACAATAGCAAGATCGGACGAAAAGTACAATTCTTAAGTTTCAAATCATAGATTAATTTTTGAACATAGTTACCGTTGGGCTAACACATTTCTCCCTACGTCTAACAAGTTTTTTCATTCCGTCACTGAAATATTCTTCCAAATTATCTCGAACCCAGGACTTAACAGCTGTCTTCATCTCATCGTCCGTGGTGTAATAATTACCTTGAGGTGTCTCTTGAGTTGAGTAAAAAAATAAAAATAAGAGGATCGGGGGAATAAGGAGGGTGTGGAATCGGTTCAAATTTCAGGGTTCGCAGAGCCTCTCCAGTTGCGCGCGAGGTGTGTGGCGGAGCGTTATTATTTTGCAAGATTATTTGCGCCAGGCTACCTGTAACATGACAACATTCTTCCTTGGATATTCCAATATGGTTTGCAATACGGTTTTGTGTGATTCGCTGGTATTTTGAATTAAATTTTCGACGAGTTTGCATTTTTGATCATCTTTGGCAATGATCGGGCGTCCGCTGCGTGTGTCATTAACAATTATGACTTTAAAGGGTCGCAACCACGAAATTTTTCTACCCATCGATTAAAAGTAGATCTATCAACAGTATCGTCACCATTAGCAGCCTTCAAATGCACATGGAATCGAGGGGGAATGTTACTTCCACATGCCACCAGGAATGCTTCTGAAGGTAATTTTTTTGTGGTCTACAAGCATGTGTGCATTAGTTTTCAGCCTACCCTCGTATATCTATAAAAAAAACCCGAAAGCCGCGCAAGGGCACGTGGACAGGGGGTCTTGGTAGCTATCCGTAAATTAAAATAAGACTACATGCAAAACCAAATTGTGTTACCTATACACAAATAGTAGTTTGTTCATACACTCGATTAAACTTAATTACATAAAAGAAAAAAACTAACATGCAACAATATTTAATAACAGGATACATACATTCAAATCATGCCGTGAAACTGTTTAAAAGATGGGTCTTTTAAATAAAAAGAATGCCATGCTTGTAGAAACATTCAAGATATCGACAAGTATGTACACTATCAATTTTAATTATCTCATATGCGATTAATGTCATATCTATTATGATGTCTAATGGCTCTAGGAAAGAACGACATTTAAATCTATCCCTCTTGCTAGTTAAAGATCATGTATCCTGCAATGGAATCTCGCTTGGAGCAAAGTAAACGTTTTGCATTTATCAGATCATGCAGCAGTTCAAGTAATAGCATAAACTTTAAGCATACCACATAGTATTGCATAAATGGAAATAAAAATGTAAAGAATTCCTGAATGATTTGATATAAATTTCAGCATTTGTTTTTTTTTTAATATTGGTAGTTTAAAAAAAGACATAAAAGCTAAGGAAAAATTATATAAAATTTACGATGAACGATGAAAGAAGAGTGATGATTGTTTTTTGTGCGATTTATTGAAGAAAACGCAACATTTCAATTACTGCACTAAAAATACTCTACTAAGGTAATATAACTCCATAGAAAACAAGAACCTCGTTTCTTATGGAATCTGTATACAGCGAAGCAGTTATATTATATTTCCCTACGGAGGAGCTTAAGTTTGGAAACCACAGAATGAAACCCTTTTCCTTGACTGCAGCGGGGACTTTCTACCTACAAGAGATTTGGTCTACATCCTGAAGTTATGAAATTTTCATCTTTTGTCCTGTCTTTCTTATACTATTCAAGCGTGCTGATAAATATGTAGTAGTTCTCACGGTGTGGTAGGGTTAGGGCCTTTTGCACCCCTTTGCCTTTCCCTTTGACTCGTTTCCTCAATAGACGGGGGACCACTGAATCCCTCACCGGTATCCCTTCATTTCCTCTCCCTTGCCCTTCGTCCTCTCGCGCTCAAAATGTACCAAAAGCTTTGAGTAGAAGTCTCGTATTATTACTTGGTCATCTGGAGTAAGAATGCATGCCTCGAGTGGTATGAAAGGTCTAAAGGCTTAGAAAGTGCGTGCTCAGTGTCTGAAGTCTTCATCGTGCAAACCTCAATTTTATCCTCAAGTTCGGGGTAATAATTCTCGGACTAATTTTATTAAATCATCATTATATCATATAATATTATAGTTCATTAAAATTACCACTTTCAAGTAATTCTTAGATTGCTCATTTTAATGAAAAATATGAAGCGAAAACAGAGTAAAATAGAAGTAAATAATTATTTTAATTGCGTTAATCTAACAATTGCTGAACAATGTATGTGAAATGTTTAGTTATTTTATCTGACTGTATATAAGTGAAAGAAGAAATAAATTATATTTTCATGTTTAACTTAAGGAATTGATTAATGATTTCACCAAAATAATATAACTTTAACTCTATAAAATAACCGAGGTTTGAAATTAACCATGTTTGCACAATACTTAAAGTTAATTATAGATTTCAGTGAATTAATGTGCTGTTCATGCTGTGTCACAATTCGTAATCAATATTGTTGTTGCAATTAAAACCACAATATTTTCTCAAGCGTTCGTCGTATTGTAGTCTGGTATTGCTTCGGGGCGTAAATTGTTTGTCACGTGAAAATAACAGTGCTGAAAATTCTATTAAATTTTCTGTCTATAAAATTGTATATTCAAAAACCGTGAAGAATATTCCGTTCATATCCTTAAATCGTACACATAATATTATTAATCACAAATACTAATTGTAAAAAAAATATTATTGTAATCACAAGGCCACCTAAACATTGCACTAATTTTGGGATTTCAAAAGCAATTGTTAAAAAATGCAATAAGGCTGCATTTTTTACATGAGTAAAACCATTCAATATGATGACATATGAATAAAGAAAGTAATATCCAATACCAAAATTAACCCCGATATTGTATGGGAGGATAAAAGAGTAGAGTATAACACGTGAAAGGGAAGCTTTCATTTATCAGGATTTTTCAGATTAAAAATTCAAACTTTTCGGAACAAATTAGGAGGTATGGGTTTCTTCTAATACCTTTCCATGACTACTTAGGACTTTTACGAAATATTACATTCACTTTTTTGTTTTTTTTTGTAATTTTTGTTTCTTTGTAAACGGTTGATGGCCATAGTTCCGAAAGATCGTATAATTTTTTGATAGATGTCCAACAAAAATATGCTCTTTTGTAGTTTCTATCACATTTTTCCTGAATTTATCTGAATTTCCCTTTCTTTTAGAATGTTTTTTTCCACAATTGAATATATTTGCTTACATTTTACGTATATCTTCGCAATAATAATTTCCTTAAGAAATATCCACTTCTCTTACATTTTTTTCTTGCTCTGAATCACTATCCTTGACTGTTTAAATTGTCCTGTTTCCCTTCCTGCTTTATCTCAAATATTCTCCTTTATCGTCTGCTGACTTTTCCTTTTTGTTCTCGTTCCCACGTCTGTCCCACTTCTTTTTATGACCCTGAGTAAAGCTACAGGCAGTCCTCGCGCGACGGACATACATACAAGGGATGGTTAATTGTGAATCGATCCAAAGACTGCCCAAACCCCATTCTTTTCGCTCAACAGGAGCCAAAGCACTCTCCGGAATAAGCTCTATATCTCATCCTGTGGATTGTTAAAGATTTGTGCAAGGATTCATGTGAAAAAACATTGGCAAGGCGGTTGAAAAGCCATCCTAGCTCAGCATTAGCAATTTGTGGTGCTGAAAGGAAAATCCAACGGTTTTATTTTGTTTTTAAGGCCTAAGTCATACTCTCAACGAATTGGTAATTGCGTGTAGACGCATTTTATTAATCATTTAATGTATTCTTATTTATATTTTTAATCAACTTTGGCTATTCTAGACTAGGGTATAAAAATAGGTCAAGTCATTGTATGTTACTCTTTTTCTTACCTGGAAACACTATATAAATGCGTTGGAAAGAACATGGAATAACCATTGTCCATAGCTATGAGCGTAATTAACAAAATGTAAAAATATGAATGTTGATTCTTGGAATATGTCCCAGTTTCTTAAGCATTTCACCTATAAATATAGAAAATTGTAATCGGTAGTATTATTATACCTAGGGTAAAAATAGTATTAACCCCTTAAATTTATTAGTTAAATTTGAATCTTTATTTATTTTATTTATTGAAGCTTTATTAGATTATTTTAATTGAAAGAAGTATGATAATTTTTTATTTCACATTTTATTAAGGAGAGATTTGATTAAATATCACAGATTAATTTACTTTAAATATGATCTTGAGTGGAATTGCTATTAATATAAATCGCTAAAATTTAAATCATGTTTATTTCAAATGAGATCTATAAGAGCAGAATTGAATATTTTCCACTAATTTTTTAATTATAATTTCTGTGAAGCTTACTTTACGTGGTTTTAAGTAAGATTGAAAATAATTTTTATAGATGTCTGGGTTGGCGACGTTTTTGCCGGAAAGCGCGTAAGCCTGTTGCTTTTATAAATATATATCTATAAACTCTGTTGCAACTCGTCTATAGTAATTGATTTAAGTACCTACGTTTGCCAAATTGTGTTAAATCATTTTTCAATGTTTCTATCAGCATAATACAAGCAGCGGTTTCCACTAAATTGTTATTATTTCCGCCTTGAATCTATCATTTGTAAAGGTGCACTATTTGAAATAGCAGTAAGCAGCCACCGAATACTAAATCTATCTGAAGCATGAAACCTATTAAAGAGATCTAAGACTTCGCTACTTATAAATAGGTATGAATACGCATTTGCCTTTTCGGAGAACTCCCGCATCGTATTTGCATGGATTGATAAATAATTATCAAATGTGATGAAGTTTACATGAAGAATGCTGTTGGTACCACTTAAATATTAACAAACATCCAATTTTCATTGACCAGAATGATAAATGTCCACATGTCAAGAATCTGAAATGTTAATTCTTTATGCTCATATTTCATGCAGAAAGCTTTAAGATTCCATTTGTAAGACACTGAATGTCAGAGAACGGTCGCAGGAGAGGACAAAAAAAGACCTTTTCAAATGCCGGCATTAATTACTTTTTTGCTGGGATAGCTTTAAACTGGGAAAGTATACACAACCCTTTGCAAGAACTTAGTATGGCTAAATATATGCCCGAGGAAAATCCTAAATATCGGAAATAGGAGAAGTAACGCCCCTGAAACTGTAAATAACAACGCCAATGATTTGAACACAGACGATATCACGTAATTCCCAAAGTAATTGTGGCGCATCTGTGTTACTCTTTGTTCACTTTTTTCATTAACAGATACTACTTTCTGTGCCATTTAACAGGGAACCAGACGGAAAAATTTATAACTTTGTGATTCAACTTTATCGTAGGTAATTTTAGAAGCCATCCTGCTCCGATTATAATAAGTAATTTGGGATCCTAAAAGCCTTCTGTAAATCTCCGATTTCTAAATAGAAATATAGTATTTCAGACAATAAAATTAATATAATATAATACTTAGGCTCTGTGTCATATTGATTGGTCGGTGCCGTACTCAGCGTTCCACGCAATTTATTAGATAAACTTGAGAGTGTTTAGAACTGCCATTGAGGAAAGTTTTTTTTATTGGGTAGTCGAAGGATTGGGAGGAAAACGTTTTTGTATAGCGGAATGACTGGTCAAAGCCCTTTTAACTTATTGAAATATTGCACTGCAATTAATGACATGGCACTATTCAATGGGGTGTACTAATCACCGCCCACGCTGTGTAAATTTAAAGTTTTCCCTCAGGGCAATTAATTAAATTTCCTAATAATTATTTTTGAACACGTATGATATAATTTGAGGGTAAACAATGCTTTTATTCGCAAATGAAGTGAAAAATATGACTTCTCTCGTATGTGGAGCTGCCATCGTTAGTTATAGGAGTAAAAATAAAACTTGCTGCCAATAGACTATTTTCTCTCCTTCCTACTTTTTTTCCCAAAAACCTCAAACCAAAAGCTATAATGACCTCAAAATGCTATTTGGGTGCGGAAAAACTGAACAGTACTGACTGAACTGAAAAAAGTAGAAGTCTTTCAGGCATATTTGAGCAGTGTTGGTATCGCATTTAGCCACAGTATAAAAAAATTGTCGCTATAAAAGTAACTATTTCTGCGAAAAAATATCCGATAAGTGAATTTCAAAGCAAAATTAGTAAGACTTTGTGACAATTACGATAACGTTATTACAGTGGTATATACATTTACGTTATGCCGCTGTCTATCCGCTGACCGCAACTAACCTCTCCTAAAATTATTTTCTCCTTTCAGTGTTAATTAAATAAAGTAATACGTTTTCTTTCAAGCACTAATATTTAAAATTTTACTTATTTTGGAGAAATAATTCTTTCTGAATTATATACGAGTATTTATACGTATTTACACCACAATCATAACGTCTTGAATTCAAATATCTTATGGCAAATTAATACATTTCCGTTCAGAAAATTAGTCATTCAAACTATTTTTGCTGCAAATCTTCTTCAAACTCTGGTGTTAATCAAACATACAAATATACCTGTATATCACGTAGCAATATGTACTTATTTGATGGCTTACCTGAAATTCCGTCCATATTTCACATTAGTATTGTCATTACCAAAAAAGATTTCTCTTGCTATCTTCCAATATCCGGCCGGCATCACTTCGCTTAACTCCAACCCCTGAGATCTTCGATAGGAAAAGAATTTCAGAATATTTCCTAAGGTTAAATAAAAAAAATTTGGAAGTGCTCTGATTATCCCTCTTCTCCCGGTAGAGATTAGATCGAAGGCGGATGTATTAGTATGCACATATTGAATCTCTCTCGGGAATCCTTAAAAAGAAAGAGTTGCGTCTTGTGCGGGGAAAATCGATTTCCTTGGAAAAATAAACTTTTTATCTGACTAAGAGAGGAAGAGAGAGAGAGAGAGAGAGAGAGGGAAAGGGAGAGAGAGAGAGATGGCGGTGCGGGTTGGGGTGGAAGGCAGCCGTGTTGAGTAGGACCACAGGTGGCGCTGACTGGCGCGAGAATGCCTTTGCAGAAAGGGAAAGCAGAAGGTGACGTCATTCAAAATTGGAGGCGGTGTTTAGGGCAAGGAGTGTGGCAAGGAATGTCAGGAGCCTACGAAAGGATCAAAAATGATTTTTAAGGAGGATTGGATCGGGAAAAGAAAAGGGTTGTTTTGGCAGTCGAAACTTAGAGAGACGGAGCGCGAGGGGTTTCTCCAGAGATTACCGAAAACAAATACAAATCTCATTTGTTAAGAGTATTCACTGTTTCCAGGAAGACAGAAGATTCTATCTCACCATTCTCATCCATCTACACCATTCATGGGCCATGGCCGATGAAAACTATCCTTACCATAATCTCTTTGATCTTATCCAGCCGTTGCGGTTATGAGGCCAGCGGCAGATAGGTACGGCGAGGTTGATTTCAGTCTCCAGGATGTCGAACCATTGGCATTCCTATGGAGTTCATTTCAAACTTGATATTTGCCTCCCTGTATTTCCAAGTAATATATAAACCAAGTCCATAAATAAAAATAACTGTCAAAATAGAAATCAAAGATTAATAGAAAAAACACATATTTGAATCAGCAATATACGTTGGCTTATAAACACATTTCATAATAATTTTCGTGTGTTTTTCAACAAAAATATTAACAATTGCGTCCGTAGGTTCATGAAGTTCAGCATTCAGTCCACTGCAACATATACACGTTCATCACCTGGTGGTGATCCCAGCATCACTAGCAAAATTCATTGATTAATAATTTATAGTATCCAGTTCATTGGCATAGCCAACAGGATCCAAGGTCTTAGAGTAGTTAAATTATTGATTTGAAATGAAACCCTACATCTACTTTTAATTGTATGCCTCATAAGTTTAAAAAACGATAAAATATGGTGGTATTTCATAGTAATCCTTTAATAAACGTTTTCCTTCAGCATATATTGGTATCTCTTTAAGAAAAATGTCCGATAACGCAATTACGTACATTTACGAGAGTAAAGTCACATTCCAACATCAACTGAGGAATATTGATATATTCTCGCTATATTTACTAGAAGTTAATGGGCCTGAATGACGGTTGACCGCTTGGACTGATCTTGTAGAAAAACCTTCGTCACAGACCAAAACCTTCGGAATGAACGTCTATATGCACCTGTTTGGAGCGTACATTACATATGCACACATACGAGGCCAGGAAGTTCAGGACGTTGAGGAAAACATATCGTGAATAGAGCTTAAGTTAGAGTTAACGAAACAAAAAACGAGTAAATAGAATGGGTGGAGAGGTGGGTTATAATCATGAGATTAAGAGTCAGGGGATGAAGTAAAGGGAGGGAATGGATGAAATTGGAGGGGATGTGTTGCGGAAAAGGTATAAAGGGAGGCTAGGGGAGTTTGGATAACATGGAGACAATGGGATAGGAGTGAGGGGGGAGAGTGAGAGTATTGATTCCTAGTGGCCCTTGAATAAGGAGCAAAATGGATTTAAAAAATAGATAAAGGCGTTATATTTTTGGAGGGAAAGTGAAGGTCTACCGCTCATGCCGCCCCTCTTATTCCGTTATTTCCGATTCCTCCTGCTCTTCACACCACCCCTGTATTTTCCAATCGTTTCCCCAACGGCTGCTCAACGAAAAAAGTGGGTGAAATAGTGAGAAGGGCAGATGTAGAAGATGTGAGCACAATGGAATGGTTGATAACAGATGGAATGATAATTGGATGAATTCCCAACTCGGAGTGGGAGGCAAGCGTGTTTGTGTCTTGTGCGGTATGTTGAACTCTCAGAAAAGTGGATCACTTTTTTCGGAAGGGATCCCAAGTGAATTTATACTTCTGTTGAAAGCCGTGTTAAAATTTTCCCCTTTTTTATAAAAATGTCTGCCACACTTAATTGTATATTAGGTATTTAATCGACGCATCGTAAGCCATGGATGAATTATTTTGCGATAAACTCCACCCTTCTATGCTGCAAAAAAGTAAAGTGCGAGTCTATATATATATATATATATATATATATATATAATTATTTGTGTTTTACAAAATAGACCTATATTGGTCATATTTGTGAATTTCTAGTTTGTAATCTAAATAGCATAATGAAACAAATATTTATCTGCGAAAAATGAATTGTTTAAATTTTTAATTTAATATAATACTAAAATATTTTTTATTTCTTTGTATTTTTAATGCTTAATATCATTCCAGAAATATGAAACATTTTTCCTACGCAATATTCCGCGCAAATTCTCTATTAGCTAATTCACGAAATTTTTAGAAATTTGAAATATGTCAATAAGCATTTCTAATTAAAATTAATTTTTCTAAATATACCGTAACTGGTAGATTACCTATAGTAATGCCAAATGCGTCTAACAGATAAATTAATTTCGGAATATGAAGGATTATCTGTCCCTTTACAATTTCTTCAAAATCGGCTCATATTACATAGCTCATTAGAATGCTAGGAAAGGAAATCAAGGGAAAGAATATTACTTTGATAATTTATTTAAATAAGAAAGTGATTATATTCATGACTTTTTACATTCTAATGCTACTAAACAACGGAAAGAAGTACTGTAATTTATTTATTTAAGGACTTTATCGGGGCGATATTAATATTTTATAGTCCCTTCTTCCACTTATTCCCTACATATTACATCAAAGTCATTTACAAACGAAGTCCAAGGTGGAGGAAAACCCATCTAGGCGGACATCTAACCCAAAACCGCTGGTCTGGCTGGGAAGCACGTTACTCCGCCGCCACCGAGTCCGGCGGTAATGAGAGGTGCCTTATGTACGATGCATATCGATCTACAGAATACACGCTTAAGAGTACCTTTTGATACTTTTTAATCTTAACGGACAAAATGCTTGTCTTTAACTGAACACCCAAATCTTTTCAAATATTAAGTTTCCGAATACTGGTTTGCCAACTGAATGACATTTACCATAATTTTCCCGTTATAAGAGTTTAATAAAATATCTAATTAATCATTGGGGCATATTTAGATTTGTCCTGGTTTATCCTCCAACTTTTTTTTCGCATTAAGATATAAACGTGATAGTCAAATAAATAGAGATATTGATGATACAGAGAAATATTCCAATATTTTTACCTAGTTTTTGATACGATAAGACTAATTAAGGGCCTTATTCCTGGCCCAACCCCTCAAAATCCATGTTTTTCAGAAGCCTAGGGTAAGGGAATGATATTATAAGGGAAAGAAAGCGGAAAATGTGAAATGTATACAGAATGAGACTGGGGGAGGAAAGAAGGCGGAAGAGAAGAGATAAGTCGGATAAGAAGGATGTTGAGAGGTTGATTGATGGCTGCGGCCTATTGAATTATGCAGGGGAAGCGAGAAAATATGCCAAGGAAATATATTCTTTGAAAGAAAAGTTGACCCTCGATGATGAACAGTGGTTTAGTTAGCTATAGAGTTCTCCACATACTAACTTAACTCTTCCCATATCGCTTCTTAATAGTATATCTATGTGCATTTCTTTAGAGTTTTGATTTATAATGATTTATAGACAACACGTTTATCTTAAGTGGTTTTATTTAACGCGAAAATTTATATGCTATGAATATATACTTATGAACAAATGAGTATATATTCTATCGATTAATAAATATTGCATTTTAAAGATAAACTTGAACGAAAATTAAGGATTCTGAGGGCGTACATCCTTAAATGTAGAATCGAATATAATAACGAAATTTGGGGAAAGAAATAGAAAGTTAGGTTAATTTAATTTTTAAATAATTCAAATGAAATTCCTTTCATTATTTCCACTGACATACATGTACATGCACATTTGAAAAGAAATACGATAATATCCTTAAAGAAGTTAAGCTATTTTAAAATCTGTAAATATTTGTTTCGAAGTATTTGGTCAATTCAGTGTCTGATTGAGATCATAATGAGAAGGCATTTAGTCTAACGAACGACTTTGAATGATTAATTTAAGCACAAAATATACTTCGTGGCTTCGGTGGAATTTTTATTGAGACACATACAAGAGACTATTTCAGGCGGTAATTTTTAGGTTGTATTTCAGTTGATACTTAACAATATAATTTTAAGCCTCTTACAGCTCTCATTCTATGAAAGTCATACGTATTTAATAGGGTGGAGTCGTATTCAATGCCCTACTGAGAAGGCCCGTTCTCATGCTTAGGAAGGTCGTATAAAGAAACGGAAAGGGAATTCCTTGAAATATTTTACAATCTAACACTTTATGAAAACGTTTCACAGCATTGATCGCAGGACGACAGCGTAAAATTTATTTACAAACCTAATGGCACAGAAAATATATTCCGCTCATTATGAATATTGTTCCCTCTTTTGAATACCTTTTTATCCAAGTTAATAGTCTTTCATACCAAGCTTATATTTAATAGAATGTCACAATTGATCTTGTGGCTACATGAATCGTATGAACATATATGCTAGCTCAGTTCCAAAATATTTTTTAATTGATAAAATAATCCCACAGCATAAGTCATTTTACTACAGTTATGATGAAGATAATTTTGGGAGTAATCTTTTGACATTAAAAGTTAAGAAAACCTCCGCATTATTATAGCATGTAATAGTAAATCACCGTCTCCCACTGATTTTTTCGTAAACTGCAAGAAAAATGATTTTGGTATGAATATTCGTCAGCAAAAGGTTCTCATGCAGATTACAATTTAAGGAAACACTGCATTTTCTAATAAAAGACTTTTGAAAATAATTTTTCTCTCAAATGCACCACGAATAATTTTTCAATTTCAAGCATAATTTAATGTTTTAATAAATGCATAAGCTACGTATTTTTATTTTGCATATTGAACGTTGAACGATTTAGTAAGAATCAATTTTATCTAAGTTAAGGAGATTATATTGATATCAAAATAAAGTATCACATCATTCTTAGGAAATGAAAATGATATAACTAGTTAAATATTGCTTTATGATGTTTAATGTTTTTCTATATATCAGTTCGTAATGCTTCATTTTTGTATACGAAGGGAATTTTTAAGTTCAGCTAGAAATAATATTGTGCTAATATACTGTAGAGTAGGGTTTTTAATAATGTACTCTATTCCTGTTTCATTTTCTCTGTAATAGTACATAACGTTTGAAAATGATAAAAATAACATAGAATGATTAAATGCTATATGAGAAAATTTTACGATTTAGGATATTTCAGTGTTTCCAAGTCTCAAGGGTTTCAAATCCAGATGATACAAGATATCAAGCAAACTACAATTCCTTTTTTCAGGGTTTCCAATAAAAGGAAAAAATAGAATATTTTGATGAAAAAAATCTCATTTTCCGTAGATTTTCATGGCTTCAAACTTGATCAGGAAGAAATTCCATAAAGGGCAAGGTTTACAAAAAATGTCCTAGTTTCGGTTTGTGCAGCGTGTGGTGACGTAAGGAAGAGAGTATTCCGCTCGCGAAAAAAAATAACGGGAGAATAAAATCTGGTGTTCCACGAGAAAAAACTGCAATTTTGAGGGAGTCTCCTTAATGGAAAAATTACTTGAGTTGTCCTTTGGAGCTGGCGGGCGTAGGGATTTCTTTTGAAGAGATTTTGTTCGAATTCGTTCTTTGGGCATGTGGACACGGTGGATAGGCATGACTAGTTTTATTCCTCTAAGGCAGTTCAGTATTCCGATTCAGACGTGGACGTCGTGTCCGTGATGTGATGCCATAAATTGAGGTCAAGAAATAAATTTCCAGACCGCGAGAGACAGAAACGTGCAGCTGCCATCACTGTAATATTTTCAGTGCTTGTTTGCTAGTTTATCGTGCTTCTTCACCTAAAAGCCATTTATTTGCGTTCTACAGTTATACAAATGCTTTTGTGAATGATTATCTCACTTGCTTTTGGTGAGGGCTCGTATTACTTCTAGGAATATAAATAATATATTATTCCAGACAGGATTTTCCAACGCATATGCGGGAAGTAGAGGGTGGTAAAATTTCCATTGATGTTAGGTCATGGATCAGGAAGTACTCGGTGTTGTGCAGTCTTTGATGCTCTCTTGTCTAGGTTTGTTGCACATAAATTCTTTGCAGGAACCGAGAAGTATATCTCTAAAATGAAACTTCGCGCTCTCATGTTTCCGTGTGATTGAAGATGTGGCTCTAACTTTCCGTCTTTCCTTCTGTGAATACAAAAAGAAGAAAAAACTTTGTTTAAATACCTTAGAATAAACTTTTTCCTCATTAGATGAAAAAATATTCTGGATCGGATTTTTTAATTCTCCAAATATAATTACTCGGCTTATTATTGGGATAAAAAATTCAGAATTTATTGAACTAAAAAAAAACAATCACCGCCAAACTTAAGATTTTTATTAACAATTAAACAATCTTTCTTTAAAAATTCTAAAAGAAAAAGCAGATGGAGGATAGTGTCATTCTCTCTTTCAGTAGCTTGATAATCAAGTTATAGGGACGATACTCAAGAAAAAAGCTAAAAACTGTTTTTATTCGCAAAGGTGACAACTGAAAAACATTATTATGAGAATAGTGTGCTTTTTTTATGAAACTTAAGAAGTGATGTCTTATTTTTGAAATTAATCTTAGTTGTAAACGCACTTTTATCAAAGCGTGTTTAATATTAAGTTTACCGGATCTTTGACTTAGCGTTTAATAATGAATTTTATTGACGAGCGTTTATAACGAAATTTATTATAACAAAGTTTGGCTCATTTATTATGCCTAGAAATCTTACAATGGGGTTTGATAAAAAATACTGTTTTGTAGATTTTTAAAAAACATTGCACATTTTTTCGCGTGAGAGTATAATATCCGAATCTCAGTGAACGTTGTCTTAATGATTACAATACAAAATATTGAAGTACAGATATAATTCGTTCTGTACAGGACCGTGACTGATTTTGACGCTTTGAAATTTTTGAATAGTAAACAGCAACTTAAACGGAGTACATGTAAATGCAACTCGCTGTCGCGGCATTTCCAAATGTTTACTTGAGTATTTAAGCTTTTCTATAACGATTATAATCAACTTAATGCACTATTTAGCATATATTTCCAATTTAGGTTCAATTTTAAATTCAATAAATTGAACTTAACTTAAACACTGCGTATTAAGAATCTACTAATTAATGTTGAACCTGGAAAAACAATTCACACTTAGAAGGATTATTAAGGATTGCATCTAAAAGACTCGGACTTAAAAAAGGGGAAAAATCACTCCAGAAGTATCTGAATAATAGGTTCATAATATATTATATAAAAAAATCAGCAATTCCAAAGGGCGAATTGATAATATTTCTCTCTTGATTTGACGAGTAAGACAAGTCAACCCCATTTCTCAGAGATGAAATAACGCTGACACAAGGAAGCAAATTTCTTAAACTTCATGGGAGAGGAAAGTTTGGGAAGATTTGAGAGGGAAGAAGATAGGAAGAAAAAATAAGTGAACAGCTAGCGAATTCCACTTCAAGCGAACGGAGTAATAGGAAGGTTGTTCGATGAATACGGACTTGGCTATGGATGCGTTTGACAACATATTTTGTCCCAAAGCGTTCATTTTTGGGGAAAAATGAAAGTATAGGAGAAACTGTTTTATATGTTGGTCCAGACGTTGAATATTTTTATACACCTTCACTTTTTTCCCCCAAAATCTATCAATCTCAATCTCGTTTTCACCAGGGACATGAATGCGTTCTCTGAATCGTGTTCTTTAGTATTTGCAGTTGCATGTCTACATTCACCGTGGAAAAGTTTCAAGATAGGGTTGAAGTTCACCCTGTAAATATATATGCATATAAGCTAAAGGCAAAAACATGCATTAAAACAACAAATTATCCTAAAAAATTAATGGAATATAGTATGGTTTGTCCTCCAGGATTTGGTTTAGCTTACTTTTAAGGGATGATGAAGATGAAATGCACCGCGAATGGAGAGGTATCTTACTATATATATTACAGTTACTGAATGATTTGGCTCTTTAGGTTGAAGAGTGAATGAATACTGATTATTTTTCCTTTCCTCCATAGTTTTTGATAATTACAAGTAACAGCTTTTGCGGAAAAAGGCATGAATAACGCTTTACAAATAGGTTACGTGAAAGATTTTTGACTGAAGAAGAGTAATATTTTATGGTATAAAAACAGTTTACCGGCATTACTCGCTTTATTCATAGCTTTTAAGCATTTCCTTTGTAATGATAAGGCAATATAATTAACTCCAGGGCATAATACATGCGCCCAATATGTATGAATTTCATCATAATAATGTTTAATAACGGTGCCAATGGACACAAAAGGGAAACCCAATACTTTCAGATCATAGCAATGACGATAGCCAGTTTTTTAATAAATACGTAAGCATAAATAGGCCAGTCCAACGTTTCATGTAAATGAAAGTCAGATTTCGCCTAATTTAGCATGATTTCAGGTACAATGAACATATATTCTTTTGGCAAATTGTTCAAAAATCTCTCATTGCAAAACATTCACATCTCTTCATATATCGGCTTGGTTAAGATCTGATTTTTTATGCATGTTATAATTTTTCCAAAACGCTTATCAAATTGAATAAATTTACATAAAGATAAATTAACGTTATTCAGATTTCTTTTAGTTTTTTCACAACCTTAAATCTTGAAATAAAATGATCACTATCATTTCTTTCGAAATTCAGTCCAAAACACTCATATTTGATTATGAATCCACCACCCAATTTCCAAGTAAGCAAGCTACTTCTCCCTTCCCATCGAACCCAAACTCAGTATTCATCTCGGATTGCTCAAAAATACGTCCGCTCGGATTCAGAAAAACTTAGAAGAAATAAACGCTCTATTCTTATCTTTCCTTTCTCATTTCAAACACTCACACTCTCTCTTTCCTCTCCCAACGCTTTGATGTGCGAATACAGATGAGAAGAAGGAAACGGAAGTTCATCTGAAACTCTGACGCTGGTGATTGAAAAGTTAGATCCTCGACCGTTTACACCATAATGCTTACAAATCGATAGACGAAGCTGAGAAGGGATTGATGGAGGTTCAAAGTCTTTTGTGGATGTTTCGTGTACCGTTGAAAGATTTTTGAAGTTACGCAAAAATTTGTGAGAGTGGGAGAAGGGAATGAAGGTGTAGTGGTAGGGTGGATTTTGTAAAAAAATGTCCATTTTCTGGGGTGGTGTAAAAAATACATAAATAACTAAATAGTTTGGTTTTTAAAATCACAAAAGGTGTTAACATTAATAACTTCTTATTTTCTGGTTATGCCCATTTCAACGTTTTTTTAAAAAAAGAAGATGCACTGGAAATTAAAGGAGATTGGTTTAAATTTCGGAGAGTTATAACAGCACTAAAGGAGAAATGTTTCTAGATTTATAATCAAGGGTTAATATTCCATTATTTATATATTTTTATAAACTCATATAAAAAGTATGGATAAATCTCACCTAATAATGCGTATAATAATACTTTTTGTACGGAATTTTTATACGAGGACTGACCAGAAAATAACGTTTCAACTTAGTGTGGCGGTGAGTCGGGCAAGAGCTACAATTTTGATGACTAAACGTCCCTGCACTCATTATGCATGCTGTGACAGTGTTCAGACTGTTTATTTCTAATTTGTTTACCATAAATTGTTAAAATGTGCGCTACAATAGAAAATATCTCGAGTTGTTAAGTGCGATCTGTGATTAGGTTCTTACTGGCAAATTACGACAAGCCAATTGTTATTCATAGACAGCTTTGTAACGTGTACGAAGACAGAATAATGAGTGAAGGCAGTTTGAGGCAGTAATGAATTCAGTTTCAAAATTACCACACCCTTGTTCACGACGAGGACCGCAGCGTTGACCTAATCTTGTGACAGAAGAACTAACGGTGAAAATTCACGAAAAAATTCGTGAAAATAGCCGATTTACGATTACGGATTTTATCCCGTAGAAACAGAACGTTTTGACATTTACGCAAAATTGTATGCAGGTGTAAATAAGTGGTTAATATGTAAGGCGGCAAATTTCTGGGTTTTTAAGGGTAAACTTTTCTTTACGTAATGCACTTCAAATCTAAAAAAGCTTATTAAAATATGTCTGGATAATTTTGGAACTATTAATGCTACCCAGGTATTTATTATATTTATAATTTAATCGCCGTTTCCTGATTTAGTGCTCAAGTTCAACAAAATTACATTAGTACGTTGATGAATATTAGTGGTTATGTCACCTTGGTTTTAATGTAACGTAATCAAATTTTATCATAAATGTTAAGGGATTTATGCCACGAAAATATTTTGGCCATATGTGATACGATTTCACAACTACATGGAGGTTTTTAAAACATGCTAGCACGGCTGTCTGGACGGTTGAAAACGGCTAAAAATAGCTGTGCGGCTAGAGAAATTGGGGTTACTCAACCGAAAGTTAAGCGAAAATAAATATATTTTTTCATATTATCCATCCTTAATATAACACTTTCTCGCGACGATTTTTCCAGAAATATACGAACTAAAACGTGTTTTAAGTATGTATTGTACAACATGGATATGCATTTGTGCGTACTAGGCATAATGATACTTTTAGGGAATATAACATATATGAATGAAGGCTAAAACTATATAGATAAAAAACCATAAACACAGTAATCAACCCGAAGGTCGGTTTAGTAGGTGATGGTAGAGCTCACCCATGTACCAAGCCCGACGGCGTGTGAATATTCACTCATCAGGGTAGGGGAGCCAGTTCCTTTCCCTGTGCCGGTTATGGTTTCCCAGGAAGATCTGGTACCCGAAAAATCAACTATCTTGGGTGGAGCTGCAGGTGCTCCTTGTTCCTTGCCCGGGAATCGAACCCGGGACACTCTGGTCAGCAGTCCAACGCTCTACCCGCTAGACCACCGTGACCCACACTATATAGATATGCATGATATTTTAAAATATTTATTTTGATTGATAATTTTCCAAGGAACCCGTGATTGTTTTAGTTGAAATGGAATTTGAATTGTTAATACGTGAGCTAAAGGTATTTTTTTCCTATGATTAATAATTCGTGTTTATTAGTTACGATATACACGAGCCTTTACAATTGCATGCGTGTTGCTTTAGACTTAATTTCAAAAATAATATATTTTCAAATTGTGTGTCATACATTTACTAATATTCGACAGTCTACTAAAACTATTGGAAGTATTTACAGATGTTGTAAATACAGAGTTGTAGGAATCATAGAGTAAAGACATTTAGATACAGGGTAAGTGTGAACAATGAGAATGCAATAAAAGATCACTAAAGGTAAGGGAATTATTAAGGAACTCAATGATTGACCATTCAAAAAATATCTTGGAGAGCTGCTATAAGCCAATAAGAAATATGATGATGGCGATCCAGTCTTTCTTTCATAAACGAGTATCGTACCGGAGTGGAGCATCTCCCAACGCAATATATTAATTTCTCCCGTGAATTCGACTAAGAAACTCAATACTCTTGGTTAAAATAACCCATACCCACACGCTCCTCCGTCTCGCGACTTATCGCTTCCTTTGCCCCCTTGGGACTGAGCTGAAAATCAGCCGGGTGACCTTCGAGTTTTCTTATCCAATTTCTTTAGAGTAGTGTGAAGGAGGAAGCTGAAAGAGGAAGAGAGAACCTCTGCTGGAAAAAGGCTTCCATCGTTGATATTGGAAACGTTTTAGTAGTAAATTTTTTCCACGCCCAGGGCAGAGCACAAAATTTTCACTCTCTCTAATGCGCACGCGCCATGGCCATTCGTTCGTTGTTTTAAGGTTTGGTTTAAGAAGCAGGCCGGGCCTCAGAAAAGGAAGGAAGACGTAGGGGGGAAGAGAGTCGAGGATATACCCTTTTCTTTTCCCCCTCTAGCACTTCGGTACCGTCGACTTTAATTTTCCCGACCGCGAACCGCAACAACGAACCGTTGAGCGTTATATTGTTTGACTCGACGAATTTGATCCTTTGGCTTCCTTGCGCGCCTACCAGACCGCACGCGCGCGCGTCCCTTTCCACTCCCATGTAAAGACTCCTTCCATCCACCCGTCGCGTGATATATCCACCCCCATCTCATCCCGAACCACATCGCTCCCTGGCCCACATATCTTTCTTCTCTCGCTCCTCCCTTCTTTTACTCCTCGCTGATTCCCTCCCCTTTCCGCCCGGCTACAGCCGATTCCCGCTCTTTTTTCTCTCCCTCATCCTCGCCTTCTCCCTCCTACTCTTTTTCCCCCTCTCCCTCCAGGGAGCACCCTTCCTTCCTTCCCATTGGACGGGAGATGGGTGAGTGATTAACGCCCTGGCTATACACGCCTAAAGGCAAGGGTTTTATTTGGTGGGAGAGGGGAAATGATGGTTTCTTTTTCCCTCTCTCTTCTTCACCGCCTGACCAAAGCCGATATAGGATTATGGCGAAATAATTGAGCGCTTTAAACAATTTATTGGACATACTGTTTGAAAAAATACGTGTAAAAGCTATTATCTACGTATCTCAACCCTAATAACACAATTTTGAATATAAACATTTTGTATTCCATATCTGAGATTGGATATTTGGGATTGTATTTTACACCAGGTGTTTTAACTAATGTCATTATAACTTCACCTCACTTTTTTCCCTACAATGGACTTCGGCGGGAAATGTGTGTTTCTCGTTCGTTTTTTCTTATTTATTTCAGTATGGTCAGTGAATGATCAGAATTTTTTTCACTTGATGAATAGGAAGTAGATGCTATATCCAGAGGTTCCATAGAGTTGATCAGTTCTTGAGTTAATATAAAAACATTCTTTGCGTAGCCACCGTCCCTAAAAGAATAATATTAAAATTAATTCTGATCTAGGCATCAAGCAGCTGCTTCAGCTATTTTTATGAATTTCAGCATATTCAATGCAGTGTTTTTGCGCTATAATGGCATACATGCATCAAAATTCAGAATAAGAGCTCAAATGTGTGCTCGCGGGTAGTCGTAAATTCATCCAAAGGAACTATCCGGAAACTTTGGGTGAACTAACCCCACTTTTTATGCGAGATATACCGGCAGCTTCACGAATCCTCTTTATGAGTTTTCCATGTTATGGTGTATTTACGTGTGCTCTTTGTATGCTAAAACGAAGTAATTCAGATATGATACGATCAGATCCGGTCATATACCAATACAGGTTTTAGCGACATGCTTTTATTTCTGGAAATTGAATGTACGAGTAGTCCAACATAGTGAAATTTTAAAGATACTCTGAGATTTATTGTGTCTATGCCAACTCATTACTATCAAGCTCAAATCATTTTTCGGTGGATCTCGTTAGAAAGTTCAAAATTTTAATTTGCTGAACTAGCACAATTATAATTATTTTTTAAAATTATACGATATAATCAGTTATATCGAAAATCCCAGAGAAAGATAATCTTCCAGAAGCGAGAGAAGCCTGAGAACACGGGAGGAACGAAATTAGCATTGAGACTTCATCCTATGTTTGATGGACTTTCCGATATTTCTGACCTCAGAAATCTCTTCCCCGATATTTACAAACCAAGAAGGTTTTCCCAACGAACACTTAGATGGACGAAGCTCTTCGACGATGGAAGAGCTTGTACTCTTAAGGAACACAATTGTTTTTAACACGCGATTTTGTAACAGGATTTCGTGATGAACTCGCTTGGTATCATCATCACCTAGATAGAATTGTACAAAAGAGGACATGAAGTTTGGAATATAAATTCTGTTAATAGGAATATGTCTTAATGCGCTTATGTTTTTTATACACTTCAATGTCATGCCATGTACATGAAATTGCACTCATTTACAAGACACAAAGAGATTTTTTAGCGAATAAAATTAGTAACGGGTTCAAAAAAACTCAAGGGGATATTTTTAAATGAAACTTACATGTATGCATGAAAAAGTAGTGCCTGGTATATAACGATATTGATTTTGAATTTTGAGTAAAAAATATTGTCCAAGGGATCCAAGACTCTCAAGAGCCCCCAGGGATATGGTAGAGACATGAAGTCGACCCCAGCAAGAAGTCATTTAGGTGGGAATAATGAGGAGATTAATAAGCATAAGAGAGAAAAACTACCCTCTTGAAATATATTAATTGTACAACTAATTTGTTCAGAGGAAGGGTAGAGATGGGAAGTGAGAGGGAGGTGTGGTGAGGGTAAGAGCCGATATCTATATTTTATTTATTAGTTTTTTAATTTATTTATATACCCTAAAAGCTACAGCTAAGGTGTGTGGCAGGGGATGAATACAAACCAGAATAGTCTATACCCAAACATGACCCTACCGCAGTCGGACAAATTTATTATAATCCCCTATTGTTTGTGGAAAAATCACATTTTAAATATATTTGATTTACAATTAATCTCTCTAATGTTGTTAACATGATCCCTCTTACCGTAGTACGAAGGGGGTAATAATACATTTTCAAAATCACAACTGAAGGGACTCCCTTCCAATCTATGCAAGAGCTTCAATCTGTAATTTAAGCTTCGCTCCGTTAGTGATTCCCAGTCTAGGTGCTCTGATATTTTGGCTAAGCTATTAAGTTCATCATAAAAGCATTTTACAAATCTAACTCCTGATATTGAAGAAGAGATTTAATTGGTTGGAATGTCGGGCGCGTGAAGAGGAAGCGAAAGCTTTACTGAATTCCATGCATCAATCCCCTTGGTTACCTCCCAACAGCAATTTTCAATGGATCTCAATTGTTTTCAAATAAAGTACCGCAAATTTTGAGGAGAGAAATTGCAATGTCCATTTAACGCGACTTTAATTAATACGCAGAGAGATATGAGCCATTAGTTTACGATTGTGGTCAAACTTGATAATGTGGAAAAAAAACCCATTTGGAAGCTAAGAGAGAGTGAGAGGCAGAATTGGAAGGAGGGTTTTGAAAATACTCGGCGATTATAAATGTTTATGTGTTGTGTTGCAGCGTATTGACCATTATTTATTTATTTTCATTATAAACATTCTTTTATTAGGATATACATAAGCAGCATGTTCATACGTTTTGCTGGTTGCAGTGAAAGAGAAGTGTTGGAGAAAGTGAAGAGGGAAGGGAATGTGCGACAAGAGTGGGACGAGTTTTGTGTGGTGTGCGATTGTCAGGGGTTTTGGGGATTACCAGGCTTTTAGAATTGGTGGGGATTAATGGCGAGAGATTTATGACAAGGTTGTGTGTCAGGAACGGTTGACGGGACTTTTAAAATTTGATGGGCATTTGACATGACGTGACGATTTAGCGCAACTGACGCCGAAATCCTTCACCGAAACGGAAGTAACGAATATGGTCCGTGTTTTACTTTCCCTCTCTTTCGTGAGTCAGCATTTTTGGCAAGGTCCCAGGAAAGTTGCTAATACCAAGACCATGAAAAAGTTTTTAAAATAAATTGTCCTTGATTTGTCTACAACTAATTTTATAATTTATTTTGAAGTATTTTTCGTACATTTAAATTTTATGTTCTTTTCCTAGTCACGAGATTATAATTTCACGTCACGAATCATTTTGTTGTTCAGACTCATCAACAATATTTCATTAGCGACGCTTTACTCTTCCTAAATGGATAATTTTAGACTTTAATTCATTTTTATTGACTAATATCAATTCTATTTAATGAAATTTGTTCATAACCTTTTGTTTTACTGCTGATTGACCTTTGCTAATTTTTATTTAGCCCTTGTAATACAAGTATTACGAATCATTCCCACAACAACGATCAGACCAAAAAATTATTTTGAGATATGAGCCATAATTTACGAATAAAATTCCAAATTTCACCAATGTTCCAAAAGAAATGAATAGCAGATAATTACTCTAACATTTTTTTTCTAATCATGTAATCACTCCCAGAGAATATTTTGTGATTTTCGGGTTCAACACTAATTTTCATATTTTTCCCAACTTTTACATTATTCGCTGTACGTTTTCCATTAGGGCCAAGGAACTTGTAATGCGTGTAAAATGATAATTTTAATCTTAGAGCAGGGCTGACCTTTTCACTTCGTCCTCTTCCGAAGAAAGTTATCGACGAAAAACTTAATATTTAGCGTTTCTCTGGCGCAGTTACTCGCTCTTTCGCTCTAATTGGTGAATTGGCCCTCACTGCGTTGGAACTTTCGGTCGGCCATTATTATGATTACTATGGTATTCCGAGGGGCAATGAGTCGAAACTAAAATACCATATGGCCACAGTTTAATTTCGACTGGGTCCCATTCTCCCTCGCCCGTTCCGCGTCAGACATGGAGAATGGCAGCGAGGCGTGGTCCCGGCGGCCTCCATTAACCCTTGGGGTTGGTCGAATTTTCGGCTGGTAATCACGCGATCCCTCCTCCCGTTGGTGTCTAATAACTCCACCAGAAATGCGGTTTTCTACCGCTTTTCGAAAGGGGTCTGCCGCGTTTTGTGCCCCGAATCCCCTGCCGAGGACACGGGAATTCCATCGCCTAATTTCTAGTCTCGGAGTTAACTCACGAGATCGGCGAGAGAAATGGGCGGCGCGCTGAGATGGGGAGATGGCCGATGGGTGCCTCTATTACAGTGATCTATTACTCTGCCTAGAGCAGGTATCTATTCTCTTGAGCAAACGATCCTCAATATTCCTTCCCTCGGCTCCTCGTGACACTCTTCTCAAGACCCACGGCAGTTACCTACCATCTATTCAATTTGCACACATTCCACGGCTTATAAGGGACTCCCACAGGTTTCCGTGCTTCTTTATTGATATGCCCATATATTTTAAGTAGAATAAGACAATAGTTTACCATCCAAATTTTTGCTCCATGTTTTACAAAGTAACTTACTGAAAGCAGCACTTAATAAATTTAATTTCTCGAAATTAGTATATTTTTTCAAATGAAGGTAACATTTTTCTTCATAAAATGTTTGGTTTTGGTTTGTTATTAAATAGATTTCTTGATTTTATATCACTTATTTGTAATAATTATAAAATAAATGTAATAAAGTTATAACTTATTTCAACGGTATTTCTGTAGCAGAAGTATTTCCATGCTAATTTTCTTGGTGAAGAACTCGTTTAAGCAAATTTGTGAGCACTTTTTTTCCCAACATATTCTGCGATATTTATGTCCCATTATTGTTCCTCCTCCTTATGAAATTGCTTCTATATACTTCGATATCTCTCGACTGGTCCAGTAGTGATCTACGCCCATACCCATTTCTTTTCGTTTTCTATATTTGTGCACAAATTTGCGCTTCAACCGGCGTTTTCTCCATTTTAAAAGGCACCTATCTCCTTCAGATTTTCCTAAAACGAGCGATCTTGTTTATCTTTGACCATAATTTAAATCATTCTCTGGTAAAGATTTAAGAAACAAGTCTTAAACAAGTCCAGAAACCTATTCAGTGTCGGTAGAATTGTCTTTCTATTACAACTCATCAAATAATGGAATCCATTTTGTAAACCCATTAAATGAAATAACATAAACCAATTAAAATGATAAGTTACAACCTCTGAGAGGAAAACTTTTAACAAACATACTATATTATCAAAAAACAATATTTATTCTTAAAACCGTGATTATAATTCGCTCACATTTCTATGATACCACTGACCACACCCGTTGAAGAATTCCTCTTAATAAAATTAAAGGCGAAGGTTGTATTGACAAATCAATGACCTTTTTTCTTCTTTTGAGAAAAATCATATAAAAACTTTTTCAGGTCAGTAAAGAAATTGAATGTCAATGGTCATAGCTAGATGAACTTAACTATTAAGAGACGCGGCTTCTGTTGAAAAGTACAAACTTATTTTATATTCCTTAGCATCGTCTAATCCTCATTGGTGATTGATGGTCTCCTGCAGGTAATTCGTTTTTCCAACTAAACAAGGAACCTTTTCATTACTTCAGCTATAACTTTAATGCATTAAAAATTAATTTCGCCGACAAGAGATGTTTTTTAATAGAATTCCTACAAATTTTACGTAATGAAAAAATTAGAGTTCTTTGGATACTAATAGGCAACTGCTAAATTTAAATGGATTACGGAAAGATAAGTCGGAAATGGACAATGCCTCTCCATTCATATCACAGCCTCCACAATAACCGTGTGCATTACCAATCCAGTTTTTTAATTAGCATGAATTACAATTTTGACACTGATATCGCATTGCAAGATTAGAACATTAATC
Organism: Hetaerina titia; assembly: GCA_037158775.1. Lineage (NCBI taxonomy): Eukaryota > Metazoa > Arthropoda > Insecta > Odonata > Calopterygidae > Hetaerina > Hetaerina titia. The sequence goes on along the minus strand of CM073771.1, from coordinate 89,319,600 downwards.
CATAAGCGGAAGCCTTGAAAATAATTACTAGATAACGGTTTTTAAGGTCCCTGAATTTGTACTGAACATTCTGAAGTTTGACTATGGTAAACATTTGTTCCTGATTTCGTTTCGTTTTGGCTGTATAAGTAACCTAGTTCGTAGGATGAAAAAATTTAGGTTTTTTATGTTTAAACCGTCAGGAGCCCCTAATCCATTGTCTACTTATGCACATTTGACTTAATTTTATTCCATCTCCCCTGTATTAGTTTGTTTAGTGGGTTTATTTTATGATGCATTTTATCAGCCAATATGACTTTAGGTCCCCATATCATAACACTGTGTACTGGAACTTTTAGGAAAGAATCTAGAAGAATGGTAAAATAGAACGAAGATTATAACCTGGCTTTAAAATATGTTGGCAAATTTTTTTTCCATTGAATCAGCTGTGATCAGTAGAATTAGGTAGGACCAAGGCGGAATTCGTTCAACGCTTAACGAAAAATATTCATTTAATTAACGTTTTCATGGATGCAGCTCTTTAAGTTCATCTCCCTTATTTGCCTCCCAGAGTAAACTGCAGATTCCCGCATCTTTCATGTCGTACCGATATTGGGGAAAGTTATTTCTGGCTCGGAAATGACCACGAAGATTTGCAAAGAGATCGCAAAGGTATCGTAGTCGGAAAGTTGATTAGAATCTTATCTTTAGTTTCGTATACTTGAATACAAATCAGGGGATTAATTTTTCGCCTTCCTACGCAAAACAGGTTTATTTTACCAACATTGGAGCACAATCTTATTAATCTTATCTCAATACTAGATATGAATCCCATCAAATAATATTTAACCTAAATTAAATATTAAAAATGGGAATTCGAGAGTCTGATATAAAATGTTTGTGAAGTCTGATATTCTATCTGATGTTCAACATCCTCTTTACCATCTGAAAAGAAATTTTGACTCTCAAAAACACCCGATATACACATGGCGTTATCTTCATAAGCTACATTCAGCATTCCAAGAGTCTCTTTCCCAGTTTCACGCAAATTGTGATGACGTAGCGCTGTTCCAATAAAAGGTTTGTGGAGGAACGTAACGAGGTAACGTAATAGAGGTTTTGAAAACGAACGATTAGCACTCCAAAAAGGCTGGGAAATAACTGCCAAAGGCCTCCAATATTTTCCAAGACTTTTCTCCCTCGAACTCAGCAAAAACCACCGCTGGCCCGTCTGTCTATTCGGGAAAAAATGAGTCATACTACGTTTGGGAAAGACCTTGTAGACTGAAGTTATAGGAGCCTTATCTACAACCCGTACATGTCACAAACCACTCAAATAAGAGTGGGGGATGGCGATTCGGGATAGGCACTGTTATTAAAATGAGAAAAGACGAAATTATTAACGATTATTACCTGCGTTTTTCAACGTATACTAGGAGGACATTTTGAAAAAAGCATCGGAAAAACTGGATGTAAAGATGAAAATTGGTGGGGGATTCCTAAAATAATTTCGGTGGACGATTAAACGTTATTTTTCCGGTGGGTGAAGATTTTATAAACGTTGTTGGGGGAATCGGAAAGCCAGTCCTGGTGTGTCAAAGTTTCAAACAAATTTGCCTCCCCAAACATTAATCTAATGACATATTAAAATTTATTTTTTGTTGGTAAATAATTTCCTCCATAATAAATACTTCACCATTTAATTAAATGGATTTTTCACGTTGTAAAAAGCCATTTAAACTCTCTATACGGAGTTTTTTTAATAACGTATATAGGGAAAATAATGGAATGGCAATCGTACATTTCCTGAAAAATATACGGTTTTTGAAATTTTTCAGTGGTTAATCCAGGATACTTGCTACTTAAATGGTAACGTTGTTCTGTAGACGTTTTAATTAGTAATCTACCGGTTAAGGTAGGATTTTACGAGGGTCATCCGGAAAGTAGTACCCGTTCGTGCCGCATGAAGTGCTGACGACGCGAGTAGCCGCTGGACGAGGTCAGATAGCTTCAGTGGCTTGTCTGCCTTCTCTGAGCCAAGTTGCGTGACGCTAGCATTGCCTGTGTTGTTTCTGTGATTGTTTACAATGTTTAAAAAAATTGAGAACGCCGCCAGTTGTGAAATGAGGGCAGTGATTAAATTCCTCAATACAAGAAACGTTCGCCCATGTGATATTCATCGCCAATTAAAGGAGGTGTATGGAGACAATGTAATGGACGAGTCGTCTGTTCGGCGGTGGTGTCGCAACTTCAACATGGGGAGGGGGAACACACACAACGATGAGCGTTCGGGGAGACCGTCTGTCATTACAGACCAACTGGTGACCTCAGTTGACGAATTCGTGAGGAACGATCGGCGCGTCACAATTGATGACATCTGTGAGCATTTTCCCAATGTTTCTCGAACAATTGTTCATGAAATTGTTAAACACCATCTGCATTATGCAAAAATTTGTGCAAGATGGGTCCCTCGCATGCTTACAGATGAGCACAAAACCAAGCGTATGGCTGCAGCACTGACGTTTTTGGGACGTTATTCTGATGAAGGAGACTCTTTCTTGACTCGCATAATTACTGGTGACGAAACATGGGTTTGTTATGCATCACCTGAGAGTAAACGACAGTCAATGGAGTGGCATCATGCTCATTCACCAAACAAACCAAAAAAATTCAAGACAGTTCTGTCCACCAGGAAACTCATGGCAACCATTTTCTGGGATCGACGAGGTGTATTGCTTATTGATTTTATGGCCCGTGGAGACACTATTAATGCCAATGCGTATTGTGAAACATTAAAGAAATTACGGCGGGCAATACAAAATCGGCGGCGAGGTCTATTGTCTACTGGTGTCATTCTCGTTCATGACAATGCCAGGCCTCATGCAACTGGGATAACACAAAAACTTTTGCAGCAATTCAAATGGGAAACTTTCGACCATCCACCGTATAGCCCGGACTTGGCCCCTTCAGATTTTCATCTCTTTACAAAGCTTAAAGACTTTTTGGCAGGAAAAAGATTTGACAGCGATGAAGAACTTAAAGAAGGAGTGACCCTGTATCTCAATGAGCTGGCGGCGAAGGACTATACAGCAGGAATACAGAAACTTGTCACACGTTATGACAAATGCCTTAATTTGCTTGGAGATTATGTTGAGAAGTAGTTTAAAGTATCCTCTTTCAAATAAAATTTTTTATGTTTGTTAATATTTACTTTTGTGTCTTTATTTCACGAACGGGTACTACTTTCCGGATGACCCTCGTAGATGGACACAACTATCAAATAAATATTTTGTAACTCCAAAAAAAACCAATATAGCAACCTACTCTACATAAGGTCCCTCTTCATCTCTGTGTACCTCTTTCTTCCCTTCATCCCGTCCAACATCCCTATCCTGTTCCTGACCTTTCCTCGTTTGCCTAACATTCTCCCCTCTATTACCTTCCTTAACATCCCACTACCGCTCAAGATGTCTTTCTTCCATCTTTCCTGTCTCCATAGGATTTCTCTCAACAAACCCCTCTCCTCACCCACCATCTCCAGTACTTCCTTATTTGTTTTTCTTTCGGTCCATTTCACCTTCTCCATTCTTCTCCACACCCACATTTCAAAAGCCTCCAGTCTACGTCTATCCTCCTGCTTCAGCGACCACGTCTCCGCGCCGTACATCCTATGCTCCATATCAGAGTTTTTACGAGTCTTTCCTTAACCTCCCAACTCAACGTCCCCGTCATCAAGTCCCTCCTCCTTGACCAGGCAAATTGCCCAGCGCAATTCGTCTCCTTACGTCCCTAATACTTTGACCGTGTTGGTCCAGAACACTTCCGAAATACGTAAACTGTTCTACCTGCTCTATTTTCCCACTCCTATTTTAATGCTTAGCTTAGCCTTTTTCTTTCTGGAAAATCGCATAACCTTTGTTTTATTAATATTGATTCTCATCCCATATTTATCGCACTGAACCTCCAATTCACTCAGCAATGCTTGCAACCCCTTGGCCGGCTGAGCAACTAATGCTTGGTCATCAGCAAACCTAACCGATTTTACGAATTCCCCTTCGACTTTCATTCCTACCTCCAGTTTTCCCATACCTCTTTAATCATTTCCTCCACATATACGTTGAACAGCACCGGTGACAATGGGCCACCCTGCATTACCCCTCTTCCTAACACTGCCCATCCGGACGGACTCTCCGTTCCCCACTCGCACCTGAGCAGTCTGAGACATGTACAGGTTGCGGATCAGTCTCCTGTTCCTCAAATTCATTTCTATTTTATGCAATATACCCAATACGTTCGGACTGTATTCTGTATTCCTCTCAATTAGTGATCTCATTACTGCAATGGCAACACGCGTACCTCTCCCCTTCCTAAACCCAAACTGATCATCCCCTAATTAATCATTTGCCCTACTCTCTATCCTATTTTTTGATGATCCTGAGAATAAATTTAGCTCTGACACTCCTTTCTTTCCAATCCATGTAATACCTTTACTTTTAATTTCCTAAACCGCCGCCCCTACCTTATCCTTTTGAAACGGACACTATATTTCATAACAACTAAATTGTGGTCAGAGTCCGCATCTATTTCCGGGATGCTGAACGAATTGTTCTATTTTTTTTGTGAATCTGTGCCTAAGTATAATATAATCTAACTAAAACATTTTTGAGTGGCCTAGCATTTTTCTTGTACACATACCCCTTTTGTGGTTTCCAAACCAAGGGTGGGTGATAACTAACTCCTATCTCCTATAGAACTCAGTTACTTTCTCCCGCGTTCACTCCTCGTGCCTAAACCGTAGTCCCTCACCTCATCACCATCCCTTCCTTCGTCCATCGTTGCATTCCAAATCCACATTACTATCAAATGTTTCCCTGCAGGAGAACACGCAATTATGACCTCTAACTGATCGTATATCCTATCGACTTCTTTCTCCTTATCATACTTTGTAGCATGTATGCCTAATTCTATCCGTTGTTTGTTCTATTGTGACCACGCTTCTTTCTAACTTTTTATTTAGTATTATGGCAACACTTTGTTGGCTCTCGTCAATGTCGATGTGTACCATTCTTTAATTTCAGTTATCCCCGCTATACTTCCATCTTACCTCATATCACCCTAAAGTATCAATATTTCCTCTTTTCATCTCTCCCTTCATATTCTCTAATTTTCGTGTCCTCACCATTGTCCTGACATTCCAAGATCGTTCCTAACTACATTGGTCTTCTTCTTCTGCGTCTTCTGTCCTGCTTCTTTCGGTTTTCTTTTGCAAGTTTTTTCGTGAGATGACTACCGCGGAAGCCTTGCCTCTCCTGCTACCGGGCACGACTAACGGTCAGGATGGGCTAGATATTGTCTATCATTATATTAATAATTGAGGTGGTTTCCCGTTACATTCCTCAACAGTGTTTTTAGCGTGACACCATCACTCAAAGGCCGCCCACTTGGGTCAGACGCCTTTGCAGAATGTTAAGTAGGATTTCCCTTGGCAATCTTCTGTATGAGGTGGGCTCCAATTTCACCACTATCTCGAAGAATTCATCCAAAATATCCGGCAGAAGGATGTCCACGAAGTCCAGCTTTCCTGCTTCGTACATTTTGGAGACGTCCTAAAATGCAGCTAGGAGCAGAGTTATCCACCACTTGAATTCCAGCGGCACTCGATCACGACACCACACCATACCGACTCTACGTACGTGATGACGAGCAACAAACGCACGGTACAGTCGAGGTTTCCTATCCATGCTCAGGACCGGCGGGCGAATCATTGGCCGGAGCCGACTAAGCGCCGCGATTACCTTTACAAGAACACCAAACGCTTTGGAATCCCAAAGAAGTTTCCCGTCCAACTAAACTCCACGGTAGAGAATCGCGAATTCTCACAGTAGAACGACTACATACACCGACAGGGTCACTTCTGGCAGCCCTTCACGTCCCGTGTGGAAGACAATTGACTTCGTCTTCTGTGCGTTGACTGTAGAGCGCCATTGGCGTTACCATAGCAGCAGTTCATTGATAGCTCCCCGCAGTCTCCGCATCGAGGTCCCCTTCCTCCAGGATTTTCACAAGAGCGCCAGGTCATCTTCGTACAGGGACAGGATTTCATGATACCACGTCGAGTAGAAACGTCCTTGGAATAGATGTCAAAAAACAATCGTCCTAAGGCTCAAGTTTGAAGCACACCAGTGGATATCTGTCCCTTGAGTCCGCCTAAAGCCATGGCACGGAGAAACTCCTGCCCCGTAATTAGAAATATAGGGTAAGTAGGCAAATAAGACTTGACATGGGGTGTCGGGTGGCAGATGCAAATTTATTCGGGTGACTGCATTGATTATTTTTCAAAAGAGAATTATCAGAAAGTTCAACGTAAATTCCCTATCACTTAAGAATGGATTCGTATTTTTCCTGGAAGTGTCAATTACTGATCTGAAAAATTTCTGCATTTATCATCTAAATATATTTCGACCCTTTTAAAAAAGTATCATTCTAAGGATGACAAAAGAAGATTAAGAGGAATAGCTCCTTATTCTAGTGGCATTTCCATCGGTCCAATCGGATGTCGGACTACCAATAATGCAGTCCCCGAGTATTATGAGACATTTATTTTTTAGTAATGCAAACTAAAATAGTAATGAGAATAAAATATTTCTTATTCCTTATGTTTGTTCAATTGAACTATTTCGATCATATTTGCCGCGAAGTCCGGTGTTATTAGAATTAAAATCGCACATTAGTTTTTCCACGTGAGTTATTTTGTAACGAACTGCAGTTTTTTTTACGGGATACTATGGTCACAATTTGAGGACTGTCGAAAACTAAAATTGGCCCACTCGGGAGATCTGTGCCCTTCCTTGGTCTTTATTTAGGGGTCTTCTGTAAATTTGTAAGCGGGTGGCAACGGGGAACTCCGCCCATTCCTACTCGCCGGAGGGAGCGAGGCCCTTTACCCTTTATGCCCTAACCCAACCGGCCCATCGACCTCCACCAAACACCCTTCCCTCTTCCCCGACGCTGTCACAAGCAATTCCTTCCGTTCATCACCCTCAAAATCTTCCACCGTGCGTGTTTATTCCAAAATTCCACCCTATTTACGGATCAAAGGACTGGATGCAGACATCAAGGCAGGTCTTTCATCCAGTTGCAAATAAGAAGACAAGCGTGGCTGGGTGTTTTTTTTTCAAATTTAATTTTTTTAATTCAAATTTTTTTTCGGTATGGACCAAAAGAGTCGCGGCTGCCCTATTAAGGAGGAAATACACATACTATTCATACCAAGCAAGCTCGTGTTATTTTTAGTCGGGAGTGAAATACGTATACTGTTTCTTAATACAGGAGTAAACTTCTTTGTTTTTAGCGACTGATATAAACAAATTCAAAAATATTTACTAGGTATTTGGTATAAGCAAGGGTCCTCTTGAATCCTTATTTCGAAATATATAATCAGATTCCATCATATAAAAACCACATCACACTAGAAGCACCAGGAATGGGCAAATAATGCAAACTTTTATGACTTTCGTTAAGGATTAATCTTTAGTTTATATCACTAAATGGCATTCTTGTATTAATTCTTCAATCCTTGCTTAGCAAAATTCATTCATTTGTATTCTTTTATTCAGGATATTTCATGTTCTTCGACGAGTGGCAGATGAGGTTTATAACATCCAATTGAATTTTTGATGCACTTCGGATTAATTTAGATTTATCCATGCTACGTAATACCTTTCCATCATCAATATGATCTCCTTATTTGGACTTTTTCATCTTTCCTTGGAGCACATCACTTTTTTCTCATATCTTATAAATTTCAATAGGTACTGTGTTGCCTTGCATAATCAAATAAAAATATATAGGCTCATTCTACAATTTGAAGTAGTTAATTAATACTCCTCAACCTTTCTGGGCTGTGTTCAGGAGCACCTTAGTATACTTTTATACTGACGATTACGTTTTATAAATAAAAACTTTCTTACTTCTGTCATTGCCCACTGAAATCATTTCATTTGTATATTATTTTGAGCTCATTGTCATATATTAATATTTTTTAGGAAGTTCATTTTCCCTTCAAAACTTCTACAGATTAAAACATTTTTTTAATATTTTCTCTCCAATTTAAGTCTATTTAGTCCAAATACTGGTTTTATTCCGTCCCATATCCTAGTTTTATAATTGCAGATTCATTGGAACCCCTCTTGGAATCCCCTTCATTATCAACCACCATCAGTCTTGCTAGCTCAGGATGGGAACTTCAACACTCAACCTTGGGAAAAATACATAAGTCCTAAATGTGAAAATTTATAATTTGAATTTCAAATAAATGATTTTAATATAACACTTCCTTATAATGCCCTCTTTTCATGAATCTGGCATCATTATTGTACAAAAAGAATGGTGTTAATTTGTAGCCAGGTGCCCAATGATACGTGTATACCGCTTAAATGCAATGAGATGGGTAATATTGATTTGTATGCGCCAATGGGAAAATAAATGATTAGAGTGATTTTTTGTTTAACTTATAATTTAATGAGTAATCAGAGAAAATAGCCTCTATTGTACTATTTTTTTAAGTGATCCATTAAGTATTTTCTTCGTTAAATGATCCATTAGGTATTTCTTATTTTTTATTTTACCAAAAATTAGATACAATGCTAATGCCTATTTATCAGTGCCATAACTATAAATGTTAAAACAGTCAAATATTTGGTACCTATTCAGCGAATTTCTTCCAAGAATTCGTAATAAGCGTTTACCTTTTAAGAAAGTCCATTTTATCTAAGTAATGAAACTGGAAATGTCAAACAGGGGTCAACATTGGTATTATCCAAAAGAATGATAGATAAATATTTTCAATTATATGCTGCGTTATAGAACAATTGTATCAATAATTTTAGTTATAATTTTTGAAAATACTCAGTTGGCATTTGTAATATATAATTAGACAGTTAACGTTTATTAGATGTGTTTTAACGTACGATTAGACAGAGATAGCTGGGAGTTGTATGATTTAAGTGTAAATGTAATAACAAGCCTGTTTGTAACGTAATTGCTATTGCAAATGGGAGAGCTTACTCGGATATTTGACAGGCTTTCGAAAAGAATCCTACTGTTTAGCAGACACTACATAAAAGCTTTAAATGACTTTTCGAGACCTTGTCATCATTAATACATCCATGACCGCTAAATTATCTTACTGCGCCGTTGTCAATCCCTTGATGACTTAAATTTTTAGTCTCTATACATGCCACTTAAATGAAGCGATTCGTGGCAGCTATGCGGGTATTGATATACACTGTTATGGAATTCATATGAGTGACATATTTTGCATAGATTTTTGAAAGTCATAACCTTATGCAGAGTGGACATTTTGGGTAAATTATGATGTTGAATTAAATTAACTGTACGAGTCACAATTTAATTCTTATGCTTAAATGCATTACTTTTTGTTGAAGGGAAAGGTTTTATGCATCGATACTTGGAAGGTAACGGTGGGAGGGGTGGATATTATGAGAAATGGTGGAATATTAAAGGCAACGCATGATAGTTAAGTCAGCTTGGGTGGTGTACAAAAAATATTAATTTTGAACTGAATTGAGTGGGGCAGAAATTACTAAAATTCCATGCAGCGAGATAAAAGTCTGAAATACTTTTAAAAGGAGAGCATATTCTGGTATATTTACTTTACGTTTGATTATGATGCATTATTACCATGAACATCTAAATATGCCAAAATAATATTTAGTCTGTATCATTTGCGTATTTAAAAAACAATGAATATTTCATTAACCTGTATTATTTTCTTGAGAATTAAAATATAGCAATGTCGAAAAATTAATTATCACTGTATAAAAATACTAAGGTGATTAGTTTGGAGTATATTTAACCTGATGAAATAAGTGTTTATTTCTAAAATGTCATGGGAGTGCGTCCTTTTATGGTTATCATAGGTTCATATTTCAATCGTGTAGGACGTAACGTTGTGAACTTTCATCTTGAGGAATAGTAATTGTAAAATTCACCAAATTTTACTAATACGATACTGGTTTCATTATATAGACGTCATCTTCATCTTGCACCTGAAGATGTCATCTATGTGATAAAATCGGTAGCTTGTCCTTTTCTATAGGGGTACTATTATTTATAAGTCATCGAACACATTCAGTGATTTCATGGTTTCATTAAATATGTCTTGATTGCAAACTGGAAAATGAGCTGAATAATTTGGAAACATTTTTGGAGAGTATTTGTTTGCTCCTACTCTCTGTCGCTCTGGAAAAAAATGTGTGCGAGCAAATAAAAACAGAAGAGAACTCTTGACAGTTGCAGAGCTAAAATCACAAAAAAACGGAACGGATACTGATTTATTACGGGGCATAAGAAAGACTACCATAAAAAAATATTAAACTATTTCCTTTGAACCGCAAAACGTTATCATTAATGAAAATTAAGCATTGATGAAAATTATATCCGTTATTTTTTTTGACCATGAATGACAAGTAAAAAACACTACAGATACGTCATAGCTTCTGGGTCGATAATTTAATTAGATTATTGGTATTAAAAAAGTAGAACTATTGATATAAATTTTAACGCCAGATACCAACCAAACATTTTATGAATGAGTCGCGTAGTTTCGGGCGAAATATGGTGAAATTGAGGTATAAATACAAAATAATATCATTTTTTCAAGTTATAATTATTCATTGTACACCAGATACCAACATTTACTACACAACCTCACCCATTATGATAACTGCTATGCAAGTTGTGTCCTGACTACCCATACTGATATAAAATAGACACGGTCCTACATCAAACCGATTTTTTTTTACTTTTTAGTCATAGAAATACTCAGTATGCGTAGCAGGCTTATTATCATTTTGCGATATAATGCATCGTAAAATGATATTACGCCCACATATCGGTCTATTTTACGTTCCGATACATTATTCCAACTAATTAAAAAGAATCCAAAATATTTAATATTTTACATAGTGTCCTTTCTTAGTCATAGTGTAGCACCGCATGGCATTTTTACACTCTATAACGATTTTCGTTCTTCTTTATATTGGAAATATTCTGAGAATGTACAATTTTGTCAATTCCTAATTCAATATTTTCACTTACTTTTTCTTGGGTATTGTGTTCCCATCTGCATTTTATTTCTCGTTATCCATAGAATCAAAGGGTGTCCAGATCTCGATAATGAAATGATACAAGTGAGTTAATATCATATTGTAATAAATTAGAAAAAGTTGAAATAATTATGAGATTTATTAAGGAAGTAGGAGCAGTTTTTTGTGAATGCATAAAATAATGTCCGCGGAAATCGTTGCTCCCGCCAGTTGCGAAGTGCATTATGCGTTTCGATTTTTGCGCCCGAAAGGATCATCAGCTTCGCATTTTCATCGGGAGTTATACATTTTTATGGGCCGAATTTAATGAGTGAAGGAATGGTTAGACAATAACGTCGTTGTTTCAGAAATCCGCGTGATAAAGAGCGGAGTGACAGGAGCATTATCCATAAACGATGAAATCGTTCAACAGTTAAACCTAAAACTGCGATCTGATCGGTGAATCGTAATGAGTGATCTGGTTGTGAAATAATTTATTGTTTGACACATCAAAGTTTAGACGATTGCTCTGGGAGAAGATCAAATATCACAAATTTTGACATCAAGACATTAAAACATTGAAATCAAGACCACCCTTGTCAACCAGTTCAATGTTCACATGACGAACTTGTACGGTGAGAGATAATGGGACATCGATTATGTAAAAACTGAAACCGCCAATGAAAACTTTTTCTAAAAATATAAATTTTTATGACCAAACGGTCCTCACTCATCGAATGTGCCTCTTATAAAGACTAGCTAAAGGTAGTAAAATTTGAAATGGCAATTAGATCTTTTATTATTAATTGCTATATTTAAACGCAATCTTTAAGAAATATGAAATTTGATAAAATGACTCCTCCCAAGAAAAAATAAATGGGAGAAAAGAGTTGCAGTAAACTTTACGTAAAAAATTGCCATAAACTTTATTAAATCTCGAACAGCACTTGAAGTGTTCTAAACTTCTTCCGTCCACTGAATGCTTTATAATGTAAAATGTAATGCAATTTAAATTATATTCATCACAAATTATACTCTTTGTGGTTCTATTCCTTTTAATTTACGTATTTGCACTTGGATAACACGTGGGTAATACATGGCATCATAACATTCGGTACATTAAATATAATGCTCTAGGTGCATTAATTGATTGATTCATTCAAGAAATAGTACTTTTGTTATTTTATAGGCTATTTTTCCCTGGGAAAAGAACACCTTTGATTAAAAATGATGATGGTAAGTAAAGGAAAATTTTCTTACGTAACGCCTTGCTTGGAAGAAGTCTCTCCTCGCAATGTGGGTGCCTTTGGATATAGGAATACGTTGGAGACGAGAGAAGTATTATGGCAAATCAGTAAATGTTGAATTATTGTTCTATTGATCTTCCCTATCACTTTCAATTATTATGTCATCAAATCAACAATTTATTTTTTCCTATTATTTTTCATCCATTTGACGAACAACAAAATGTATTATTGCACAACATCAATATACTCGTATCGTAATATCGCACAATATTTAATGCAGTCAAAAGTATATCGTAAATTCTCTATTCTATCACGAACATTATTAGTACTTATGACTGAGTAATTAACCATGTAAACATCTACGGTGGATGGACATAATCACAGTTTTGGAATCACTAACTTTATCTTCATTTAACACAGTTTTTGACGGCCCCATTACCAACGGTAAATCTCATACTCAAAGATCTACTATAATTTCTCGAAGGCGACGAAGATTTGCATACGATCCCCTCGCGACAAAGCGCCCGGCGTGTGCTTTAATGCACCGAGAGGGAGAGTCGGAAGTTTCATTGGGCGTTTTGGAATCCCGAGTGCCGGATGCTCGGCAATCAGCACCCTCCTCGCGCCCGAAATCTCGCGTCGCGACCGGTGAAAACCGTGGATGTCATGAAGGCCTTTACATCCTCCTCCCCACGCGAACCGCAGCTATGAGTGCCCGATTTCGCGGAGAGAAGACCCGACGCTTGAGCCGTCTAACGAGAGACCATATCACTCGATCTTTCGAAAAAGGAGAATCAACCACATCCCATCCCGAGATATCTCACCGACGAGAGTGGGTGGAGGCCGCTTCTCTCCACATTTCATCCAAGCCTTCTCACGTCCTTTCCCATCCCGGTGGACGCAATCGCTCCCCACGAGAGACGGAGGGTCTGCCAGGGAATTGCGGAAGAAGTCCCGTTCCAAAGCCTCCTATCTCCCTCCTCCCCAATTCCAATGCTTACTCTCTTTCCCTCTCCCCATCTTCTTCCTCCCTTCTCATATTACCTCCTCTCTCTCATGCATTCTACGCACATCTCCGCCAAGACTTCGTGCGAGACATCATTAGCGACATTAATGATCCCCGGCTTTAATTAATCCCTCTCTCCCTCTTTTTCTCTCTCTCTCTCTCTATCTCTCTTTCACACGCACACTTACACTTCCTATGTCTCCCGAATGTTATCCATTCCGACGAAATGCTAGAAGGATACCAATAATGATGGAAGAGAGGGGAAAAGTTGCAATGTCAGCTCTGGGAGAGAAATAGAGAAGGAAATGGGCTAAAAAGACAGCGAGCAGACTTAGAGTTAAGCAGCAGCGGATGAAAGTGGATCGAAGATAAAAATAATGAGGAAGAAATGTCATTTAGAGAATGAATAAAATTGTACCGAATTTTAGCGGCAAGAGATGTTTTAGATTTTATCGAACAACGTCAGGGATAGATGGAAAAGTAGTCGTCTAATAATTCGTTGTCTCGGGCGTGACTTCATGGAATCGACCTAACATAATGAAAAGAGAAACTTTATAATTCCACATAGATCTATGTGGAATTATAACGTTTCCCTTTTCGTTATGTTATAGTCGTCTAATAATTCCAAGCTCTACAGTCTCGTATTTGACAGTAAGTGCAGCCTTTTAAAATTCCAATAAAGCAGTAAATTCGTTGTGAATCCTGTCAGTGTGTTTAATATCAATCAATGTGGTTCCGTAGCTCTTCCTTCTGACCTATCAAAATTATTTCATTAATTTTGTATTTTTATTAATACGGAAACACAGAAAATTATAGTGAAGGAAAAAATAATATTATTAGAAAAATGCGACTCTTAAAAAAGTTCCACAGATATAAATAGGGAAGAATGCGAAAAGATACGACTCACATTTTCGGAGGCATTTTTTAAAAGAAAGGATTTTAGCACGAGAAGAATTATCAGATATAAGCTAATTAAAGGATATAATTAAGCCGAGGAAAATTATGGCAAAGAAAAGAGAAGATAAAGATAAAAGAGGTAGCTGTAGTAACCAAGAACGATTAAATTACTCGAAAGGAAAAAATATTCATAGAAGACGGCTAAATTTTTATTTTAATTTTGAATACCCTTTATTGCATATATAAATCTTTAGGAACGAGATGAACAATATAAACAGAGGCACTTTTATTGCTTCATTTATATTGCGAGTTTCGAAAAGAATAGTAATGAAAAAATCGCGTTAGGAATTAAAGTGCTTAAGCTATCGAATTCGAATATTTTTGCGTTATACGGCTGTCCGCGCAAATCTGATATTGTGTTAACATGTTTGTTTTTGTTTGTACATTAGTCTAACTAACGTTCAATATTCAATTTATAATTTATTTCAAAATGTTGAAACAAGCAATTAAGTAAATTTGTCACACAAATCGCAACATTTTACGTTTCAATATGCAAAAACTATATGTCTGATGGAAAAAATTGAACGACCGGAAATGGTATTTTAGTGTGATTTCAAATTATATTTTTTGATTTTATTAATTTCTGTAGTAATTAATTTTAATGGTCACCTGGTATCGCTGCAGGTTGAAACCGCTCTGTGGAGTATTTATACAATTGTACATACGTGTATTACCTAATTCGACACTCTATACTCTTTAAAGTTAACATTTTTCTTCAACATAATTTCTGCATTCATTCGTAACGTGCTTCATTTAAAAAGTTATTTCTATTCTACTCTCTCAATATTAGTGCCACTACGACGTTGTAAAACTATTGTTTTATTTCCTCTCAATTTTTTCTGTATTCACTTTTCTTTTCATTTAGCACAAATTCAGAACTACCTTCTATGTTTAGCTGAAGTCTCTACCACTTAGTTTATTTACTCTTCATCCAATTGATTTCTTTAGATATAAAACACAAGTGCATATATATTTAAACATTTATTAGATTATATGCAGTCACGGATATTAATTTTATTGGATTTTGCTTACAAAAGAGGAAGTGTAAGGTAAAAATTACCATTGTGATTAATAAACGGGGAAAAACTGTTCCTACTCGGAACAGAAAAGAACTACTCTTCTACTATTGATGATTGTTTACTGCCTTCTTATTTTATGTAAGACAATATTTAATGTAAATAACATACGATTATTTTACTCGCACGCTTTGTTTTTTCAACTTACAAGAAACGTTCTTTTTTTGCAAAATAAATTTCTGAACATTACCAAAGGTTTTAATCGGGTAGAGAAGATAAGCCAGCATCTTTTTTATTTACCTCGGAAATTAATAGGAGTTTATCGATATCCCTAGCATTAACTTATCAATGACGATAAACGGATTTCGGCAGAGCTAATGGTTATTCAGTGTCATTATTAACATTCACAAATGCCTACTCAATATTCAGGCCAAAACAAAGTAATACGATTCCTCGCATTTTTACCGTTCTTTTTTTGATCATTGATATCGTTAAAAGAGGTAGAGATCACCTTGCAGAAAAATTTCAGAGAATATTTTGGAGATAAAACAGAAAAGCTGTTCTTTTCCTCATTTCAGCGTGTCAACTTTATGTCCTTATTTTTATAACATCCAGTGACTTATATATCCAGTGATTTTTAAGTACAAATTCATTAAACATGGTTGGTTAATCACCAATGCAACCCAATCTGGATAAGAAAGTAAGATGACCAGTCTTTGAGGACTGAATTTATTTAAAGATATAGGGAAAAATAGAGGAGTGTGAGAAAAAATGCAACTTTAAAAGGAATACTAATTATGTACTTTCTTTATAAAGAATTAAAACTCGTGGATATAAGATTAGAAATTTTAAAAGCATAGTATTACCGGGCTCAATTTGAGCGTTGCTTAGTTCCTGGGATAAAATAAAATAAAATTGTTGCATCCAGTAAGACATGATGGGAGGAAAAAATTTAAGGGAATGATTTCCCCACGGCCGTGAAGAAAATTGCAAGAACGCAGCGAAAATAATTTAATGAAAGAGACCCATGGTAAAGGCAGCTGAAAATCTTGGAAGAAGCATACAATATTAGCCATGTAATTGAATCCGTGAAATTTAATAGTGTGAAGCTAATTTTTCAGTGTACGTGATTAATAATGCGAGAAAAATATGGAAACCAGTATATAGGTGCCCATGTATTGTCTGGCGTACATAAAATAATATCGTGTTAGGCGAAGACCTACTCAAAAGATTGGAAAATTATAATAGAATGGCAAAAGGGCGTGAAGGAATTTAATTAAAAAAAGTAAATCTCTCGAGAAAAGGAGTAGTTACAAGCATGCGTAGAAGAGATTATTATTTGCTTATGAAATATTAAGGGATGGAATATGTCTCGATAATAAGCCACAAAAATATGTTTACCTAATGGAATATGTTGTATTTTTAGAAGTTCATTAAATGTGATGTGTTATTCTGACCTTTATTAATTTTTTAATATTAATTAGCTTTTAATTGTTGATATTTTAATGATAGTGACATTGATTCCGTAGGGTACCAGATGCGAATATTTATTTGATACTCAAATAGGGATTTTCTGCAAGTGTCTTATCTTTTTTCAAAAGAAAAGCAAGTTCAAAAGTTTCCACCATTGCAAATCAGCGGTATCGAGCTCCTTATTGCATATGTATAAGCGCATAAAGAATGTATTGTGATAATACTTTACAAGATTTTTGGCTATATAATGAGGAATTCGTATTTAGTGTTAGTCAACCTGAGGCATGATACAGGGTTCGTCCGGAAAATAAGTGTACTGAGCTCAGGAAAAAAAATGTATTACACTTTTACATATCTTAAGCCAATATTCCTCAAAATAGGACCCTTGTGAGTCGATACACTTGTTCCAGCGGCGTTCCCATTCCTGGAACGCTCCCGCGAAGGCATCATCGGGAACCTCTCGAAGACACGTCGTCATAGCCTCTTTGACGGCGTCCAAAGTCACGTATCGCGTTCCTTTCAAACTCCTCTTTATCTTCGGGAACAGAAAGAAGTCCGGTGGTGCCAAGTCCGGGCTGTAGGGCGGGTGCGGCAGCGTTGCCACGCCGTGCTTGGCCAAGAAGTCCGACACGACAAGCGCGGTGTGAGACGGCGCATTGTCGCCATGCAGCCGCCAGATGTTTTTGACCGCTGGCCGGACGCGGGCGACTCGTTTTCGAAGCCTGTCGAGCACTTGGACGTAAAATGCAGCATTTACAGTTTGTCGTTCAGGTACAAATTCGTAGTGGACGACTCCCCTTTTGTCAAAAAAGACAATGAGCATCGCCTTGATCCGAGATTTGCTCATGCGAGCTTTCTTTTGACGGGGTGATGATGGGGTGTGCCACTCCACACTTTGTCTCTTCGACTCCGGGTCGTGCTCAAAGACCCACGTCTCGTCACCCGAAACAGCGTTCTCTAAAAAATGTGGATCATTTTTGCAGTGATCCGCAAGTTGTGTCGCGATTTCCGAACGATTTAGTCTTTGCTCATCACTGAGCACTTTCGGCACCAACTTTGCACAAATTTTTCGCATCTGTAATTGGTCCCTAACAATCTCGTGCACTATTGCTTTTGGCACATTACACTTCTCTGCTATCATCCGAACACTAAGACGACGATCAGAGTTCAGTACATCGCGAACTTTTCGCACATTTTCGTCGGTGAGTGTCGTTGATGGGCGTCCAGGCCGTGATTCGTCGTCGACCTCTTCTCTGCCCTCCACGAACATCTTGTGCCATGGCTGACTCCCCGTACTCATGGACATGGCTGACTCCCCTATAAGCCTGGTTAATCATACCGACAGTTTCGGTAGACGATTTCCCAAGCTTTACCGCAAATTTGATGGAATAACGCTGCTCCAAAAACTTCGGCATCGCGTTCCGTGACGTGGGTCGAGCGTGGAGGTTCGCGTTAACAGAGCTCCTCACTACACCAAAGCTCAGAGCCGACTGCCTTTTTCAGCGTCGCTTGCCAACATACTCCCCTTCAATCGCAGCCCGTCAGAACGGTGCTGGGCGCGCCTGGAGCGGCGGGAAAAATCAGTACACTTATTTTCCGGACGAACCCTGTAAATGAGTGCGTGGTTATGCATTAATATTTTCTAGCCTGCAAATAAAGCGTAGTTAAAATTTACATTAAGAATAGGGAGTTTATGTTCCCTAGTAATGTTTAGTCATATTTAATTGGCAGCGTTTAGGCAGCGAATAACACATTTTTAATAATGCTCTGTTAACCACAATTATCAGGATAATAGGACTCGATGTGAGATACAAACACTGTACCTTAACGAGGTGTGTTCAAAAAGTGTCCGACATTTTTATTACAAAAATTACTTCACTAACTAATTATTGATCAGATCCTCCTTCAAAGCTGTCTCCTCCCCAAAGTAAATACTTATCCCAACGGTGTTTCCACTTTTTTAAATAGTACGTGAACGCTTCTTCTGGAATGCTTATATGCTCTTTCATCGAATTTTGTTTATGGAATAGTAGCAAATGTTTTTCCTTTGAGAAGGGTTTTTAGTTTGGGGAACAGAAAAAATTTGCATGGGGTCAGATCTAGGGTGGGTGGTGAAGCATAGCGATATTGTTTTTGGTTAAAAACTCGCGAGTTCTGAGAGACGAACGAGCCGGTGCCGGATTTTGTTGAGATAAAACCAGTCGCCGTTCCTCCAAAGCTCGGGCCGTCTTCGCCTGATTCTCTCTTTTAGGCGTTTCATGATCCCCAGGTAGTTCTCCATGTTGACTGCCTGGCCTCTAGGCACTTATTCATGCTGCACAACTGCTGCATCGAAAAAACAGCCAACATCACCTTGATATCCGAGCGAACTTCACGAGCTTTTTTGGGGCCAGTGCCAGTGTTTCACCAATCCTTTGTGACGATTGAACTTTTGTTTTGACGCTATATCCATAAACTCATGAATCACCAAACGCATGCAAACCTATACATAACGTTCAATGTTCATCACATATTTCGGTCCCCATTTGTTTTTTTATTGTAATTTTTGTATTTATTTGAAGTCTTATAAAACTTTTACGGCTGTGAACATTAGATGAAATATATCATATATTTTTAAATTTTAATTTATCCATATTCAAGCTCATTATCACCATTGTCACTTTGGAATTACATCGCAATCGTTACAGATAGTTACATTTGATTAATTTTTAATGAACTGTAAATAATGGAATCATTGAATGCTTGATTATCTCACTTTTAGTCAGGTGTAAACACCTACTTGTTGCCACAGTGCAGTCAACCATTATTCTTCTTCAACTAATTTCAGGTCAGATCCTATCATTTTGGTATAATCCGAGTTAAA
Organism: Hetaerina titia; assembly: GCA_037158775.1. Classification (NCBI taxonomy): domain Eukaryota; kingdom Metazoa; phylum Arthropoda; class Insecta; order Odonata; family Calopterygidae; genus Hetaerina; species Hetaerina titia. The sequence goes on along the minus strand of CM073771.1, from coordinate 89,299,951 downwards.
AATCTATTAGCTATATGCATCACTTGCAGTTCAAGCGTGTTTAAGAGATTCCTTCACAATAGTTAAAAACCTGCGTTCGAGTCACCAGCGGATTAAGGGGGAAGACGACTTAGGTGATCGCTGAATTTTCCCCTTTCACCACCCCATTCATTCCGCGTCCACTAAATTCTCTCCGCCATTCAAACAAGCTCCTATCTATTCCCATCTGTTATGGAGAGAATAGTGCACTTCGGCATCCGTTGGTATTGATGCTTACTCCTTATCGAGTCTCTTTCAACATTACACAAACCATGACTCACGCAAGGTCTTCCCAACCTTTCCACATCCCCTTGGAAATTGGTTGACTTCCTAGGGAAGTTGAAGCTTGAAGGGGGTTGTACATACACGCTACAAATGCACACTCTGCTGCTGACTGTGGCCCAGTCCTCCCCATTTTACCTTCCTTCCACCCTTTCTCGTGCATTTTTAATGGATTAAAGTACGGGAGCGAGAACCAAAATTACTCGGGAAGGGGGCGGGATGGAAGAGGGAGGTTTTTGAAGGAATAGGCTGAGCCGAGTGGCCTAAAAGTAGGTCAAGTTAAATGAGCTCAATATTTGGGGAAGTACAAGTACGATATTTGGAAGTTTGGCACTGCTAATTTTCTTAATGGGTTCACTTACTCCTCTCGGAGAAAGTCACCATTCCTGTTGGATTTTCGAAAGGTACGAATATGATTACCTCGTTTTGGAGGGGTGGAACGTTCCCAGTTGGTGTTGCGGTTTTTCTAAATTAAACATAACTATTTCATTAAGGTCGTGCACTTGAGTGTCATTTCGAAAAATTATAATGTTACGTAATGTGCTCCCTGATCACAACCGGTTTCAGTGACGATAGTACACGCCCTGCTTGCTAATTCCGTAGTTTCGCGTTCGAGCACTACCTAATATATATTCTTTAGCTTCCCTGTTTTACATTCCAATGCCTACTATTTGGCTATGACTCTCTTCGTGTATAAATGCGGTTTTTAATATAACTACGCCATTGAAACACTGAATGTACCATTTCTAATAACACTCTATCGTCTGATTTTGTGAAAGAAATATAATAGAGATATCGTCTTGAGGCACCTGAGAATGACGCCTATATGTTGAAACTAGTTGTACCGAGTAAAATGTTTTGTGGAAAATAGCCTACATTCTTTTTTCATTAAAAAACGAATTTCCCCGTAGTCAACCCTGTTTCCATCGAGTTGTGATTTCATTTTGCAAAACTGTTGTTTGATCTACCTTGAGTACCTACCGAAATAAATTCCTTTCAATCGCGCAGCCGACATGATTTGATTAGTGTGAAAGTAATATCACACGATCGTCAAAAATTTTAAACTACTCGTGAGGCTCAGGTAATCGGTGAAAATCAACGAATCGTGGGGGAAAAGCAAGAATTTGAATCTTCGATTTAAGGTTGAAAATTTTGAGCCGTCAAGCATGGAAAGGCGATGGGTTCAAAATTCACTCTGAAATTACCTAAATAAATTCACATAAACTCTAACGCACTGCCAAGAAAAGTAGATATTTTTTCCGCCAATGAAAATAGAGAAGCCTAAAGTTTTAGGTCATGAAGAAAAATTTCTCTTAACAATTCAATTCTCATTTCCCTGTACTTCTATATTGTTCCTGCTCCATTACTATTGTTAATACATTGCCTTGCGTTAGTAAAAATAAGTCGTTCTTGTCGTTGTTCCCTTTTTCACCCACTGATTTCTAGGACTTCACTTTCCTCTTTGACAATTCTCTCATATATGTATTTGTTTGGTGATTCGAATACAGTTAATTGCACTGAAAGGACCAAATCAGCCTTATTTGTTGTCATTCACAATGTAAAAGATACTCTCTGTAGTGATTTTCTATGTCCTCTTCTCCCAACTTCAAAGTACCATTCGAAAGAAAGAAAAATAATCTCCTGATATAATTGCAGTAATATTTCATAAGCATTTGTTTGAAAATTAATCATAAGAAATTATCTGCTACTGAATACTTCGTACGTCCTCTTTCCATTGGCCAAAAAGGTGTGTTATACTGTCACTACATTGACATCTTAGACGAGTTTCCTGTGGACAGCGAAAACGAGACGATCCCGTTTATTTTGCTCATTGATCGATGGCAATATGTTATCTACATTTTTATGACTCGTTTAAATTAAATACGATTCTTCTATTTGGCAAAAAGAAATTAGATTTACTGTTATTTTTGATAACGTCGTGAAGATTGTTCGTTTTCTAATTCATGAGGCTATATTGAACTCCTTAAATGCACAGGATATTTTGAATGTGAATAGCAGATTTGATGGTTTAGTTATTCTTAGAAGTATGGGCTTCGTTAATAACCTTGGATTGCTTATTTTCAACAAATTTTGCAAATTCAAATATTTTAGCCTCCATTTGCTAAAATGAACCAATTTTTTATCACTGTAATAGTGTGTGTAAATCAGATAAATGTTCTCAAGGAAATTTCTCAACTGGGGGCATCGTAAGTAAGTTGCGTTAGTTTTGCATGGAAGTTCTTCTCATACATATATGTAATAAATGCATCGTATAGCTTATGTAACTGTGATTTCAAAAGCGGAATTTCTACTTCGGTTTCCTTTGCTTTTAATACTTTTATTCAGCATCAATTTAGCTTAATCCACTAATATTGGCTAAATGAATATAAATAATGAGAATATAATAATATAATGGCGGTCACGAGGTTTAAATTTAATTTGACCATTTGATGTGAGAAAATTACGTCTTTTGATCCTGGTAAATTGAATATTTAAGGAAAGCCTTATGATGGTCTTAATTATTTTTCCGGGGCTGCTTCAACGTTGAAATCCTTAAGTTGCATGTTTTCAGAATGAAGAACTTTTGATCCATGTTCAAAAGCTAACTAGTTCAACTGATAATCCTCCTCACTCATCTTGTATCAAGATGAATTACCCTGTGAAAACTTTCGTACTTACTCTGTGGACTCTATATAGGGCAGTGAGAAATAATATTCTGGATCCTAGACGCAGAATTCTCTAGTAATTAACGTGGTTTTCAAAGAGAATTTTTAATTCTCTTTTCTTTTATTGAACGTTGATTGTGCTTTTCACTTATACTCAATGAGAGTATTGGAGATAAAATATTTTATTAATGAAAACTTAATGTGATTCAAACATTATTTGTTTGCGTAAAACTTTTACTTTATTAGGAAAGAGGGTTTAGAAAAAATAAAAACCGTTTTTGAAATATTTTTTACAAATTATTTCCGAATGAATTGCATGTTCTTTAAATGAAGATGCTTAAAATGAAACATAATTATATTCCGGCATTTATCATGCTCTTTACGTCAACAGATTATTTTTCCTATTCGATCAGAAGGCCAAGGTAATAACGATTGTCAACATAATACCTTTCTTTCAATGATATATTATTACGTTATGAGGTCTGGACTTGCGCCGAAAAACTAATATTTTTTACTTTAATTTTTGGGGAACCACATAGATCATAATTAGAGAGTCTCGGTATTCCCCGAGGTATAACATGGCTGCGAGCAATCGTAATGGTCGACCAATTCCTCATTCATGCCCCAGGGGAATCATCAATCCTCGATAATTCGACGGAAATCCCCGATGAATTATACCAGGGGTTAATGCGAGACGGTAAAAGTAGATAATCGAACTAGAACGTAGTCTCCCTGCGTTAACACTATTAAAAAAATTGGGTCACTAGATGTGGCAGGTAGGTAATTATTTAGGTTAAGATTCATTTTGAAAGCGACGGGAGCTTGACATAGAGACAAGATAAAACTGAAAAACTGAATTGATGTGCCTCTTCGGCTGGATCTACATAAGTGGTTTCCGTACTTTAGGGAATCAAATTTAATGAACTGCTAATGAGAGGCAATGGTCAAGTAACTTATTACGAGTCTCTATTGCGTATTAAATGTGTAGGCAACTGTGCGATAAATCACTAAAGGAAGAAACTAAGGATATTATGTGGCCCATCTCCAAAAGGGTATCCCAAGTTACCTCGAAAATAAGAATTTATATAAATGGTAAAAATTAGACTTGGAAAGAGCAAAACAATATATGCCTATCTATAAATTATGTTTAAAGTGCACATTACATGTAAAATCTCACTATTCATAAGGTTTTCTATATGGAGTAAAATTTTTATGAAATCGTATATGTACCTGAAAGATGCTAATATCGAAAAATACTAAAAATATGAAAACCAAAATAGGTGAAAATCTAAAAATTATGGCCAAGTTCTGATTGATGAAGTTCTGAGATATGCTGCTTGCTTAAATTCAAGGGTCTCGGTGTCTAAGACGCACTATGTACGCGTATGCTTATCGACGAATTATTTTGATATTCATTTGACATTTATCCTTCGCGAGTAAAGATGCATATTATCACTTAAGACACGTTTTCGTGCCTCTACGTTTAACCTCGTACCTGATAATCCAAGATATTTGACCAATTGGTTAACGTCGATAGAAATTTTACTATTAATATACACTAACTTGCTCATACATTTTTCACACTCGTAAGAATATAAAAGATAAGTTTAAACCGAAAGTCTTGGCAACTTCTTTTTTTCTTACATTTGTTCTCAAATTTTACTTTACGAAAAACTTTAAATAAACTCAATTGAGAAGACAAAACATGCCCAGACTATTTTTCTTAGATAGTACAAAAGAGGACGATTGCATGAGTTAATTTTCAAGCGTAATGATTAGCTAAACCGTCTACCGTACCTTGAAACTGGTTCTGTTGGCATTGTAAATTCGTCTCATTTAAGACACAGGTAAAAGAAGATATATTTTCATGATAAACTTGATACAGAATACCAGACTATGGGGCTTATACGTCAATTGAAGGATACTGACGGCTTTCTATCAGAAAAGCTATAATATCTCATTCCATTAATTGTGATATTTATGTAATGATATTATTACTAACATTTTCAAGTGCATTTCGTAAATGTGGTAAAGATTTTTACAAATGTAACGGAAAAATGTGTCTAAAAAGATGTTAAATCATTGACTGAATTTGAAATGCGTGATAATAGCCCAAGCACTCCCAGAGGTATATGCCCAAAGGCGTATACCTCTGTAAATGTATATACATATGTAAATGTCTATACATATGTAAATGCACAGAGAAAAAAATTAAGAAGTCATGATCCTCGATGGCACTCAGGCTTCATCTTCATCATGCTGGCAGAATATACGGTATATTAGAGAGAAAAAAGACGTTATTTATATTTAAGTAAGTTAAAGATTAAGTGAAGTAAAGGTTAGTTAATTGTGTCCAGACCTCGGAAATGGTCGTACAACTGTTCATTATGGAAAGCGGAGTGGCAGGACTAGGATCCATGACGATGAAATCGTTCAACAAGTGGACCAAGAACTGCGATCTGAATGGCGATTGACGATTAGTACCCTGACTGATAACTATTCTCTTGCTAGACGGATGTTTTTTCCTCGATTAATGCAGGATAGCATGGATATATATATATATATATATATATATATATATATATATATATATATATATATGCTTTTCATGCTTATATAATATATATTATATATTTATATATATATATATATTTTATATTTCTATATAGAAATAGTGTGCAAGGTGGGTATCGCAAATTCTTACCGACCAACACAAAGATAAAAGAAGGAGTTTTGAGGACGAGAGTTTTGAGCTGCTTATCCCCGGGCTCGACCATGTACATCACGATTGTATCCGCTTCTTGCTTTTCAAATAGTCGATTGCTGGTAAAAGGTTTGAAGACGACGATGAAAGAAATCAAGGCACCCGTTGTCAACTAGTTCAGTTCCTAGAAGATGAACGTCCGTGCGAAGGGATCAAAGTTGCAATATTGTAGTGCAACGTTAATTAGAGTGCTTAGAAGTGAACGGGAGCATTAGGTAAAACTAAAGTAAGTTTTTAGGAAACTAAAGCCGCCAACAAAATCGTGTTCTAATGAATATTTTTCTTATTACCTAAGGGATCTAACTTAAAAAATAGCCGTCCTATTAAATAAATTGGAATGAGTGAGAATCTGAATAAATTTAGAAACAAGGAAGACGTATATGTTTTCACCGTTTGAAAAATTTAAAGGCCTTCATGATTTTCTAATTTGAAAGTTTAAAATAATTAAAAATGCAGCATGGTTTCACTAATAGAATGAAAAATAAAACCCTTGCATCAAATGGAAAAGCATTAGGGATATCTAGGGCCGAATAGATCAAACTGAAATGGAATTATTGTTGAAGATGCAGCTAATTAGGCCAATTTAATTACAAATTAGGGAAAAAAACACTAAAATATTGTGGAATGTACTTGGGTGCAGCCCATTGCAATGCACAAGGTAGTGGAAAGGAGATTTTAAAAAATTTTTATTTGTGACGGAATCTCGAGTTCAAATGGGCACTTCCATTAAAGGGGTGGGAATGCAGACGAAAGGAAAAAAACAAAGTGGTGCACCGAATTCAATTTAGAAGCCGATGGAGTGCAGTAGCATGGGACTGGAAAAAAGTATTTTGAATAGTTCCAAAATTACAGAGAGATGTGAGACATGAGGGCAAAGAAGAATTATTATTTAAGCGGCAATATTGGGAGGCATTTGCAGGACTGCTAAATACCCTTGATTATATTTTTATTTTGCAACATGACATAACATATCTAAGTTTGAATATTTTCGTCTACCAGTTGCACAAAAGTTCACTCCATATCTCTTTCAACTTTTTCAAAATTTACTGTAGAACTAAGCCAATATTTATGCTAAAACTATATCTATACTACTATATAAACTTATATTTTCCTCGAATTGTGACATAGTTTTCTTGACCTAAGAAGAGAAAATTAAGTTTAAATCAGACTATACATCTAATTCAAGTTGCAAAACGTGACGTCTTTTTTCTTTCTTCGTAGATGCTTCTGAGTATTCTACTACGCTATTTTACTGCCTTTCCGACGTATGTAATGAGTTCAATCTTTCTTGATTATCAGAATTCCGTTATTCAACTGTCAGCATACCTTATTCTTTAGTATGTTCCAACTACAGCCCCCTTTTGTGCATCTCCAGAGTATAAATTGTCGGGGTTGTTCCTCGATAAATCATTTCCCCTGAAGTATTTTCTTTCACCGACCTCTGGTAGATCAAGCAACGATCTCGGCGGATCTGTCTTTATATTTTGCAGCTTTCTCTTTCAATCTTGATTGTCTTACGTTATCCTTCCTGCTTTACAATAAATCTCATGGACTGATGTTCCCCACCCATGAGTTTAGGACGCGAAATCCATATTGTGGGGTTATTTCACCACGTACATATTTTAATTTGAGCAATTCATCACATCACATTTGTACCTATGTGGTACATATGGTTACATACTGTGTTGACACTAAGTTTTGGTGTCATATGACTTTCCAAATTAAAGTCATCTGAAAGACATTTGATTCGGTGAACTCCAGCCTCGAAAAACAGTTTCTGGAGCATCGGGTTCTTGATTTTATCTTTTGTATCTTGAGAGAAAGAATTTTGTTAAGTTAAAATAATAAAACTTTAAGACCCTTGGGCGAAGTTGATAATATTCTTTGTCAATGCATTACTCATATTGCAAATCATTAATATTTAGAGGCGATTCATAATCTTGAAATGCTGAAATAATTTTTCTAAATAACGCATTTATTTGGAGAGTGCAGAGAATCCAATGTACCTATCCTTATATATATTCTTCAATATGTTCTAACTTAAGGTCATATGCATGCACGTTCCTTTCTTGGCAATTAGCTTTAAGGTCATAAATAAATCCAACAATGTTTTAACAATTGTGGTTTTAATGTATCAATATTTAGGGGTAGTTTGCGCCGAGTAACTTCGAAAAAGGGTTAAGGATTACATCCTGCTTTAAAGTATACTTTCATAAGCTTTGAATTTATTGAGACAAGAAGTTTAATATCATGCATTTAAAATTTTGCCGTAGAAATATAAATAAGAAAAATTAATTCCTTTGCTATTTGAAAATGATGAATTTGAAAAAGGTGTTCCAATTTAAAGTTTTGGGGTATTTCATGGCTTTAAATTATTTCTTCCGATTTACAAAATGAATAATACTTCAAAATTATATTGTTTCATTTTGTCAATTTTCAATTTGCTGAACTCTATTTCTTTTTACCAATGCTTAGTTTATTGTGGTGAATAATACAATAGATAAACTCCATCAAAATATTAGAATGCAGGCATAGGCATAGAAACACCGTACAGCTACCAAGGAGTCGAAATTACAATTCCTCACTGTTGAATTCATAATTTTCTGGCTCAATATCAGGGAAAGAGGGGCAAAGGAATTTACATTCCAGAAATTCTGCGCAAATAGTGATTACAAACTTCTCTATCTCCGAAAGTTTTATTTCAATTAAGACTTTCGAAATATGTTTCCTGAAATTTCCCTCAGCTCTGTGAAAGTTTTATAACTTTATAAATTAGACACATTCCATGGGGCCCAAAAGTGCCATTTTCCGCGCCAGAAATTCAACACATAATAACTGGAAAAGACACTCCATAAAGAATGATATACGCCTATTGCTTCGTTTGCCCATGCAGCAGATGTTGAGTTACTACATCATCATAGTTTTCATAATCCTGAATAATATTAAAAAGGATAACGGCGAAAGAACATTTATGTTGTACCAAAATTTAATATGTCAGCCATTGAATTACTGTTTACCTCAATGATACTATAATTATTTCCTTTGGGCCAATATATTGTTTCTCCAATTTGGCGCAGCAAATTTACTCTCACGATTACATTGACGGTTGTGAGACATCAGTGTGAATGTTGTCACCTCCAATCCATAACATTTGTTTTAGAAAAATACAGTAAGGGAATATTGGCGATTTTTGAAGGGAAGTTTTGCCGGCTATTGAACAATTGAAGTGAGCCAGTACGATAATACACTAAAAGTGAAATACCAGGTTTGCAAAAGTTCTTTGAGAACAAGGTCGTCACTAAGAATATTACGATGAAAATTTCAAGAACATGGTCGTCACTTGGATAATTTTTCCGATGCAGAGATGTAAAGCGGTCACAGCTCGCTGTCAGTGTAGTTATGTCCGAAAGTCACCGTAGTTTGTGCCTTAGAAAGTTTTAACGCAATCACTCACAGTGGATGCCTTTCGCCTATCCGGGAGTCAATTTCACAGGGAGTTAGCTACAACCAATAACAGAATTCTGAGTAGTTCATCGCCTGTGCAGATGTTAACTTAACAAATTAATGTCACTAAATAAATTTGAATAGTTGATGATATAGCATGATATCCTTGCTCTGGTCACATGCTTTATTCATGCGCATACATTAAACTCTAGAGTTGGTGTCTCCACGACACTCAATCGGCCTAACCGTGCTCGAGCCAACGTCTTCATTTTCCTTCCATGCCCATCTTAATAGCCGAGATGTAATTCACATTTCGGTCTAAGCCACACTCTACAAGCTGCTGAGGTTTCAATTTCAGAGAATTTATAACTTCTCATTCTTTTGCCATAGTTTCACAGCTCAGAGATTTTGAGTAGCCGTTGTTTCGAGGAGAAATCTACTATGAATTCAATGATTAGATTGGTCTCGGTGACTTGATTTTCTATCTACAAGGGCAATTAAGCAATTATAGGCCATGATTTTACTAGCTTAACTATTGTGCTAATACATAATTTAATATTATTTTTTTGATGCTTAAAATGTGTGGTGCAATTTTCATTGAATTTATTCTAGTATGCGTCAGCGACGTCCGTTAAAACGTTCAGTTTGCCTACGGCGATGGTGGTCACAAGTGACGAGTAATAGGTATTTAGCATGAAATATTACTGTATCTTAAGCAAGTTGTCTGCATATATGTATTATATATATATATATATATATATATATATATATATATACACTTTTTTGGAAAACCCACAAACGTGTAATGTAAATTCACTAATAGTCCTAACAAACACAGAAACCAAAACACACAAAAGAGGGACTCACTGGTTCTCGAATTTTCGGTGGTCCAACCACCTTTTTCAAGAGGAATTTGGAACAGAACTCACTTCTGTTCCTAATTCCTCTTGAGAAAGGTGGTTGGACCACAGAAAATTCGAGAACCAGTGAGTCCCTCTTTTGTGTGTTTTGGTTTCTGTGTTTGTTAGGACTATCAGTGAATTTATATATATATATATATATATATATATATATATATATATATATATATATATATATATATATAATCTTGAAAATGACGCTCTCCGGCGACGCACAAACACACAAACACTGAGATAATAAATATAACACACACAGAAACATAAAAGGAGGACACTTACAGTAGATATTTACGTTTCGACGGCACGGCCGTCGTCATCAGAATATATATATATATATATATATATATATATATATATATTAGTGTATCATCAGAATGTATATCAGTGTATATATATATATATATACACAGATATATGTATAGATATATATATATATATATATGTATATATATACACACAGATATATGTATATATATATACACAAACATACACATGCATATATAATATACATATGTATAAAAAAGGCCTAAAAATCTTTCGAGGAAGACGGAGCTTGATTCCGTCGAAATTATCAAGAAATAACGTATGAGTGTTCCTTTTATGTGTTCTCATGTTGTGTGTTGCTGTCTAAGCTTTTTCATTTAACACTTCCGTGTTAGTTCGAAGAAACCATCTATACATACATATATAGTATAGCACCTTTGTGACGTTGACGTATTTTTCATTCACACTAGCAATTAATAATAGTGCTAAAACAGTTATTAACACAAACATAAATATAACTCACTTCGATGTTTCGGTGGTCTCAGAAACCTCAATCATGCTATGAGAAGTCACTGCTTATGGACATCTTATACCCTGATGAAGGTGGCGGAGTCCACCAATCTTTTTCACTACAATTATTAATAAATCGCGTGAATCAAGGAAATATATATATATATGTGTGTGTGTGTGTGTATAAAATTTATATTTTTCGCAAATTATACAGTATTAATAGCACAAAAAATTTTAAGGGTGCTTATTGCAAATGGCAGAAAAGTTTTGTCTACTCAAACGCACATTCAAAACCTGTCATTTGTGGAAATGCAAAAGATCCATTAATCGAATTTAAGTGGTGTTCTATCGGGTAAAATACATTGATTTCAATGCTATCCGTCTTATAACTAAATACCATGTAAGAAGTCTAGACGCTAGAATTAGTCAATCTCATGCAACGAGAAATAGGTCTGTCGTCCTCTCAGAGCAAGGGCGATTCTCACTAGCCCCTGGCTCTTGAGGAAAGTACAGACGTCACGAAAATAATTTTGAGACACCGCCATGGGAAGTGAGATTAGCGAATCTTCACCAGACATGATTCTTCCTCTGTCTAGAGGCAATATTTTTGCTGTCTTTTTTTCTCACTTTTCCGACATCTCTTTATTTTTTATCACTGGAGGTGCCACAAAAAACTTTGTGTTTACGGCTCTCATGTTGAATCCTAGATCATATAATCCTTTTGATACAATACACTGACAAAACATTGTTTTAAAATCTTTATATTCACATGTTTAAAAAATGTAAGCTCTCTTACTACCTACTGGCAGTTTATGAAATACTTTTGGTTAGTAACATATCATTCATGTCCCGAAAAGTTAGAAATGCTAGAATCATAAAGCTGTAATATAAGCAAATATTTTGATTTGCCGATATGTTTGCGAAAGTATTGTATTTATTTCATGCATAAATCTTTTATAGATAGGCACTTACAACATATCTACAAGTGTAATATTTAATTATGTATATATATAATATAGTCATAGTAATAGATAGATAATATCTATATCTCCAAAATTGAAAGCATCTCATGGTTTTTAATATGCTTTAATACATAGCTCCAAAAAGATGGAGTCATTTAAAATTATCTTTTCTCTCTCGATTCACTCCGTAAATAGGCATCACTAATCTGCTCTGGCGTGCCGAAATAATGATTCAGTAAAACTTGACAACTTACCACCTAGGGGGCAATTTTCAATTTTTTGGAGGAGGTAATAGACACTGTCTGGACCATGAGTCCACCAGGTCGTGAAAAGAAAGACGCACGACGGAAAAAATGCCCAACGCGCGGGCAAGTCAATGTCATAGTTCATAATTATCGACTTCTTCCCTTGGCCGCTCGAGGAGTATGGGCTTTCCTAATTTGGGGTAATGGTCAATTTTCTCAATGTCAAAAGGGGTAATGGGATGAAAAAGGCCAGGGACCACTGCACTTAATTTTTACGCTTTCTCCCTCACACGCATCTCCCATCACCCATTCTCCTTCTTCCCTCCCTCGTACTTAATCGCCTCCTTTCCTCGTCTTTCTCCCTCTTCGTTGTCTCCCCTTGCGTATGGCCGGGAATTCCTCTTCAACCCGCCTCGCGGCGTAACGGCGGAAGAGTAGAGAATGAGAGGACGGCTCACGGCATTAATTTCGTCGAAATGAAGTCCTCTACGTCACACTCCCTCCCCCATCTCTTTCTTCATCTCTATCTTCCTCCTGCATTCTCTTACTTACCCGTTTCAGGTTATTTTTTTGGAGGATGATCCCTTTCCCGCGCTTTCCCTGCATATCTTCCACCCTAACCACTTCTTTGAGACAACCTTCGCGCTTCCTTCCATGCGTTCTCACCGTCCAACACTCCTAAATATCACTCTCCACTCACACCATTCGGCATTCCTCGAACGCCCTTTCCGTCCCCTAACGTCGGAAACGACCCACCCCCCTCTGTCAAAATAAAAACACATCTTCCCCCACCTTCCTCCGTCCACCAAAAACTCCGAAACGCAAACTTTTGCGAGTCCCAGGCACGCCCCCTTCCATCGCTCCCGACGCCCCTTTCGCTCGCGGACACGGCCCATACTTCACACTTCGTCCCCCTAGGCTCTCCGCCCCGCGCCGGCCATCTCTCAGGGATTCCTTCTCGAGGACGGTGAAGTGGAGAGGAGAAGGTTGGAAAGTGAGTTTCGTGTTCGGAGGACGAGGCGGGTAGAGGGGACGAGAAAGAAAGACGCACACCGTGAGAGCAAGGGGTGGGAATACAGAATGGAGATAGAAAGGGTATGATGTAAAAGTCGAGAAGGTGCGGAGTGGAGAGGGTTGAAGCGACCCCCCTCCGGGGAATATCCTCAGTCCCCCCCGGAGGATATCCCTCGACACACAAACACCACACCACCTTCCTACCCCTTCCCCCCCAGTTATTCCCGCGTTTGGAGCCGTCCCGCGCTTAATTCCCAACATCTCTCTTATTTCCTCTTCTCTCTCTCACTCTCATTCCGTACCCCTATATCCCTTCCCCTGTATCCTATTCCCTCTTACACCGGCCTCCTTTAATCCCCACCATCTCCCCCTCCTAATGAAAATGACTAATTTCGGGTCGGGCTACCGCCGGTGCCTACCGAAATCCGCCATCCCCCGCCGCACTAAAGCCGCCCGGACACACTCCCCGAACAATCTCCTCCCTCCAGGCGGACGCATTCCCACTGCCTCCTTCGCCCTGCACTGCGCCCATACGGTACAATGGGCCAGGCCTCGAATTCGCCAACGCCCTCGCTCTCGGCGGAAGAGAGTAATGGATGACGATGATATGCGAGAGGTTGAGTAGGCAGGTGTGAGAGAAAGGGGATGGATATCACCCTCTCCGCCATGAGGTGCGGGCGCTGGCCGTGCTCATGACGACAGAACACAGTAATGAGATAGTCAAAGGTTGCTTGCACTGGCGCGAAACTATATACTTGGATAAGGACTAATTTTTTATAGAAATAACGAATTAAATTCAATGGAATAAAGATCTTGAGAACTTCTTTTACAAAGAGTTGGTATAAAATGGCTCTGCATAACAAACGAGGAGAAAAAATAAGGGACGTATAGGCATAAAAAATGAGCTAGTATGTGGAAAAAAAGAAAAGTGCATGAAAAGTTTTTAAATTGACCTTAAGAAGAAAACTACTAAAAGTGGAATGAATATTAACAACATTTTATATAGTGATTTGTTGAGGAAACTAGAAGGATAAAGTTAGTCTTGTGAAGTTAATAGGGATAAGGAAGGTATTTGTGGTAAAGCATACATTGTGTAGATATTGTATTCAACTAAGGATAATTTAAAGAAAAAAAGCCGAAAAAATAAAAATGAAAGGAGTGTAACATAAAAAATTAGACGAGAAGGGAGTTAAAATGCATGTTTAAATGAAGAGAGAGGCTCAGGGTGTTAGGTCATGGAGAGCATCTAGTTAAAATCATTTGAAGGAAATATGCAGAAAAGATAAGATTTAAGATTTTAAATACATTTGCGTATGTGTTCAAGCTACCATCTAAGTAGCAATACGACTTTTGTGCCAGGCTAGGTAACCAGATGTAAAATACGCAAACCTTCTTACACTGCGGTGGTGAGGTCGACCTGATTCAGCATCGATAAGAGTGGTCACATGTGTCTGTATCTGGTCTGAATCAGTACTGCATCAACCATGATAATTTACAAAAAGGATATTAAAGTCCTAATTCAGTGATTGGCATTCATAACGAGTTAACAAGGATACTATCGTAATAAGATTATGGTAATCTTCTGTTACCCACTCCGGTCGACAATACTTTCTCTCAGGGTACGCATTTCCCAACTACTTTAGACGGTACATACCTGTATAGGGTGCATGTATTTTCTTCCTTAATCTACGTAATATTAACTCGTGTTCAGTTCTGCAAATCAATTTTTTGTGAATTTTTTTCGGCATGTATTCATTTGACATACCTGATTCAGAAAATTTTAAGCATAGTATGAAATGGTATAATTATGAGGAAGAAGAGAAAAAACATGGTTTCCTAATTCAATCTAATTCCATTGAAGCAATTGCAAATGCAATATTTCTGTCAGTTGCCTTTCCTCCTCCATTTAAAATTTATTTTCCATTCCCATTTTCAGATATTAAGTCCAGTTGATTTTTGACCTATCTATATGAAGCAAAGAAACGGTATATTCCTTTCATTTTTACCTATGGTTCAGGAAAAAATAATTAACGTATACAAAGTCTTTCACATTGCCTTTATTGATCACTTTCCAGCCGATTCATTCTAAAAAAAACGAAAACGTAGGAGATAAGGAACTAAAACTCATCTGGTATCCTGAAAGTAAGATCCCGGACAAAGAGATGCAAAACTGAAATGTTGAATTTATATAAAAAAGTATGTAGCTAAAGATGGAACAGCAATATTTTATTGAAATTTATTTTAGAATCACATACGGTCGAAACAAGACCGGTTAACTGAAAGACCAACATAAGATACGTTCGTAACTATTGGCCTCTTTAGTCGAATTATTTAACATTCTCTCAGCGCAAGTTTGCATTAAATAACCATATTTTACAGATTATCTTATAGACATTCTCCTATTTTAGGGTTTTCCAATGTTATTCTAACCAAATCTCCCTCATTAAAACTTAAGGCAGCATAAAATATAGTGATCATTGGGAATCCATTAAATTTAACTTTGTCCTTTTTATCATAAAAGGAAAAAGTGTTAGAATTTAATATTAACAAGAGTATTTTACGTTTATTTTTTTCAGAAATAATTATTCAATATAAGTCTACAGACAACTATTATTAAATTTAAAGAAATGACATTAAGAGCAAGTGTGCGAGGAAATGTGGTAGAAAAAATCGAAGGACATCTTTTAAGAAAATCCAAGAGGAGAAAAACATACCTCCTGTGGTACCTGAACTTGTTTACGCATTAATACGCATATACTTATTTCCCTTTACTTTCTATTTTTATAGAATTATTTTGATGTAAGAATTTCCGGATAAATTTCTAAAGGGAACATAAAATGGTGTTTTAGAGTAAAATGTCAAAGCATTTTCTTAAACTTAATGTTATTTTTGAAGGAGTTTTCCCAATATTTCTCAAAAAATAAAATTTTAATTTGGATAACATCAGGGGTATTCTGTAGGAGAGTCAATTTATTGACAACCCTAAATGAACTACCATATTTCCATGACGCGATTTTTTTAATTACAGGGAATAATTAGAGTACTTCACTTATTAGGATGTGTTTTAGATATCAGTGGCCAAATTAGTAAAATTATTATATGAGTTTCTTTTGAAAAAGAAGCTTTAACAAAAATGAGGATGTTGATTTACTATCAGAAAATATTTAAAGAAATGACAAGTGAAAACTTCTGCAGATATGCATTATTCAGATAATAAGTCGTTAATGCAGTTAAATAAGGATATATTGAATTATTTTAAGTTTTGTGAGTGTTGAAAACAAGATAAAATATAATATGCGCGAAGGAAAGCAAACAGGAGAATGCTTTTTGACTATGAGAAATGATTTCGACCATTTGAAGTGAGGTGGAAGACATGTTGAGCTAATGGATGAACCGTAGTGTGAAGTCAAAACGATATTAGGTTAGATGTGCTAGGTTGGGAATTATGGCAGGAATGTGGTGTGTTGGGAACTGAGGGATTCCTGCGTTCATCTAAGACCTAACTTAATTGGTACTCAATACCTCATTAAAAGCGACATTTTATCATTATTCTAGTCTCAACAATATAATTTTGTGACTTTATTCCCATTTTCTATACTATAGATATATGATAATTTTTATTTTTGAAACTAGTTACTAAAATAGATCATTTTTTGTTCTAATCCTAAATAGATATCTTTAAATCAGTTATCATGTTGAACTGCATCAGATTATATACAGGTACAATGGAAACACCTTTCCTGGTCCATAATATTCATAAAAACAACAATAAATTGAAAGTGTAAATCTATGTAATACAATTAAGTATATATATCGACCTATTAGCGGTTGGAATAAATGTTTCATTCCCGGTATAAACGACAGATTTTAAATGAATTTTGACATAAAATTCGAGCAGAAATTTTAGCAGGTAATCTGTATTTGTGGTGGCTAAACACTAAAAAACTACAATAATACTCTCCGAAAAAAAACCTAAAGTATTTCATGAATAAAATTACCATAGCAGAATAATTTATGGCACTAAACACACAGGATACCTAACATGATCTGTTAAGGTAATTTGAGAAATTAATCACAAGTGGCATTGTATATGTCAGGTCATGCAGGTTCATGAGATTTATCAAGCTCTATCCACCGTGTAATGATTCTCTACACCTGTGCTTTTACCCATGCAGATTAATCATTTTTATTCTTCAGATATGTGGACGTGGAAAGCTTACCCTCATTGAAATAAAAGTCGTCACCAGAATCTACCTACATTGACTTCCGACAAGGGAATTAAATTTATGATTCGGCAACACATTGTAAATTGATGATAATGAAAACTCAATTCGAATATTTATTATGAAATTTCGATTTAGAGTATATCAAAGAAATTGAAATAGTAATAGCTTTGTACACACGTAGGTTACCTTACCGCATTAATTGACTATTAGAAAAAGTATGTTCTTAAAAATTATAATTTGTTACAAAGGAGTTAGGGTAAAGTTTGAATGTTAACCTTACCTATGAGAGCATATTTGAAAAGAAATTAAGTTTTCCATTTTCAAGACGGATTTGCGATATTCTTTCACACAAAGATACTCCATTTAAGCATTCAAATATTGTTACAATGGCGAACGATAATGTAGTGAAGTGATTTGTTGAGAATATGAATGTTTTATTTCAATTGAATTAGACCAAAAATTTTTGGCTATTTAAAATAATACTTTTTAATAAATATTTTAGTTTTTACTTATAATTCGGCTAACTATTAAATTACCATTTCAGGGAATAGCACTTTTGCTCCAAAAACACTTGAAATTATAATAAAAATGTGGGTTAATTTTTTATTTTAACGATTGTCAAAAGATTTTCACGCGCAATACTTCAGTTTTTCAGGCGATTTTTCCAAAGGACTTCTGAAGTATCTTAAATTCTGACCGATTTCTTTGAAACTACCATGTTCAGGCCGACTATGTCGAAACTGGTGTAAGATAAAATGGGATCTGAAATTCTTTATCTCCTTTTTTTCTTTTCACATTTGTGATTGACACTCACCAACTGACACCAAACCTTTGCGTTTTCTTCTTTCAATATGACGTTGTCTTTGTCATCCACTGGTCATTTTCCCATTCTGGAGTACTTTCGAAGGAATAGTGGAGGGATTCTCTCTTAGAAACTGCCCACCATTACTTTTTCCACACCCAGTCTCAAGGCTGCAGCCCAAAAGGAGTAAAATGTGGATCCTGAATTTGGACGGAAGGCAAGAGGCTCTGATTTTGTCATCTTCAATTCTTCACTTTTCTCCATTTTTTCGGCTTTGGAGGGTTCCTTAACGCCGGTTTCTCATTTTTTTGACAACTTCCACCGTGTAATATTCCGGTTTCCAGAATATTCTCCCATTTCATTTTAGAGTTTTCTCGACCAGCTCTGAAGCTTTAATTTTTTTTCTCATTTCCGTGGTTTTCCCAAATCATTTCCATTTCATTTTGTACCACCTCTTCCCCATTCCCCAATATTTGGAAATATGTTTCCACTATATTTTTTTTAATGTTAATTTCATTCAGTGTACTTACAGGTGAGTTTTTATACAAGCAAATATTATGAGTGGTATAGGTATTCGCCTGCAAACTTATTAGTTAGTCATTGCACAT
The DNA here is from genome assembly GCA_037158775.1 of Hetaerina titia. NCBI lineage: Eukaryota > Metazoa > Arthropoda > Insecta > Odonata > Calopterygidae > Hetaerina > Hetaerina titia. The sequence continues at coordinate 89,281,226 of CM073771.1, read as the reverse complement.
TTGACTCCACACTAAAATGGTCAGTTTTTGACATGTAAATCAAAGGAATTGGTGGGTATATTTCCAGTACATTAGAAATTGGAATTAGACTTTTGGCGCTTGAAAACGTGTACCTCAGACTAATTTTTGGGTGCTTATAACTTCCAACCAAAATCGACAATTTGAATATGAAAAAAGAGAACATTTATATTAAGATTTTTATGAATTGAACATGAATAATGTGTCGTAGGTAATATTATTTTTTAAATACCAATTCCTCGAAATTTTTTTCCTTTTTACATTAGGAAGACTGAATTTTAGCTCTGCTGAAAATTTACTTTCAAATCACTACTGAGAGCACCGTCGTAAGTTTAGAGAATGATTAGGAAACTGAGTCATAATGGTTTTAAAACGAATAATGGAGACGTTTTTGGCACTTCGATAATACCTTAATGAAGTTGGCACTACTTGGTTTCATTAGGCAGTTTGAAGCTTAACTTAAATAATAAACAGTAATAACATTGGTCCGCACTAACTCGCGTCTCCTAGAAACCTAGCTGCGAGGATAATTACTACCGGGAAGCCATTTAAATTGTGCACTTATTGTTTAAAAACCACATAAATAAATATAATAATAAAACCACATAATATATGTCCACGGACAACATTAAATAGTTCTATGAAAACGATGTATTTCTTTAGCTGGACTCTCTCATTCAATGCGTAATTTTAATCTTTTTCAAACTACAGGTATGTCCCTCTGGCAGTACAGTGTCTACTAATGGTCTAATTTTTTGATTTTTTAAAAGTTGATTTGAGACATGAAGAGGCAAACAGAAACTGCAGAATAATTTGCCAAAATAAAATTATTTCAATAGTGAACAATCATGACAGCCCCAGAAATTTGCAAGGTTATAGCCCAGTTTTAACTAAAAATTCACACTTTAAATGAAGAGAATATTTTATCCAAATATTTTGCACAATGCTCTTACTTGGTCTATGAACTCTTTTCGGGGAAGGAAAAATTTGAGTAACTCGTACTCATCTTTCATCATTAGTGAGAATCTATTCTCAATAATGCCTTCAGAGTTATTATTTTATGTGTAACAAAGTAAAAAGTGTTCAGGATACCTCAAATTTACCACTTTTAGGTTTCACGGGTTTTTTATTATAATACCGCTGCATTGATTAATGAGTAGTTTAATACTGGTATTTACGAATATAAATACTATTAATTTTGAAATTTGCGTAAATATTTAATCTATGCTGTTTCCGGGAATTACCGTCGCGTAGTTTAGTTGATGGACGACTGTTTCGCCCCCAGTCCTGGAGGCGTCTTCAGGTCGAAGACATTCGTTGAGAGAGTGGTGGGAGGTTGTTGTCTGATTATTCATATAATTTTAAGGAATGTAGTGCGTAATTCACGTAAAATCTGCGATGAGTTGCAAGAAATGATTGCAAAACTGCAAGGTGAATTCTTGAGTTCTGTTTTTCTGATGTTCTTGTACGAGTGAGGAAATATTTATGACCCGCTATGCATTTACAAGCGGTAGCAGTTTAGAAAAAGGTTTATCTGATCATCACACATGATGAAATTTTCATCCGGATAGTAGGAAGGCTCTAAGCTCTTGATTATTCCAATTACACTCCCGTGGTCGTACACCTTGTGTAACATGGAATACCCTTAACCACTTTAATTAAACTATTCAACTTCAGAAACCTTATTTCTTTTTACTCACACAAGAATTATCCGTTCGTTGCCCTTGCAAAACAATTTCCTCCTTTCATTCATGATGTCGGCGCCAAGTTCCGTATTAAAATTATACCCTTTTAACACCCATCTTCTTCCAGCTCCCCGCCATACTCTACTTCAATCTCTTCCTCGGAATTAATGCTTCGACCCTTTCACTGGTCCTCTCTCACTTCCTTCCACCATTTCGCGTGCATTTCTTCCCCTCTTCCCTTTTTCGACACGACGGCTTGCCTCTTCATATAATTTTTCCAAGAACGCACTCTCTCTCATTCGACCATCGACCCATTAAGCCGACATTTTATTGGAATTAAATCTGAATTCAAATGGTCATATTTCCTATGAAGAAAGTCCGAATCATTGTATTAACTGATTCCAAGCTGTTAGAAAGTAGATGTGTACCTGCTCACTGGGGTACGTTTGAACATCACCAATATTATCCCCGGAAATGAAGATGCATATTTCTTTAAATTTTCTACCATATTCTTTAGTATTTCATTGGCAACCCAAAATACCCTTACATCCACTTTCTCTGCCTCCATTAAACCTTTCCCACCTATTGTAATGGTTTTCATCATAGAATTGTGATATGATTGTTAGCAATGACGTTACCTCCTGGTAGAATCACCGTTAACAGTTAGGTAAATAATTAAAGATTTTGCGAGGTGACATGGAAAGATATCGGGTGTCACTGAAGTGATAGTTGCAGGGACAGAGGATTATATATACAGAGGAGGGTTGATAGCCAAATAAACGCAGTAACAACGAGGTTAGTAAAATGTATTTCTGGAATTTTAATCTGAACCAAAAACATTTTCATAATTTATTTCTACATGCCAACAAGTAGCCATAAAGGGAAAGATATTAACAAGGTATATTAAAAATTAAAGTGAATCGCTGCTGGTGTTCCTATAAGGAAATATTTTATTGTAATGAGGAAGTGGAGCGTGACTAGGGTCGTAGGGCTAGATAGTAGCAAAGGAGGGGTCTACAGTTTAGAAACAAGGAATAGGTAGGAATACGTAAACAGTTTTTAGTATTGATGATGATAGAAATATTGAGGGAGTATGACTAGGTTTTTTCACACTTTGTTCATCCTGTAGGAAACAACCATCTGCTAAATATCTCCAGTGGTTTGAGTAGAGTGAGTTACTTGGACTACAAAGAAACTTACTAACTCTTGAGTATATAATGTGCTACTCAAAATAATTTATTCACCGATAACCGTTTGTAATATTACGGTATTATCTCTTTTCAAGAATTACAAGCAACAGACTGCAAATAAATTCCAAATTTTCACATTTTTACAAGGAAAAAAGTGGATTAAAATACATGATTTTGGTGGTATTACTTTACGAAAAATTAATAAATTTTCCACTTATACAGGATAACATGCAACAGCTATGGTTTGTCCTAGAGGGTGATTCAACATCAGAGACTAAGTATCAAAAGTTAAAGTTCCCTTGATTAGTACTTATGAGTAAATATAGAAAATATATTCTGATTGCGGAGATAATGCTGACTACTAGAATATGAAATAAGATATCCAAGCGTGAAACACCTCTTTTCTACTTGGAATTAAAAAAGACACTCTTCCCCTAATGTATTCGTTTACAATTACTCTGATATAAAGGAGCTATGGTTTCTCTCAAGGTCCTAACACACGTCAAGGTATCTTCTGCTAAAACTGTTTCTGGAGCTTTTTTGCATTCGCATACCATCTTGGGAAAATGAGACATTTATGGGTGCAGAGATGAAAATATTTTCCTTCTCCCTTTTGAAAGCATTGCGTCCGCTCAATTGCCGTCCCAGAGACCAGTGAAATTTTCATCATAAGATCCCTGCATGGACGGCGAGACACGACACCGTACGATATGAAAAGGTGAAGCCGACCCTCCCCCGCGGTCACTCCTTACGGACGGAGATAGAATGCGTCGCTTCACGTGTGCGGAAATTTCACCTCCCACGTCCACCGTCGCCCTATTTCCTCGTGGGGCAAAACCATCCTGCCTGAGGGTACCAGGGGCGAAACTGCCCCGTCTCGCCTCGGGGTGGGAGGACGACCCCAGTGACAAGCGGGAGCATCTGCCGCAATTTGTATCAAAATCCTTTCGTCCCTCTTTCCAACGCCCTTCGTCCCTTCGCCTCCGTCCTAACCTCTCCCCCGCTTCCCATCAAACAAATTACGGATGGACAGCTGTTCTTTGAACTCTCCCACAGCCTAGGGGTCTGGAAAAAAGGTCAGGTGGATTCTATACCCTTCTTACCCCCCTCCCACGACCGCACTCCGTCACCCTCGCCCGCTCCCCCATCCAAACACAACTTTTCCGTCACTCGTGGACATCAAGGGGAGAGAGAGAGAGAGAGAGAGAGAGTAAGGCAGCTCTTTTTTTGCTCATACACTCTCTCACGTCTTATCTTTCATGCCCTGGCCAACCATTTCCCTCTCCACCCCCTTTCGGCTCTTGTGTTCGCCTTCGCTTTCCTCCTTCCCCACCCGTCTAACCCTTTCTCGCGCCGAAACCCCCTTTTCTTAGACCCCCGCGCAATTTCTCTAGACCTTCCAATCTGGCCCTTCAATATATATTAATTCTCCTGCCCCCGACGTCTCTCTGCCACGATCCCCCGTCATATCTACTTTCTCGCCGTTTTTAAAATAATTGTTATGTACTGTGACGTCGGTCGGCGCAATTAGGTGTCTATTTCTATGCCAAATTTTCCCATATATTCCGTCTTCTAAATTGCAGGTTGACTTGCATGCCATTGTAGTATTGGGAAGTTTTTCCCTTAGTTTTTCAAATGCACACTGCATAACTTCGCATCTTTATATTTTCAGTCATTTCACGCATTTTTGCATAGGGTAGGAAGACATATTTTGGACTGCTCATTGCAAAAACTACATGGAAATTATTTTGAAAAATTAATTGACGCTATCGTTTTGTAATTCTCGTTAGCCTTGGCTAATGTGGATTTGTACATCGTCATTTATTTAAAGAACTCATTTTGTGAAATCATGTTTCCAAACTTTTACGCATATGTTCTTCTTTTCTCGTTTTCCAAGGAACCTAAAGAAGACTTTAATGTCATGGTTATTTAAAAGGACAGTGTTAAATAAATTAAAAGGTAAGATTAAAGTTTGAACCAAGATTTCAGTTTTTATTCCTCATGTCATAAGCAAATGCATTTTAACCTCCAGGAAAACATAGTGGTATGTAGCAGGATATAGTTGCTACGACATCAAGATTTTTAAAAAGTAAGCAAAGATAAATAATAAGGAGGGATATTTAAAAATAGACAATAGGTTTAAGGGGATATCGCCATTACAGTAATCAATCCCAAAGTCGATAGATGAAGGTAGACACTAAGCCGTAACGCCTTTCAGCGGATGGAATTCATACATCAGAGTAGGAAGTAGTTCCTTTATCCAATATCATCTACGGTTGCGCATAAAGATCTTAGCCCAAAAAATATCTGGAGCTTGGATAAAGCTACAAGTACCCAGCGGTGTCACCCGAATGGCACCAGAACCCACCGCTTGCCAGTCCAAATGCCCTATGCCCCTCTGGACGCCCATGATTTTTTCTAACCCAATATATTCCCCTTAAGGAGGATATTTTCTTAACTCCCTCGGCTTTGAATGACAAAATAATCAAACATGGTTCAAGAAAAAAAAGATAATAAGGTCATCAGTAAATAAACGTGAAATAAATTTAAGGGAAACTTTTTTAAACTTCCCCATAGGATGGCCAAAATACGAATCTAGTGGAATCAAGAGTCAAATGTTCAAAATTTGCTCCGATTTTGACGTTATTTATGCCCTCACCTTCGTCCATTTTCAATATTAAATGAAGCTCTACCCATCTTCCGCACTATTATTTTTCCATTGCATTGTAGATTTTTCTCGACCCGGCAATCATATAGTCGACCCTGCAACAATTTTCTCTGCCTCATCGTCGGTTTCTCATCCAATCTTGGCTTGCCTGATCCCATCCCCGAGATCCTACCATCGTTCCCGCGACCTCGAATCATCTCAATTCCCCCGACCAACCCCGCATTCTCCGGCATCCACTCCAATTCCGAGCAGATCCTCCATCACCCCTTTCCACCAAAGCACTTGCCGCGTTCCCCGAAAACCTAAATCTTCACACGCTCACGTATCCATGAGGAAATTATTCAGCGCCCATATTTCACACTTCACGCTCGCCCTTCGCTGGTCAGACGGGTTGAAGTGAGAACCGTGTGCCAAACTTGGGCGGAGTGTGTATCCAAGGATCGTTTTATAGCCTTTTGCGGATGTGTTTTAATTTTGGTCCCCCACACCCAGCCCCGGCTGTCCGAAGGGGAAGCGTGGATGGCTCATCATCCCTATCGCCTCTCATGGGCCGCCGTAACTTGGATTCCGTAGAAAGGAATGTAGAACGACGGCCTTCTGGCTCAGAAGCCGTCGCTGTTATCCTTCCCCGAGCTTTCCTTCGACCCCTCCCCCTTTCCCTCGGAGCCCCCCGAAAAACCCTCTCGGGGTCCGTTACCTTCGCCTTGCATTATTTCACGCCGTCCGCATTTAACGGAAAATGTTTTCATTCCTCTCTGGTTGCGGTGGACGTAATCGGAGAAGAAAAAGGAAAACAACCCGTCCCTCTCTGCTTTAACCTCTACACCTTATGAATTCACGTAATGCATTATAGTGTGGAGTGAAATTGGTCATTAAATCATTGACGGAACATGTGTTCTTACCGGAAAATACTTTATGAACTCTCCTATAGCTGATGACTTAAGAACTAAAATCCCCACATTCGGTTTTAGAGAAAAAACAATTTTTGTGTAGGAGAAGGGAAGGTAAATTCATAATTTAAAAAAATATTATTTTCTGATTATGTTAAAAAAATTTCCAAGTCATAGCCAAGTTACCTGTTGTGGAAAATCGCATTCGTTTAAGAGTACACATTAGCAGTTGTATTACTCATTGCTTCAATTGGAAAAAAAAGTTTGGACACAAGGTTCAACAGGCAGAAAAATGCATTTTTCCTAAATGAATCTGCAACCATCCAATGAATTAGGTAACTCACAATTGTTGCGGGCACAAAAACGGGGATCGAGATGGTGCAAAGGCTAACGTGCAAGGCCTCCCACCACGAAGACCCGGGTTCAAATCCTGGAGACAACAAGTATTTTTCAATGATATCTCGATCCCTACTTGAGGTGCTTTGTGGAGAGCGCTTTGAGTGAGTTCGACGTCCGTCGGATGGGACGTTAAACTGCAGACCCCTTGGCGCCTTTCGACAAGAGTAGGCTAATGCCGACGCCGGGTTTCTCTCCACCCTTCCTTTCCCATCCATCCCTAATGGGGCAAATGACCTTAGTTATCGGTCGCCTGCCCAGCAAAACCAAAACCCACAAACCCTCAACCACTAGACATTCCTTGCTCTTTGTGACGGTAGGTGAGCATTTTCGGTACCCAGTTTGCACACAATTTGTGTCATCCGAGGTTTTCCGTGACAATATTTTAGATAGTAGTGCGTCCAAGTTGAGGAAATTGTTCTGCCAGGCCATTAATCGTCAATCGACGATCACATCACAGTTTTTGTTCATTTGCTGAACAATATCATCGGTCAGAATACTGGACCTGCCACTTCCTTCTTCGTCATGGACAATTGTTCGGCCATTTTTAAAATCACGGCATCATTATCTAACTTTTCCTTCACTCATAACTGTATGTCCATAAACTAGGTATAACTCCCGATGAATTTCAGCAACTGACAATCCTTTTGCATACAAGAATCGAACGACAGAGCGCACTTCACAGCTGGCGGGACCAACGATTGGCGCGGACATTGTTGTTTGCATGCACGGACAAGCAAACGACTCTTGAATCAAAACAAATGCTGCTATAGCTTCTCGATAAATCAGTAGATGGCACTTCAGGAGTAAAACTGTGTTTTGAAGCGCCAATATTTAAATATAAGCAAAAGGCTCTTACTTTATGAATATGCCTTATATTTTTCTGTTTGCTTTCCTTTCTATAATAACGAGTAAAACACTTTTAGACGATATGAGAACTAGAAAGTTGATAATACAGCATTTTATGTATAGCTTTCCATTGAACCGGATGTATTCCATGAAACATTCAGTAAGCTAGGATGTCATGAGGATTTGGAACCCGGTATGTGAGAATATAACTCCGCAACAGAATTATTTATTTTCTTCCTTTTGATCATTTAAATATATAAGTTTATGTATGATTTATCGTAATATAAAAGGAAGAACTGAAGCAATAATTTAACATATAGTATGTCGAAACTAATTTCTTGGTTGTGTGTTTATTTTGTAGCAAATTTGTTACATTTTAAAAACGGGACCTGTCTTTAATTCCCTTATACCTGTACATCGTTTGCATTTCTCAGTATCTTTTCAAAGTCACCCTATTTGTGCCTTATATTAGAGATAACCGTGATTACCTCCAACTAATATGCTATACTATGTTCTTCCGATGGAAGGATTGAGATGATACAAGAAATACTCAGGGTCTCAGCAAAAAAAATATAAATGTAATCAAAATAATAAAAAGTGCCCAAAATCATTGTTCAAAATTAATTATCTCGAGTGACAAAGGAACAAAAGAAATTAATGTTTTGTGAGGTGGATGTTGTACCTTCCTATCAAACCAAGAGCCTGTAATTGGAATCCCTCCTCTGCCATGGGAATGGAATCAAATGAATTTTGTTAACGAATAAGGCGCCAATGTAAATTATAATTGTACCGTTGATATAAATAAAAGAAAGCCAAGGTTATAGGGTAAGTTACCTGGAGTCGATCTACCTCCAAATTTGTCCAGAGAAAAATGGAATAAAATTCCACTATTACACCGTAACTCGACGCCATTATTTACATAGTGATTAATAGTGGAATTCAGCAATTTAATTTTCGTAAACTAGAAGGAGCTAACTTAGTTTTTCTTTTCTTCTGTTGTGATAAGGAGAGCAATACGCTTCTAATGAAACAGAGGTTGTGATAATCTACTAGAGAAAGGGCCCGTGAGTGCCAAAGTGCAGGTTAATAAAAATAAAAGACTTTTCTGCTCTAGGTTAATGCGTATGTCACTTCCATTTCCCTTATCTCATTTCACTGTCTGCTCCCATTTATTCACTTCTATCAGGTTACACAAATTATCTCATCTCTGAGGGTGTGGCTGTTCTGACGGATAAAGCACTCATGTGCTCTCCCAAAGGTCGCGTGTGGAAAGAGGTTGCGTAAAACATGGGGGATGTGCGATCTAATTACTATGTTTGTCGATGGGTATAATACGTGAAGAATGGATATATAGTACGTTAATTTATCGATTGAATGTGAAAAAAGTACTCGTTTTATTAATTCCAGCATCACTACCAGCTGGTGATGAAAGGTCTGATAATATACACGCATGGTTGATAACTGCCGATGTGATGTTTACAACAGTATTCTGATACGTACTGATTTTTAAGGAGTGATTTTTAAGTTTTTTCTGGTCATCTCACCTATATTTTTTAATTTTTTTAGAAACTATACTATATTTTCTTTTGGATGATTGTACCTAAAACCTTCATATCCATTTAGATATCTACGTCACTTGTTATTGTCTAAAATATGTAACCCAATATTCGAATAACAGTGTCTATAAATTTTGTTTCAATTATTAATGCCCATAGCAATGCTAATTTAACTCGTATATCATTCAAAGTATACCATTCGTAATTTTGAACGTAAATTTTAATGAATTTTATTAATATAATTTATTAACAACCTATTCGTCACACACAGATAACATTTGCTTTAATCATAAGATTCCGTAAGTATATTACTAATTGATTGTTTCGAAACTCTTCAAAGTTCTTCGTCAATTATACTAATAATGCAGACATCAATTCACAGACTCGTAAACACTGATATATGACCCATGGCTGAACTCTCTCTAACTTTGATGTATTTTCAAATATTGCTATAATGCCTCAATATTCTGCAAATTGTATCCCTTGAGCATGTACGAACTTTCGCTTTCGAAGGCTTCCTGGTAGACGGATTCTGAAGGGTCCTTATGTGTTCGTGTGCATGCTTATATGACAACACTTAGGGTTCCATGATGGTGTCGTTAGAGGAAGGATTTCACTTTTGGCAATGGAAAATAGTCGACTGGTACCCAGTCGGGACGGTAAGGGGGTTGGGGAATCGTCGCAATGCTGCTGCAGAAGATCTTCGCAAACGGACACTCGACTATTCTCTTGGTTGTCCCTCCAGACCTTCGAGATGCGTTTAGGGCAGATCTTTCGCATTGCCAAAATTTCAATAATAAAGGTGTGCACTACCATTTTATCAATACAAGTACGATACGAAATCAATCGCGTATATACCCGACGGTCTGAACTGAAGTCCTTCACGCACACGTTAGGAAAAAAAATGTTACTAATACTTTTTATGCATACCTTATAAGTCCTTTTTGTGCTTATAAATATGTAAAAAGGAGCTCGATACTGCTGTAATGGTGGCTAGACCTTTTGTACTCACTTATCTTTTTAAAAAAGATTTGGCACTTGCACCTAAACCCGATTTTCCGGCTTCCCTTGCCCCCACATACAGGGGGAATACATTATATACAGTACATAAGGACTTCCTCCGACACCATCCACACGCCCATATGTGTATTATGAGAACCTTTTATTGTCTTACTATGAAGTATCGGAATATAGAATTTATGTACCTAGTACTACATGAGGAAGGTGCATTACTAAGATTTTTGTAGTTTCAACTACACGGTTCTTATGGCGTTTCCGGAACTTCCTCTACCAGATACTCACTCCTCCAGACAGGATTTCTGGCTAAGGAAGTCACTTCCGTGTAACATTCAGATATTTCTGGTTAATGTTAAAGTAGTGTAACTTTTGGAGAACATTTTGTTGGAGCGATTACTCCTAAATATTATGACGACAAATAACATTCAACATTCGAACAAATTCGAATTACTTTAGAAAAGCATTCCATTAATATGCTTAAATATACTTTGATGCGGCATACTGTTTCATCCTGGGTAACTGCTGATTTAATCACAACCTAGCGAAGCTGCTAAGGAAATTCATCTAGTTGAGACCGATCAAGTTACACATTTTCAAATTTATCGCTGAGACTATAGATCGATTTTACTTAAATTGTTAAATGCTGGAGAATGTTAATTCTCCAGCATCTAAACAATTAGCTTTTTTAGCAGGTTAGCCTCTATAAAAATTTTAAAGGACGTGCTCATTCAGTGGGTAGAGTGCTTGGCTACTTACCAGAAGGCTCGGGTTGGGTTGGATAGAGAATGGAAACTTCCAAATGCTGATGTTTGAATTTCTCGCACTGTCATAGGTAATTATATTACATGTGCTTTGCCCTCGCCTACAATAAAACCTTGGAGTAGTTTGCTGAGGTAAAATGCAAATGTGTCACTAACTTTTGCTTTTAATTAAGGAAAAAGAACAAATTAAAAACAATATGGTTGTATAGTTAAAGGGATCGCCGAAATACCAAACTAAGTACTTTGAAGACTTTAAATAAAAGAGATAAAGAGTTTGATGATGTCCATGTTGGGTACGTTGGGTACTTTGCCTACGATCATAATTGAAGGAATAATGTTAGGCAAATAACAGAGTAAACCCACTGAGGTATTATACTGGGATGAGGTGTAAGTGATTAATGGAGGATATCATGACAGGAAATATCTAATAGAATAAGAAGATTGTCAGGGAATGATATCACTTGAAAAGCTGTCAATAACCTGTCCTCCAATTAATAATTCACGAGTTGACTCTTTAATAGTCTAAACATAACATGCACAGAAATATTACAAGGTACATAATGCTGCTGGAATGAGAATTGGAATCAGTTGTGGTAAGGTAGGTAGTAAGACCAGCTTAATGGAATCGACTATTTTCTTTTCAAAAACCCCTGGAGGAAAATATATCAATTGCATGGGATCCACTCTAGATTAGAGTAAATTTAGACGGGGTTTTAGTAAGTTTGAAAATAATAAATATTTAATCAGCAAATGTATACACGGGTTTGAGTCTTATTCACAGAAACATTACGTAGCTTATGAGAACATACTTGTACAGGTGTAATAATGTAGTTGGGTAGAAAATATAAATGCCCATTTTAAAAATAAATTATATGGAGTTCAAATATAATCCGATGAAAAAATACATACATGTAAAATGCGCTGGACCAAATAGGGCAAGAAAGGAAGGAGCATTAAAAATGCGATGGAAAAAATGTACCTGCACAATGTTTTGAGAAAAAATCTATGAAAGTAAGCATTTAAACTATTAATATGCGGAACATAGAACAGAAGCTACAAAACTTATTTTAGCAAATAAGTTCTTATAATTGAAAGAATGCGTAGGGCATTTTATGTCCTCTGGTAGAGTTATGGAGGAGGAGGAGGTCATGTAAGTTTAGAACAAGAGAAAAATTTAGGCATTTGGTATTGAATGATTAGGGATATAAAATATAAATATCTGGAAGTAAACATAGGGTAGACAAATGCAGTTTACCAACCTTTTTAGAGTCTTATATAAGATTATTGGGATATGAGACTTAATGCTTATTTTTTGCAAGCATTTAATAGCGTAAAAGATGTACACTATGCACGCAATAGTATTTTTCTAACTAAAGCTTTGCCGTTAAATATAATGTTTATAATTTACTGTCTTTTATGAACTAAAATATAGTAACATTGATGATCAATGAAATAAAACTTTCACCATGGATGTTTTACGAATAATTTATTTTGTGTGTTAATAAAAATTTTTTATTGAAATTTGAAGATTGAGACTATAATAATTTAAAGAGAATCGCAGAGGGAATGAAAATTCATTTTACAGAAGAAGTAAACTTTTTCTATTTTTCCAAATTTCAAAATTCCCTCGTTTTAGGATATTAATTTTCTATGAGCCTGTCTACAAGTTTTAATGAGAAAATTTGTGATGATATTTATGACTGTGCTATGAGCACAAGAAAAATCCTAAAGAGAAGGTATACATGATATTCAACCTTGGGAACAGGTAAAACCTTTTCAAAAAATTAATTATTAAAATATTTTTTCGACGAATAAATGAGATTTTACCCCTTAAGTAGGCACCCGTATTTCCGTTAAATTTCTTTTTTTTTGGGTAAAGAGAATTGTACAGCGTCTAATGTATCAGTAAGTATTCCCATCTCATCCTTAATTTGCACTTCCTCAGTTTGATGATCAGTCTATCTCAAATACGTTTGATAGTATCTACACAAAATTTTATTCCTTGGAACTAGTATTTTCTCAGTTTCCTCGGTATGAACGCAGTGCTTTTAAATCTAATGAAGAATATATAGGCATTAAGATTTCTAATTCCTGCAGGGAATTTTCGAAAACCCATGTTGAAAATTGGTTAGTAAATATGGTGAATAGACACAAGTTAATTTCAATAAAGAAACAAGTCCTTAGATTTTTATATGTATATTTGTTGTAATATTTTCACAAAAGTATTAATGAATTTAGTTCTTAAAGTAAAACAATGCATTAAATGTAAACAAAAAAAATGTCGAGACCGTAAACTTGATCAAAGTTTACGGTCTCAGCAGTTTTTTTGTTCACATTGATTCACGACCGTACCTACGTTCCTTGAACATTTAAATGCATTATAAGATTAATACTATCGATCATCGTTTATGTTTCCTAAATATTATATTTTCCCATAGGAAAATGTGGTCAATTTTCTATGTGGTCTATTTTTAATGTGGTCAAAATGCCTAACTTACAAATCTGGTTGTATCGAGAAAAATAAATTTTGAAAATATTTGATAGTTATGTCCGTAATGCTTCTATTCGCATAATATTAGTATTTCATTTTTATAAAGGCATATAATTAGTCATTTATAGCATAACGGTTATCAGAAGAACTTCAAAAAAAGTTTAAAATCAACGAGATTTATCAACGTTTGGTCAGTTCTTTAAAAATATATTGATTGAGAGGTATTTTCCATCGCTTAGAGGGAAAAATCATGCCGGAACATATGTGCTAATGGATAGTGACTAAGGAAAATTAATATTTTAGTTGAATGTGAGTCGATGCATGAGCATGAAAAAATTTGCCCTTGAAAGGTATATAGTATATCCAATATATACGTAAAAAACATATTTCCACAAACCACGTTTTCAGTTGAAATTCTGCCAAAATTTAAATGAAAAGGAAACAAAAAAATTTAGAATTCAATGCTCATTAATTGGTTCATTTCATAAACTGTGGTTACATTCCCCTAGTATTTTTCTCTTGCATGTTTTTTTTGTACTTCTTATGTCATTTTTATCTGGGTTCATGTTCAGATATGAAACACGTGAGAAATCAATGTAATCGTAGTTTTTGCACGTTTTGAGTGAGGTAACAATTGTATTACATTTTTCATAAGGATGAAATATGCCTAAAATTTTATAAATGTTGCCATTTTTACTAATTATCATCAAATGTTTAGCAAGTTTCTTATCGTATTACGTAACTTTATCAATTACTTAAACTGTTACTTTGCCTGTATTGAGGTTCCAAGTGAAAAAAGAATAATGTAAATTTTTCGTTAAATTTAACACCACTAGTGGAGTAAAAAATGACAAACTAGTCGAAAGAAAAAATATTTCTTTGATTAAATTTTAAATACAAGGGTCCTTCCATAAGTAAAGAGACAAATGCTCTCATTCGAAAACAATGAAATGAATCTTTACCATTTTTTTAGAGGTGTTAGTTGGTAACGGTAGGATTAGCTCCGATTAGCTGTTCGATTATTCTAATCCAACATTGCTTCAAAATCTTCAGTCACCATGGCAAGTCCAATAGAAGATTGCACCGGGAGAGCTAGTGTATTTCACTCTATATTCCGTCTTTTGGTCTCAGGATCGTGGTGATGGATCCAGACCGCATCTCAAGTTACTATTCTTTCAAAGAAAGCGTCTGTTTAAATTAACATGTGTTGCTTTAAGCCCTAATGGAATGTCTCAATTCTTTGTAATCATCATTAACCTGTCTGGGAAGCCATTTCGTACACATTTCTCTGTACTTTAAGTATTAATGATTGATATTGTGAACAGTTACAACATTTACATGAAATTTCTTGGCTACCTTTAGACAGTAATTCTGCGGTTATTGCGAATAAGTCTGTCTATCCTAGATTTCCAATGAGGGACCAGAAACATTGGATGGACGTCAACGTCGGGGTTCATCACGACACTTACTCACCAGCCTTTAAACAAATAAACCTATTTGTAAACATTCGCACGGTTAAAAAAACATTTCCCATGTTATGTCAGCATTCTTAAAAGTTTCATTGGAAACCCTTTTGGAATAAAATTCTAATAGCAGACTACTTTTTTTCTAAGGGGAAATCTTTTAGATGGCTTGTAAGGGTGAACTGAAGATTTTGAGTTTATAATGGCATACTATATAATAATCAAATAGCTAATCATAGCTTATTCCAAGTTTGCCAAATGATACCCCTGAAAAGTTTAAAGGTTCATTAAATGTAATATAGAAGGAATAGTCACATTTTTCCACTAGATAAGTTTAATTACGTCATAACCTGAGGATGATGTAATGCATCGAAGCCCGGTCGTACAATTAAACTTATCCGGCGTAATATTATCGTTCTTTATTTTGTTCATTATGTTATGTTATGAATTAATCCGTTCTTTATTATGTTCATATTCCACAGCATAACGCCTGAAACTACTTCATTTATTCATAGAATAGTTTCAAAATGAGAGCATTTGTAGCCTAACTTATTTAATGACCCTCGTATATTATTTTCTATAAATAATTGGGTAAAATAATGAAAAAGTGTTCCATGGTTCATCGATTTAGTTGTCAAAGAAACACGTCAATCTCATAAAAACTCCAACTATATATGGCGAAGTAATTCACTATACTTCATCTTTCCAATTCATTATGGCTCCCGTAATCCATATCTTCCCTTGGGAATATTTTACACCCCAACCATTTCCTCCCGGCAACCAAATTCCAGTATTCAGTTGCATTTAATTAAAGGAGATAGGAAGAGTAACTCATATTTCAACTGTGACCTCCGAGAACGAACGTCAGCTACAGCTTTGCGAAGAGGGCCGTAGAGATAGAATATTCTGTTTCTTTCAGCTTCCTCATGCCCGACGGATAGGGAAGAGATTGAGTCGAGAAATCATGCCTTCCCGAAAAAATAAGAAGCGGATTCCTTGTCGCGCGAAACAGCGAAGATAGGTGCTCTAAGGGTGTTTCCCACGTCGACCTCGCCCGTGTGGGAGGAGAGCTTTGGAGATGGGTTTAATGGGCGATGGTGTGAACCGGGACCGCGAGGAAAAAATCGAGGCGTCTGGGGGAAGTGTAAGGTTGGCGAGTTTGAAGAGGAGTGTGTGAGTGTTGAGATGGTGAGGTGGGAATAGCATTGAGTGGGGAAAGGCGATGGGGGGATGGGTGTCGGGTCTGGGGATGCGGAGGAGTTCTGAGAGGAGTTCGGACAAAGATCACGTCTTCTTCTCTGGGACTCGGATGTCGAAGGCGGCCGGCATGCACCTATGGAGCTGAGAGTCGGCCCGACTTAAAATTACATGGCAAAAGATAGGATGTGAGGCGGTGATGCGAGAGGGGAAACTGGTGTTGCTGGGAGATAAAACGGGGGAGGAGTAACAAGGAGCACAACTCACACGTGGAACGGAAAAGCCCTGATGAGGAAGAGAACCGTAAAGTCTTCGGTATTTTTTACCCTTGAGGAGATCAAAGAACATGAGTAGAGAAATAAATAAAGCCAAGCTTTATGCCGCTCTTTACTGGAAAAATATTAATGATTAAAGGTAAATCCTACCTTTCGAAAATCGTAGCTTTGAGATTTTATCGCTTTGAAAATCAACTTAAATTTATAAACTGGGGCATGTAAGAAGCAGTATGATCTGTGAATGATCGAAATAATTACATTCACACATTTAAGAGTGAAAATGATGAAAGCGGTTGAGGATCCTGGGATAAGAAAAAAAACTTTTTTATTCTTCCTATCTTTAAATGGGTTAATTTCGAAAGTTAAATCTAATTCAAAATTGTATTAAATATTACCTGAAAATTACCATCAAATGAATTGATTAAAAAAATGTTCCTTGACAATACAATTTTCGTTGCTTTAATGACAGTAAATTGTGGATTAAGACAGAGTTCTGCTTTATACTTGTAGACGTAATAGACATAAGGAGTCTAATAGTTAAATATTAGGCTAATGTAATTATTAATTTGAAATCTTAAATGCTATCTTTTTCCTATTTGAAAACTTACGTTAGCTATATCCACAATTCCTTTAGTTAATTTAATCTCGGGGAATGTTATTTTTTCCGTTGTTACTATTAAGGAAGTTTTGTGACAAAAGTTAATTTTGTTGTATAGTCTAATCTAGGAATAAACACCCATAGTAGAAAATGCCATCAGAATTAAAATCACTTCATTATTCTTTAATTTTATTGTTATGCCGAAGAACATATTTATTTCCAAAAGAGACCAGATAATGATAATTATCGTCGTGAATAAGATATCACGAAAATACTTCAGCCTGGAGAAGCACGGCCTGATGATGAATGCATGTGATTGGCAATTTTAACGCGATATTTTATTTTTTTAAACTGATATCAAACCAGTTAACAAGAATGGGTACAAGTATTACTACAGAAATATGAAATGAAAGTTATTTATTTTATAAATAAATACTTTTAATAAATTTGTTTCAAAAACAAAATTGCGCAGCACACTACGAAATGTCAAATTGATTGACATTTGACATAAATATTTTAAAAACCCCACCATCAATGTGAGGATGAAGATTTATTCTGCTGGGAGAAGCAACCGCAGTATAATTAATTGAATGCCGTAAAACAATATAGGTTGTGAGAGTATTTCTTCTTGATCCCCAAAAAATCTCAAAGGCAGTTCAAAAATCTATTAAATTGTGAATGCAATTATTTTTCTTCCTTAATTATAACGAGTTCAAGCCATAAGCTCTACCATCTGCAGTCAAAACTATCAATTAGATTTTTTGGTAATGTATGAAGATCAAACGCAAAGATTTAAAAGAGATAAAATTTCAGATTGAAATGCGAGAAGAAAGGAGACTTTGGAAAATAAGTGGAAGGAGTAGTTTTTTCTAATAGTGTTTGACATGTACATTTCTTTTGTGGCAAATAGTAAAATAGTCAAACAAAAGTGTGAGATGAGTCAAAAACATTCTATGGAATTGATTGAGTAGAGTCCCATTGAATTGAGCATTGACTATAATAAATTCTTCCTTAAATAACCATAAATATTTTTCTGATATAGCCAGGTAATGCCTTAAGGTTACGCCCATACTACGAATAGGATAACTTTCATTTTAATGTTACCTCAATGAATTGGAACGTATAAGAAATATTTTTTTAAGCTTACCAAAATAGATAGTAAATGTAGTATAAATTTGTTTATACTATCATGAAGCCAAAACACTTGACATTGAAAAGTAGTACAGTTTGCAAGCTAGTCGAAAGAATCCCGAAGTGTAAATATTCAGCCGTAGTTTTAACTATATATATTTGTGTAAAAAGGGGAATCAGAGAACATCAGGAAGGATTTTATTATCCATCTTCTGCATTTCTTGAATTTGCAGTTTCATTGCTATGACAGCGTTTCATGAGATTTTTGATGGCTAAAGTTAATAAACGTGACAAGATTGATTGAGTAGTGTTCGGCCACTGATTTGACGGACCAAGCTCTAATGTGGCTGACATTTCTGATCACCAAAATATTCACCCAAGATATGTAATGTTTGAATACCAGACGATCCAGGGTATCACACAATAGGCACTGAGCAGAGAGGCATCAGGCATTTATGTTCTCATTTCACATACCTTAGGGCTTTGTGCAAGGTGAAATGTATCCTCATCCGCCAAAGGAAGTACTTTTACGATGATAGTGTGATTTTAGGAATTAAATAAGAAATTACTATGGAATATTTTATCTTGAGTGACATACGCAGCTTAGGACTAATTTTAAATGGAAAAAAATCACCATTTTTTGGAGAAATTAATCCCCAGAATTTCGTCTTAAATCGCTAATATAAACATCAAGTAATCTTGAGTTGCATTTTTAGTAGCAAAAAACAGACCAGTTTCTCCGAATTTTACTGTTTTAAATTCGTCCATAGATATTTTTCTTT
The DNA here is from genome assembly GCA_037158775.1 of Hetaerina titia. Taxonomy (NCBI): domain Eukaryota; kingdom Metazoa; phylum Arthropoda; class Insecta; order Odonata; family Calopterygidae; genus Hetaerina; species Hetaerina titia. The sequence goes on along the minus strand of CM073771.1, from coordinate 89,262,259 downwards.
TTCAGGCAAAAATGGAATCTTTTTGAAATCACTGATCAAAAGTAGAAATATTTCAAAAATCGTCGAGCATTCTTTGCATATATTAGCGTATGAAATAACGGAAAAGTTGCGTTAGTTTTTGCGTCCTTCTGATTAATAGTTAAATAAAAAACAGCATGCTCTTCCCCGCCACTAGAGTTCGGCAGTTTGCGCGAGCGAATTTTCAACAGTTACAGGATAGAAAAAAAAACCAAAAATATCTGAAATCATGTCATCTGTGTTTAAAACTCGTTATCTCTGTGAACATATTTTCAGCATAGGTTCAAAAATGTGAAGAAATACTGAAATATCCAAAAGAGTCCCCGTTTAAACATCAATTTATCATTAACCCATTCATTTCCACATTTCTGTTTAGTCTTCGCCTTTACAAATGATATATCCATTAAGAGAGTACAAACGGTAAAACCACAAAGCATGAAATCCATGGGCTTATTGATTGAAAACGGAGAGTATTTATTATATGAGAAGATTTTCACATGGCCTGTTCATTTATCTGTGTACCACCTATTTCAAAGAAATATAAAAGCAGAGAATATAAGGTAGGAATTAACAGTAAAAGACCAAATTAGGTCATGCAGTCTATGAAATATGAGGCGTCTCACACGGTTTAATATTTCTTCCACCCAATTCATAAATGTATTAAACAGTCTCTAGCTCTTCACTTTTCGTTACTGGGGTTCCCGGAGCGGCCGGTCACGAAGATAACGTCGTCATTTGTAATTTGGTGCAAAAAGGTAATAATAAGTGGGGACACAGACGAGGGACGCTTTGGAAATAATGACGCATAGGAGGAAATGACGCGAGGGAATTAGAGGAAATTCTGCCCACTAATAGGCCTGGATGAACGTGGAAAAAATGCAAACCCACTATCACGGTGACCATCGGGCATAAATTCTAATAGACAGTATTGGAAAAGTATTTTACAAATTCTGGGTCATTTAATATTCTCATTAATGCTTTTCGCGGTTGCACCACACGGATAAAATGAGCAGTTTTATCTGGCTAATTTTTGATTCGTGTTTCTCTAAGGATTTGCTGCAAACGGTAAATTTTGATCCAGATATCTTTCAATGATACATAGTTTTTACCACGTTGGTCTAAAATCTGATATTTTGCGTTAAAAATGAGTTTTCAAATGTTTAAAACAAATTTGATTACAAGTAGTTGTAGATGCAGATGACTCTAATGCTGTAAAAACATGGACACCAAGTATAAAAAAATGGTGTATTGCGCAGTGATTTGCGGAGAAATTCATCTGGAGTCAGGGGTCATCTGATGAATAACTTGTAACGGTAGAACGGGAACGCAAGGGGAAAAAACACCCCAGACCGGTTTACATCTCGCGGCAAAAAGAAACGGCTTACGTTTACTACCCCCTTCTTGGTCGATTTTCTCAGACCCTTCAAACTTTTAGCCAAAACTATTTAGCTCCCTTGATATTTGATCAAAAGACGAAAAAATGAGCCATTATGAAAACCTCAACGTCATACTGGACCCGAGGTACGGACCCTTGAAAATTGAGGGTGTTTTTCCAACCTGCGATCGCCGAATAGGTAAAAAAATAGCGTTTGCCGTCCTAGGGTTAATTATTATTGTCGTTAACAAGATGTAATATCTACCTGTCCACGAATATATATGATATATCTTGGCACCGCAATAAATAAATACGGCTTTCAAATATTTTTATGTAAGAGTATTGTGAATTTTCAGTTAAATTTGCTGTTATTACAGTGAATATAATTGTAAAAGAAACTACCTGATGCCAGTCGGCTATGGTTGATAATATCTTAGAGGAAATGTCCTCCTTCGTATAGGTAACTAAATCTTAGCTGTACCTAAGTGGCGTTTTATGTAAACGGCGTACAACGGCTTGCAACATCTTACAACTAAATAAAAACAAAAAAACCAAACATTCAATTTTAATTTTAAAAACGAAAATTTATGGAAAAAATGGCAACTACCTTCAAAATTTTCCACTTGAAGAGGAATTTTTCACCTTGTAATGTATGAATAAAACATTTTCAGGCGTTGGTTAAAATGATTAATCTTTCATACTTAAACAATCCCGCGTTCTTTAAACAATGTTAAGTATATTAACATGAGTGGGGGTAACCCAAATTTAACAAATAAAAATTTTAACTAAAATTTCCTTCTTCTTTTAACTATTATATTCTTTCTTTAGGGATTGAATTTTTCATGAAAAATTCTTAGCCAGTGCCGTCATTCGAAACTTCTGGGTAAATTTCAAAGTTGAAGGGATAAGTGAGAAACTGAGATGAAACAGTGAGTACTATTTCAAGATTGTAGATAAATAAATAAAAGGTATTGCTTCAGAGAAGTTATGTGTGACTAGAGATTGGTATATCACATTTCTTCCTTGGAATAAACTTCAACTAAATTTATAGTATTAATAATACATAAAGTATTAAACCATAGCATGAATATTTACAAATGAATTGTAAGTTAAGATTATTTATAAAAGTGTAGGCACGCTTTAAAGTTCAGGTGAGGAAACATTTGAAAATAAACGAAGTGGGTTCCTACAGTAATAGTAGGTACATGTTCCAATGAGTGAAGTGATTCCGTGATATAATCTCCGGTTATAAAAGTCCATTTCGTAAAATTCCGGCACATATGCGGCTGAGAATCGAATTGACGACATTTGTGCTAGCTACAATTTGCGACGATGGCACATGTTGAAGAAAAATTGCAGGTAGGCGTTCTTGGTGTCGCCCAAGAAGCTCAGGTAATAAAGAAAACTGCTGAAACCAATGGAGTAGTGTCGTCTCCGTGGTAGCTTCGAAATGGCAGAATTGATGCGAGAGAAGGAATATAAATGCATCGGAAAGAAGGAAAGGGCCTCGTTTGAGTGCCTGACTCGACACGGAGGTACACTAACAGCCCCTAACGATGATGCACGTGGAGCTCCCTTCGATTCGGTTTTTGTCCAGAGACATTCTTCCTCATTCATCACACATTCAGCTGATTTTATTCCATCCCTTCCCCTTCTCTCTCCTCCGTTTCTTTTTTTTTGTTTAAAAATGTTCGACGGCTTACTCTGCGGTAAGAGATGTGGATGGGGTGTGAATGGAAACAATTTTGAGTGAGATTTTGGGAGGGGTGTTTTAACGTGTGGTGAGCTGGTCTATGTTCGTGCTCTTGGTGGTATTGTTTGCGCGTGTTTGCGTGCATTTGTGCGGTTGCTGTGACTGCCCGGGATAGGGCCGGGGAGAGCGATGGGAAGAACCCTCGCAAAAAATAAATATAAGGGAAGCCATTATCGACGCTATCTGTCGCTCGATCTTTTCACCAAGTAAATCCCTTGAGTTTTAAAACGGGCAAGGTTTTGTGTTGGCCCTCCCCCGACCGAGTGATTACTGTGGGGAGTGAAGTAGGGAGGAAGAGCGGATCGGGAAGAGAGGGGAAAGGGAAGAAGAGGGAGAGGTCGGCGTTGAAAATTACACTTTTTTACGGATCCCAGTCTCCCCGGCGATCCACCAACTTCACTCACTCCCATGCCCCTTCCCTATTTTTTCACTCACCCGTTGGCACTCAAAAGCTCCCAATTTTCGGCAGAGATATCCGTAGATAGCAATGTTTTTAGATCGACAGAAATGATTTGAAGAGCTCTTGGCGAATTGCAAGTTGGAGTAAAGCCTCACTGTTCCACATTCTGGGTGTTCCCTAATATTTAATGTTCCCTGATTATCTACAATTATCTACATTATCACCGTAGGAAATCATTTCTAGGATTGCGTCGGATTAGTTCCTACAATCATATTGAGAAACAATAAAGTTATACTGGACACTGAAAAGCCAATGTAAGTAATAAATCTTCGTGGTAAATAAAAGGACAAATTTATTATTTAGTATTATGCTTGATTTCCACGAATACGGACCTGTCAATTACATTCAGAACATAAATTTATGGCTACCAGCTGAGGTTATTTTAATAACTTCTTCGTATTTGACTTAAATTCTCCTATTATTAGATTTTCATAATTTGCTCTTGTACTTTTTTGGCCAGAAACTCCCTTTGATTATTTTAGCTTTACAGACTCGGAAATTGTCTACCCCAAATACGTGCAATTAGTTTTCCTCTCTCCATGTCAATGTCTTTCTTGAGATTTCTTCTTTGACATTTTTTGAGTTATTAATTCATTGTTGTTTGTGGCGGAGGTCACTATGTCTATGCACAGGTTGTTTTAGCGGATGTAGGCGTCTCAAAGGCGTCGCGTGACATGACCTGGATTAAAGAGAAACAACAGAATGAAGCCCGCATTCTTACCCTTTGGCGTCCTATTTAAACATTGAAACTAAAAACCCCTGGCAGGGGTATATTGCTATATATATATATATATATATGTGTGTGTATATATATATATATATACACACACATTAAAACACGAAATCCCGCCATACAGCGAACACATATTACTTCAAACATATAGAAATAGATATAAGGAAAGGAGATAGGAAAACACATAAACGACGAACACAGGAAAGGTGGGGAAGGCGGATTTGATCAGATCACAAACGTAAATATATTATTATTAGGTAATCTACCGGTTAAGGTAGGTTTTTGGATGGACACAACTATCAAATAAACATTTTGTAACTCCAAACAAAACCCAATCTAGCAACCTCATCTACATCAGGTCCCTCTTCATCTCTGTGTACTTCTTTCCTCCCTTCATCCCGTCCAACATCCCTATCCTGTTCCTGCCCTTTCCTCGCTTGCCCAACATTCTCCCCTCTATTAGATTCTTCAACATTCCACTATCGCTCAATACGCATTTCATCCATTTTTCCTGCTTCCATAGGATATTATATATATAAAAACACAGTAATCAACCCGAAGGGCGGTTTAGTAGGTGATGGTAGAGCTCACCCATATACCAAGCCCGACGGCGTGTGAATATTCACACATCAGGGTAGGGGGGCCAGTTCCTTTCCCTGTGCCGGTTATGGTTTCCCAGGAAGATCTGGTACCCGAAAAATCAACTAGCTTGGGTGGAGCTGCAGGTGCCCAAAGTGCCTTGCCCGGGAATCGAACCTGGGACCCTCCGGTCAGCAGTCCAACGCTCTACCCGCTAGACCACCGCGACCCGCATTATATATATATATATATATATATATATATATATATATATATATATATATATATATATATATATATATATATATATATATATACTACCCTGATCAAACAGTTCCCGGAATTTATTCAGAAAATTAAAAATACAAGTTTATTCATCTAAATCTATATTGTCCCCTTCAAAGTAATCCCCATCGACTGCAACACCCTTATGCCAGCGCTTGATCCAATCCTCGAAACATTTTTTATATTCGGTTTTCGGTAGGTCCATCAGTGCTTCCTGCGATTTTTCCATTACTTCCTCTCGGCTGCTAAAACGCGTTCCCCGTAATGGTTTTTTAACTCGATTGAACAGAAAGAAGTCACAGGGAGCCAAATCAGGTGAATTCGGTGGCTGTTGGATGGTATTTGTTGCATTTTTCGTCAAAAAATTACGAATAATGATAGCACTGTGCGGCGGTCTCGACGCACTGTGCGACGATTTCTGGTCTCTTTCGGCGAATTGCTTCACGCAAACGTCTCATAACGCCCAAATAATACTCTTTGTTTACTGTCTGGCCTTCTGGCAAAAATTCATGATGCACTACACCGTTGTAATCCATGAAAACCGTCAGCATTGCCTTCTTTTTTGACTGAAAACGACGTGGTTTTTTTGGTCTCGGCTCATTTGGTGAACGCCATTCACTTGCCTGATGTCTGGATTGCGTGTCGTACTCATAAACCCACGTCTCGTCTCCAGTAATGATCCTTTTGATGAATGTGGGATCGGATTCAGCCTCGCAAATCATGTCTTTTGCGACGTCAACACGGTCTCTTTTTTGCATGAAATTGAGGTCTTTTGGCACCAACTTTGCTGCTACACGACGGAAACCCAAATCATTAACCACAATGTCTTGGGCGGATCCATAGGCAATGTTCAAGTCCTCCGCTATTTCTCTGATGGTTAATTTGCGGTTATTGACCAACATTTCTTTTACTTTATCAATTTTTTCACCGACTTTCGATGTCGATGGTCTGCCACTGCGTTCATCATCTTCGATTGACTCACGACCACTTCTGAACCGCTCGTGCCACTGGTAAACGACCGTTTTTTTTAGAGAATCGTTGCCGAAACACTTTTCCAACATTTCCAACGTCCGTGCGCCACTAAATCCGTTTTTTACGCAAAATTTAATACAAGTTCGTTGTTGCAAATTTAAATCCATTTCTGCAATTGTAAAAAATCGCCAACACACACAGAGATAGATGTACTCTTGGCTACGTAACTTTTGCAAATGTCAAGTTATGACACTAAGATTTAAAGGGAATATCAACAACAGATGTACCAATTTAACAAAAAAACAGAACTCAAATCGGAACGATGGGAGCGCCACACGGTGGTTATTCCGGGAGGTTTTTGATCAAGGTAGTAGGTGGTGCTGCAGGTGCCCAGAGTGCCTTGCCCGGGAATCGAACCCGGATCCTCTGTTCAGTAGTCCCACGCTCTACCCCCGCGACCCATAACTCTTGCTAACATAATGTCCATGTTATTATTTGTAACTAAGTCACCAAGGGGATCGATGTCATTTTGCAGTATTACGCGGTCATTTACATGATCTACTCGTTTGTATATTATGCAATTATTGGCAAAGAGTCTTATTGGGAATTTAAAGTTGCTATGAAACGTAGTATTTTTCATTTTTATAGGCCAAAAGACCTATTTTGAGGCTAACAAACAACGGAGAAATGGAAGTTAGATGATGTCCCAAAAGATCGTTTTAAGTCTTACAGAATACGTTTATATACATCAAATATATTAAAATGGTATCAATATCACATCGTGAAATAATTTTATCGCAGATGATGAAAACCCATGAAAATCGCAGATGATGAAAAACCACGTGACTCTTTCCTCTATCGGAATGAACAAGATATACATGTAGTCTCATTAAATGGAGCCTAGTATCTTTAACGAGAGTGTGATTTACAGGAGGATTTTAAGTGGCCAGGAAATTTACGTCGGAGGGTAAAAATTAGACGTCATGAAAAGAGACGTCATGGTCTATTACAGACCGAGCAAAAGTCCTCCTTTCTAATGTCGTGCAAAAACTGGATGGAAAAAGGAAGTCTGCTACGAACACGCCACGATCTAGGGATCTCGAATGTGCGGGAAGCGTTTAGACTACATAACCAGTTGAAATTTTCTTGGTTTGTCCGCATTTTCCTATGAGCGATTGTTTTCTCTAAGCACGGAGCACACGAACCTCCAACCGACCTTGATTTTCCTCCCGTTTTCCGACCCCTCTACCCTTTGACAACAGTTGGGGAGATTTTCTACCTCTATCGATTACCACCCTACCCTCGCAACTTTTGGCTGCCGCTTACTTCCCCCATCCCCTCATTCAAGTTACTTCCGTAAGCGGAAGAATAGCTATCACCCATTTTTTGCCAGAATTTTCCAGAATAACTACTGCGGAAGTAGTCACTCATTAGTTCTTCTGAAATTGCCTGGCGAAATAGGCAATCATTGACAACAGGCAATCATGAGTCAAAAATTGTTGGGTGTTGGGAATGTTGAGGTTTTTATGACCGTTTTAAAAGACTATTAATAATATTTTAGTGTATCGTTTACATTCTCATTTCATTTCAACTAAATACGAAATAACTGTTTTCGGTAAAATACATAAAGGGCTAAATATTAAATATATATTTTCCTCCAAAAGGCTAAAAATTTGTTTAATATTAGCGATTTTTATTCGCCTCAACGAACATAAGATATATTCAAGTGTACTTCCGATTACAAATATCTATATTCCGAGATATTATCATTTACCTCGTTAATATTTTAACCAAAAATGTGCTTAAATTGTCACACCTACTTTCAATAAATATTTGAAACATCTATTCTAACATACTTCTATAGCTTGTTCATTATGAGATATCGAGAAGTTCTGGCTCAATGGAATTGCAATCCATAGTAAGTGTTACATTGCCTAATTTTCTGGCATGTGAAAGTACATTACTAACATTTCCATTCACACCGAAACATTGACCATTATTTAATCAGTATTAAATTTTGCCATGCTTTTAACTATTTTTACTTGACAATATCGTACACTTTCCATTAATTAGGAAACAAAAGTGGATTTGCACTTCATTGGATTCATTAGGAACCCCATTTCCCTTTGAAAAACAAAACAGTTCGTGGACATAACCTGTTTAAAAATTTTATTAATTATTCTAAATAAGCAGTACCCCATTTTAGCCTCCATGTCCCTTGAAAAACAAAAACAATTCGTGGAAATTGTCTGTTTTAATATATTTTTACCTTATTCTAAAGAAACAGCACGCTTATATACATTATAATTTAATGCTTGAGTTTTGTTATGAGATTCTTGATCACTCAAGAACATTTAGAAATTATTGCATAAATAATAAGTTCTAATAAAGTGTAAATAATTACAGGTAGGTCATCTGAAATAAAAATCATTCCTACTTCAATTTTGAGTTAAATTTCTATAATTGCTGATGAGCTGGAGAAATATATTTTTATAAAAAATGTTTATCTCTCATAGTGGCTTTACAAAATCATCTTTGCAATTAATCCTGGCATAGCGTTAATTACTATGAACCCTACTCCAGCAAATTCAAAATTGTATTGTTAAAATTGTTTATTCAGTGAATGCTAACAAATGATATTATTCTTCAACTGAAGTCTTACGTTTGGTTTTTTCTTACTCGGTTTACTTTTGGTTACATTATCCAATCAGCGGACCTCTTGATTAAACCATTATTTAAATATTTTTATTAATTTTTACAAAATACAGTTCCCAAATTACCTGCTAATTAGGAATTCAAATTTCTTGTAAAAGCGTCATTTACCTATTTCCATTAATTTCCATGTTATTTCAACCAGTTGGAACCCGTTTATACAGGGGAGTTCATCATTTTCCAGAAAACGCAAGTTAATGATTGACACAGCGTTTTAATCCTTGCCACTACCGATGAATAACTATTGATTTAGTTAAATACGATACTATATAATGTACTCGTATATTTACATATTTCCAGATTATTTGGGTTATAAATGAAACAATTTGTAGAGGCATTAATGGTTTCAATATCTGAGCAGTCTAATTCCATTCCATCCATTATTATCGAAGAAAAAAGATGGCCAAGTTATTTACATTTCAGCGAGAATTGTTTGAATTTTGGCTTATGTAACCATATAATTGACCTATGGAAGTAACCCTATTGTTGACCTATGGAAGTTTATACACTTAGCCCATTAATCTACATGTATTAAATTTTTTTCGAGTACTAAATGTATGATATGGAAGAGTTTAAACGCACGTATTTGTTAATAGTTTAGTCGTTTAATCATATCAGTATAGGATAATATCAAATAAAAGGTGTCTGATCCCAACCTAACGACCTTAATGATTTACAGAACGTGAATATGGAACACTGTATATTTCTTCTTCGTTATATGCTTCATTATTACAAGTTTTCCAAAAAGACCATTTATTATCTGTAAATTTATTTTGTCTTACCGTGTTGTTTCTGATATACTGTAATTTAGTTTAGTAATTCCTAAAGATTAGTTTAAAACAAGAAATTAAATTTTAATGATAAAAAAACAGAATCTTTTGAGGTTCATAAATATTCAAACTACACATTTCTCTTGAAATTTTAGAATGATTTAATACATATTGGCAGAATTCTCCTGCAAGTTTATATTTTATCGAGCGAATCGTCACTGTGAAATTCTGATTAAAATAAGTCCAAACACAGGCAATAGTTATCTTTCTATTGTGTATATAAATACTCTGATACAATTGATTCTGAATATTTCCTAAAGAGTTTTTAATAATTTTCAATATTATCTCCATCAATAACTAAAAATCGTCCCCTGTTTCTTGAAAACCTACACTATCCATTAAACGAAGTCTAATTGTTAACCCCATCATCACATTTCGTTAAGATTTATGTAAGATCACCACCATGATTCTCACTCTTCTTTCGTTAACAATTAAAATCTGATTCAGTTATCCTCCACCTTTCATAGATTCTTGAATTGATTGCATCCGCCTGTAGCTTTCCCTTTCAACGGCTAATTTTAGCTATAATGTGAACCTCGTACTGAGTTTGCTGAGACGGCTTTAGACGGAATTGAATTATGCTGGAATACAATTACGCTTGATGATAATGACGCTTATCTCAGGTAATGTGCAAAGAGTTAGGCATATTAAAGCCCAACCCTTTGTAATCTCACCCCCTATTGTAATCTTTCTTTACTTTTCGTTTTCCCCAAATAAAGAAATGCATGGCATCCTGCAAGCTACTAATTTATTGTGTTAGTATTTCGTTAGCATGCAATATCATAAGTTTTGTGTAAATAATAATAATGAAAAAGGGAAATTTATTATAGGTAACGGTAGTAATGTTAACTTCATCTATATCTAAGAGCAAACCCTTTTTATGCTCTACGCATGCAATTGAGTTAAAAATAACATGAAAAACAATAAAGCGAAGCTTAGATAAAACAGATACCTAATTCAAAGGTACTTCGAATTTCAACAACAATTTTTTCCATACTCAGTTGTAGTTATTCTGATTCATACCACATTCCTTCCGCAGTTCGTAAGGCCTCATCTAATAAAAATCAAATATTGTGAATTGTATCTTTTACCATCCTCCTCTGTATAAAATTTTCCTTCCTTATTCCAAATTTGTCACCTACTCGCACTCACTACCTACCACCTGTTTCTTATTCCTTTAGCATATATCTGAAACTGATATAATTTAGATCATCTCTTAAGTAACACTCAAATAGAGAACCATAAAGTTAGTGAAAATAAATTTTAAAACTGTGGAAAAACCTCCATTTGTTCTTAAGAGTATGAATTATTATGCTGAAAAATCGTTTTCAAAGAATTGACGGCTAAAGTCAGGTGCGAATCCAAGGAGGGAGGAATGGGGCCCATGACCTCTCCTTGGGGAATGTTTCTGGCTTTAAGGAAGTTCATAATTAATGCTGCTTTCCTGATTGATAAATATGCTTCACTATTGTCTCGGGGTATAAAATAGTCTACGGCAGGCAGTAGCCGTCTGTAAATTAGTTCTATAAATCCCAAATTTAACATGCATTTCAAATTTACTTCACAACAAAATACTATAAAATCTTATTAGATCATGAAAACATTGTAAAATCGTTGTTATTTTATAGAACCGCTTATGCCTGATTAAACAAGCTAATAATCATATACATCAAATGAGCGTAAGCAACTTAAAACGCACTAAAGATCTAAAATTTGATTCATTCGCATTTCATTGCTCTTCGTCACATGAGCTGGTGACAATGGTAATATTGGTGATAATTTTTTTAATAACTATTCGTTATGGGCATGCCTTATTATTTGATCATTGTGCCGATTTAATTAGTATTCAATTCAATCACCCTGGTCCCTGGAGATCTCACCATGACGACCCACAGACCCCGTAAGGGTGAGATATCGAGGAATTCGAAGGATGATGGTACTGGGACGACGCTGGATTTAATGAAGGTGGGTACGAAAGTCCGCGGGTGGGGAGGGGTTCTTGAGAAAAAAGGATCCGACCTTTACGTCGCGGAGGAAGAAATGCCCCGTCCCAGGGTTTGAGATGTAAATTAGGAATTACTGGTGGAAGAACGAGCGGGACGAGTCGGAGATATCGGGGAATGCGATTGGGTGTGTTTTTTTTTCTCCTCGTTTTCACCGAGCTGAAGTGCGGTGTGCGAAAGGAATTAGTTCCATCTTCTCCGAAGAGAGGCGAAAGGTAGTGAAGTGAAATAGAAGAAAAGGAGGAGAGGTGGTGTGGGAGCATGTAGCAGAGGGGAAGGTGTGATCCATTGGGAGTGAGAGCGAGGATGGGTACGAGCGGAAATGGAGGTCATCTCTCTTTTCCACCTCGCCTATTTCACTCCAAACTAGCTCCAACTTAATTGGCTGACTTCAACGCTTTTCAACTACGGCTTCTTCTCTTTCGCTCATTCTACCTCTCGCGTGGCTTTGAGTAAAATCTCGCGATGATGATTTTGACCCGCGGAGACAACGGACCGATCGCGACCTTTATTCCCATTATCTCCTAGTGCACCTTAAAAAAATCTCTCGGCTCTTACCGTTCTTTGAGGATTCCCGTTAACCTCCGTTTTTTCCCCTTTAACTGGTCTTCTTGTCTCTGTGATTCGAAGGTCTTTGGGGGAAACTAATTTTTTTCACTGCCAACGAGGGAATAAATTTACTTCTCACAATTTATTTCTTCAGAATAAGTGCATTATTGGATTCCTGTTTCACTAAGGGACACGAAAGCCCAGTGATGATATAACAGCAATATGAATTCGGTCGTCTTCTTCCGCTGGCTAAACGGCTGAGATATAAGCCGCCGTCTGCATGCAAGGTAATTTTTCCTTCGAGCAAATTGTTTCCAAGCCACAGAGTAAAGCAGATAAAGATGCAGGGCTACTCCGAGGAAATACTCCTTCAACTATATTTTCTTTGAAGATCGTAGATCCGTGTGTTTGAGCGTGGTGGGATAAGAAAGAGAAAAAACTCGTTTGCCTCTGAATGCCCCGAAGAACAAATTTACTCCGCTGTACAGCATGTTGGATTAACTTGTCTGCTTTCGTATTCTGTAGCGACAAGTGGAAGGGTAACCCACGGTTGGAAAATTGTGGAGACTTTGAAAGATTTATTAGGCCTCTATATTAAGAAATGTTTTCCAGTGTAAGAGCTAGAGCTTTCCTGGTACCTTGCGTTCAATCGCACGCCACGAGAATTTTTGTCAATATTAAAATTTAAATTTTGTCAGACGTAGGCAAACACCGCCGTATGCGTGTACCTGGGCCCACAATTAATGTTAGTCATTAGATATATTAAATTTTGCATGAGTATCCACTTCAAAATGTAATAATTATGCAAAATTTGCACCTGAGACGAGTTGACATTAAGCATAGACGGCTATATATGTACATTGCTTTATATTCTAGAAAATAATTCCTTTAATTCTTCTTGTAATATTTTGGATTAACTGTTAAGGGAATAAGGAGTTTTTCAAGATTAAAAAAGAAAAGCACCGTTAGAAATCACCTTTCTTTTAGATATCTCGAAAATACACGCTACCCTAAATTATATGGGTGGCGAGTTTTATGGCAAATATTTCCATTTAGCTTGCGAATGAAAATAATTTGTTTCTCTTTCCGCCAAAACAAATGAAAAGCCACATTTGCTTCCAGATTCCCTTTTCCCTTCTCGAAAGTCTGAAAATCCCTAAATTCCACATTAGCAAAGCAAAACACAACAAAAGCCTCTTCTCAGTCGGAATCAAGTTAAAACTTCCGAATTATCTGCTTATGGGGAAAATTTGAACAAATCTTTTCGGGGGAAAACTTTTAATTAAATTTAATCTGTCCATCTTCCTCAAACTTTAGAGGGAATAGAAAGCATTCCATTGTACATACAGAGATAGACTTTCCAAAAATATTCGCAAAAACCAGACGTCAGCTTTGAATTTTCGAGGTAAAAAATATCAGAAATATACAGTTATGTACATAATTAACTTTCTTTAGGTTATATTAAATGACATAAAATTACTGTCCACGGAGCGAAGTTTCTTGCGCAAAAAGTATTGTTATGCCTGAAAAGTGGAATTATAGTTATACCTTGATCAAAAAATAAATAGCTCGCGGAGAACAATCAAGCCCGTCCCCACTCTTTGGTCTATCAACCAAATTCTTTCTTAACCTCGTCGAATGAGCTGACGGCGAATTAATTTAATTTATTTTAATATTTTTGAGCCAGTGGACGAGAGAGAGTGGCGTGGAAGGGTGAGTCATTACTTTTCGTGCTCACTGCGGACGTCGTAAGGAAGGAAAAGGAAACGGAGTTACGGCTCGCCGAAAAAGAATATCCATCAGAGAGCCCGGGACGTAAGGGGACTTCTGTAATCCAATCACTGTAATGATTGGATGGCTGCCCCACCGTTGACATTTTTTGCTGAAAAGGAATCCGGCGATGGCTTGGGGAAGGGAAAATATGAGACGGAACGGAAAAAACGGGATCATTCTTCTTGTTTTGCTGGTTTCTTCGGGTTATTCCTAAAGGGCCCTGGAGCAGAGAAATGCGCGTACGGATTTCTGTACAGAGTGATAAATATCATGGAAGAACAACGAGCTATCGTGTAAGAGTAATTCACAAAACAATTTAGTAGTGTGTAGTACATTACTAAACAAATTCTCATTAGATAAGGAAATTCTTAGACTCATCCAATTATCTCAGATTCCTTCATGGTAATAATTAGGATTTTCATTAGGAAATAAGCAGTATAAAAATTGAATTGAAATCATCAGAAAATTTTAACTGCCTATTTTTGACGAAAATCGAGTCAAACTGAAATGCTAAGGAGCGAGATTATTGTATTTGCTTAACTGAACTTAACTTCAATCGAAATTACTATTTCTGTCACGTGAGTATCTTCCTAATAAGCTACGGCTGAGGCAGAGTATAAACTAGCCCTTCATACAGTGATTAGAGAATTTCAAATGGCATTTCATTAGATTGTACTCGATAGGCATTTTCAAATAGCGCATTAATATATAGGACTGTATTAATGTTAAGCCATATTTTAAACCACGTTCATCTTAGAAGTCATGGTATCTTATTTTTGCCGAAGAAAAATGAGTGAAATTTTCTGAGTAACGATATTCTCGGGAGGATTAAATATTAATCATTGGTTGCGTAGATACAGAATAGGTAAAATTCTCATTAAAAAGTTATTTTCCTATATATTAATGCAAAAATAGGCAACATTTCAAGTTTAAAAATTTTTGTTTTCGTTAAAAACATTTTTCGTCGACTAGATTTTACTGTTTTCAATTTGGTCCTATACTTATATTTGTTTATGAATTTTTTACAAAATGGCTCAAACATAAGAAGAATCTTTTTACAAATGTCTACTAGCCATATTCTTTTAAATAAACTAAATTTTATCGTATGTAACTAGATATATTTAGCCATTTAATATTACATGTTTATAACAACAAATTAGGTTTGAATAAAGATAAATACAGGAGATTTGAAATCACTTGAAATTTAATTTAATACTATGTCAAATTTCCATGTAGCAAAAACCATACAATTCATCTGTAAGGATTATTTTATTTTTTGCCTTGCTGATCTATCTACTAAAGTTTTAGGATTATGGTAGTACTATTTCAGATTGACATCCCAAAATGTATTTTCTAAATATACGGACATCACGAGATTTTCAACGACTTTACGCTAAATCACGTAAATTTCAAATTAAGTATAAACTAAGGTGTAATGTCCTAACGATAAATTTATTTAATCAAATTTCTTATGATCGTTCCTGTTTATGCAAAAAGGTTTGATCATGTAGTTGAAGACATTATATCCTTTAGATTTGCAGTCAATCAAGATTTAATTGACAAATCAAAATAATTTTAAGATTTTGAGCATTGCTGAGCACATTTAAAAAATCAGTGTAATGGGAATGGAGTGGGAATCAGTTTAAATAAAACAAATAATATAGAAGCGTGAGGAATAGGAATACTAACATAAACATTAAGTTTCAGGGCATAAACTAGACCAGGGAAGACAGTTGACGTACGAGTATGTAGGAATTGCTTTGGACGAAGATGGGTAAGGTATCATGTTTATAAGATGAACGATTGTTCTCGCAAAAGTAGCTTTCGCCAAGAAGAAGCTATTGATGTCAGGGACCTTGAGTGAGGATTTTAAGATAAGCTTAGGAAAACCTTCTTATGGGACGTATTTTTGTACGATGTGGCGTCTTGAACGTTTATAAAAAAGGACAATTGTAGATTGAAGGCTTTAAAGATGTGGATTTGGAGAAAGATGGGAAAACTAAGACGGCAAAAAATAAAATAAAAGAGGAAGGAATAGGCTTGGTAGATGAAAAAGGAGGCTGTTTAGAAAAAATGCAATTAGGGAACGATCAAATAAATTTAAAGTATTTTGATTGGCAATAGAATAATGGAGACTGTAACTGAGAGGATTTGGAAGGGGCAAGAAGTATGTGTAACTGAGGAGGAATTTATTTTAGACTATGAGTGTAGTGAAGTGGAAGTTTAGTGTTTCATGTTCAGTAAGGCTTACAAATATAAGAGTGATCAAATGGTGAGTCCATCTGAAACCTTTTTTACCGGTTGACAAATACTAAAATATATATATTATCTTTTTTATAAGAAAATTCACCTTAATTAAATAAATGAATTAATCTGCGTAAATTCGTAAGCATTGTTTAGCTTTTCTTTCATCAAAATCATGAAATGGTAAGGAGATATGAATAATTTAATATTCTCTGTTACTAAGTGGCCATTTATTTCCAAAACTGGGGTACGCTAAGCATTTATTTACTCAGTTCTACTATCCTTTTTATAAAATAACACTTCCTTAAAGTTTTTCGCATAGTTTTTTTCTACAGCGATCAATTTGAAAATTAATCATAAACTTTGCAAATTTTAGCATTGATAATTCAATGGATCCACGCCACAGATAATATACTACTACACACATAATGTACCGTATTGCGTCCGACTCTAGATCAATCACATCAACTCTACGTATAGTCAATTTTTACGATTTGCTAGCTATGCTTCTCATTAAAATTTAAATGACAAAAAAATGATGTATAGAAATCTTAAGAAATGTCGTAGGGATGAAAGTAAGTTAAACATTTTTATCTTTACATGAACTTAACTTCCCCATAGAAATTACGAGATTTATTTTAATTTCAAATTTTTCTAAAATTCAGTTTTATTTGAAAAGCGTCCTTTAGGTAACCCGAGCCATTACTGAATAATGTATGAGTGAAAACACCCAAAAGGAATCAATAGGAAAATCAGAAGATTTAATTTATTCACCCACTTCTGTTTCAAATCATTTATTCACCCACGCAGAACGTACTATGACATATCTCCCTCAATTATTTATTTTTATTTTCTATTTTAAGAATCCCACCCGAACCATGCTGTGAGTGGCATTTCCAGCGTCGTTGTTAATAATAAGTGAAATTTCAAAATCACCATCGATAAATGTGATGTACATAGGTTCGATACGCATGTATGCCTTTTCTTAGCCATGGACAGTTGTACACTATGAATTATGTTGATAAAAAGTTGGCACAAAAATAAAAAATTTCGAAAGTTAAAAATATCATCAAAATTGATGCCTGGAATGAAGTTCTTCAAAAAAGTTCTCTTTATGTAATTAAAGTGTGATTCTTTGCCTTAGCATGCGTGGTGTAAGGACGGAGATAGTGAGGTCACACAGGAGGCTGGGCCGTCGCGTCGTGGTGGTCAGGTTGGCTCCCTAATATCTATTCAAAAGGCTCAAGGTGGTAGTCTGCCTAACCACTGGGTCAAAGATATTTTCGTGTGCTAATTTTAATCGGATAACATGCTAGTCCGATGTAATTTAGTGATGAATATAATAAATAATAGAAAATTAATAAAATAAAATTTAGCAATGAAGTATTTTATGTAGGAGAAAATGATGTTTAAGAATTTCTTGAATTTTAAACACCTTTTGTAAAACATAGCAGATTTATGAAGTCAACTATGCTAGTTGGCCACCATCATTATTATATTGACCCTCCTGCTTCTTTTTTATTCAATAAAGACTTCTCTTTGAATTAGGTCGATTCAATCAGCTGAATTACAGTAACCGGTGTACAAGTATGTCCACTTTCGTCATGTGCACATTTTTTGATGGGTTTATACACTTTCAGGCAGATGATTAATCATCATGAACATCTATTTTGTCATGAAAATGAATGAAGTCGGCGGAAACTTCTCCAATGCAGTTATTCCAACACCGATGAAGAAAAACCATACCATATCAGAAACCTAATGCATCTTTAGTAGGTTGTATCCTAAATTGGAGTTTCTATTCTAATTTCCGAGATAGTCATCATAATAATCTTTTAGTGATACATCCCATTAGTGGAACGTACGACTACCAATTCATGTCTAATCACAATAACAAGAAGAATTTGAATATTTGTTTCCACCGATTATTGCGTCAGAGTAGTATATAGTATAAGAGTAAAACTTCGCCATTTTTGTGCATTCAATACTTTTGAATGTCCTTCTTTTAAAGTATTTTTTTCCAATTTGCCTGATAGAAGTTTTTTCAAGCCTTTATTAAAAGTCCATTAAAAATTGTTCCATTTCCTTGGGAATAAATGACAGCTGTGATATTTTCTCGGGGCATTCCATAGGAAATCTGAGAAAATTTCCGTAAGGGTTGTCAAAAGGTTCTGCAGATCCTTAAATCCAATGATGTGACTAAGGGCCTCATTTAAACTTGTGACGATGGTAAGCGATTTCGGAATATTCAGGACAAGATCCTGGTTTCAACCGGTCTTTCACGAATAAAGTATTCCACCAAGTTTTAGTGAATAATAAATTTTCAAACTTTTCAATAGAAATCGAAAGTTATATAAACAAATTTACATTGAAATTAATTTTCAGATCCCTTAATATGGCTGCTGCCATTAAAAATAATGTTTTATCACGTTATTTATACCTAATAAGCAATGTATTTGTATTTTAAGGTTTCCTTTACACAAAAACGTAGGAGTTTTCCAACTTTTATCCAAGAAGAGTTTTCATGCATTTCTATAGAAAAGGAGGGAAGAAAGTATAAAACTTATTTGTGACTGGATTTTCTCTAAGAATGTTAATTCTTAATTAAGACTGACCAAATCAAATATCTTATTTTAAAAATGAAATGCACAGTAGTAAAATGCAAGTAAAAAATGCATGTTGTAAAAACTACAAGAGTAAATCAAATTACGTACCTGCACATTTACATATAATACGTGCCAATCAAACGAATATTTAACTGCACCAAACTTTATTTAATAGAATAGGGTAAAAATCTTTTATTGTTTATCTCCAGAATTGGCCTTTTTCCCAAATATACGTAACTATCGTTTTTCATTCTCTTTTGTCTTGAAATAGCACTTCCCTTCGATTTTACTACGCACGAATGTATTAAAATTGGACGAAATTTTAAAGCTCTAAATTTACTTTATACAATCCATTTCTAGCAAAGATATAGTAAAATGAATGTAAATTCCATATCCGTAATTGATTTTGGATACTCGTCAACGGAAAGTTATTATAAGCTCACTCCGAAAACTTATCCAGTAACCTACCACCGCCACGGGTGAAGGCACACTCATGTATCTTCATGGAAATTTTAGAGGAGTAAGAGAGGCAGTGAGAGGGTGAGTGACTAAAAGGGTGGAAGGGCTAGAAAGAGAGACAAAACATTCATCGACCTGGAAGAAAAGGGAAGTGGGTGAGAGAGGGAGGAAAGGGCACAGAAGGAGAAATGTATTAAGCAAGAGAAAGAGAGAGATACAGGTTAATGTGTCTGCATGTGATGTGTGTGGATGGAACAAACTTTCTAATCCTCTTAAAGGTGATGTGGCGTCATCGTTTCCGCTGGTCTCGTGGTTACCTATTAGCCCAGGTCGAGTGCGGTGGAGTGAGTGAGGGGTAGACTCAATCCTTGGTTTCCTCAGGACTAGTCGTAAGTCATGTACAAGCATACGTATGTATTTCGAAGATATTTTCCGCTTTCCCATTCAACCGTTCAGTCTTGCCCAAAAAAACGTCAGTGGGCCATTAATAAAAACCTGTTTCTATGCATCCAACGTGGGACATCAATAGGCCTCTATCTTTAGATTTTAAATTTTAAAGACGCCATTGGAAAGATGATGCAAAGGGAGAGAAAGCCCTAAAGGAAGATAGTCGATAGTCTTATCAAATCTTTTTATTTTTTTCTTTCCTTCATTGAAATCATTTAAATTTATCACGGAGAATATTTTAGTTGTCACACAATTATTATCATTATAAAATTGGCTGATAAAATTAGTTTCTTTATAACTTAAATATATCACCATGAATAAAAATATTTTTTTCACCATTGAAATTATCTATTACCTGCGGCACGTTACATCGGTTATTTCGATGGAATACTGTTGCTCAAAACCTAATATTAAAAGACTTCAAGGTTAGCATTAAACCTATTAGAGCTCATATCAGGTCCAGATATATACTTAAATGCTTGTTTAGTTATGTTAACACATTTATATAATTACTTTGGTGGTCACCTGAATTCCATGATAATAAAATATGATATTAAATAATAGATTTTGTATAACACAGACTCTTTTCCACTCTATTAAAACTGTAAAATAGATTAAAATTCCTAAAACCAATGCCTGACACTCTATCAGAGCATTATATAATCCTTATAATATAATAAAAAGCATAAACGCAGTAATCAACCTGAAGGTCGGTCTGGTAGGTGATGGTAGAGTTCACAAAGTACTAAGCCCGACGGCGTGTCAAATTCACACTTCAGGGTAGGGGATTCGGTTCCTTTCTCTGTGCCGGTTATGGGTTCCCAGTAAGATCTGCCACCCGAAAAATCACTTAGCTTGGGTGGGCCGAGACCCTCCGGTCAGAGTCCAACGCTTTACCCCCTGGACTACCGCAACCCATAGTACACCTATATATATGCATGGTTCGTCCGGAAAATAATTGTACTGATTCTTCCCGCCGCTCCAGGCGCGCCCAACACCGCTCTGATGGGCTGAGATTGGAGGGGGGTATGTTGGCAAGTGACGCTGAAAAAGACAGTCGGCTCTGAGCTGTGGTGTAGTGAGGAGCTCTGTTAACGCGAACCTCCACGCTCGACCCACGTCACGGAACGCGATGCCGAAGTTTTTGGAGCAGCTTTATTCCATCAAATTTGCGGTAAAGCTTGAGAAATCGTCTACCAAAACTGTTGGTATGATTAACCAGGCTTACGGGGAGTCAGTCATGCCCAGAAACATGATATTTCGGTGGCACAAGATGTTCGTGGAGGGCAGGGAAGAGGTCGACGACGAACCACGGCCTGGACGCCCATCAACGACACTCACCGACGAAAAAGTTCGAAAATTTCGCGATGTGCTGAACTCTGATCGTCGTCTTAGTGTTTGGATGATAGCAGAGAAGTGTAATGTGCCAAAAACAACAGTGCACGAGATTATTAGGGACCAATTACAGATGCAAAAAATGTGTGCAAAGTTGGTGCCGAAAGTGCTCAGTGATGATCAAAGACTCAATCGTTTGGAAATCGCGACACAACTTGCGGATCACTGAGAAATGATCCACATTTTTTAGAGAACGTTTCTGTTCCCGAAGATAAAGAGGAGTTTGAAAGGAAAGCGATACGGGACTTTGGACGCCGTCAAAGAGGCCGTGACGACGTGTCTTCGAGAGGTTCCCGATGATGCCTTCACGGGAGCGTTCCAGGAATGGGAACGCCGCTGGAACAAGTGTATCGACTCACAAGGGTCCTATTTTGAGGAATGTTAGCTGAAGATATGTAAAAGTGTAATACATTTTTTTCCTGAGTTCAGTACACTTATTTTCCGGACGAACCCTGTATATTATACACTGAATATATATATATATATATATATATATATATATATATACATATATATATATATATATATATATACATATATATATATATATTATTATTAGGTAATCTACCGGTCAAGGTAGGTTTTAAGATGGACACAACTATCAAATAAACATTTTGTGACTCCCCACCTAGCTAACTAATCTATATCAGGTCCCTCTTCATCTCGGTGTACTTCTTTCCTCCCTTCATCCCGTCCAACATCCCTATCCTGTTCCTACCCTTACCACGCTTGCCCAACATTCTCCCCTCTATTACCCTCTTCAACATTCCACTACCGCTCAATACGCCTTTCATCCATTTTTCCTGCCTCCATAGGATTTCTCTCAACAAACCCCTCTCCTCCCCCACCATTTCTAGTACTTCCTCATTTGTTTTCCTTTCGGTCCATTTCACCTTCTCCATTCTTCTCCACACCCACATTTCAAAAGCCTCCAATCTACGTCTATCCTCCTGCTTCAGCGACCACGTTTCCGCGCCGAGCATAGCTACGCTCCATATCAGAGTTTTTACGAGTCTTGTCTTAACATCCCTACTCAACGTCCCCGTCATCAACTCCCTCCTCCTTGAGAAAGCCTCCTTGCCTAGCGCAATTCTTCTCCTTACGTCCCTACCACTTTGACCGTATTGGTCCAAAACACTTCCGAGATATGTAAACTGCTCTACCTGCTCTATTCTTTCCCCGCCTATTTTAATATTTAGCTTAGCCTTTTTTCTTTCTGGAAAATCGCATGACCTTTGTTTTATTAATATTGATTCTCATCTCATATTTATCGCACTGAACCTCCAATTCACTCAACAATGCTTGCAACCCCTTGGCTGACTGAGCAACTAAAGCTTGGTCATCAGCAAACCTAACCGAATTTACGAATTCCCCTCCGACTTTCATTCCTACCTCCAGTTCTTCCCATGCCTCTTTAATCATTTCCTCTACATATACGTTGAACAGTACCGGTGACAATGGGCAACCCTGCCTTACACCTCTTCCTAACACTGCCCATCCGGACTCTCCGTTCCCCACTCGCACCTGAGCAGTCTGAGACATGTACAGGTTGCGGATCAGTCTCTTGTCCCTCCAATCCATTCCTATTTTCTGCAATACACGCATTAATTTTTCCCAATTCACTCTATCAAACGCTTTTTCGAAATCTACAAAACAGGCAAAAACGTCCTGATTGTATTCTATATTCCTCTCGACTAGTGATATATATATATATATATATATATATATATATATATATATATATATATACGTATGTATGTATATATTTTCAGGCCTTATATATATTTATTCATTCACATGGAAATAGATATAAGGATAAATCACACATCTTGGGTGGATCTGCAGGTGTGAAGAGTGGCAGGTCCTAGATGCAAAACATGTCCTATTTTCCAAACCAGAATCCCATCCCTATCCCACCCGCTCTTTAACTCTCTCCCACCAATTCCCTACTCCTCATGTACCTCCAGCAATGTTGTATATCTACACAAGTGCCAACTTTGCCCTGCCTTTTATATTGGACAGTGTACCACACCCCTTAATATTAGAATTAATAATCATCGAGCTTCATGTAACAATTCCTCCCTTATTGGTATGCTCCAAATCCCCAAACACACCTACGAACACAACACTCCCTTTGAACAATGCTATAAAGTATCCATCTTAGCATCCCTCCCACCCTCAGACCCTCCACTGAAACTCAAAACACTAGAGCAAGCTTTAATATGGCTCCTGGATTCCTGGAATCGCCCAGGTAATAATATTAGACAATAGTTGCCCCCTTATACTTATTATTTCATCCCCTTTCCGCCCCCAACACCTTCCATATCATCCCAACCTTTTTTTAAAAATCCCGCACCTAACGTTTCCCCTCCATGCTCCTCCCCTCGCATATCTTTCTCCCCTTTCCTTCCATCCAGTGCTTCCAGGCCCTCCTTTGTCTCAGTTCTATTCCTTCCTCCTCTTGAGAAAGGTAGGTGTACCTCCAAAAACCCGAGACCCAGTGATTGCCTCTTTCATATGCGTTTCTATGTTTGTGTCTACTAGTGTTAATTCCATTTACATCATAATATATATTATATATACATATATATATACATATATATATGCATACATATATATACATATGTATATATGTGTGTATATATATGTATATACAATTCAATTCCTAATACATACAATAGTGATTTATTTTGTGTCTATAAATTTACATTTTTAAATTATATTTCCAAGTACATGAATAAGAACCTGACTCTGCATCTGTGATGTATGAATATTTTAGATGAGAGTGGAATTGTTTCAGGAAATTATTCGTGGAAATCACCCAAAAGGCGAATAGACTCCGGACTTCAAAGTTGTTTCCAAAGGATTCTCAATGCGTAGTGCACACAAAAGATGCACCATACAACTTCCGAGTCTCAAAAATTAAATAATAGAATAGCTGCCTCCCTCCAAGTCAAGTATTCCAAAGTTCTCGTCCAGGCACTGACAACTATCAGTCCTTTTCTCAAAAACTCTGAGCACACGGTCACTCGATATCTACCATAAAGGCCGACCGACCACGCTCCCCTTAACTCAGATGCCTTCATTCCGGACGACTGAAGCCCAACCTACTTCTCTTTCCTCACTCAAACGAGTGCGAAGCCCATTGGGGAACGGGGAAGACGTGTGCACCGCGGAACCTTAACGAGTCGGCGGTTTCTCCTCTCACGACTCCGCTTCCTCCTGCCCCCGGAGCTCTTCGAGCGCTCACTCCTCCCTCCAACGCGGAACGCCGCTGCCCCACCGCGACCAACACCGCCCTCACTTTCGGGGCCAAATTACCTACCGCCCGCGGTCCACTGAATCCAGAGCAGCCAAACTCCCTCCTTGAAAGATGCACACAGAATCCTGAACTGAACAAAGCGAGAGAGTTTGGTTTTGCGCAAGGTAGAAGAAACAAAGTGAATCATGTGGGATGTCGCGCAAGCAAGAGTGGAAGGTTTCAAGGGGTGGAGAGTTGGAAGGTAGGGAGGTACGGAAAGAAGCAGAGAGAGAGGAAGATGAAGACGAGAAAAAATTAATATCAGCGGACGCAAATGGGGTAGAAATGGAGTGGAGGCAAAAGCCGCTTATGCAAATTTAAAGCCGCAAGACACCCACTGCTTTCTCTTGGCGTACATTTCGGCGCCGGCATCGGGACGTTGAGGGGAGGGGAGGAGGTAACGAAGAGTAGTCGTGGAATGAGGAAACTAATTTACGAAAAAGGAGAGGGGATGGTAAGGTCGGAAGAGGGAATTCAAATGAGTTTGCGAGAAAGTTGGGGAGCGGGAGAAAGCACGATATTTGTGTGCAGCATATTGGAGTCGAGAGGCTACGATGAAGCAATTTCAAAATAAATCGGGGAATTTAAAATGAATTGTGATCTGCTTCAGATGTCAGTTCTAGAAAAATTGGATATTCCTTACACATATTTTAGGTGACTGTTTGCATTCTCGCTAAATTTCGGTCCAAATAAAATTCTGATTTATATTAGTAAATATTTTTTTTAGAAAAAAATAATTTTTCCCCAAATTTTTTCCTTCGGTATTAGTCATTATGAATTATCATTGTAAAATGTTAGCATATAATTTCATTGCATTGTCAATAATAATCGGTCTTGAGAAGGCGTTAGTGAAAGCTACTCATGGGGAAAACAAGATATTTCCAAAGCATCTCAAAAAAATTGGTATTTGTTACGAAAGCACTAACCTAAATGAGATCATGATAAATGATGAAGTTGACTATTATTTGGAAATAAGGAATTTTGAAATTAAGTTACTGGAGAAAAAAAGGCAAAAAGGTCAAAATAAGTCCTGATTCCGCTAGTAAAACCCTATAAAACGTGTTTATTGCTAGTACCTGAAATGTTTATTTGTAATATAGAAAGTTTAATCTAACAGAAAGGAGTAAGCTAAATTAGGAAAAAGATATTTTAATTAGGATAGTAATGTTTAACAATTACATTTTAATTTTGATGTTAATTTTTCATGACCTAAAATAAAAAGGTTTAGTCTTTCAATAACTATCTATTAGACATACCCATATTTTATGAAATTTAAAAGATTTATTGCATTGTACGCAGTTAGTTAAGCATTATGAAGATAAACTAACTGTTAAGTGACTATGATTGACATATGCGAGTCTTTTCCCTTTTGATAAGAGAGTGTAATCGCAGTTGTCAATTTAATTTTATTAATATTATTGGGGTTCTAACGTTTAAGGAAGTTTTTGATGACGACAAACAAAACAACGATAATTTTTTCAATCTCTAACAATACGAAACCTGAAATTAGACTCTAAAATAAACCCTTCTTAAATTCTGCGTACTTCCTTACTATCTTTATTCTATCGTCGTACCTATTCTTGACATAACCATACCTATGTTGTGACTTGGAACATTGAAAAAGCGGAACAGCGAAAAATAAGAAGCCTTTGAAATATGGTGCTGGAAGAAAATACTGAAGATTAAATCGACAGACAAAATCAGGAACGAGGAATTATACAGAGGAGCAGAAGAATATAGGGCCATATGGAGGAATCTACATCAAAGAGAAAATAGATGGATTGGACACACATTGAGGTGCAATGGATAGATTAGGAATATAATACGTAGTAGGAAAAATAGAAGGGAAGATTCCACGGGAAAGACCAAGAGACATGTATATAGGGCAAATCAAGAAAGACGTAAAACAGTGAATGCACCAGAGATTGAGGGAATTGGCATTGACTAGAATAGAATGAAGGGCTGCAGTAAACCAATCCTTGGATTTAAATAAATACTGATGATAATGTACCTATCCCATTCCAACCATTCCTCACTTGCCTAATGTTCTCCTGTCTATCACAGTTTTCAAAAATTCATTGCCAATCAAAATGCTCTGCATCTATCTTTCCTCTATTTTTGGATTTCTCCCCAAATCTCCTGTCCTACCATACCTAGCGCTCCCTCATTTGCAATCATTTCTGTACATTTCACCTTTTTTAACCATCTCCATACCCATATAGCAAACTTTCCAATCTATGACTATCACATCGTTTAAACGACCATGATTCTGCGCCGTAAAATTTCATTCCATATCAAAGTTTAAACAATATTTTCTTACCACCTAAACTTACCGTTCATTTCATTAACTCAATCTTTCATGCGAAAGCTTTTTCACCAAACAGAATTATTCTCCTGATATACCTATTATTTTGATCACATTGGTTCAAAGCACTTCCAAGGAAGGTTGGCGGCTCTCTATTTGATACTTCCTCGTTTAAAATTTTAAATAGTATTTCTGATCATCATCATAGGCTTTGTTTTGATTTCATCGATTCTTGCCTCATACCTATGTTACTTTTAATTCGGTCAGAAATGTTTGCCACCCCTTGTCTGCCTGGTTGACTATAACTTGACCATCCTAATTTTATGAATTGTCCACGAGCTTTCATTCCTATCTCCATTTCTTCCATTGTCTCTGTAATAATTTCCTCCACACATACGTCATTAAGCACGAATAATGATTAAAAGCCTTTTTCCAAATTTATATTCTGACACTATATATCCCGAGTCTCCATTCATTTAGGTTTCATTCACTTAGGATTAATTACAGCTGGTAGCTGAGTATTTAGCCTTTTCTATAAATTATTAGAATCTAAGGATGACCGCTATATATATACAGGGTTCGTCCGGAAAAGAAGTGTCTTGACAAATAAGTCTTTTTTGACAAAAGGAGAGTCGTCCCCTACGAATTTGTACCTGAACAACAAACTGTAAATGCTGCATTTTACGTCCTAGTGCTCGACAGGCTTCGAAAACGAGTCACCCGCGTCCAGCCAGCGATCAAAAACATCTGGCTGCTGCATCACGACAATGCGCCGTCTCACACCGCGCTTGTCGTGTCGGACTTCTTGGCCAAGCACGGCGTGGCAACGCTGCCGCACCCGCCCTACAGCCCGGACTTGGCACCACCGGACATCTTTCTATTCCCGAAGATAAAGAGGGGTTTGAAAGGAACGCGATACGGGACTTTGGACGCCGTCAAAGAGGCCGTGACGACGTGTCTTCGAGAGGTTCCCGATGATGCCTTCGCGGGAGCGTTCCAGGAATGGGAACGCCGCTGGAACAAGTGTATCGACTCACAAGGTTCCTATTTTGAGGAATATTAGCTTAAGATATGTAAAAGTGTAATAATTTTTTTTTCCTGAGCTCAGTACACTTATTTTCCGGACGACCCCTATATATATATATATATATATATATATATATATATATATATATATATATATATATATATATATATATATAACTTTTGGACGGCACAATAGAACACAGAGTAAAACAGATAACACGTAAAAGGACACTCACACTGTAGATGATTTGAGCTTTCGGCCTACTCCGAGGCCTTCTTCAGGTCAGAGTCACACACACACATATATATATATATATATATATATATATATATATATATATATGTGAATTATTCGAAATAATAAAGTAAGGATATAATTCATTTTCACAAAATAAAACTTCATTACCCGACTTGCGTTTTGACACATGGAGTTATCCTTATTTGCAAGACATAGAGGCAAGAAAATTACCGAAAATATAGAAGAAAGGGGAGATGGGGGAATAAAATACGTGAAGGGGTTGAAAATGGAGGAAGGGAATTCTGAAAGATTCTGGCGGAGAAAGTTTGTAGCAAAAGAGGATGAAGTAAAATTAGAGAAGGATACTGCAGGTAGAGTTGCCAAAATACTATATTCTTACTTGATTATTGATTCCTTCCACTGCATCAGCCCTGGAACTGAGCAAATTATTTGATTCTTTACTCTTTCGCAAACATACGAATTTTTATGGTACATTGTACCATTCTGTCAAAGGCTCTAAAAGTGGGTCACAGGTAATTGTATAAATGTAGATTAAAGTTAATGCATGAATTTGCCGTGGCAATGACAGTTAGCTTAGTTTTACCTGAAAACCCAGGAATCAATAAGGCACGGTACCAATTAATGGGATTTGTCATATACTCTTGCATGACGTCAAATTGCAGCATTACTACGAACGAACTATTAATTGGTGATGTTCACAGAAAATCGCGGCAATTATTAGAGCACACGGCACTTAATTTGATTTAATTTAATTGATTTCCTAACAATTGCAATATCCCCGTAAAAACGAAAGAACTTGAATGCATGTGCATGATGATAAAGCCGGGTGGAAGGAAATCATATTTAAAAGAATAACACAACATGATATTAAAAAATATGATACTTGTATGTGTAATATGATACATGTTATATGATATGGCAATAGTCGGCCTGCTTTACCGCCACACTGACGTTCGTGATCCCCTTGCCCTTAGGATGGTGTTTTTTGGCTGTGTCCTCCCAATTTTAGAATACTGTTCACCAATCTGGTCGATCGCCTCCCCAACTACTTTAGAGTTACTCAACAGACCTCTTAATTTCTTTATTGCTATTTCCCGTTATCGAATCCCTTCCCTCAAACATACAACCCGGGACTTTACTCTCTCATCCCTTGGTATTTCCCCTCTCCACCGCCGTCGATTACTATGTGATATGAAATTCCGTGATATGAAATTCCAACATAGCATCTTCAACAGAACTCTCCGTACCAACGACCTTCTTCCTCTATTCTCAATTAATGTTCCCCCTCGGCCAACACATAATTTGAGTCTGCTGCAGATTCCAAATTTCCGTCTCTTGGTCTCTCAACGTTCCCTTTTCCATCGACTTCCCGCTACATTTAATTCCCTGAGCATCCAGTATCCTTCCCTGGACCTCTCTTCCTCCCTCAACGCTTTCACCTCTTTCCTTAATTGCCATGTAGTAACTTAGCGGGCTCTCTCTGGTTGCGAATGTGCTCTCCTGCCATCTTATATATATATTTTATCTGTTCTTGACATTATTTGTTCACTTTTCATTATTATTTATTGCTTTTACTCTTTCTTTTTCTTAGAGTATATTCTATGTCAGCCAATGTAAACACCTTTGTGCCGTTTTTGGCTGCTTTGTTAAATTAATAAATACTAAAGAAACCTGACCCTCTCTCGGTATCGGTGGCGACTTAGCAAATGTAATTTGAACTTATCGGAGGAACAGCACTCGAAGCAGAGTTAATCCAATTGATTGACGCAATCGGAGATACTAAACTCATTTGCTTATTTTGATATCTAGATCGACAGATCACTCCGCAAGCCGCCGCAAGGGCGTGTGGGGTTTTTGGTCACCAACTATGCACTAACAATCCTACACATGTTTCCTCTATGCAAATATTAGTTCGATCATGCACTCGAAAAATTTTAATCGTACGAAAGAAACAACTTCCGTGCAACAATAGCCAATAATAATATACGTATATTCAAATTATGATTTTCCAGAAAGAAAAAGGCTAAGCTAAATATTAAAATAAGAGGGGAAAAATAGAGCAGGTAGAGCAGTTTACATATCTCGGAAGTGTTTTGGACCAATACGGTCAAAGTGGTAGGGACGTAAGGAGAAGAATTGCGCTAGGCAAGGAGGCTTTCTCAAGGAGGAGGGAGTTGATGACGGGGACGTTGAGTAGGGATGTTAAGACAAAACTCGTAAAAACTCTGATATGGAGCGTAGCTATGTACGGCGCGGAAACGTGGTCACTGAAGCAGGAGAATAGATGTAGATTGGAGGCTTTTGAAATGTGGGTGTGGAGAAGAATGGAGAAGATGAAATGGACCGAAAGGAAAACAAACGAGGAAGAACTAGAGATGGTGGGTGAGGAGAGGGGTTTGTTGAGAGAAATCCTATGGAGGCAGGAAAAATGGTTGATAGGCGTATTGAGCGGTAGTGGAATGTGAAGAAGGTAATAGAGGGGAGAATGTTTGGGCAAGCGAGGTAAGGGCAGGAACAGGATAGGGATCTTGGGCGGGATGAAGAGAGGAAAGAAGTACACCGAGATGAAGAGGGACCTGATATAGATTAGTTTGATAGGTGGGGAGTCACAAAATGTTTATTTGATAGTTGTGTTCATTCAAAAACCTACCTTAAACGGTAGATTACCTGATAATAATTCAAATTATGATGTATCACTGTTGAAAATGTTGCCTTATCAAATAAAAAATAGAACAAGGAGGAAATAGCATGCATTAAAAAACATGTAGGATATCGATGAAATACAAGTATAGTATATGCACTGCTAATTCTAATCAACAAACACGACGGCTGTCAGTTCTATTTTTATCTCTAAAGGCACGAGCAAAAAACAACATTTTAAATCCGTCCGTTTTACTATCTATCTCTCTGGTCTTACGTACGTGATCTTATCTATCCTAGTAGGTCGGGGTCTGTAATATGTTTGTAACATCCTCAGATAAGTAATCTACCTCAAATTTACGCCGTTATTTTAGCCTCAATTTTTACTACCATGGTATTCAAAATATGTTTTCTATTGCATCCTACGTGATGTTGAGAAAAGCACTCCGCAAACTCTCACTCTCTGTTGTTTCTTCTTTCCTTAAATGGAGCTGCTGCTTAAAGATTGCTGCAGCTCACCCCTTAATCCTTCGTAATTTTCCAAACAGGAACATTATTCCTTTGGGTTTCTGATTTTTCTTAATCAACAGGTTAATTTTAACTTGTACTATTCTGTGATCACGAAGTCCTTTAAGTGTTGTTGCATTAAGGACGTCCTCGAATAAATTTGTGGCTACTAGATCAAGTATATTATTTCCTCTGATGAATTTTAGTACCAAGTGGTTTAACTTGGCGTCGCTTATCCCTACATATTCTACTATTCGTAGCTTGGAGCAACCCACGTCACGTGCAACCGTATTCGTCACCTGGAGAACCCCGCTCCCTGGCATAAACCACGACTCAACATCTCCCTCACGTTAGGGTAACATTAGATGGAGTACATTGGAACTACCTATTATAGTAATTCCCGTTCGCTAACGTCTTTCCCTAAGTAGCGGCCTGGAATTAGGGGTTGCAAATACGTTGGTACTCTCACCCGACAGCACCTGGTATCTATTTGAAACGGGGATTGCCACGGCCTTCACAGAGGCCAAACCACGCCGCAGCTTGACCTTCCTTTACACCAAGACGACCCTCCAATCGTTCGTTTTACGAAAGGGTGACACTCCTTCATTTGGAAATGGGACACGAAGTAGGTCTTTGATCGCCCAGCCACGCACGGCATTCGAGCGAACCTATAAAGCCCTATCGGCTTAGTGGGCTTTCAGATTCCCACCCAGAGCGCCATCTCAATTGAGAGAACACGCCTTGTCGTCGATCTTCAATCGGAGCTCTCGATCCATTATCTCCAACTTAATGATACAAGCCCTTAGAGCCTCGCATTCATCCAAGATTTTGAGCATGGCAAACGGTGACCTCTGTGAAGCTATCCTAATGTAACAAACGAGTTCCCGAAAAAAAGTAACTTGAATGCACTATGGTAAATTTTCTACGAGGGGGCACTTTACATTAAATCACTCGAATTTGTTAAAATAATGTGATGTTTTTTGAAGTATATCCATTAATCTGTAACAAAGAGAGAAAGAAAGAGAAAGAAAAAAGGAATAGATCGCTCACCAATAACCATTATGAGAGAAAGTACACAAATAGTGCAAGGCACCAAGATTACCTGTTACCACCACAATATTCAAAATACGCAACAAAAATACCAAAACTATTTTACAAGGTTACAAGCAAAACTACTTTACAATATTTTAGTTAAGACTACACTACAGTCAAAGAAGAAATTAATAGGTAGGCTATAGCTACAGGTCCTTAGATAGGGTCAAACGGGTTCTCGGGAGCGAGCTCCAAACATGTGCGTTCTCGAATAGGGTCAGGAAGAGAATGATCTCCGTTGCTCAATGTGATTTATATGAAAATTTTAAATTAATTTATACTAACGCTTATTTGTTTTATTTTAAAACCTTGAATTCATTATAAGCATGACATATTCATTATTATATTTGACATATTAAACGTGCTGTATTAACATGCAGTTTCCTCAATCTGATTTAATTGCTCTATATAACAGGAATCTTTTTACTGAAGCTAACTTCTTTGTTT
Source organism: Hetaerina titia (assembly GCA_037158775.1). Lineage (NCBI taxonomy): Eukaryota > Metazoa > Arthropoda > Insecta > Odonata > Calopterygidae > Hetaerina > Hetaerina titia. The sequence goes on along the minus strand of CM073771.1, from coordinate 89,229,489 downwards.
AAACATATTTTATTTCCTTTTCTGGTGACTAAAATTGTGTGCTTGTCTGGTGGTTAAAAAATTTACTCTGAGGTGTTATAATCTCTTTCCAAAAGTAATTGCTTTCGTCGAAATAGCCCATCGTATTAACAGGTGATAACTTTCATTAGATATCTACTGGCATGGGGGTATTAATTTTTTTGGAACCCATAAAAAAGTAAAATCATAGTAATCAGCACTCAAATCACAGCAAAAGTAAAGGCAGCTGGACTAATTTTGATTGAAAGGAAAGTTCTTTTAATATTTGTGTTATTTAGGTATTAGGAAAAGTTGTGGTAGTAGTGCAAATAATCAAAATGATATTTACTGGTTCTAGTTCTTTGGAAAGTATTGCTTATGTAGCATGTTCCGCAGCTTTAATGTGATCCCCCTTCTTCCAAGTTAATAGGAAATCATTCTAGACCGTAATGGCGAAGATCTGACAGCCGGAAAATCAGGAGTGAATGGCAAAGATTTATTGTTTTGTGTAAAATAGAAAAAATAGTAGAGTGACCTTTTTATTTCCTCATTCGCACTCTCTGAGGGGAGCTCTTTCTTCTTTATATGTGGGCTCCCAGCATCCCTGTTTAAGCTAGTGTTGCTCTTCAGAGATGAGAAAATGTGAGCCCAAAGCGTATCGAAGAAACGTCATCTGCGAAGGATTCAAACGGAAAAGCAGAAGTGGGCTCGGTTGAGCTGTCTTCCTAGCGGCCACGATCCATTCTTCTGGAGTCATCTTTAAGGGCAAGGAAGAAAACGAACCAACTGTTGGTACAGTCAAGACCCCATTTGCTAAAATCTGTAGGGAAGAAAGAGCCCCGTGGTATACAATAAAAAGTAATCCATGTAATATACTCGCATCAGGTAATCAATATAGCATACGGATTCAAAAATATCGCTAACTTGTCATGTTTATTAACTTTAGTATCTGATATTCACATAATTTACGACAGCGCACTTTTAAATATGAACAATATGAATTAATATTAGGATATAAGTTGTTGGAAACTTTTTTAAGTCAAATTTTGGGTAATCATCAGTTAATTTGTCTGTAATTAAAGGGTTTAGGCTGAAAAATGTACATAAGATGCTGAAAAGCTCTCATCTTCATGCAGATATAGGAAATTCATAGTAAATTAGTATTTTAGTTTACTTTACGTATCCTTTGAATTTTACTTGAAAATTAAATTTATTAATATGCATGTGAACATTTTTTTTCTTCCACTCGGTTTTATATAAGATTTAAGTAAAAAATCAATGTTCGGCAAAATTGTAAGTTTCCTAAAGTGAAATTTAAAGTCAAACTCTTATTTAATGCATCAGACACAATTTCTAAAACTTGTGCAAGACTTTCCTGAAATTTTAACAAATTGTTCATTTAAATAAATGGAGTATTTTTGATTGCTGGCGGCAATGTACTTAAACATAGACCATAAGTAAAATGTAAAGAAGCATTTAATAGGGTCTATACTTGAGTATAAATATATTTGTTTCATATTTCTTCATGATTTTCGTCTACAGATAATTTAATAATGTAAATAATAAATTATAAAGATTTATTTTTCATTGATTCATTTATAGTATGTTATGAAAATAAGAAATTTCGGATTATTAAAAAAAGTACACGAAGAAAGATTAACATACATGTGAGACCTTGAGTAAATGTAAAGTTATCTTAACACCAAAAGGAAAATATCACGGTGATGTTCAAATTAGAGAGAAGCAATTGGCAAATGTGCAATTATTTATTGCATACGTTACTACTGAGATAATTGAGGAGGAAATTTTTCTTTGAAAAAATGAATACTATGGCACAAAATAATATTTCTTCCATATTTGCACTTTCATAATTAATGCATACTTTAAAATGCAGAAACAAATGAAAAGAAATAGTAACAAAACAGGCGTGCGGTACAAGTACAAGTAGGAGTTAACGAAAGAGAAAGGTATTATTAAAAATATGGAATCGGAGATGGAGACATAAGTGATTTTTGACATGCTTTGGTGAAATACGTATCAGTGGAGCATTATACAGGGTTCGTCCGGAAAATAAGTGTACTGAGCTTAGAAAAAAAATTTATTACAGTTTTACATATCTTAAGCTAATATTCCTCAAAATAGGACCCTTGTGAGTCGATACACTTGTTCCAGCGGCGTTCCCATTCCTGGAACGCTCCCGCGAAGGCATCATCGGGAACCTCTCGAAGACACGTCGTCACGGCCTCTTTGACGGCGTCCAAAGTCCCGTATCGCGTTCCTTTCAAACTACTCTTTATCTTCGGGAACAGAAAGAAGTCCGGTGGTGCCAAGTCCGGGCAGTAGGGCGGGTGCGGCAGCGTTGCCACGCCGTGCTTGGCCAAGAAGTCCGACACGACAAGCGCGGTGTGAGACGGCGCATTGTCGCTCAGGTTGTCAGTCATACGGTTGATCGCTGGCCGGACGCGGGCGACTCGTTTTCGAAGCCTGCCGAGCACTTGGACGTAAAATGCAGCATTTACCGTTTGTCGTTTAGGTACAAATTCGTAGTGGACGACTCCCTTTTTGTCAAAAAAGACAATGACCATCATAAACTTATTTTCCGGACGAACCCTGTACTCGTACAGTAGCTCACGCTCTTGGAATATTGTGAAAAGAATTTTGATTTATAATTCGCATGAAATTATTTAATTGACTCAACATTTGCAAAGTAGTTAATTAATTTCAAAGTCAATCGACTATGAAATTTATATAGTATAATAAAACGATACGTGGGGGAACCATTATTATGTGTTCTGATTTTTTATCACAATGAATTCATAAAATTCTATGAAATTGCTTTTGTATTTACTTATTTAATAATACACAAGTAATGGACTATTACTCACTTGCAATTGTTCCCAAAATAAAAAAAATCCTTGGAAACGATAAGTAATTGGTCATGCATACGTTAATGAGCATCGATTGGTAATCATAACAACCTGGGCCTTTTTCAAGGATAGAATATTAAAAATTTCAAATCGCCCGTCTTGAAACTACATGGTAGAATAGAATTGATCCAAAACGCAAAACTGATGTTACAAAGGTGCCACCTGGACCTGTAATTAAGGGTGTAGTTTTTTTTACGATTGGATTAAGTTTACGCATCCACAGTGATCGGTATTTGATAAGTTATAGATTTGGAGAATTTTTTATCTACTTAAACGTCTCTCACTTCATTATTGTTAAACTTAATGGATGTGAGTCTAAATATTTCTCAGTTTTATATGAACAGAAATACATACAACATCATTATCACTGAAAATTTGGCGATGCGAAAGACCTGCGCTGAAGTCGTTCCAGAGTTTTCAGGCTTGACAGACGACTAAATGTAGAGTCGAGTGTCTGCTTGCGAAGACCTACGACGGTATCACAATAATTTTCCAACCCCCTTACTGTCCCGAGTTTGCACCAGCCGACCAATCTTAAGGACTATCTAGAATCCACTTATGGGAGTCTTCAAGTTGTGGAAAAGCCGCTGGCAAAAGTTCGTAGACGCTCAAGGGAGAAACTTTTAATAATTTGGAAGTATTTTTAATTTATATGAAATATATCTCCCGAAAAATTTCGCGACACTGTTTATACACACCATTTACAAGGACTTGATAAATTGTTGTTTTTTGCCACATATTGGTGTGAAGTAAGAGTTATTGTGAAAATGATTTCGTATTTTTCTAAATCATATAAGTCTTACTATTTAGGTTATCATTTTCCATTACAATTCTTCCCAAGAATTTAGGAGACATAGCTACCTACGTAGCAAGGCTTTAATGAAGTACACTCCTACATAATTTTGGGTGTGATAAAAAATTAGTAAAATAGTAGCCTATGACAAGAGAAGTTCCAAAAGGATTTATTATTTTCTTTTGATTCGTCAAGAATTCAAGATTCTGAAATTGATAATATTAGTTTTATAATTTCGCCTTCACAAATTCATCACCATCATTGTAAAATCACATTTCAGTAACAGCAAAACATACAAATGTATTTGAAATTTAAAAACGATTGGAAAATTCGTCAAGCTCCACTTAGGTTGCTAAGTTTTTCCAGTTGAGATTAAATTAAACGTTCACGTTCGCGAAATATTTCAATAAATTTCCTGAAAGGTTTCAAATTTTAAAGGAATAGGGTACGATGCTAAATGAAACCATTTAAAATTACTGAAAAGGCTTATATTGGCGTTGGCATGATAATTTTGCATCCCCAAAATATTGAGGATACCAGGGCCCAGACGAAGGCTTGTTTACTGTCGAAAATGCATATGACTCTGACATTGTCCTCGGCGATTCAATCTTCAGCATTTGCTTCAAGCAACAGGTATCGAGAATTTTATTCTTTTACTTCATGGTTCGTTTCCTAATAGAATCTATACACATTCTCGTAAGTAGCGTGAAAATAATTACAGGAATAGATTCTTTAGTGTAAGTTACCTTGTCTTCTTAAAAACCTTATTTTCTTGAGCTATTTTGGTGCTTCGTACAAATGGCCATTTTCTATCCATAATACTTTGCGCCAAAGGCAGATAAGAGACTCATTAGTTTGAATTGCCCTTCATAAAGGAAAATATGTTTGTTGATTTTCTCTGTCCTGTGTATTGTCATTTTTATTCATTTTGATCATCATTTATAATTCCTATTGTACTTCAATCCATTGAGCTCCAGTATACAATTATATTTATCGATTGTCCTCTACAATTATTTCGTGAAACGGATTATTTATATGGTATCGATCATCTAACAAGTTTAATACTATTTCTTCAATTCTTACGTTTTAGGTTAAAATCAATACTGATATGGTTGGTTTAAATTTTATTCTGACTTTTTGCAAACCTCAGAAATCAACGATAAGATTAGTTTTATGTCTACATCTATATCTACATAGCACCCCACCATCCATCGTTGTGGTATGCGGAGGTTGATATTAAGACATTACCTGTAAAAAAAGAATAAAACCACGTGCAAAACTATCAAAATCATGTCAATTTACACCCACACAGATGTATATACTCATACAAAATCTATTTTCACTTAGACACATGCAAATATTTATACTAGCAACTAAAATAAACAAGCACATACACCAACGAATATTCCATATTCAAAGCATCGTTTAATCTTGCCTCCGCTTATAATCAGAATGTTTTTACAATTTCTTTTGTGACGTTGACTTCTTACTGTCATAATTCTGGATTGTCCGAGGAAAAAACGAATATTTATGTTCATGAATCCTGGAGTATATATCTTTTTTATTTTATCATTACTGTATAACCTACCAAATAGTGTGATTCCATAATACATTCCCATTCCCTATGTGCCATAGTTAAACTCATGTGTTCTGAACCTTGCTGAAAGCCTAAGCCTCGCTTGCTATCTTCGGAACTCAAGTGCTTGCTAGCCTAATTCTTCTGACATGCTGCACTCGTCTTCTTATTGTACCAATTTTTGATTAATCTAGTGGAATTTCCCTGATCTATCTCCGATTCTTTCAGTACCCTTTTCCTCCATGAATCCCGATTATTTGCCTATAAATGGTAAATATTACTTTATATTTCCCCGAAATCCATTTGATGAAGCTGAGTTTCTTTAAGGCAGGTCTACATATTCTCCTGATATGTGCTTCCCATGAAATTCAGACGCAAAATATTTAACTTGATCTCCTGTTGTTAGTATTGAAACTTCAATGTCATAATCGATATCCAGCTCATCACTTCCTTTTCTTCAAAATTTCAAAACTCTTACTTTTTTCATGGTAAGTAATTATCCTGATTCCTTGCACCAATTCGGTATTGTGTCTATATCTTTAGAGAGTACCCCACAATCTGCTGAGGCCCTTATTTCCCTGCAGGTGATATGCGAGGGCTGAACTCACCAAATGATTAACTCAAAGCCATCAAAAATATACTATACAACTCAAGGTAAGATGGCCACTTCCTATCCCTGGGTCGCCTATGATTTTCCAGTAAGATCCGAAAACAAAAAAATTACACACCTCATCTTAGGGTAAGGTTACCTAGAATCACCAAGAATCAAACCCGCCCCTGTTTAGTAAACCGGTTTTTCTCCCTCATCGCCTCATTTTCTTTTCTGTTAGTGCGTTGTGGCAATTGGCTCGTGTTTGATTTATTAATTGTTTTTTTTCACTTTTTTAACTCATCCAATGTCATCCCAAAGATTTAAATATCTACTTACACCAGAAATTATAAAATTGACTCTAATGAAGGTTTTAATAATATCAGGAATTAGCCGATCATGGCTTGCCTAAGTTGTATAAAATTCTCGGTTTAGGGTTTACATAATCTGATTCGTTAAACTCATTCGTATATACACGAATGAGTTTTTTCGAAAAATTGACTATAGCCATTCCTTATCTCATGGAAGATATCGATATCTCCAAAAGTAAGGCGCAGCTTTATATCGCTACATGTTTCACTTATACAGTATTTATTCTTCTGATTACATTATTCTGCCATATGTACATAATACTTTACACAGTCGATTTGATAAATTGGGGCCTTTTAGATAAATTAGGCTGCGAGCCATTTGAGTTGCGAAGAGAACAAGCTTAGGCTAAGCGAGGTTCAGAACATACGGGTTTAGCTACAGCATAAATGAAATTATTATGAACCTAGGCAAATTGGATGAATTAAACCACCAATATAAAATAAAGGAGGAAGAGTCCAGTATAGATAAATATAAATGTCCGTTTGTTCTTAGGACAATCAGAAATCGTAATAGAAACAAATCAAAGCTATAAAAGAATTATTAAATATATTCTGATTACAAGCGAGGGTAATATTAAGCGCTGCGGTGACTTGTAGTACATTCGTAGGCGCTAATGCATGTGTTTATTCGCTAGTACATACACATGTATGTACGTACGTGTGTGTATATTAAAATGGGTGTCGCATGAATATATTCGTCTGCGTGGATGTGGATTGGAATGCTTTTGCTTATTTCTTTTTCACACGGCTGCTTTCTGCTTTACCACACCACGCCCCCTTGCGGTGGCTTGCGGGTTATTGTGTAGATATATACACTTGTTTTTCAATAGTGGGTTTATATTGATTTTATATTTATAACTAACTATATAGTGTTTCCCATTTAAACAAAAATAGTCATCAGGGAGTTGAAAATATTACTCACGAAATGAAAACTAAAGAGAAAAGATTTCAGATCAGATTTTACCATGGATAAATTCATGCCACCTTTATATTCAGCTATTATTTATTAACAAAATAGTCTTTCATTTAGGAAGGAGTCATGGTAGTTTTATTTGGTCCCGTAGTTATAATTTTTCTCACAAAAGTGAGGCACATGCCAGGAAGGATGAATATTAGATGCACCGCAGAAAGCCCTGTGAATGGAATGGGCAATGGCATTATAATCCATAACAATTTTCTGGGGGTAAACCCCCTCTTCTACTTCCCGCGGGAATAATATGGTTACAGGATATTAAATTTCCTGATAGCTCAATCCTTCCCCCTCCACACCTCGGAATTCGCCGCCCACCCACCTCGCTGCTCCACCCTCAACTCCACCGCGAGATCACGGTAAAATTGCAACGTCGCCAGAAATATTGAGAGGGGCAGGTCCCCTGGCACAGAAGACGGAGATGAAAAAATAATGAGTTCTGGGCTTTGCCGAGGAAGTGAGCGAACGAATGAGGGAGGACAGAGGCAGATGCGAAAGCTACACGCCGTCGTGGATATGGCAGGCCGTATTGAAAAGAAAAGATAGCGAACGGAAACAGGTGTATCGGGGGAGATTATGTTTTCCTTGCCTCTAATGAAATCCTAAAGGGGTTCTCCCCTCTCCAGATTCTGGCTACGGAGAAAACGCTCCATCAGAAATGACTGTGGAATCTCCATGGTTTATATATTGAGATATCTTGTTGAAGGTATATTATACCTTAGTTCACTGTGCACCTACACTTTGTCTTCCTTCTCTTTTCGGATGTTTGTGAAAGAAGCGATTCCCAATGGAAGAAAAAATAAAATATTGGTCCAGTATGGATACCCGCAGAGCATTTAAGAGTAATCTTTTCATTGATTAAAGTTAACCATTTATTTTTTGATCGCATTGAAGGTTATTTCTAATTTTTTTTGTGGCTAGATTATTTTAAAGATGACTTTCTGGATGAGTTCATTTCCGAAAACTCAAAACTTTTTCAAATTTGAAAATAACTGTTTAGGTTGTAAATGAATTTTTCCGTATAAGGCAAATTTCTTTCCCGAGAAAGGGAAAGGTAATTATGATTGACAAAGTTAACGCAATTCATTCCAGTGTATAAGTATTGTATATTTTTTCATTGATTCCGTTTTAATATGAAATTTAATGTAATATATTTTATATAGTGATATAATATAGTGTATATATAATATAGTGATGGGGGATTGGAATGCGACGGTAGGCGAAGGAAGAGATGGTGGTGAGGTGGGGGACTATGGGTTAGGCACGAGGAATGAACGCGGGGAGAAAGCAATTGAATTCTGCAGGAGACAGGGGTTAGTCATCACTAACACATGGTTTAGACACCACAAAAGGCGTAGGTATACATGGAAAATGCCAGGTGACTCAGAAAGGTATCAGTTAGATTATATTATGGTTAGGCACAGGTTTAGGAACAGTGTGATAAATTCGCACAGTTTCCCAGGAGCGGATGCGGACTCTGACCACAATTTAGTTGTTATGAAATGTAATGTTCGTTTCAAGAAGATAAGGCAAGGGCGGCGGGTTAAAAAATGGAATTTAGAAGCAGTAAATGAATTAACGAGGAAGGAGTATCAGGAGGCTGTAGAGAAAATGATGGATGACGGTAAAGAACTGAGTGCTATCGAAGAAAAATGGGAATGTATCAAGAAAGGGATATTGGAAGCCGCTAAAGACACTATAGGAACCGTTAACGGGAAAAGGATAAGGAAACCATGGGTAACGGATGAGATGATTGCAAAGATGGATGAGAGAAGAAGATGGAAAAATGTAAACACAGAGTTAGGCAAAATGAAGTACAAAGAGTTAAACAATAAATTGAGAAGGGCCACAAATAAAGCAAAAGAAGAATGGTGGAAAACGCAATGCGAGGATATGGAAAGTTTACAGAAGAAGGGTGAAATTGGTGCTCTATACAGCAAGGTTAAGTTATTATCGGGAAGTAAGAAGGCAAGAGCTGTGCTAACAGTTAAAGATAAATGGGGTAAGATAATAGTTGAACCAGGAAAAATCCAAGAGAGATGGAAGGAATATATAGAAACACTGTATGGTAAAGAACTTAGGCCGACAAGGTTAGACATAGAAAAGGAACATGACGTAGAAGAAGATAGCTTAGGTCCAGGCATACTCGACGATGAAATAGAAAGGGCATTAAAGGAGATGAAAGCAAATAAGGCTGTGGGGGTGGACAATATTCCTGTAGAAATGTTGAAATGGTTAGGGAAAGGTGGGAAGAAGGCCATATATGGACTGATTCGTAGTATCTATGAGGAAGGAATCTGGCCGGAAGATTTTGTGAGATCGGTGTTAGTTCCTATTCCAAAAAAGGCAAAGGCTTCGTCATGTGAGGATTACAGAACAATAAGTTTGATATCCCACGCAGCTAAAGTTATTCTCAGGATCATCAACAAAAGGATAGAGAGTAAGGCAAATGATTACTTAGGGGATCATCAGTTTGGGTTCAGGAAAGGAAGAGGTACGCGTGATGCCATTGCAGTAATGAGATCACTAGTCGAGAGGAATATAGAATACAATCAGGACGTTTTTGCCTGTTTTGTAGATTTCGAAAAAGCGTTTGATAGAGTGAATTGGGAAAAATTAATGCGTGTATTGCAGAAAATAGGAATGGATTGGAGGGACAGGAGACTGATCCGCAACCTGTACATGTCTCAGACTGCTCAGGTGCGAGTGGGGAACGGAGAGTCTGGATGGGCAGTGTTAGGAAGAGGTGTAAGGCAGGGTTGCCCATTGTCACCGGTACTGTTCAACGTATATGTAGAGGAAATGATTAAAGAGGCATGGGAAGAACTGGAGGTAGGAATGAAAGTCGGAGGGGAACTCGTAAAATCGGTTAGGTTTGCTGATGACCAAGCATTAGTTGCTCAGTCAGCCAAGGGGTTGCAAGCATTGTTGAGTGAATTGGAGGTTCAGTGCGATAAATATGGGATGAGAATCAATATTAATAAAACAAAGGTTATGCGATTTTCCAGAAAGAAAAAGGCTAAGCTAAACATTAAAGTAGGAGGGGAAAGAATAGAGCAGGTAGAGCAGTTTACATATCTCGGAAGTGTTTTGGACCAATACGGTCAAAGTGGTAGGGACGTAAGGAGAAGAATTGCGCTAGGCAAGGAGGCTTTCTCAAGGAGGAGGGAGTTGATGACGGGGACGTTGAGTAGGGATGTTAAGACAAGACTCGTAAAAACTCTGATATGGAGCGTAGCTATGCTCGGCGCGGAAACGTGGTCGCTGAAGCAGGAGGATAGACGTAGATTGGAGGCTTTTGAAATGTGGGTGTGGAGAAGAATGGAGAAGGTGAAATGGACCGAAAGGAAAACAAATGAGGAAGTACTAGAAATGGTGGGGGAGGAGAGGGGTTTGTTGAGAGAAATCCTATGGAGGCAGGAAAAATGGATGAAAGGCGTATTGAGCGGTAGTGGAATGTTGAAGAGGGTAATAGAGGGGAGAATGTTGGGCAAGCGAGGTAAGGGTAGGAACAGGATAGGGATGTTGGACGGGATGATGGGCGGAAAGAAGTACACCGAGATGAAGAGGGACCTGATATAGATTAGTTTGCTAGGTGGGGAGTCACAAAATGTTTATTTGATAATTGTGTCCATCCAAAAACCTACCTTAACCGGTAGATTACCTAATAATAATATATATATATATATATATATATATATATATATATATATATATATATATATATATATATATATATATAATTACTGTCAAAAATTTAAATCAGTCTTCGCAATTGTTAAATATCGCAAGTGCCCTTGGATTGGATTCACATGGGTATTTCAAATAATCTTGGCTTTACGTTGAAATTAGGCATGAGTACTTATGAAGAATTAGCCTTGCAATGCTTTACAAGCACTCAAGTTTTCAATACATTTTTATAATCGCATCTTTTCATTAGCTTAACTTTTAAACTTTATCTGGACGTAAAGTTGCAATTTACTGTAGATTATTGGTCATTTGAAACATTATGCAAACAATTCTACGTATTTTTAATTAAAATTTGAATAATTAAATTCTTAGTTTTTGATATGTGTATTGCTCTGAAAATTCTTCAACTCAACGACATCATTACAGAGAAGAAACCGTATCACACAACAAGATTTCCGAGATCCACTTATCATATGAGGCTTGAAAGAGTGAACGAAGACAAAAAGACTGTGGCGTGCAACATCCAAGGGGGTCCCGTAGACGGTTAGGACACGAGCGAGAAATAGCTACATCCACCGCCGCGATCCTATCGCATGAGCCACTTAGGTAAGAGTCACCCCGTGAAATTTATCTTTTTGCCTAATCCAGAGCAAGAAGTCGTCTTTCCTTCCCTTTTACTTCTTTCCCGAGACCACCTCCGCTGCCGAAGAATTACAGCCGCGGTCTCCTCGGGATCTATAAATCTCGCAACAGGGCCACTTTCCCACAATTTAACCGTTCTTAAAATAAACTCGCCTTTAACCGCACATACCTACTGCAGCTCTACTACGTCCGACGCCGTCTCCTTTTCTTCGTCCCACCTCCACCGCTGACTCTCAAGTGCCTCCTCTCCTTCCCTCTCCGGATACTTTTTGTTTGCCCCACCCCGCGACTCTCCTTGCCCCCTCCCCAACCTCCCTGCCCCCCTGAACGGTAACACAGACACCCACCCCCTACCTCACTCCCAAATGCCCCCCTACCGAGCCCCCTAACTCACTTCCACTCACCCGCTTTGGGCTCTCCGTCCCTCCTCTAACTTCTTAACAATCCCTTATGCCACCTATAACCCTCCGCATCCTACCTAACCCTATATTTTCCTTCCCAACACGCCTCCTTCTCCCTCCTCCCCCTGGTGGGAGTGTCACTATTTTCTCGCCCATCAACCCCCCCTTCCCCACTTACGACCCTCACGTTCTCTCTTCCGTCCGTCCAGTCTGCCGTACCCACCGCTCTCCGTGTTTACGTCCCGACCTCCCGCCCACTCACCCCTCTCTTCTTCCCTCTTCTCTCCTCTTGCACAAACCTCTCCGCTAGTCCCGTGCGTCGCCCTCCTGCTTACTCCCATAAGGTATAACACCATTTCACGCAAGCGCCAACAAACTTTCACGCCCACCGGCCTGTGTAGTGCGTTTCAAATTTTCCATCTTCCCCCTTTCCTTTCCCCTTAGCTATTCCATCCCCACTTAATTTTTCGCGCTGGATTAACTCAAACCGCGTTTTTCGGGCCGTTGCAGCAATTCCGGTTCAAACTTCGCCACCACAACCCCAAAGTACTAACCGACGAAGGTATAAATTTTTGCACCACGTATTTGCATTTCGACATTTTCCGTTCAGTGGTCGATGTGGTGCAAATGCATCGTCAGTGTAGTTACTGGGATGATGACTTCAGTTTTCATGTATTTTTCACCAGTATAGTGTAAACTGAGTGGAGAACATTTTTCCCCTTCGCCTAAAATACCTTTACCAAGCCTACGGAACGATGGGACACGGTTTCGTAGGGTAACAGGTAATCCAATTACCTTGGATCCGCAGGATCTTATGACTTTTGATCGCAGTAAAATTTATGATAGCAGTTCATCTATGGTGTGGTGAATTGGGTTAAGGTCTCTCAAAGGAGTTACACATATTTTTTAATTTCCACAAAATTAATAAAAAGAACTGTTAATCTTTAAATTCTTTCTAAACCCTCCATCCTTTTATTCACTCAATTAACGTTCAAATATCTATTCTAGTTTTTAATTTCTTCGTTTATCTGGCATACTCATTCCTATCACCACCCTTTAAAACTAAGAATTACACAAACTTCGGTCATATCTTCCTTAAACGTGCCTGGATATTTTCTTTGATGTCCTACGTCCATTTTCTCCGGGTTTAATTGGATGAATTAAAAAAGTGTTAAACTTATTTATTGCTGCCAATTAGTCAATGAATCCTTTCTTCTGTCAAATCCGTCAAATATAAGTTATAGATGAATGGTTATTACGAACTAAATGACATAATAAACGAAATAATAATGGGTAAAAAACATACTCGTTTTTTACGAGTAGTTCGATCGCTGCGGCCATCGTACTATGTGCTAAAGGCAATTAATTTAAAACGGCCAAACCATGAAATCATCACAAAAGGGATATCGATATTTTGACCATTTCTAAAAACATCGCCAGTGATTGAATACTTTGTCAAACAGTCGAGGTTTAGCAATCCTGCCTTTTTTTACCAGGCATCGATGTCTCGATCTCACTACAGTAAATATAATACAATCTCCCGTTATTGGGATGCAGAGGGATGTAGCTGTATCTATATTAACTCGACATTAATTTGAAGCAGACCGATGGGAAAAATAAGAACGTGAGTTGATGATACTGTTTGCGAAAAAAATATTCCCGCTAATCCACATAATTGAGATTCATCTCATCATTAAATAAAGGCATCCAGTTGCTCTGCAAGATGCAATGAATGAAAATAACTTTCAGAAGAGAAAAGCAAAACTGTTTACAAATTATTAACCTGCATGTATATGCGCAGATATGAATTCTATCATTTTAAAATCTTAGAAAGTTTAGTAAGACTATGTATGTATGTATGCCATATGTTTAGAATACGCTGTGTAATATAGACCATATTTTATAATCAATAAATATTGTTCTTCTCTACGGTTCTGCATCTCTTTAAATCTCACTCCTAACCCTGGGGAAAATATCAAATCTCATCATTAAGAATTTTTGGCGCTAATTAGCTCATTAGTCCTTTTACGAGTAATTTAAAACCTCAAAATATTTTTCCAGCGATTTTTAGTGATTTTTTCATATACTTGTTACTAATATTACTAATATTTGTCTTATGGACATTAAGCACCTACCTTCATCAGTAACACCCAGATAATACGGGTGTATTAGTTGTCTCCGTGCTAAACTTTCAAGTTGTCGGAATGAAACGGAGGGAACAGATACGTTAATTATTCAGACCGTTAATTCATAAGTCATTGTTGAATGGTTTGAAGGCTTAGCTCGAAAATATGGAATGAAGTTTAATCAGAATAAAAACTATTCAGGGATTTTTTTATGCTGGCTAATTATAATTTTGAAATAGGAGGAGAGTAGAAGTACGTATATGAAAAATTATTTGAAAAAAGATTGCCTTAGTGGAATGGATATTTAAAGAAGTTGGCTCGATGGTAGATGCGTGTGAAAGGAGAAAAGAATTAATGACATGTTTGTTAAGTAAGGATAGAGAGCGTTGCATGAATGTAAAGATTTGTCTTTAAAAAAAAAGGTCATAGTAAATTATTGTTCAGTGACGTGAATATTCAGAAGAGCGGATACAATGAATTGAACAGAAAAGAATAATAAATATGAAGTGATTAGAGGCAGTGAATGGTGCAGGAGAGGTTATAGTTTTGAATGCAATGAAGTTAGTGACATAAGAGTGTGTAAATGTGTTTAGAGATGGCGGTGGGCTGAATTTCTTAATAGAAAGGAGAGTTTTAGGAAAACTAGGAAGGGGTGAACACAGAATAGACTTTCGGGACTGCATGAACATTGGTAGATATTATAAAGAACTGTAGAACGAAGCAATTAGGTTGAAACAAAGGCAGTTCCACCAGATGTGATATGCATCATTGTTAGGGGCCATCCGAAACCAACCTTTGATGAGTGAATTATCTACCTGAGATGATGTATCATTGCCTCAATGACCACACATACTCCAAATGCCGGCCACCGCCCAATTCCCCCTTGACCATCTTTAAGGAGAGAAAGAAAGTGTGCGAGATCTTCGCGTTTTACTTTTTTTCGGCTATCCGGAGAGCGCGTGCGCGAACTGTGATGAACGACCTCTCTTGTACACTCAAGGAAGTCCCTCCGTGGCTTTCCCTCACTTTTTTTCGCCCTTGCCCCTCTCGCCCCCCGGGGTAAGAAATTGCCGGAGGGCCAAGGACAAGGAATTCCCATGGAAGCGTAGGGAAGCACACGGGGGACGAAAGAAGTGGAGAAAGAGGAGAGTGGAGGAGGAAAGGGAGCAGGACCGAATGGGGTGAATATGGAGCGTGAGTGGAAAAAGTTTCGCGAGGAGGACTTTGAGAGGGAAAAGAGAGACTGGCTCCCAAGAAGGGCCGGGGTATAGAAAGAACGCTCTTCTAGTGTGGAAGCAGTCCCTCTGTTTATGACCCGAGAGTTTCGGGTGCTTATTGTACTCTCACCCAAGTACACTGCCTCGTGACCTCGTGGTTCGGGCGTTTGGTTAATGGCCGGGCGGTCACGAGTACAAACCTGCGTAATACCGACGGATACCGTTGGCTAAAATAGGACACGGGTGTTCTTTAAATCCTTAAGTGGTGCAGACAAATGTCAATCGAGCTATCTATTCTGAGTTTGTAAACATTTACTCATTGTAAGTTAATGTACGAAATGAGCTCTATCCATTACGACAAATTTAGCCGCCCTAAGATATAGTGGTGTATTATAACTGAGAACACACTACTATGAGAAATATTAACAGGTATAAAGCTATCAAATATCCCGTTGGATATATGCATTGATTTCTGTATTTAGATTAATACAGGGTGCGGACAAGACTCGTAAAAACTCTGATATGGAGCATAGCTATGTACAGTGCGGAAACGTGGTCACTGAAGCAGGAGGATAGACGTAGATTGGAAGCTTTTGAAATGTGGGTGTGAAGAAGAATGGAGAAGGTGAAATGGACCGATAGGAAAACAAATGAGGAAGTACTAGGGATGGTGGGTGAGGAGAGGGGTTTGCTGGAAGATATCCTATGGAGGCAGGAAAAATGGATGAAAGGCGTATTAAGTGGTAGTGGAATGTTGAAGAAGGTAATAGAGAAGAGAATGTTGGGCAAGCGAGGAAAGTGCAGGAACAGGATAGGGATGTTGGATGGGATGAAGGGAGGAAAAAGTTACACAGAGATAAAGAGGAACCTGATATAGATTAGTTTGCTAGGTGGGGAGTCACAAAATGTTTATTTGATAGTTGTGTCCATCCAAAAACCTACCTTAACCGGTAGATAACGTAATAAATAGACAGGGTGCGGCAACAAAGCTTCCTTTTTTGAAAGAGTTTTGCGTTTGAAAAAGGAAGTTATGTTGCCGTACTCTGTACTATATTTACATGTTTTTCAACATGTAAATATAGTACACTACTCGAGAAACTCGAAATATAGTATACTACTAGTAATACTCGAGAATTGACCATAATAAATTATTTGTCCCGTTCACTACTTTATTTTAAAAAGAACCGAGACATATCTTACTCTTGGAAAAGTGAGCGGATTTGAAATTAGTGACTTCACCTAAATGCATCCAATTTTCCCATTAGTTTTCAGAGCATAACATTAGAGGCTGATTGCTACGTGTAGCAGAACGTTAAAAAACGGTTACCAGTTGTAATATTTCTTGAATCGTTTCAGACTGATTTCTTTAGTATAAATATCATGTCCTTTCTCGAGAGTAGGAACACACACTGCCGTAAACAGCACAGCATTAGTGAAATCAGATCTCTCCAAACTTCTCCCCCCCTGCTGTAATCCTATAAGCTGTTAACTGTATTCAATTTTGTATCAGGATTTTTTTCCACTTCTCTATTCAAATTAATTTGCAAGAGGATTTCCAGGATTCATTAACTGTAAACATTATTTCTCACTTTTCAGTTTAATTATATATAATTTGTACAGTTGTGTCCATCTAGGAATATCCATTTTAACGGTAGATTAAACAAAAAAGATATTTTATTTCATTTTATTTGAATGATTTTCTCTCAACAATGAATATTTAGCTTTAGAAATCGGTCATGAGAAAACGCCAACAAGAGCTACAAGCCTTACAGGACAAAAAAGAAAAGTCGAGAAAAAATGGCTTGCGATCGTATTCATCTACATCTACATAATACCCCGCAAGCCGCCGCAAGGACCTGTGGCAGGGGGTGACAGTATTTCTGTTTTATCCATTGCGAGAATGTCCTTTGATTCCTAATTAAAGATTCTGAAGCGCTTTTTTCATTTATTGCAATTCAATTTGTCTATAAACCAAGAGGAAAAGCACAGGTAAACCAATAAATATTTGAAAATCGCGGTTAAAAAATTACATTAAGATTTACCTATATAAAAATATCAATAGTTCGGAGCATTAGCCAGATCAAAATTTTCTTATAAGGAGATAAAGTAATTCAATATAGGTGGTTGGCCGTCTTCTTCTTGAAGCTTTTGACGATTGTAGGTAGAAGTACATCTCCATGTAATCTATTATAATCACTTTTACCCTCATGTAAGAAAGAGTGCTTACTTATCCCTTCTTTTTTTGTGAGCCATTTTAGTTATGTGTGTGATTTCCATTTCCCTTGTAACTACCAGTTTTGTTATTCTTTTTCTGTCTCCCCATGCCATTTTTCTTCCGCACGGGTTTCGCCATTTTCGCCAGCCTTCCAATATTCCGTCTTTTCTTTGATCTACCACATCGCAATTTTCTTAACAGATCAGTTACGCTTTATGCTCTTTTGATTGACTTAAAACGAAGGAAACGGTTTTTCTTTCTACTCGTTTAATATTTTTCTGATTATTATGAGGATTCCATAAACTTGATCCATACTCCAATAAACACTCTTACTGTATCCACATTATAACATTCTCTCTTATTTGAGCTTGATAACTCTTTTCTTTTGTTGTCATAATGTATTTTTTTAAATACGCATGAAAAAGTTGAGGGTTTTGTATTCATTATTTGCCAATCTCTTCACATGCTCATTCCATATAAGGTCACATTCAAAAGTTACTCTTGGATAATTACCATTCAAATTCCTATTTATATATTTCTCCTGGGTACCTAAAGTCACTCCTAGATACCCATCTATGTTGCACTATATTCTAGGTATTCAAAAGATACTCCTAGTTATTTGTCATTCCGATTCGTGCCTCAACGCGCTCTGAAGCTGTCTGGAAGCATCCCTAAATTGTATCCACTTGCCCGCATGAAAATTTAAACTGATCCAGCACGGAGACAAATCGATTTAATCACGCACTAAAGAGGGCATAATAATGAGTTGCAAAATAATGCTGTGACGAACCACGAGGTGTGCCAATATTAGCTCAGGGCGTGCCTTGCGAAAACTTTCATCCGATAGATTTAAAGTGAGCTTTCTTATATGGCTGCAGTAAGTTTGTTACATTCCACACAATTTTTTTTTACAATCAATATGCCTAGGTTTTTGACAATGTCATCAGGTAATTAGTGTGTGGATCAATTCCTTTATATGATGACAAAAACTAGCGATTACATTAATTGTGTAAATTTGTAAAAGGTGAATTCACCTTTACCCTTAAATACTGTTGACTACCAAAAATAAAACAATCCACAAACACGGTAAAAAACGTCTTTTCATTAATATAAGTCGAAATATTTCATTGTAACTTTGAAGACATAAAAATGAGAACAAAGTTTAACTTGATAGGTTTCACCTTTGTATGCACTCTGAGGTGAATGGAATTCAAAGTGCAAATGTATTCTTGAAAATAATTTTAAATTTAACGTGATAGAATAAAAGTCACGCAATTTGTCAAAAATGATAAATTTCATTAAGCTTTTGAGTGAACCTCCAATGTGAAGAAACAATCTCACGAAGGTTATGCAAGGGCTGTTAAAGAAAGATAGAAGATCATAATTATTTTATTCAAAAAACAGTTTCAGGCAAAATAAAATGTTTGTTATATTATTAACAGAATGTTAAGGGTATATGTTACATAAGTTTTATGGATATCACTCCAATATGATATCGGTGTCTACCGTTTAGACTGATACATAAACACATCACGTATGGCAATAATACAATAGAGGTAATACCCGACAAACAATACTATGAATTGAAATTTGGCTTTCACATCAAAACTTTCTCCGCCAAAGGATATGTAATGTTATGGAAGACTTGTGGAGAAGTTGTCTTGCGATAAAAATTAGCTAAAAAATGGTTTATTATACTAATTAAAGCTATACAGTAAATTCTAAATGTTGGTGGGCACGGATCTCCAACCACTGCTCTTACAGAGTTAAAATTAAGACTGCTGCTACCATTGGGAGACACGATCACAGAATAACAGTAAGATTCCTATCAAGAGTATTAAGAATTTCATTGAATTCAACCCACATGTTGGCAACAGGAAAATTCCTCATGAAACATATTTGTCCCTGACTGCTGAATCCCGGACAACAGGGCGCTCGCGTACAGATTTTTTCGCACTCGAAGTTGATCGTTAGATAAGTTTCTTTTGAAAGTTATTTTATGCACCTTTGACAGGGCTATATCATTAAAACCTGAAATAACTCCTGATAGAAAATACCTGGAAATATTTTGTGAATTTACACCATTTTTCAAATCTTCCAGAAAGTTAGAGCCCCAACGTAACTCTTGGAATATCATGCAATTGCACTTAAATCTACACAATAACACACAAACCACCGCATGACGTATAGTGGGTGAAACTTCTATTGACTTGCGGGAGAGAACTTGTATTACTTGCAACTTATATTCAAAAATTCTTCTATTTTTTCATTGAAACTTTTATATCATTCAATCAATATACAGAATTTTGTGTGACCCATAAATTCACTATGTGATAGGCAGCTATTTTCTTATTATGGTTTGAAACACATTGTTTGCCTTTTGACGGAAATTGAATAGGGAATGAAGCGTTTCGTGCGAAAGGGATGTCAAATGCCGTATTGCAGATATACCTGGTGATTTTACTGTTTTATGAGTACTGCTCTGTAAAATGCTTTCGAAGGACAATGTTGTTGTTCAGGAAAGTTATAGCCGAGTTAAAAAATGAAAGAAATGTGTTAAATGCAAAAAAGTAAACTTCGGCTTTAAATAAAAGCATTAAGGGAACTTATGGACTAGTTCCAAAGCAAAAGATATCTTTGATCGCATGGGATCGTTAAAAATAGTCTCTGTTTTGGTCTAAAATGAAATTTGACAAAATTAAAACGCTGGGATAAGTTGTGGCCTCAAAGACTATTCTTAGCAACCATTTTGGTCGGAAGGTAGTAATATTTATTGAAAAGAAGTATTTTTTGCTAACAAACAATATTAAATATTCAATGCCACAACTCTTTCGATCTCTTCTATAATTTACAATTCTCTCTCATTTGGTTCTATTCCTTCGTGCATTTCC
Source organism: Hetaerina titia (assembly GCA_037158775.1). Classification (NCBI taxonomy): domain Eukaryota; kingdom Metazoa; phylum Arthropoda; class Insecta; order Odonata; family Calopterygidae; genus Hetaerina; species Hetaerina titia. The sequence continues at coordinate 89,209,084 of CM073771.1, read as the reverse complement.
CGCTGCAGAATTTACCAACCCGATTTTAATATTACCTATTGTACTTTTCACTTTATGTTGGGCGATGCACCAGACCCCTTTAATCCCGCAGGAGCAATCGCCGCACACCTGCATTCCTTCTTCGGAGTTAGCCTCTTCACTAGTTTCAAAACACGTCATACTCCGCAGTGGTCCTTTTAATTACTATTTTAACATATCAATTATTTCCTCTTCCCATCGTCATCGTCTCAGAAAAACCAATACAGCTCCTAAACCACGAAGCGATATGCATTTGGCTCACAGGAGCATGTTCGGCCCAGAGCACGACGCTTGCTCGCTAGGGGTGTACCAATCTCTTCCAGATGGAACCTTACCCTGAATACATCAACATCTACATAATACCCCGTAAGCCACCGCAAGGGCATTTGGCGGTGGATGTTAAGTCACCACCCGTAAAAGGGAAAAAAACCGCATTCAAAACCAACACATATATATGCAAACCCATACCCACGGTGGTGTATACATTCATGCAAAAATCCTATCATTTTACACGCATGCTTATACATATCTACCTCCTTTCATTAATAAAATTCAATAATTGCACCTTAGAATGCAGTAAGTAATGTATCCAGTATCGTGCAAGCTAGAATTGGAAAGTAGGAAGGCAAAATTCCACTACCACAACAACGTGCAACATAAAAAACTCTCCTCCCCAAAGACACAGGTAGTAATTTGAACGTTTTAGGTAGTAGGAGGGTTTCCCCAGGGAAAGGGACGAGGGATGGAAGGGTAAGTTTAAAAACAAACGCAGAGCAAACCCTACTGTAAAGAGCACTACATTACTTAATGGCATTCTAATGCGGTCATGCGGGAAGGGTTTTGACAACAACACACAGGAGTTCATTTCAAGAAACTGCGGGAGATGCCGCAACAAGGGTAGCTTAATTGGTTAAAGCACTCGGCCGGATAACGAGGGATCCGGGTTCGAATCCCGGTCAAGGCGAATGATTTTTACTCTCTGAAATTGTTGCATTATAACACACAGGAGGTTAGTGAATGTGCATGCAATTGAGTATAACTAATTGTTACCTAGACGCCGAGGGTGACAAGTGGCATTTTTGTTATCTACGAATGTAACCCTACAGTTGCTGTCCCGTATTGTCCGAGGGAAGGAGCCCTTCGTCTGCTACTTCTGGCATCTATTTCCCGAATTTTATATACATAATTCAAGCGACCAATGTATGTTGAAGTACGAATAATTTGCGAGACTTCGGTGCTAAAACATGCAGATCTGAATTTATTTAGTAATTTCAACCTAGCATTGAATTTACTAACTTCCAATGTTTTCCATCCAAACTCCGTAAGCATTTCAGTGACGCTTTTCGTTTTGTTGTAACAGTTTTTCACGTAACAGGATGTCCGGCGTTGAACCTTCTCATTTTCCCGAATGGGGCCTTTTTCACTCTTATCCCATACGCTACATATATATTCTAAATGAGGTCTTACAAGAGTGTGGTAACTACGTTCCTTGATCTTGGAGTCAACTCTGCCGACAATACGTCTAATAAATCCCAATTTTTTATATGCTTGCCCGCAGTCTTTACGTATGTGGATCCCCCAAGTTAAGTCTTTAAAAAATGTAACACTTAGGTATTTAACCGTATCAACTACTTCTAGGTTAACTCCAGCTAATTTGTAAACAAATCCCGTAGATCTTTTAAAGAAAATTGTGAAGAACTTTTAAAGAAATATTATCAAGGTATCTCATTATGGAACTGACAATCAGGTGCTCTAAAATTTTGCAACATATAGAAGTGGGGGTCTATAATTACTGGGGTCCTCCCTGTCACCACTTTTAGAAATAGGCGTTATTTGCGCGGTTTTCCAATTCTTAGGGACTTTGCACTCTGTGAGCGATTTCTTCAATGTAACCTTAAATAATATTCGCCCCTTGATCCTCCTCTCCCATCAACCTTCACTTTTTTTACTACTCATGTCTCTATCTCATTTCTCGTGCTTTCAGTTTTCCTTCTTCATGTGAAAAGGTGCATTTGCCACCTAAATATCTAAAAATGAAAATGGTGAATGCTAGTTTTTATTTGTCAATATCCTCGTACCTGTTATTATAATTATGCCCTGAATTCCTTGAAGTTATTTTCATGTGGATATGTGTGTACATATGTTATGAGGATTGCCTTTAAATCTTAATAAATGTTCGGTGGTAAATAAATTTCTTTAAAAGATCCACGGGATTCGTTTACAAATTAGCTGAAGTTGACCTGAAGTAGTTGATACGGTGAAATACCTAGGTGTTACATTCACTAAAGACTTAACTTGGGGGACCCTTATACGTAAAATATGCGGGCAAGCATATAAAAAATTAGGATTTATTAGACGCATTGTCGGCAGAAGTACCTCCAAGGTCAAGGAATGTTGTTATCATGCTCTTGTAAGGCCCCATTTAGAATATGCATGTAGCGTATGGGATCCGTGTGGAAAAGGCCTCATTCGGGAAATTGAGAAGGTCCAACGTCGGGCAGCTCGATTCGTGGAAAACTGTTACGATAAAAAGAAAAGTGTCACTGAAATGCTTATGGAGTTGGGATGGGAATGATTGGAAGAAAGACGACTCAATGCTAGGTTTAACTTACTAAATAAATTCAGATCCGCATGTTTCAGCGCCGAGGTCTCGAAAATTATTCGCGCTCCAACATACATTGGTCGCTTGGATCATGTGTACAAAATTCGGGAAATAGATGCCAGGACTAGCAGACTCAAGGACTCCTTCTTCCCACGGACAATACGGGATAACAACTGTAGGGTCACCCTCGGGAATAACAAAAATGCCACTGGCCACCCTCGGCGTCTAGGTAACAATTAGTTAAACTCAATTGCATGCACTTTCACTAACCTCCTGTGTGTTGTGTCAAAACCCTTCCCGCATGCCCGCATTGGAATGCCATTAAGTAATGTATTGCTGTTTACAGTATTGTTTTCTCTGCTTTTGGTACCCTAAATTTCTCCTTCCATCCCTTGTCCCTCTCCGTGGGTGTGCCCTCCTCCCACCTGCAGCGTTGGGCCAGATTCCTCACCTTGGGTGGGAGAGAGTTTTGTGTGGAACGTTCTTGTGGTGGTGGTGTTTCGCCTGGCTACTTGCTAGTAACTAGCTTGCACGTTCGTGATAAATTTCTTGCTGCATCCTAGGGTAAAATTATTTGTTGTAGTTAAGCGTATGTACTTGCATGCTTGTGGAGTTAGGGGGGGTAGATGTGTGTTTGCATGCGCATCGAATGATGGGATGTTACGATGAATGTGTGCACTGCTGTGGATTGGGGTTTGCATGTGTGTGTTGGTTTTGAATGCGGTATTTCTTTTTTCCTTTTTTGGGTGGTGACCTAACACCCCCCGCCACACGCACTTGCGGCGGCTTGCGGGGTATTATGTAGATGTAGATGTAGATGAATGTATACATGCTTTTGTATATCTACATCTACATAATACCCCGCAAGCCGCCGCAAGGGCGTGTGGCGGGGGGTGTTAGGTCACCACCCAAAAAAGGAAAAAAGAAATACCGCATTCAAAACCAACACACACATGCAAACCCTTTACATTTAGTATATAATTCAAACAGAGCCAAATTAGTTATGAAAAAGAATGCCGTGAACTTTGTAGTCGGTCCCGGTCGTCAACATAAAAACACACGTACACATGCATGCATGCATATAAGTATTCTACATATTAGTATATATATATATATATATATATATATATATATATATATATATGATTGAGCAAGTCTCCTAACTATAAACTTTCCCATACTGTTCAAATTATTAACGTATTTTACGAGAAGGTCATAAAAAAGTGTTCACTTCAAAATGCGAGTTGTTTTCCCAGGTATCTTGTATAAGCTCCCATAATCCATTTTGAGAAAAAAAAGCTATAAACCCTCGAAGGTCCTCCCCTGGAGGCTCGCTTGCCACCTTTTTCACGAAAATTCCCAAAAATAAACTGTTATTAAATACTTGATGAATTTTTATCAACTTTGCAATGGCGTCGTCTTCTGGGGATTATATATTAAGCTTGCGTATAGTGGAATGTGTTCATTTCCGTACATTTACACCCTTTTCAAGTTAATTATTCTTAGGACACTCAGCATTGCTCCAGAAATTAAAAATAACTTTTTATATTGTCACACGTGGGTTCCTTGTTCCCTTTAGTTTCAGTAGTGAAGGCCATTACGTGAAGCCATTAATGCGTTGTTAGAAGGAATTTCACCGAGTTATTTGATAAAGTCTTTATTATTCTATTCGCAACAGTCTTTTATAACGATAAAGGAGTTTCATTGCAACATAGTACACATAATGTTTCCCGAGGTGTACTAAAGTCATGACTTGGATAATGGATATTATATTATACTTAATTTGAATCCTGTGGTAACATGTGGTATTGTAAGGAATGAGCCGTTGGATGACAATGAATTATTAATGACGAGACTATTCTGGTTTTATCCGTTGCGGTAATGATTGCAGTAAAAGTTTGGAAGACTAAAGATGAACGTTTGAGAGGTGGAAGAAAATCCTAAACCGTTGCTACTTACATTGGGCAAGCATCGAGATACGTGTATTCAATATCGCTTAGAACTAAACGTCCTTAGTCCTCAGAAAAAGGGTAAAAGTATAAGTAAAACAAATGTACACTCAGATGTATATTTTTCTCTAAGGCTGATGAAACTAAAATAAAAAGTGATGTGCTGCCTGGGCAGAGAGTGCCATATTTCATATAGTTACTAATTCTTGTAGGAAACACAACGGAAATCTTCTCTACTTTTCTAAGTATTTCAGTCCGGGGATAAATTTTTGGTTTTCTGTAACCACATAGTGTATTACATTAAATTTTTCATAAATTTTTCGCAACTCTTCCATCCGTTTTTAGCTTTTTTATGTCAATAAAAAAAGCTTCCTGACCATTTTTTGCTTGTTACTACGCTATTGTTTTCTGTGATGATTAATCTTACCCAATAACGGTAAATAGATTAGAGAATTATATTCAATTTCAAATTTTATTTTCTCAAATAATTATTTGAATACATTTTCATTTATTTAAATACACTTCTGGGATGAATATTTATTTGAGCCAAGAAACTTGCTAAAGGAATTTTTTTATATTTTCCAACTATGAGACATTTGGTACATAAAAGATTTTTTTTCAAACTGATTGGTTCAATGTAAAAGTTCTTGACATTGCTTATCACCTACGTAGTAAGTTAAAGGATCAAATGCTAGTAATTCACAAATAACTCATAGAAATTGAGTGTATGTACTTAAATATAATTCACGCTAATACCTAGTGAATACCTCAATATTTGGGATTTAAAAAGATGGATTCCTGGAAATTAAAATTAAACATAAAAATTCAACATAATGGTGAATTAACCGTATTGGTGGTAAAACCTAACATGCATAGGAAGATAATAGTTTTAACTATAATTTATATTCTTTTAAGCTATGATTATCAATTCTAAATTAAAGTAATTTGAAAATCTTAATATTATGATTTTCATCTGAAGAAACAGGGAAAAAAATTCTACGCGGGTAGGCTGAAAAGTAATGCATACCTACTTGTAGAGCAAGAACAAAAACAAGTAGCAAGATCGGACACATAGCACATTAAAGTACAATTTCCCCTAAATGCGCATGCTTATTTTTGAGATTTTTGTGTTCATCTAGTGTATTTTGAGAAGCGGAGACGTGTTCTGGTGCCATGTCAACGCGAGTTAAACAAGGTGTTGTTATCGAATTTTTAACTGCTGAAGAAGTTACTCCTACTGAGATTCATCGTCATTTAAAGGCTCTTTATGGGGACACTGCTTTTCATAGGTCTACTGTAAATCGATGAGTAGCAAAGTTTTGTGTTTGCAAGCCTGGAAAAGGCATAATTGTTGATGAAACACGCAACGGACGGCCGATTACTGCCACAGACAATTAAAATGGCAAACTCGTCGAAGATTTGATTCAAAATGATCAGCGAATGTCTCCAAAGCGTATTGCAAACCATACTGGAATATTTAAGGATTGTATATCCTTCATTTTTGAACAATTGGTATACCATAAATCCGTGAGCGATGGGTAACATGCCGTATCACAGACGAGAACATAGAGCGTCGATTGGAATGCTGCGAGTAACTTTTGCAGTGATACCGTGACGAACGAGACGACTTTCTATGGAATATTGTGACGGGTGACGAGTCATGGGTCCACCATTATGACCAGGAAGGGAAAAGACAGAGCGCTGAATATTGACATCCGTTTTCTCCTCATTTTCGCGCTAAAGTTCTAAAGGCGACCCTCCGCAAAAAACTTCTTTTGACTGTGTTTTTGGCATGCTCACCGAGTTTATGAGACCGATTTTCTGGAACGAGGGGCGACGGTAAATTTTTCTGAGTATATACAGACTTGTGCCTCGGGTATTGCGATTTTTACTTATTTTCTCAACTCAAGAAATACCTCAAGGGTAATCATTACAACTCGGACGCTGAGATGAAGGCAGCATTTTGCCCGATTTTGCTATTTGTTTTTGTTTGTGATCTACAAGCCTGTGTGCATTACTCTTCAGCCTACCCTCGAAAGTGTAAAGTTTCATATATAGTTTGTATTTTTCTCTACGGTGTTTTGTAATCTAGCTTCTAAGATGAGCCAATATTAAGTTCTTTCTGATTCATTCAGAGTGCAAAATGTAAATTGTGATACACATGTGTCATAATTCAGTGGAAACCGATATAAAAACTTAAATAACGCGTACTGATCGGAGAGTCACTGTTAAAATTGCTAGCAGAAAATAATATAAACAGCTTCCGTTAATCACTCTACTTAGCTTTGTTGTACAGCACCACTTTGATGAAAATACGTTTGTTATAATGTTTTAAAAATGACTGGAGGAGTATGTTTTCTAAGAGTCGTCGTGGGAAGTTCCCCTTTATGTCCGCACTATGTGAAATACAAACCTTTAGGATTTATACCCTCTCTCATTGACTGAAACCCAAATGGACTCCAGATATTTTTGATTGATTCCAAACTATGGCATCCAGTAGATCCGACAGTCATTTACATGTCTATTAATTGTCCCCTTAACTTTTCCTCTAAACGTTTTCAACCGTTGCATTTCCGTTCCATTTGCACAAATCCACCCTTTTACCTCGTGACACGAAATTTTGCAGTAAAAAATTTTCTTATCAGTCGCACTGGATGACCAGATGGGTGCGACTTCACTCTGAGAAACTAGGTGAAGAGGGAGATAGAACAAGTGGGGTCAAAGTGCGCAAGGTGAAGAGGTCGAGTGTGGACCGGCGGAAGAAAGCTTTGCTCCATGGTTAAGCACACCCCTCACCATTCCTCATTGAGTTCTCCCACCTCCTTACTCCATTTTACCGATAATAAGCCTACCCTCTTACTACCTCGCTAAGCCGCTTAGTTAAGTTGCTCCTGGGGAGTCAGGGTAGGAGACGTGAGGGAGAAATGGAGGAAAGCGAAGCGAAAAAAAGGTTGGTAGGAGAACACGGATCGAAAGAAGGGAGAGAGATAAATGTTGGAGCAGGAAAACGGGAGAGAAGGTGGAGGAGAAAGCGATGCAAAAGTAGTCTAAATAAGTCAGAGTGAAAGAAAAATATATTAAATTTTTTTTAAAAGTAATGACGAAAGTCTGATAGAAATGTCCGAAATAAACTAGTTAAATGTTGAGGGAAAATATAGTGCGCAAAACGTTATTTGAAGATCAAAGCAAAATGGTAGGCGAACTCTTAGAGAAAACAAAATAATACTTGTCTTACGTCGGTAAAATACAGGAATGGGTCCAACTGTTTATTATTATGGCAGAAAATAGTGAAAATTTTATATACAGTGTAAAAAAGGGCCAATATTCTAAATAAATTCTTTAGGAGTGTCTGCACCAAAAATATTGGAGCACAAATTGAAGTCATAGACAATCCTGAAGAGTTCATAAACGACACATTATGGTTCCAGGAAAGATTAGAAAGAGAGATCCGAAATATAAAATCAAATAAAGCACCAGATTATGAATAAATTCCTGGTGCAATACTTAAGTGATTTTCTGAAGGTATCAAAGCTTATTTAAAACAGTTTTTTATAATTACAAGGGAAAAGGATTCGATACCGCACGACAGGAAGCTTGAATACTCTCTACAAAGGTGGCGATACAGAGGGGCCCATCGATTTCAGATTATTATATTTCATATCGATAGCCCGATTAATATTAGATCATATCATTGTTTGCAATATACTGGCGTTTCTCGAGAGTCGGATCATACTCCACCGTAACAATCACGGCTTTAGACAAAGTAGACCATGCTGAACACTACTGAGTCTTTTTTTATGTTAAACGATAAAATACATTAGTTGAAAAGTTTTAGATTTATTCTCTTTGACCAGGATTCGAATCTCGATCCCTCTTTATATCCAGCAAAATGCTTAAGTTATTATAATTTTTACACAACCTTAACACCTACCCACACGATAAATTGTTACGCAAACTTAAATTTTATGGAATCAATGAGAAAATGGTTAATTGGATTACAAACTTCTTGTCAAATCGCAAACAAATAGTGGTCATCAATAGGCTGTGCTCAACGGATAGAGTTGTAACTACGGGCACCCCCAGGGAAGTGTAATAGGGCCTCTTCTGTTCTTAGTACATAGTATTAATGACTCAAGCGCGCACGTTAGTAGCAACCTCACGTTATTTGCTGACAACTCGGTAGTATACAGGGAAATACGGAGCCAACTAGATTGACAGCTACGCTCTATAGACATAGACATAATCTCGGATTGGTGCAAGAAATTGGGATTATAGCTTACATATACAAATGCAGCTGTTTTGAAATTTTGGAACAAAGGAAGTGGCGAACAGGACATAAATTACAAAAAAGAGGGTTCAGTACTAACTACGGCCAAACAAGTTAAATATTTGGGTGTGGTTATAACACCACGCCTTTCATGAGGAGCACCTACGAGTTAATATACGGATCCGCTTTAAAGAAACTGAGCTTCATTAAACGGGTGATGGGGAGATATAACGAGAGCTAAACAAAGGTGTTACTTTGCTCTAATTAGACCACCTTTGGAATAGGTCGCAAGTATTTTGGATCCTTGGGAGAAAATTAGGCAAAAATAATTAAACAAAGTCCAGAGAAAATCTGCCAGATTCGTTAAAAAATTGTTATAATAAGAATAAACGTGTGACAGGTCTCTTAGGGGATTTAGGCTGGGAACCAGTTGAAATACGGAGAGAACAAGCATGATTTAGACTTTTAGAAAGATTCAGAGCCAACGAGTTTAACGATGACACTAAAGGAATTATAATGGCCCCACACTACTTAGGTAGATCAGACCACATAGATAAAATAAGGGAGATAGATTCCAATGCAGGGGGATTCAAATACTCATTATTTCCCCGAACAATTAGAAATCATAGTAGTAAGAAACCGAAGTCTCTTTAGAAATATTAAAAACATGAAATTTACAAGGCGGGACAAAATTAAACATTCCCAAGATATTAGGTATATTTGTAGGTGATGTGTATGTTATTCGTAGTTGATTTTTTTGCATGTTTGTGGGATGTAAGGGTTCTTGCATGAATGTATGCCATGTTTTGTTTACGGACTATAAATTTATGTGTGGGGTGTAAGATTTCTTGTATGAATGTATACCATTTTTTTTGTGGTCTGTTTTAAATCGTAGCTTTTGCATGTGTTTTTTCTTAATTACGGGAGGCGCCCTAACCCCCTTGAGTTGGCTTGCGGGGTTCGCTACTCATGGCTGTACTAGAATATTAATGCCAAGTTTCCGTATTTAATAAATCCTATAAAATGGGTTAAGTTGCATCAAACGTAAAAAAAGAGATGGCATCGCCGAGGCGTGGAGTAAAAGAAAGATATAAATTACATAAATTATACACGGGGTAGAATTGAGTTAAGTTTTCCAAAACAGGTTAAATGCTTTAGTGTTATATTGGCATCAGATATTTTATTGGGTACACCCATTAGGACGATGATTTCGTTGGTTTCACTGTCAATTCCCTTTCCACGTCTAGAGATTAATAAATTTACTTAAATGCATGCATTTGACAATGATATTGTATATTTTTCACAAATTCCTTCCCAAATGACTTAGTAAGACGGAAATACATCTAACGTAGTGGATGTAAAGTACTCTCTAAATCTTCCTCTTTTTTCATTTTTAAGCTCCCTCCTTTCATCCCCCGTCCCTATCCGCGAGGTTACCTCACGCGGTCCGCTGCCAAAAGCGGGGAGCCATATAGTCTACCTATGGCGCCAGGTGTAGGGACCTTAATTTGCATGGCCCATACAATGTCCCTCTTCTTTGTTTCAAAACTTGTATGACCTGTCTTAATATAATGGCGTTTATTGTGTAAGTGGTTGTGATTCATTTTTATTTCCTCCTTTTTAAGGTACTATTGAATTTCCATTGTGGTAATCTTAAGTTTCTTTTAAGTTAAGTTTTCCGCTGATATGTGTGCACCGACATGCACATTTTTTTATGATTTTAAGCGGTCATTTATTCCTTTTCCCTCATCCCTTAATTAATTTTCATCTCTTTTATCCCATATCTTTTCCACATGGTTCATTCCCCCCTGCCATACATTTGTTGAATTGCGGGTTATTTACGTATATATATACTATATATATATATATATATATATATATATATATATATATATATATACTATATATATATATATATATATATATATATATATATATATTTATATATATGGGTCGAAGTGGTCTCGTGGGTAGAGCGTTGGACTACTGACCGGAGGGTCACGGGTTCGATTCCCGAGAAAGGCTCTCTGGGCACCTGCAGCTCCACCCAAGCTAGTTGATTTTTCGGGTACCAGATCTTCCTGGGAAACCATAATCGGCACAGGGAAAGGAACTGGCCCCCCTACCCTGATGTGTGAATATTCACACGCCGTCGGGCTTGGTACACGGGTGAGCTCTACCATCACGTACTAAACCGACCTTCGGGTTGATTACTGTGTTTATGGTTTATATATATATATATATATATATATATATATATATATATATATATATATATATATATATAACATAAACAATATATATATATAATTTATATGCGGTTTAGTCTTATTAAATGGGTTTCATTGGATAGATTTAAAGCAAAAGTAAGAGAGAAAGGTTGTTTTAATTTACATAGACCTTATTTAGAATGCTTTATAAGTATTTTAGAACCATGACAGGAAACATAAATTAAAGTCTCAGATAAGGTTCAGACACTATTTGCAAATTTTTGAAAAAATTGTGACCATGAGCGACCTTGCGGAATGGGTATGATTGAGAATTTAGGCTGGGAGACTCGTGTTTCTAGAATGGAGTAGGCAAAACTTAGGCCTTTAGAATGATACAGTAGCCCTGAATTTTCTTGCGGAATTATTATAACGCCATATTATTGGTAGATACGACCAACGAGATATAAGAATATAATTAGATCTCATAAAAACCGATTCGTTAACTTGTTCATTCCTTGAACGATACGCCGTCATACCAAATTCTAATCTAAGAACATGAAAATAATCTAATTATCTAAATTTATTTGAATCATTAAGTATCAATTTTATTGCATGATGTATACAGACGTGAGTGTAGACGAGTGTGTTGGTATATGAGCTGATTCATATCCATGTGTATGCATGAACTAATATTTCTCCATGCATAGCTGGTTCCATAACACTCCCCTCACATGCCCTTGCGGCAGAATGCGTGGTTTTGTGTTGATTGAGATGCAAATGTAGAGACTGCAATGGAGAAAGACTTAGATAGGATTGGGGGAGTGAGAATTCGGTTGAGTTGTTGGAGGAAAAGAGTGGGCTGTGAAAGGCTCGCGAAAAGGTTGAAGAGCTCCGGGAGAGAGACGGAAGGAGAATATGGAATAGGTTTCCCGGGCGTAGCGGGGAACACCGGACCTAGGTGGGGGGCAAAGACTGAGGCGTGTTGGGTTGATGACGCGAGTGGGAAGAGAAAGGCAACGGAAAGGGTGTTGTGGACCCGGTTGGGTGAGAAGAGTTGGGGGGAAGCCCGGAGGAGTACCGACGAAGTGTGGATGGGGAGATTTGAAAGAAGGTTGGGGTGAAGAATGGAGTGTTCAGGGTGGGTAGGTTGGACTGGTGCTTTACTTTTATAAGGCATGTAGAATGGTGGAGTGGATGGAGCGGGCATGGAAAAGAAGAGGAAGAAAGCTTGGAGAAGAATCCGGGTTGGAATAAGTGAGGAGGGAGCAGAAGCTAAGGTGACCTTTACGATGGGGAGAGAGAGAATAAGGAATGACGTACAGTGAGAGACGGCGTGAGAAAGTTTTAGCGCACACTACGCAACAGTGAGAATCAACATGAAGATAAAATCTAATACACCTACACATACTATGCCAGCCACCGCAAGGATCTGTGACGAGGGGTGTTAGAGAACATGATTATGCAAGAAGAAATATCTACATAAATATCCCGTGATCCAGCAAATAGGTGTGCGGCAGGCAGTGCAAGCATCAAGTTGGAAGGGATAAGGATTAGAGATGATACGAAAGAGGGAAGGTAAAGTATTCAGAAAAATCCTCAAATAACGTGGAAAATTATATTCATGCTGGCAAATGACAAATTTTAAAATAAGTCATAATGTAACCCAACAAAAGAGTTCTTGGTCATACGGAGAAGATGGGATCGTAAGTGAAACGCAACCATTTATATGAGACCTCCACCATGACAGTTCATTTAGAACTGGATATTAAGAATATGTATTCTTTATAATACCTGTTGAATAGCTAATATATACAAAGACTATTGCACACGTACTCATGCTTGCCGTTTATTGTTGTTTGCTTAATTTATTAATATTTAGTCTCTAACTTAATGTGTTCCGGCGCGTGCATTCAATTTTGCTATCATAGGAGGTAAGATTGAGTACATGAATATGTATATGCAGGTGCCAATCCCTGCATCTTCCATGTAGCTCGAATCTAACCGTAAAGTTTGGTGTCATAATAATTTTCTCGGTTTTACGAGAAAGCACCGATATATTGTATCTTTCTAAAATCCTTAGTCTCGCTTAAAATATAGACAGAATCTTCATCTATATCTACATAACATCCCGCAAGCTACAGGAAGAGCGTGCGGATGTGGTGTAACAACACCAGTCACACATACAATCATTTAATTTTTTCAGACATTTTTGTTTCATTTTCTTATTTGTATGCACTGAACGAGGAAAGAACGAGTACTTAAATCTGTCTGTGACGGTGTCTATCTTACATCATTTCCGTGACAATGTAAAGAAAAAGATCAAGTTAGGTCATGATTTTTTTTCTATATCTGTGCTTGTTATGCAGAGTATTTATCTACTTTCAAAAAAGGTAATTTACATTGCATTCAATGATATTTTCTAAGATTTTGCAAGATATTAATGTTGAAAATATCAGTATTCAGTCACTACAGCTCCCCTTTTGCCGCCATTGTGGAGATGAGTTGAGTGAGCTAACGTCAAGTCTCGGGGTATCAAACCTTCTATTGACTTGTAAAATACGGATTTTTATTAGGTCGTGGCATCTTTCGCCAATTCCGTCTGCGATCATTCTCTTGGGAATTTCTTCCGCAATTGGTGTTTTGTTTGTTTTTATATTTCGGAGCTGTTCCTCTATTCCTTGCTGTGAGTCTTTCATAAGCTCTTCTCTTGTGAGGGGAGCGTTGATTTGTTCCCCAATATTTTGCTGTAGTCGCTCTGAAATCTTTCATTAATAATCAAGAAGCCCACGACATAATTTCTCCAGCAAACGTCACGCATATTCTTTTCTTGTAGCAATATCTCATATATCTGACCTAGATGTACCTAAATTCCACTGGATCCCAAATACTTTCCACCTTTTTTAAATATGGTCTGACTGCATTAGTTAAATACTTTTGTTCCTTTTTTTAATCTCAAAAAAACATTTAATGATATCTGTCATTTCAATGGCAGTCTGGCTGTGTGTACTTCTTGAAAGGCATGATTTCATTTCAATAATATGGTATTAGACTTTTTGGAAATGCTTGGTTTTGAAAATGAGATAATCTATTTTGTAATATACCTCTGGTATATTCTTGCTGATATTACATGACTTTCGTGCTAAACATTTTATAATTTTGAATGGCTCCAATCATTTTAAGTCTTAGATATATGGTTAAGGTTATTATAGAGTAGCATACTATTTGCCGGTTTCCTTATTTCTCTGTGTATATCTATGTCGTTTGAAAATCATCAAAGAATGCTTCTTTAGTGAAATCATTGGTCTTTAAATTTTTATTTTCACAAAAACCTGCAAGCAACTAGGAAGGTGTGTGGCAGGGGGTGAATCCATACCAAGCATGCACAGTATACAGATAAAATCACGCATCATATATTGGTCAAAATTACAGAAAAGAATTCCGACATATAAGTAAACTTGTAACCAAATATCATAATTGGCATTGGAATTGAATAAGTCATTGAATTTTAAGTAAAATTTATTTTGTTTTTTTGTATATTTGGAGTGAAGTTACCTTTTTTCACCAATCCTCACGGTTACTTTCGGGTGGCATATAAATGGAACTGTAGTTTACATGAGGATTTTGGAGAAGATTTGCTCAACTAATTACAGAACTAGATTATTATGCATTAATAAATAGTAAGAATACGTGTTAAAGTTTGAGTGAAGTTTTTATTTTTTAAGTTAAACGGGAGAAGTGTAATCACACAAATGTAAATACGAGCAATATCTTTCGATCACAGTAGTTATGGCACTTGGAATTGACTTGATCTAATTGCTATCAAACCGAATTCTCTTTGTAAAATTTTGATTTTAAATCTAGCAGTCAAAATATTGTTTTCACTCTTTTTGTTCGGGTGGTTTAATCTAACGATACAGGTTGTCGTCAGATTAAACCATCTAAATTTTATGGTCGTAAGAAGTTAACTCAAGTGCCCTCTTCCTTCTAAAAAGTTATGAATGTTCATGTTAATCTCGTGCGTTGAGAGCCTTTCTTCCTCCTTACTCTACCCTCAGAAAGCCGGGATGCGTCTTAAATTTTATTATTTATCTCCTGTAGTGAAATCACATTGTATTATTTCAACGTTATTTGAATGAATGATACATGACTTCATTGATCCCCGAAAAAGTTGGTTTTCGAAGCAAGTTGAGTTTTCGTCTTGCATTAATAATGATCTGGAGTATGACGACTTATATCACTAAGAAAAAGTTAGCTAAGTGTTGACGGTAAGATATTTCATTTGGGCTTAAGCAAGTCTGGATCGCAACTGTAATGCCAATTTCCAAGGTGTACGTCACACGATAAGGAAGACACTTTAAGCCTGGGCTTGGTAGTAGTCGGGTTCCCTTCTTCATGTCTTCCTTTTTTTCGGAATTGGCTGTCATTGAGTGCCTCAGAGGAAATGAAATGGTTTGGACAGGAGATCAACTCATGTTTCGGGACTGCGCAACTGTAATGGTTTGAGAAGTATAAGTAATGTGGGTGGCAGACATACTAGGGGCACCATATCAATACCAGCGTATTGATCTTCGAAAGAGACCGAGCAGTAATCATGCCCGGTGAGTCTAACATGAAAAGCTCGATGTTCAATTGAGTTCAAATCAGAGAGTAGTCATATGTGATTCAAACAACTTTTGAAAACTTTGAGGCTCAGCTCATTTTGACAGGATTTCAACATTCGCCTGAACTCCTTAATTGCAGATGAATGACGAACTTATCGGTATAAGAATCCATTAAATAGTAATGTTTTCCACTCCGTTATCTTTGAATACAGAATTGTGCCTATATACTTTGCGTTAAATGACTAATGTGTCATTTAAATGTAAATAGTATTTTACTGAACTAAGATTCAAACAAATGATCTCTGAAACTGTGGATTATTGTACGACTCCTTATTCAGGACTTGTCTCATCTAAAATATGATCATAAATAAGGAGACTATGCATATTTCAAAACATAGATGCTCGATTTATTCATCGTAGGAGATTATTTACTTGAATTCATTTACAGTGAACCTTATCCATCACAAATGTGCTATGCTACTCTTCCTCCCTTATTGTTTTCCTCTTGTAAAATCCTCTATTTATTTATTTATTTATTTATTGCCGATTTAATTGGGCGAGGTTGAGACTAAATAGTCCCTTCTTCCACCTAACCCTTACATTACATCCATTACATTGAAGACAATTACATACAGCCAAGCCCTGGATGGAGAAAAATCCACCCAGACGGGAATCGAACCCGTGACCTCTCAGTTGGTAGACGAGGACGTTACCCTGCCGCCACCGGGGCCGGCAATTTATGTGAGTATATATTCGGAAACTACTGTACATCATTTGGGTAAGTGAAATGATATGATCAGATATTGTACATTCTGCTTTACGAAAACATATGAGCGCATTGTCACTATTTTTGTTAAATAATATTCTCATGGAGAGTTATTTAAAAATTGGGCTTCCATTATCGAAATAAATTATTACTACGTTTTCAGCAAATAGGACTATAAATTTTGGAACTAAAATTCTGATATCTTCATAACTTAGATTTTTTTTAGCTTTTTAGGTCCAAAGCAAACTATCAAAGTTCCTGAAATTTGATTTCCATTGCCAGATTAATTTTGTCTCTTATTTTCCCCCTTTTATTCCATTTCTCTTTTTCAAATCCTATTGAAACTCTCTTAAATCGCTTTGACTCACTTTACTTACTACTTTCCCTTTTTCGGTAACTTTTTTCTCTCGTATTACCATTTGTTCCCGAACCGCTAAGAAGCTCGTTTTGCCCCTACAGTACCCATGTTACCACCCAGTAAACTCTTTCAAAATTCTTTTATTTTCCTTGGCTCTCGTTTATCTTTCATCCTCTCCAATTCTTCAGTGCGTTTTGTTTACCCTACTATTTTCGTGAATTACAAATATTGTTTCAATTCAAACCGATCATATGGTCACTAATGAAAATGCACCTTACTTGTTATATAATTCAAAAGATAAAATTTTACCTCCATAAATTCTAGTCTTTAAAGTAAAATAACATATTCTAACAGGCAAGTGAAGTACAGAAAAAAGTTATATTAAAATTAAATTCAGATAACGCATTGAAAATTTAAAAACGGAATCTTATGGACTACAATCTCCAATCGACCTTAATAAAGCATGCCACCTTCTTCACTCTTCCCGACTTCAATTTATTAAAACTACTGACGTTTAGGTTTCTCCTTTTTATAAAATATATTCTTTCACAGAAATATTTTGCTAGCAGTATATGCTCCGCTCAGTCGAATATCGTCATAAACTCATAGGCACGATATATGTCCTAATTTTTTATATGATCTATGCAGAATTTAAATATAGGCGAATGCATTGTTTTAAAACAATCTAAGTAGATTTAGATACATTATTTCACCACGGTTATTACTTATATTAAGACACCTTCATATTTTTAAACTGAATAGACGCCGTAAACATTTAAGTGCACATACCTTAGAAATGTAATAAATGATGAACAAGCAAACCGGCAAATAGTGGATCCCCCTTCACACGCCACCTCCCTGCATGTAACATATTTAACTAAAACTCTACCATCAACTGTTTTCGAAACCGCTTCCTTTTATTCTATTTATACGGCACAATTTAAGTTAGCCGTAATTTAAGTTACGTTAATTTAAGTCATTTTTTAAAACTTTTCTTGGATTTAACGCAACTTAATTTTCTTTCTAGTAATAAGTGTCCAGTCATTGAAATTCTCGCGTTTCAATATTTTATTCTCAAGCAGAGGCGTAGAGGTGGCAATGCAATATTACTAGGGGCTGTCAAATAAAAACCGAGTACCCGTTATTACACTGTCCACTAAAGGCTAAAAGCTAGCATTATACGTATTAATACTGCCATTGCTAATACCTTCTTAGTGGCAACTCACAGGAACATGCAGTTTTTGGGTTACGCCCTTGTTGTTGCGCGGCCTGGTTGTTTCAGCGGGTGTTTGGTTTTCATTGGATGCCTCTTATATTTTTCAAAAAAGGGAATACCTAAATTACTTAATCACTTCATCCTTGCCATAATTCAATCCGAAGATTAATTATATTGTTAGAGATAAGAATGAACTTAAAATGTGCAATATTATACGATTTTGACATTTTTAAATGATGTTAGTTAGCTTTCTTCTTCTTGCAAATGGTGGTTTTTGAAAATTTGGAAACATGAATCTTACATTCTGAATACACAGTTTTTAAAAATTAAAAATGATTTTCAAATAAATTTAATTCCATTATCAAACAAACAACGTCATCCTCATTCACAGCAAGAAGCTGGAATAAATATTTGTATCCCATAGATACTTTCAAAGATAGGCTTCACCTGTAATAGTTACTAAGTGACGCTTGGGAGAGCAAATAACACAGGAGAATTATATTTAAAAAAACAGCAAAAATGTAGCGCTTCATGCTCCCACTTATAACTCTTCTGTGCGAGTGAGTGTGGCTCTTCTTGTTTTGGCGGTGCAAAACTTTAATTCCTTAATATTTTGCGTCTTACAAATAAAAATAAACAAAGAAAACTTGAGGGCCATGGAAATTGATTTTTCCACAAAGAATTCCAATCAGAGCTCTTCACTCGAATAAACTTTATCTTCAGCAGAGATGGAGGACCACTGAGGAATATCAGACCCTGGAGCATCCTTTCTACGACGACTTCCAATTATTTTCCCTGAGGGTCTCCCATGAAGTGAATATAGAGTTCCTGGCCCACTAACGGTGACCGCCAGTTGTAGATCCAGCCGCCCTGTTTCTAGGGAGAAGGGAATTTGTCGTGACGCACATACTCCTAGGTGAAGGCAATTTATGCTCCGGGAACCCACAAGCAAAGGAGGGAAAGGAACTTGGGATGCCTACATAATTATCGTAGGGAAGCGCTGCAACCTAACTTTTCCCCACTATCTAAAACCAGTAGAGCAACCGTGGAGACGAGGGAAGAGACATTGGGCTGGATGGGATGGAAGGGCCTCAGGGTATGGATTGGAGAGTTTTCTTCTTGAGTATGGACCAGAAGGGGTGGATGGGGTGAGACCCCTGAGGCCAGGAGGTCTAGAACCCCTGAGGGGACTCCGAGGATTGGCTAGAATCACTAAAAAGCCAAAAACCCTCTAGGCCGGTGGGATTCTTCGGATGCGGGTACTTCATGGATTTAAAAGAAAATACCCATGAGTGTGGCAAACAATTCCGAGCTTACAGCGACGGCCTGAATATGAGGCTGTGAATTAAATACTAATTAAATCCAGTGAAGTCGTTTTAAAATTTCGATTGCGATGTCAAACCGAACGGAAAAATCGCGTATAAATTTAAAATTTTCCTATTATGAAGTCATGACCGTTTATGGAGGCATATTTTAAAGTATGTTTAACTTTTAAATTTGGTACTTGAAAGAATATCATATAAAGGGTATATAAAATGGTATTCACATAACTTCGGACGTTCATAAGAGCTAAAATATTTTTGTTAAACATTCAAAGTAACGAATTTTGTTAGATTCTTTTTATAGTTCAAAATATTAGGACAAATACGCATTGAAATGTAATATTTTTCCTATTGTGGGAAAATAAAGTGCTAGTTATATTGTATTAGATAATATCGTGTTTTTGATAATGGATCAAAGTTTTAAGGTTTTTAAAGAAATGTATACTTCCCATTTTTTTTTCTTGTTACATATTTCTTAAAATAAACATTCAGAAGCAGAATACAATCCGATTTCCGCTTACTTTTTGCGCCAAGCACAATGGTTGCCTATTATTCAAATCACGTATCAGGTAATATCCTTGGGAGTTTAAACTTGGACGGCTTAAGTAAGCGCGGTCTAAATAATATTCCTGATAATGGAAACTGAAAGAACGAAAATACTTCCAATGTTATCCTCGTTTCATCTACGTTCTGATCAATTATCTTTTTCTCTTTCAATGGTGCGCATTACTCGATTGATGTGCTCCCTGAGACCCTCCTATGATATCGGGCTATAATAATATTATCTGTCGTCTTTACTTAGGACATTAATCTTCGCAGCATATTATAAACATTGATCTCTGAATCTGTTCTTCTGGTTAAAGGCTTCATCTATACACCAGCCACATCGTATTCCATATTTTTAGCTTATAAAGTCACTGAATATGCATGTATGGAAGCTCATATTGATAAACAATCATTGACATCACACTAACATGTCTATATGCGTCATGGATAATTATTTTGTTTAACTATATTATGAAATTCAATATTAAATCAGTTAATATTTATTACCAGTTAATTTGATATTTTTATATAAATAGGTTCGATTTTGTTATGATTACGTATCGTTGATTAATTATCTTCTGTGTGTTAATGTATAGCGTGAATTAAGTGAGTCACTGAATCCGTCTGCAACGGTTTCCATCTCACATATTTATAAGCTTTAGAATTTTACAAGTGTTTATGATTCTCTCTAGTTTTTAATCGTCTGTAATTTATAATTTAAAATTTTCTAAAATAGAGTGGAGGCAGCTACAGGCTAAGATCGTATTGGAAACGGATATAAAAGAAATCGCTTTTGTATTTTTATGCTAGCTTTGTAAGAGGCAGGCAATTTAACACTTGTTTTTTGTGATTTTTTAAGGCTCTAAAAAAGGAATGACTATCATAAGTAGGAATAAGAATTTAGGAATATGCAACCTATAAATTAACGCTCTCACACTCCTATTACGGCTATAGTAAGATTCAAGGTAAACATTGTAAGATAGAATGACTAATATTGTGCAGTATTAGGAACATCATCAAAATGTCACGAACACCAGAGTTCTGGTCTAACTGAAGAAATAGGAGACCATTTTCAATGCTTCGTTTCTCATTGAGTTTTTCTCCCTGATGTGACCGATTCACCGACCACATTCAGGGGATCTGACGCTCTGAGGAATGGCATTGCATTGCAAAAAAAAGAAATTCCCCTCATATGTTTGAGCACATTTTAATGCTAAAAACGCGTAAATTCTCCGAGAGATAGAGACAAAAAAGGACGCCTTGTGTGCCCATAAAACACAAAAGGACGGCGAAAAAATGTAACATCAGCGGGGTTTGGCGGGTTCATATTTTATGAGGAATGATTTGTTTGGAGACGGTAAGAGGAGCACACGACTTGTGGGGGGGCGAGCAAGAGGAAGATGAAAATGAAGAAGGTGACGGGAGTGACTTAGAGGGAACGTCCGAGAGGCTGAAGATGGAGAGGCTTCGGGGGACCGATGATAGGCCATTGGGCGAAGCGGATGATTGAATGGCGGAAGGTGAGGCCTTTCCGGTAATGGTGACATTTCGCTTACGAAGGTCAAGAGCAAGTTAGGTCTGATGACCCGAGTAGGGCAGTAGATTAATTAATCCGTTGAAGGAAGTTGGGTAAACATGCGGCTGTTAGCTTTTGGAGACCACAATATATATTTCACAATGGTCGAATAGACTTATGAGCAATAAAATTGGTAATTTATCCTACGCGATACGACTTCATGATATTCTCTGCGAAAGCATTTTTTAACCAAGGTTAAAGTTATACATTTCCCCCTTCAAGAGTTTGTTGATTGCAATCGCACTTTTTCATGTTTTTAGGTTTCTTAATCCATTGGTAGCATATTTTCGTCACTAACTTTAGTGACTGACCTCTCTAGAAGCAATAACCGGCCTAATTGTACAGTTGGTGAGTAATACTATATGTAGATTTTTTTAGAAAAAAACTATAATTACCATAGGTAATATTTACAATATTACAGTACCTGTCAATGTTTCATTAAGGATAGCTCTCTGTTACCAATAATTCCACTCAACCACTCAACTATTGCATAGAAAGTGTGTATATGCATTCATGATACGCCGAAAGTCACCGCCATGATGTTAATTATACATCAGTGTACCTTAGCTACAAAACATTTTTCCCCCTAGCGCGGTCGGATAACGTATTTCTGTTTATTTATCGTCCGCGGATGTGATGACATCTCTAAAGTTGAGCTGTTCCATAATTGATCTCTCATTTTCTTTCTTCGATCTCTCCTACCAAAGCATAATGGGTCAAAAATACATTTTCAAAATCATCTACGAAGAAATATCCTTCCAAATATATGGAAGAAATTTCATTTGTAATTTTACTTCGCTTCGTGATTCAAACTTTTCTTCTTATAATTTTGATGCGCTTTTCTTTTTATCGTAAAAACATTTCACAAATCTAGCCCACTTACTCTGCAAATGATCTGATTCGGCAGTAAATCCAACTTCATGATGATCCCATGTGCTGGTAGAATATTATAAATGAGGCCTGAGTAGCGAAAAATAGCATTGATATTAAAAATTTTAGTCACACTTCCCCAATATTCATTTAAGTAATTCCATTTTGCTGGGTTCTTTTAAAATAATCAAATTAATTATTTAAAAGATATTGCAATAATCCACCTAATTTATCAGAATTCAATTACTGCCTAATTGATATTATACACATACCTCATTTTTAGAATTTAAAAATATCAACAAATTGACTCATATATTTTCGTCCCATACAACTGTTTTAATAGAATTGAAAGTTAAGCAATGTTCAAAGTAAACGGTATTGATGAATAGAAAATAGAAATTACTATAATTGTAAAATTTGTCAATAATTTTCTTGTGATTGCAATATTTTTAAAATGCTGAAATGAAATGATTGAACAAAATTATCAAATGTATCTATATCGCATTCTAATGTAACGCACAAATGGCCTTCCCTTTAATATTGTGCATAATGTATTTCCCTTTGTCTCTTACGGAACATAATACTTACCCGTGTTTATCTAATAATTTTTAATCGTGCATTATCATCGCAACTAGACAGTTCTTTATTTGTGGTCCAAGTTGCTATTTAGCAGCTTAAAATTCAAATTAAATATTAAAAAATCTCCGTTAATCAGTCTATTTATCTCAGCAATAAAATTTTGCATAGGCATTCAACCGATTAGAAAAAGAAACTGAAGCATTCGATTTAAATTAAGCAAGCGGAATTTTCCTACCAAATTTTTTTTTACCTATCATGAAAATATGACTATCAAATATTTATCCCAAACTTGTAATTTTGAGGCAAATAGATACTTTTACAGTGTAAAATTCTAAATAGTAATATTTGGAAAACCTACCCTTTAATATGGGCGGACAAAAAACAAAATCCTTATATTTCTTAGCTTTGACTGAAATACAAAACCTGATATACGACACTGCCATAAGTCCTTATTTAATTTGGTATTCTTCCTTACCCCCCTTCATTCCTTCCTAAATGCCTACTCTTTTTTCCCCTCTACTTGGTTGGTTTGTCTAACGTTTCATGATCAGAGTTTTACAACTCCGTATTTTCAGTAGGATATATCAAAATCAGTATATTGGTTTTATATTTAGCTAATAGTAGATCTCCATTCTCTAAAATGCAAGGATGCAACTTGTAGGGCAATTCATGCGATGGCCTCCCGCTACTAGTGGGTCTGAATACCGAAATGTACAATTTGGGAGAAAAAAGTCGATTTAAGAAGAATCCTGAAAAATGAAAAAAAGCGAGCTGTAGTGTAATAAAACCATACGAAATACAAAGCTGGAAATCATACGACGTATTTGTCGCTATAAACTACTACGAATGGTGAAAAAATTAGTTCTGAATAACGAAATGCACAATTTTGGGAAAAAAAAGTCGATTTAAGAAGAATCCCGAAAAATTAAAAAATAAATATAGCTTTTGTGTAAAAGAAACGATATGAAATGCACAGTTGGAAGTCATACGACGTATGTATCGCTATAAACTACTACGTTTCATGAAAAAAATTTTGGGAAAAATAAATCCATTTAAGGTGGAACGCGAAGAATAAAAAAATAGAGTTTGTGCGTAAAAAACCATACAATAGACCCACTTGGAAATCATAGAACGTATTTTTCGCTAGAAACTACTATGAATGGAAAAAATAGATGGTCTGAATACCGAAATGCACAATTTCGGGAGAAATAAGTCAATTTAAGGCGAAACGCGAAATATATTAAAAAACACTGAGCTTTCGTATAAGAAAAGCATACCACTTTGAAATCATACCACGCATTTTTCCAGATATCTACTGGGAAAGGCGAAAAAGTAGCTCTGAATATCGAAATAATCGATTTTGGGAAAAATAAATGAATTTAACAAGAAACGATTAAAATGAAAAAAATAGAGCATTCGTTTAAGCAAAACATACGAAAAACATACTTGGAAATCATACCATGTATTTTTTGTGAGAAACTACTACGAAAGGCTAAAATATAGTTCTGAATACCGAAAATCACAATTTTGAGTCTGATTACGAGATTACTCAACCTCCCTACTCAACGTCCCCGTCATCAACTCCCTCCTCCTTGAGAAAGTCTCCTTGCCTAGCGCAATTCTTCTTCTTACGTCCCTACCACTTTGACCGTATTGGTCCAAAACACTTCCGAGATATGTAAACTGCTCTACCTGCTCTATTTTTCCCCTCCTATTTTAATGTTTAGCTTAGCCTTTTTCTTTCTGGAAAATCGCATAACCTTTGTTTTATTAATATTGATTCTCATCCCATATTTATCGCACTGAACCTCCAATTCACTCAGTAATGCTTGCAACCCCTTGGCTGACTGAGCAACTAATGCTTAGTCATCAGCAAACCTAACCGATTTTACCAATTCCCCTCCGACTTTTATTCCTACCTCCAGTTCTTCCCATGCCTCTTTAATCATTTCCTCCACCTATACGTTTAACAGCACCGGTGACAATGGGCAACCCTGCCTTAGACCTCTTCCTAACACTGCCCATCCGAATTCTCCGTTTCCCACTCGCACCTGAGAAGTCTGAGACATATACAGGTAGCGGATTAGTCTCCTGTTCCTCCAATCCATTCCTATTTTCTGCGATACACGCATTTATTTTTTCCCAATTAACTCTCCCAACGCTTTTTCAAAATCTACAAAACAGGCAAATACGTCCTGATTGTATTCTATATTCTTCTCGATTAGTGATCTCAATACTGTAATGGTATCACGCGTACCTCTTCCTTTCCTAAACCCAAACTGATCATCCCCTAAGTAATCATTCGCCTTACTCTCTATCGTTTTGTTGATAATCCTGAGAATAACTTTAGCTGCGTGGGATGTCAAACTTATTGTTCTGTAATCCTCACATGATGTAGCCTTTACCTTTTTCGTAATAGGAACTAACACCGATCTCACAAAATCTTCCGGCCAGATTCCTTCTTCATAAATACTACGAATCAGTCCATATAGTCTTCTTCCCGCATTTTCCTAAGCATTTCAACAGTTGCAGAGGAATGTTGTCCACCCCCACGGCCTTATTTGCTTTCATCTCCTTTAAAGCCCTTTCCATTTCATCGTCGAGTATGCCTGGACCTAAGCTATCTCTATCTACGTCATGTTCTTTTTCTTTGTCTAACCTTGTCGGCCTAAGTTCTTTACCATACAGTGTTTCTATATATTTCTTCCATCTCTCTTGGATTTTTCCTGGTTCAACTATTATCTTACCCCATTTATCTTTGACTGTTAGCACAGATCTTGCCTTCTTACTTCCCGATAATA
The DNA here is from genome assembly GCA_037158775.1 of Hetaerina titia. NCBI lineage: Eukaryota > Metazoa > Arthropoda > Insecta > Odonata > Calopterygidae > Hetaerina > Hetaerina titia. Next base: position 89,183,403 of record CM073771.1, on the reverse strand, counting down.
ACTTAACCTTTCCGTATAGCGCACTAATATCACCCTTCTTCTGTAAAATTTCATTTCTTCACTTTTATTTTCTTTGTAAAGAAATCCTCGCATTGCGTTTTCCACCTTTCTTCCTTTGCTTTATTTGTGGCCCTTCTCAATTTATTGTTTAACTCTTTGTACTTCATTTTGCCTAACTCTGTGCTTACATTCTTATATCTTCTTCCCTCCTCCATCTTTGCAATCATCTCATCCGTTACCCATGGTTTCCTTATCCTTTTCCCGTTAATGGTTCCTGGAGAGTCTTTTGCTGCTTCCGTTATCCCTTGCTTGATACATGCCAATTTTTATTCTCTAGTACTCGGCTCTTTTCCGTCATCCATCATTTTCTCTACAGCCTGCTGATACTCCTACCTCGTTGATTTATTTAATGCTTCCACATTCCATTTCCTAACCCGCCGCCCTTGCCTTATCTTCTTGAATCTGACGTTTACAGGTATTTCATAAGAACTAAATTGTGGTCAGAGTCCGCATCCGCTCCTGGGAAACTGTGCGAATTTATCACACTATTCCTAAATCTGTGCCTAACCATGATATAATCTAACTATATCTTTTTAAGTCACCTGGCATTTTCCATGTATACCTACGCCTTTTGTGATGTCTAAACCATGTGTTGGTGATGACTAACCCCTGTCTCCTGCAGAATTCAATTGCCTTCTCCCTTCGTTCATTACTCGTGCCTAACCCATAGCCCCCCACCTCGCCACCATCTCTTCCTTCGCCTACCGTCGCATTTCAATCCCCCATCACTATCAAATATCTCCCTGCAGGAACACACGCGATGATATCCTCTAACTAATCGTACATCCTATCGACTTCTTCCTCCTTGTGGTTGCTCAGTGGCATGTATACCTGAACAATGACCAAGTTCGTCGGATCTTATTTAATTTCTACGAGTAAAGTTCTATCAGTTGCTTGCTCTATGTTGACTACGCTTCTTCCTACCCCTTTATTTAATATTACGGCAACCCCTCGTTGGCTCTCGTCCCCGCCGCTTTGTATCACTCTATAATTGTCACTCCAGTAATCCCCGCTATCCTTCCATTTCACCTCGCAGAGACCTAAAACGTCTAGATTACCTCTTTCCATTTCTCGCTTAATATTTTCTAATTTACCTGTCCTCAAAATTGTCCTGACGTCCCATGTGCCTATTCTAACTACTTTCGTCTTCTTCTGCGTCTTCTGTCCTGCTGCTTTTATTTCTCCCCTGCAAGGGTTTCGTGGGATGACGACCGCGGAAGCCTTGCTTCCCCCGCTGCCGGGCACGACACACGGCCCCTTGGGTCGAGTCCCGCAGTTGCCAGGACTCATATTCTTTATAGTGCCCATCATTACATTCTTGGGAATGATAATTGAGGTGGTTTCCTGTTTCCTTCCTCAATAGAGTTTTTAACGTGACACCACCACTTAATGGCCCCACTGGGGTCAGACGCCTTTGCAGCCACCTCACTGAGGAACAGACGCTGCGTGGTCTACCTTTCGTCTGGCTCCTAACCTTCGACCTATCTGGCATGGGTGACCCTACCAGGAGCAATTATATTTACTCACGCTAGCACAGCTCTAGGGGTCATCGGAACACACAAGCCCTTCCACCACGACAAGGCTGTAGTCCATGGGAGGGCTCTGTGATATATCTTTTCGTTTCTATAAGGATGCTTTAATAAATTGATTTTTTATAAAATTTTTATCTTTCATTCTTTGACAATTGAAGTTGCAACATTTATTCTATCTAATACTTCACATTTGTAGGTTTTGGGAATAAAATTGCGTGAAGCATGGATGTCGTTTAATCTTCCCTCTGATAGCCGTCTTATCTACTCTGATTAGCCTCAAGACATTTTCCCAAAGGATGTCTGCTCCAGAAAAACACATACACCCTGAACAATCAACTATTCTAAACTCTCGCTGTGCGATTCTGTTTACTATGTTTTGTCTTATTCATAAATTGAACTCCCCAACGATTGAAAGGCTTTCTAACGATAGATGTAAAGTACACTGCAAGATTAGTAAATGCTCATCAAGAAATACTTCAATACAATCCTTATATCTAGAATCCTATTACGCATTAACTAATTTCCTTCTTTGGGCAATTTTCACTTAAGTAGGGGATTGAGGATTTTGAACGTTTTGGTCAGGTAGGTGAAATGGACAGTGGGGTTTTAGGACTTAAAATGGTATAGGCAAGACGGACAAAGTTGGACCAGAAGGGAAGTTGCGCGAAGGGACGAGTTAGGAGAGGAGAGAAGGGGATTTTAAATGCATTGAAGAGGGAGAGAGAGAGAGCTCTGACGCCGGAAATGAGCCTGGGGACTGCGGCGAGGACCCCATGGGATAAGCAGAGGCCCCTCCCTCCCTTTTTCCCCCAAAAGGCAGAGGAGCGAAAGCCCTATGGAGATAACTAGCCCACGGAATATTCCTCCCAGTCACTCCGTGGGCGCCAAAGGGGTTCGTGGGTGAAGAATGGCAGTTTCAGGGGGCCAGGAAGGTTTGGTGCGGGCGCAGAGGGGATACTTTGTGGTTTCCGGGAGGCGGTGCACACTCCAAGGAAGAAGGGTGCCGGATCCGTATTTTTGGGGAGTTTTCATCGAGGACAGGAGGGAAAGAGGGTTAGGTTGCCCTAGGTGTGATGCGCGCGTGGGAGATTTAGGTTTCCGTGGGGCGTGGAGGCGCGGAGGGATCGGATGGGCATTGTGAGGTTCTGGGGGAAGCGAGATTTGAGTGGGATGCGATTTTGAGGATGAGAGTGACTACGTGTGATCCGTGGTAGCACGTGCGCAGGTCGATAAACCTCCTTCTCGCAAACTAAGTTTGAGACTTTTCCGTTTTTCTCTTTAAGCTTTCGTTCCTGTCTCTTTAGGAAACTGATAAAGAAAAAAGGGCAAAAAGCAGCTAGATATATTTTTAGATACATATCCCTGAATGAGAAAGGATGAAGTTATGGCTTTTACAGCTCAAATGCCGAGTAAACCTCTAAATTACCTTTAAATCAGTCGCGTACGTAATATAATCTATGATATACATGTCAGAGATAAGTACTTCATCTCGCAATTAAAGTTACAGATTTTAATACCATTAAATTATATGCAGGCTGAATGCTAAAAATTTGTATGTTGGAAGGTACCAACGTGATCAGTAATGGCTCTAAAGTATTTTGCTCTTCTAAAGCTGTCCTTAAACGCTCTCTATAAATATATGGTGCACAGCCCATTTTTTGTGTTACCATGAAGGTTGTAATTTTCTTTCCAAATTATATTTGAACATTTCACATTTGAATACGTGTACTCAGTTTATGTGAACATATTATTATTTTAAGGGGCTGAAATTTTCATCTGTTCATATATTTGACGAAAAATACAAATTGTAGACCACTTGTTGACGGAAAATTGCTTTTTGTGTCTAAGGGTAGTTGAAATAAAAATGACTATTTCTGTCGACTGGTAATAATGAATCAAATTAAATTAAATTGAAGTACAGAATTATGAACCTGTAAAAAACCTCTTGAATGAGCTAGATTAGTGCTACTCCACTTTTTTATGCAAAACTAATAGCATGTGAAGAAATACAACACGAATAAGAGTGGTGAAAACTACAGCAGCGATGCCAAAATGATATTACGTTATGATATCAATGAAGCTCTGGAGTAAAATGAGTGAGTTATTCAGTTTTCGGCGGATTCATTTTGATTCGAGTGATGAGTGAAGTCTGTGTTGTATGTCGGGGGTGTTTTCCGACAACGCTTCGTGATTAAAGTTCGAATTTCGCCTCCTGGTGGATTACTTGTCTCCTGACACCAGCAGTATCAATGTCATGCGCATGCCTTCTGCGCGTGCGTACATTTTGTATTATTTCCCTTTCAGAAGCACCCAAAATTCCAGAAGATAGCGACATTGGCTAATTATTATTCCGATAGTTAATTTTACTGGAATCAACTTTCACGATTTAAATGCGCTCTATTTTCTTTTCGCTTGAAGCAAGGATACAGGTACTCATCGAAAACGGATTTAATCGTTTGCTATTTTATGAACTATAAACTCACTCCATTTTGTGGACAGATGGTTTCAACGAAATGCAGTTTCAGTATATGATGGGAATAATGATGAATTGATTGTATCCTTTTAAAGAAGTCACCACTCAATTATTTGAGGTACATGCAATTGGAGGTCATTTTTATTTCTACTAACCCAATAATGACAAAATTTCTACCCCAATTCCTTGACGTGCCGGGGTTCAAATCGCCCCAACATACATTATAAATTAACTTTTGACTTAGCTGTATAAGAGAGATAAACAAACAAATGAAGTATTAAATTCTTAACAAGAATTCCTCGACTCCAATTATTTCACATCTTCTCTATTTAGCTTAAATTCAACGGCCGTAATTATACCGAAGGCAGCATGTAGATTCATGACTACAGAAAACATCAAGCCTGTCAGCTAATGGATTTTAACAAAGAACTTTATAAATTCCACGGTTCCTTGTAAATAGAGACTAATTCCTATTTTATAGTAAAATTTATCTCATAATTCTCTTTTAAGTGAAGCATATTAGTCGTTAAGTAAAGAAAAAATATTTAATATCTTAAGAGCAAGGAATTTGCGCATTTGGAATGTCCATTTTAATAATAGGGTTGATAAGTTCGTATTTAATTCTCAAGCACGATCCTTCTTCAAAATTCAATTGCGTTGCCCAATTCAATATTTGTAGATACGTGTCGCTAATCTTCTACAATTGACCAAGAAACTATGATAAGTTGCAATTGCTTTACACATTCATAGTCCATAAAATCAATTGTCACCAAACGAATGTCATTCTTATATTTTGCTATACCCTTTTGAAACAGCTATTTTAACATTATCATGAGACTTAAATTAAGCTCAACAGCTATTCAAAACTACAATGTCATATGATATTTCCCGCGAATATAAAATCTTTCACAGGGATTGTATGTATCTCAGAAATGTCCTTGTGCAGGCTGTTCTCGGTAATGTGCGAAGACGTTTGAGGAATGATAATTGAAAACAGTCGACTCGGCTCGAAAATATGAAAGGGATGTCGGCCAAAAAAAATTCAGTAGGGTAATTTGAAAGCATGTAGCGTCGGCTCCCACAGGGGTAACGACACAGCCCTCGCATCTCCTCCTGGGCCATGATGGTTCCCCTCGTTACTCAAACGCGCGCATATTTCTGATTGCGCATTCATTTTTTCCCACCTGGAAATACATGTCGCTTTGCCAAGCGCTATTTGTCCAGCACAGACTCAGCGTCAGAATTGGAAAGAGAGTACAAAGGAAGGGGTTGTGGGAGAGGGGTTGATATTTGCTCTTAATTTGTCGTCTTTTTTATCACCCGGCCGCCCCGCGGGGTATAACTCATTTCGTCGTCCCACTCACGCCAGGCGATGAGCGGGCGGTTGGGTTCCATCATTCCCCCAAAAACAGGCGCATTGGAGATTTTTTTCGTATCGATAAAACCATCCTTTGCGAGTGAGCGCATGGAATAAAAAGAAATATCGTTATTGAATAAACTCGTGGTCGCATGGCTTTCTGAATATTTCCTCCATGTGCTTCGATTCTTTGAGGTGGAATTGGAAAGAAAACCCAAATAGTGTGGCAGTAGTAGCGTTCCCTGTTCTTTCTTGAGGGAAATATACTATGAGTTTTTTCCGTAGAAATATAAAATAAATTGCACTTTAAATAATATGTTACTTTGATACAGGAGTGATATTTTTAACCTGCAAAGGGTTCAGTCAAAAGTTTGCTCCCAGTATCACATAATGAAAAGTGGGAAATTAGTTCATACTGCGATGAAAAAGAAGGCTCTATTTAGCTTACGTACGAATATTTTAATATTTTATTAAGAATTTATTTAAGATTCATACTTCTATTGTGCCAAGAATACATTTTCACCCTAAATATGTTAAGTTTGATCTATTTCATAGCATGATCAGATATTCTTGTAATCTCTGGTATACCCATAGATATTGTTGCATAGAAATCTTAGAATTTGTTCTGAAGGAAATATACTTAGTCTCAAGAGAAAGCAACAGCTTCTTTCATCAATTAGTATGGAGGATGGGATTACTGTGGTTGCTTTATGAACATCCTACTAGAAATCTGAAATAAAAAATATCAGAGAGTAGCAAAAGATAATATTAGTAGATGCGGCAACAGATACATTAATGAATCCGATATTCCAGTTCTTGGTTCCGGTATCAGCGACATGGCATAAAGGAATTAAAAATGCTTACTCAATATTAAATTTATTAAAAGTCTCAGTACCTCGATAATTTTATCAAATGTTCAATAATTTCACGAATCGAATCTTGCATTAAGTGTGCTAATGGTTACAAAGTATTAAATTACGAATATGAATTGCAATTGTTTTTGGTTATTTAACGTTTTACAAGGCTTACATTATAATAATATTACTTAGCTCATTTTCCTCCATTTCTCAGATAAGCGCTTACTCTATCCTTCCTTCATCTCTAGACCGTCCGTATAGCTCTACGATTTGCATATGACGTGCGTTCTCTTTTATTTAACATGGCAAAATTAATTGAGATACATATAATTATTTTCATCAGGCTGCCAACATTCTCAGATAAAGAGTATTACAATAACGGAAAGAAAGTGCTGAAATAGTTTTCGCAAAGTCTGTTTTCACAGCGTCAATAAAATAATTATTTGAATTGGAAGAAAGGAATAATAATTTTGAAATCTTCACGCAATTTACAGTGATCGATGGATTTCTTTTGAGAAAAGGTTGAAAAGGTCTGAAAAAGTCTTGCTGAAGTTTCTTCTATTAATAAACATGAGACTATGCATAACTTGATTAGATCGGGCTGGCCAACAATTTATCCTTATTTGAATCAATGAACGCTGACTTCAAGCCATTTGATAAAAGTATTTTTTTATTTATAAAACGACATTTTATATTCTATATAAAACCCTTTCGCTTTGAATGGCGCAGCGTTTTTTCACGTTTCACGCCGCAGCGTGTGGTAGTCTTCCGAGGCAGTTGGCCAAGGAAAGGTCAGGTGACCAAAGTAGTGTAAATGAAGACGGGCGAGATACAGTTATCTATTTAGAGCAGTAGCTGCACGAGGCACTCGCTAACAATGCTACCACCAAAGTCACAGGACACTTTCAAGACTTCCACTTGCATGTTTTCTCCTAATTAAAATGTGTTTTGTAGACTAGAGAAACTTTCATTATGGCCGTCGAGACATTTCAAGCTCTCTCTTGATAATTGTCAAGATTTTCACGAAACCCTTCTCCCAACCAACCGCGTTCATCCCTGCCAGCTGAGTTTAAATAAAGCATTTGTAATCATAATTGCACCTAACTTATTCATGCACCAGAGGACTCTTGTTTTCCTTTCCACGTCACAAGTTAATGAGAATCGTTATTACTTGGTCAGCTTTAGGGAGAAAATCCGATAAACCACGTCGGGGAATAAGCATTTGCAGCGTAATTCAATGAAAATCGTTATCGATATCATTAACGTTAGTTTCCTGTGTCATATTTCAAAATGGGGAGAACGAGGATCACAACAGTTGGTTTATATTTTGACCATTTATCGGAAAATCCCTGCCACCCACTTTAGTTGCGTTTTAAATTTTTCTTAGTTTTTAAGTGATCGTATTTGAATTTATTTTCTATTGCATCAATAGTATGAAGTATTTAAACGCTGACTTTTTCCACTGCATCTGCGCATTTTGAATGATAGATAGCGCAGAAAATGGTCCAGGTGAAAAACTGATGAACATTTCTCTGGAAAGAATGAAGGAATTTACCCAAGGGTATATGATGAAAAAATTTAGGAAGCCCGAAGCAGAATGGTGGAGACCACAAAGGACAGCTCGAAGGCTATAGAAAATATTTTTGTGATGCGATTTGCGCAAGTATGTTGTGCAAGTATTTTTTAAATAAGTATTGAGCTAAAATGTTGGTATTAAATTGATCATGATTTCATTATCCTGGGTTCTAATTCATTTATACTTCACATGGGCTATACTGAATAATTTCTTTTCTTTCTCGATTAACTTAAATATTCACACTATATTCAGTCTAGTGCGATGTTATTTAGGTATACTGTGTATGTAAATACTTTATAATAATATGGTAAAATACATGATATCTCGGTGCGAAATTTTCAGTCTCGGCCTTTCCGCTACATAAAAACTCCTTAAGCCGATACACATATAAATTGTTCCCGTGGAAATTAATGGTCGCCACCTTTCCGTGGTAAACACGCTCCCTCCTTAATCCCGAGAGCTGACCCAACCTTAATTCAAACACAAATAATTCATTCCTCACGGGCAATTATTTGACCAAAATAAAAAATAATAAGAAATGAAATGATAACCGAAGTTTCGTTTAATACCTTGGGGATTGAGTCACGAATGTAATAATAATTTTCAGTTATTTTAATTTTTCTATGAACTTTTTAAATTGTGTCAGTTGATAATGTTACCAAACGAAGGTGTAAACTATAAATAGTTTCCAAGATTCTTTTCATCGTATATATTTCTCAATTTGCGCCTCACAACAAGAGAATCACCATGTTTACTGGAGAATTGGAAAGAAATATTACTGGCGTTGAAAGGATAAAAAATGACGCTTAGAGTTTAAAAGATAAATGCGGTATTCGTTTCCGTAGGAGCTTATGAGATTAAAAGAATTTCTGTTTCAATTTATCTTCACGTGTCTGTATTTGACTATAAAGTAAAGAATGCACCTTGACTTCGTTCAGTACTCTTTCCTTCTTAGTGAAAATAAAGCTATCTTCAAGTTCGTGAATTCGCATTACCGCGATAGCGCATACATATTTTACAGTGGAAATTTTAGGCAGAAATGAATTTTAATACTCCATTTTCTATGAGGATAAAAAAATATTTTTTTTTGGCTGGAAATAGAAGAATAAACGTAAGCACGGTTGCCGAAATAGTGAACAAAAAAGCGTTAAAAACACCCCGGGAGCCAAAGAGAGTAGCATGTATGAAGTCCAAGAGGAAAAGGAACTGCTTGAGAAAAGAGCCGTAGAAAAACGATAAGTCTCTTATTTGTTAATCCGAATATATATTCAATGAAATTTTTTTCCTGTTAACCTAAATACGCTTGAAAAGAGTAGTATCAATCATATCTAGTCTTACATCCCGTTTCTCTCTAGATATCCAGTTCTTTAGATGCTATAATTATATCATACTTAACTAGTTAAATGATCGCAATTATTTGTTATATTCAGTTAATTTTTGACAGACCTAGACTTTTCTGTAATAATTTTTTAAATAATTTGCTGTATTTCGTTGAACACCTAGTTGTGTATACTTTTCATAAGTTTAAGTACATTTGATGAAAAGTGTACCGACTGTGTCCCCAACGAAGTTTAAATTTGAATTTTAGGTTGAAATAGTAGATCGGTAGTTTTAGAGCAAATAAAATTTAAGAAGCATGTATAAGTTCAATATCTATCGGGATTATGAAGTAAGTACAGATTAAGCTTTTTTCAGTGTCATTTCATTAAAATTCTGGAATTAGCATATACAGGTAGGTAAACAATAAGAGCATAGGACATGTACTTTCTGATCATTGGAAGTTAAATATATTTCATAGAGATATCGGATATTGACCACCTATAAAATAAGGAAGTAACATTACCCCTAGCATAAAATAAAATAAGCATTAGGTCTTGTAGCTAGTTACTTAGCTACGCGCTGTTCCTATCTTTAATGACGTTGCATGATTGCTTAACCTACTATTCTTTCCTCTCGTGTCGTCTATTTCGCCTTTGGTGGATGGAACAGCTCCCTAACGCCAATATCCTAGCCAAAGAATAGGGGATGTCTTCAATATACAATTGAATCCATTGATTACCCTTCATCCATTTTTCCTACCTCATTAGGATTTCTCCCAACAAACCCCTCTCCTCGCCCATCATACCTAGTACTTCCTCATTCGTTTTCCTTTCGGTCCATTTCACCTTCTCCATTCATCTACACACCCACATTTCCAAAGCCTCCAATTTACTTCTTTCGTCCTGCTTCAGTGATCATGTTTCTGCATCGTACATAACCACGCTCCATATCGATTTCTTAACAAGCCTTTCTTAACCTTCTTACTTGACCTCCCTATCATCGGTTCCCTCCTTGTAAAAGTTCTTTACTGAATGCAATTCTTTTACCGATATTCTTACTACTTTGCCTTTTTTGGTTCAAAACACTTCCGAGATACGTAAACTGTTCCACCTGGTCTAGGTTTTGCCATTCTATTTTAACGTTAATTTGGCTTTCCCTTCCTATAAAAATGCATAACCTTTTGCAAATTATATCAATTCTCTCCCATATATATCGTGGTGTAACTCCGGTTCCCTCAGCAATGCTTACAACTCCTTGGCCGACTGAAAAACTAGAGTTTCATCCCCAGCTTACCTAAATGATTTTAGGAATTCCCTGCCGAATTTCATTCTTATCTCCAGTTCTTCCCATGCCTCTTTAATATTTGTCTTTACATATGCGTTGAACAGCACCGGTGATAATGGACAACCCTGCCTCACTTCTTTTCCTAACGATGTCCATCTGCACTCTCCGTTCCCCACTCGCACCTAAGCAGTCTGAGACATGTACAGGTTTAGGATTAGCCTCTTAATCCCTCCAATCTCTGCCTTTTTTCTGCAGTATATTTATTAATCATTCCTAATCAATCTATCAAACAACTTTTCAAAATCAATTAAACAGTCAAATACGACCTGATTAAATTCTATATTTCTATCTCTTAGTTATCTCATTACTGCGATGACATCAGGCATGCCTCTCCCCTTCCTGAATCCAAACTGATCACCCCTTATTAAATAATTTGCCCTGATCTCCATCTATTTTTGATAAGCCTGAGAACCACTTTAGCTACCTGTAAACTGCTACTTATTTTTCTATACTCCTCAGATTATGGTATCTCTACCTTTTTCTTAATTATAACTAACACTGATCTCACGAAGCCTTCCGGCCTGCCGGAAGCTACGAGTCTAATTACCCTCTTCCGCACACATTTTCAAAACCTTATAGTAGTTCCTAAGGATAGTTACCCCCATAGTCTTATTTGATATTATCTCTCTTAATGCATTTTCTTTCTAATCTTTTATTAAGTCTAGATCTAGGCTATCTTCGTCCACATCATTTTCTCTTTCAATGTCAAACATTGCTGGTCCTGTTATTTACCATTCAGTTCTTCTATGTGCTATACACACACACACACACACACACATATATATATATATATATGTATATATTAGGGAAAGGTGGGAAGAAGGCCATATATGGACTGATTCGTAGTATCTATGAGGAAGGAATCTGGCCGGAAGATTTGGTGAGATCGGTGTTAGTTCCTATTCCAAAAAAAGGCAAAGGCTTCGTCATGTGAGGATTACAGAACAATAAGTTTGGTATCCCACGCAGCTAAAGTTATTCTCAGGATCATCAGCAAAAGGATAGAGAGTAAGGCAAATGATTACTTAGGGGATGATCAGTTTGGGTTTAGGAAAGGAAGAGGTACGCGTGATGCCATTGCAGTAATGAGATCACAGTCGAGAGGAATATAGAATACAATCAGGACGTTTTTGCCTGTTTTGTAGATTTTGAAAAAGCGTTTGATAGAGTGAATTGGGAAAAATGAATTCGTGTATTGCAGAAAATAGGAATGGATTGGAGGGACAGGAGACTGATCCGCAACCTGTACATGTCTCAGACTGCTCAGGTGCGAGTGGGGAACGGAGAGTCCGGATGGGCAGGGTTGCCCATTGTCACCGGTACTGTTCAACGTATATGTAGAGGAAATGATTAAAGAGGCATGGGAAGAACTGGAGGTAGGAATGAAAGTCGGAGGGGAATTCGTAAAATCGGTTAGGTTTGCTGATGACCAAGCATTAGTTGCTCAGTCAGCCAAGGGGTTGCAAGTGCTTTAGCAGTTGCTCTGGCAGCCAAGCAATTGCTGAGTGAATTGGAGGTTCAGTGCGATAAATATGGGATGAGAATCAATATTAATAAAAAAAAGGTTTTGCGATTTTCCAGAAAGAAAAAGGCTAAGCTAAATATTAAAATAGGCGGGGAAAAAATAGAGCAGGTGGAACAGTTTACATATCTCGGTAGTGTTTTGGACCAACACGGTCAAAGTGGTAGGGACGTTAGGAGAAGAATTGCGCTAGGCAAGGAGGCTTTCTCAAGGAGGAGGGAGTTGATGACGGGGACGTTGAGTAGGGATGTTAAGACAAGACTCGTAAAAACTCTGATATGGAGCGTAGACTATGTACGGCGCGGAAACGTGGTCGCTGAAGCAGGAGGATAGACGTAGATTGGAGGCTTTTGAAATGTGGGTGTGGAGAAGGTGAAATGGACCGAAAGGAAAACAAATGAGGAAGTACTAGAAATGGTGGGGGAGGAGAGGGGTTTGTTGAGAGAAATCCTATGGAGGCAGGAAAAATGGATGAAAGGCGTATTGAGCCGTAGTGGAATGTTGAAGAGGGTAATAGAGGGGAGAATGTTGGGCAAGCGAGGTAAGGGTAAAAACAGGATAGGGATGTTGGACGGGATGAAGGGAGGAAAGAAGTACACCGAGATGAAGAGGGACCTGATATAGATTAGTTTGCTAGGTGGGGAGTCACAAAATGTTTATTTGATAGTTGTGTCCATCCAAAAACCTACCTTAACCGGTAGATTACTACCTAATAATATATATATATATATATATATATATATATATATATATATATATATATATATATATATATATATATATATATATATATATATATATATATATATATAATATGTTAAACGTGCCAATATACGGTGAATTCAACCCATCTAATTCATTAAAGCATATTTAGGGCAAGGACTTAAAATCTGTTAAATAACATTTTCAATTCTTTAGGACACAAAATCATCCGTTAAAATAATTATTTTACCTTCATAGACTTTCATGGAACGGTAAACGGTTCCAATAAAATTTGAGAGCATTGTCATCCTCTCCCGACCACCCTCTTAACATAATACTTCTGAAAAATAAATATCCAAATTATAGTTAATCACGATCCTGAGGTTGCCTTGAATAAATGCCCTAGTTGAAGTTAATGTGTTCATATTTACAATGACATCTGTTCCGTTTTTTCATTTATATAGTCAGCTGAAAAAACGGGATTTGAAATTCACGATATTTAATCCACGAGCCGAAACTGTTGACTGTGAAAAGCGGAATACGTGCAAGGTAAGGCCAAACTTACAGCTATTAATTATAGAATAAAACCTGCGCGAACAGAGGAATCTAGACGCAATTCAAACCTTTCGATGATGATTTTATTGTTGAGAGGATATGTACAAAACAAACAATAGCTTTCAACGTCAAGTGATCTAAAACAATTATCTTTACCTCTGGATTCCACTCCAATACTCCAGTACCCTCTTCGCAGTCCTCAACCTCATTATAATCCTCCCCATATTCTGTGCATCAAAAGGCACAATCGTACAATACACACAAGAACACCCTGGAGAGTTCCTCACCTAAACTCTGCCCCTGACGTTCTGCTCGTTCTCCACCCCAGATTAACTTTCCGTTCGAGCGCCCCAGGCAGCGTTTCCGGCCCCGGGCCGGCGCATTGTTTGTTTCCACGGGATTGCACGGAAGCGCGTCACAAAGGCTGGTAATTAGGAGCCGTGAAATTTCTGGGATGAATGAATCGGCCGGGGACCCAGGCGATGAAACTCTTACCCATGACCTTTAACGAAAATTTTAAATGTATTGATGACATTATAATAATTTTTAGAAATGTATTCCGATGCTGTTATGTGCTGAGAATTTGGAACTAATAGTAAATGCCAATACCGTATTCTCCTTGGATGACACTTTCCGAGTTTTGTACAAATCCCTTTACAGTGTTCATGCCTTAATTATGCTCGTATATCATATTTCTTCCAAATGTAGACATAGTGATGGATCTTAATAATAATCCAATGCTGTGAACGTTTTCTCAGCAATATCTCATTTTCTACATTTACTACTTAATACCCCGCAAGCCGCCAAAGCGCGTGTGGCGAGGGGTGTTAGGGCACCACCCGTAAAATTTAAAAAAACCATACAAAAGCCACATACGAAGTCTACAAACAAAACATGGTATACATTCATGCAAGAACCCTTACACCCCACACACATGCAAAAAAACAAACTACCAACTAACATACGCATGCACCTAAAAATTAACCTAAAATATTTGCAATGTTTACTTTTGCTCCGACTTGTGAATTAAATGTTTTTACTATTTCTAGGGACTTCGGTTTCCTACTATTTATGATTTCTGATTGCTCGGGGAAAGAATGAGTATTTGCATCTATCACCCTTATATTATCTTTGTGGTCTGATCTTTCCTAAGTAGTGTCGAGCCATTATAATTCCTATTTAGTGTCATCGTTAAACTTTTTTTAAAACTTTAATAAACTTAAAACTAATTTTAAAATAAACTAAGTATTTTTGGGAAATCCATCAAATCAAATTCTTGAAAACTTGTGGAAATACGAAGATTATAGGGCATCAAATTATTACTTCCCAAAGGCAGCTGTGTACACTAACTGGGTAAGCTTTATGAAACAACAATATAAACGTTAGCTAAAAGAATTTCAGGTATATTTTACAAAACATTTACGTTCAGCGCTATTCAATAGTTGTTATTTCAAAACTTGAAATTAATCCCAATTTTTATGAAATGCTCCTTCAATTAGATTACTTACCTTTAAGGGCCTTTCCATTTCTCGGTAGTTACCTCGTACTTCCACCCTATAATCTCTTTGGTTGTTGCAATCTTTCTTTTCCAAATCTGAATTCCGCACCATTAAGGATATTTCTGTTCTCCATGTTTTTCTAGACCGCCTGCCCCACCTTCTTTCTGACGGTTGCCATTCTAAAAGAGTTAATGGCTATCTTCCCCCGTCCATTCTTTTATTTTTTATTATTATTAGGATTATTTTTACCACTAATTCATTAAGGTTCCCTGTTTGTCTAATATCTTATTTTTTCTCTCTTCCTTGAATATCATGGCTACTTTCCTTATCATATTCTTTTCCTCAGGTAGTGTTTTACTTTTAAGGAATTCGCTCTAAATCCTGCTTTCTATCCCTTAAGTCAGTGTTCTTTCTACTATTGTTTGGTTTTTCTATTATTTATTTCTTTGGATATTAATCTACTCTATAAAACCCAATTTAATATTTTTATTCCTCCTCGAGCCTGTAGTACACTGTATTATACATCTGCATCTATGCAATGCCTCACAAGTCACCGCAATGTCGTAGGGTGCTAGGACAGTAGCCGTAAACATCGAGCGCAACTGCATGCAATATCAAGAAAAAAATATGCTAATGCCCGAATTGCCCGAACACAGACGAATATTGTTTTTACCATGGTTTGAGCAACCTGGTCATTCCATAACAGTATTTAGGCTGAAAGGGGAGTCCATACCTTTAGGGGTACGATTTCATTGTTCCAACGCATTCGCTTCATTTATTTTAAAAAGGTTCGGGGATATTCCACAGCCTTGAAGATATTTGGAATAAAGCAGAAAGCATTTTTTCTATGCAAACGGTCACTTTTAAATTTTTGCATATACGTTTCATATGTCATATTTGTGAGGTCCATAACCAACCTGTTATATGGATTGACGAAATGGAGTAGTACGTACAGAATTGATGGTCTTTTCAGGAATCAAAAATATTAAATGAAATTTTTTATTCAATCTTCACACTAATTTCCTTGAGGCTAAAATTAAAATCCATACAAAATCGTCTCATAGTAAAGCCTGCCCGATTTTTCTTATTTTACGGCTATTTTATTTCTAATCTACTTTTATAAACGTGCATCTCATGAAAGATGCCATTACCCTAATCCCACTCTAATTGTATAGCTCTTTTCTTCTTTCATTTTTACAGGATATATAGTATGATATACTAAAAACTATTTTTCCGATATTATTCCCTTGAAGAAACTGGTGGAGCATTTTAAAGAGTTTTATTAGCTGCGAAGGTCCAAAATTTACATAATTAAATCACAATTTTTCCACTATCCTTTCCACGAATTTCTTAGTGGCTGTTTCACGTCTCCATCTAAAATGGGCTCCCTGCACTGAGTTGCATCACTATCCTAATAACTTCTTTCAGTTTCTGTTTTTTTTAATTAACAGTTCCTTGAAGGGTTGTTTCCATTGCGCCATAGAAACAGGATGTAGACCTGGTGCACAATTGTTTGTCATTTACCTATTTCTTATTGTTCTCCAGGATTTTTTACTTTCTGTGGCTCTTTTACATCCAAGTGATTGGTTAAGTCCCCCATACATTCTTTAATCTTTGTCCTCATCCTATTTTGATAAGTTATCTGGCCTTTTAATTACATGCGTTTTTCTATCTGAATCTGCAAGATTTCTCAAACTCAACCATCTTTCATGTGCTTTAATTTTTTTCTTCCACTACTGTCATTACCTCTACGTCTCTGTGCCTCTAATATTAAGAAAAATATATGTCCAGCAATTCGATATCAAATATTCCCTGGACTGGAAAATAGCTAATATCATCCCTATTTTTAGAAGTGGAAATAAACAAGACCTTAGTAATTACCGACCAATATCGTTAACCACCATCTTCTGTAAAGTCTTGGGACACATGATTGTTTGTAACATAATGACGTCCCTCAACACTCACAACCAATTGCCCAGGAGAAAACATGGATTCAGAAAGGAGAGATCATGTGAAACGCAGTTGGAACTTCTTATGCATGACATTCTATACAATTGGGAGAAAGAAACAAAGAGGTAGATGTGATATTCTTGGATTTAAAAAAGGCACTTGATAAAGTCCCACATGCTAAATTGGTTCACAAATGGCGGAAGTGCGGAATAAACTGGATTCGGGACTTCCTCAATGATCCCAAGAAAACAGTAGTGATAGATGGCTAAAACTCTAATTATGTGCAAATAACATCCGGCGTTCCACAGATAAGCGTCACGAGACTACTATTTCTGATTTAATTCTCTACTTAAGACCACAACTATGATATTATTACGTTAATTCTATAATCGGTAAAATGAAAAACAGGAATAAGACACTTTGTTGACGACACAGTAACAGACTGGGAAATGTTGAATGATGTACATTGTGAATCGCTAAAAACTGGCTCAACAAAATTTAAAAATAGTGTGAAGAATGGGGGAAGGAAAAAAGATTAATTGTAAAAGATGTACGTTTATGAATTTGTTAAACGTTAGAAAACACGATCAAACTACCAACTGACGCACTTAGCGTCGCGGATGAAGCAAAATACTTGGGGTCACCATTGCATCGGATCATACTGGGGAAAAATGATTACGTACCATTTCCGGAGGGACGCTAAAAAAGCTGGCATTCGTCAAACGTATAGTTGCAATGAAAAAGTGAAGGAAACGTGCCAAACGAAAAACTGGTTACAGAATAGAATAAGATACAAAATGAAGCAGCTAGGTACGTGAAAAAATCGTACGAAAGAGCGTCAACACAAAGCGTCACACACTTATTGGAGAATCTGTGATGGGAACCTCAGGATTAGATTATACTCACTACAAAGATAGAAAGCGTGTGGTTTTGCATCCTAAATTGGAGATATAATTATAAAAAATATCCTGGTTTCCTTCAAATCGGATAGGTTCACTGTTTAATCTATTGATTTTACTTCATTTTTATTTTGAATTATTGCCAAAAGGCGGTTTAGCGTAATCTACTACTAATGAATCCAAAGTCTACTAATGAATACTAAGTTACCTGGAAACCTCAGTTACCTAGAAAATATCTTCAAGGTCTGTGAAATGTCCTTTATGAAATAGGAGTTCAAATGGTGCATATTTCTGCGAGTTTAGGGGAATTAAAATTAGGTAACTTATTGTATAATCAGCATTTTAACGTATTTTAAGCTAATTAAATTTTATACGGAAAATAAAACGCAAAATTTCCGGAAGAAGGGGCTATTTATTTTTACATATTTCAATAAGCATCTTCCACAGTTTATTGGATTTTATTTCTTTATTTTAGACAATTATCGATCCCACAACATTAGAATAAACATTATTCTGGGAGAAAAAATTTGTCTTTAGTTGGCCTTTGGAAGGTTATAATCAGGAAATATGATTTTATTTATTGAATATAGAGTATTTCATAGAATTTCCTATTCTTTCTTCTCTAGATATGATTTCGGGAGTTCGAGAGCATTTTAAAGAATATTTTTGATAATGCTCAGAAAAAATGCGTTTGCTGCAATAATTCCTTTGGGAGCCACTCTGTGTTCCTGAGTTTTTATTTCTTTTCTGAATTCCGGTAGGATGCAGTAAACTTTAAGGTTATCCGTAAAAAATGTTTCAATTTATTTGTTTCGATTGAATTGATATTTTTCTCTAGTTTAGGATTATCTAGTTCCCAAATAATTCCTCATTTAAAACTGAGTGAGCCGTAGTGACAGAGAGTTGCTGACGTTCAGCAAAATATTCTTATTCTAATCATAAGAGTTCTTTATTATTTGTATAGGTACGAATAATTTTCAAAAATTCCATTTTATACAAATTAAAATCACTAAATAGCTTAAATAGTACATCAATTCTGCTTTATGGGCAGAGTATTCGCTCAAAGTAACTTTTAGAGCTGGCGATCAACTATGGCTATCTTAGCTTGGGGTGAGATCTATTGCCCATTAAAAAACACTTACATCTACGTTTATATTTTGGGATTCGTGTGCATAAAAAATGAAGAACTTTGAGAAATTTAACGTAAAAGAAGATGAAGTACACTATGAAAGTATACTATGATTAAGTTCTTGTGCGTCTGTCTTAACGTGTCTAACTAGTATATAATTTCTACAGAATTAATTCGTTTCATGTTTACAGTTAGATTTGAATAGTTTGGGAGATTATTATGTGAGGTGTGCTCTGTCTTTTTTGATTGCCAAATTAACGTCAGGGGAACATCACACAAAAAAATTATATTTTACTCGCCAGAGAAATGATGAAAAACTTACTGCCCATCTAAAAATGATGTGGTTTGATCAATATTCGATATGTTAAACACTCAAATTTAACTTCATAGAAGATATAGACTTGCATTAAAATATGACCCCATCGCATTCCTCCGGGCAAAATACTCCGGAGTTAGATTAGCCCCATAATAGAAGATAAAATCATTCAACTAATGAAATAATGCTGGTTAAGGATATGGAGAGTTATATCAATGGAGTGTGTGAGAATGCTTGGGTAAATGTACTAATATCGACATAAAAATACTAGGTGTTGACATCCTGGGAATAAGCAAAACTAAGTGTGTTCGAGCCTACAACTTCTGAAGTAACGAATAGAGGATACTATACACAGGAGACAGCCGTAAGTTTGCAGGATTTGACATTATCCTCAAGAGAGTCAAATCCAGCTGGAAATAAAATTAGAGCAATATTGACAATTTACGAGGGTAGGCTAACATTCTTGTAGATCACAAACAAAATGACTTTCAGAAATACTCCTCGTGGAATGTGAAAGTAACATTCCTCCTCAACATGCCTGCCCAAGTTTGAGGTCGTTTCATTCATTCAGTGTACTTGTATTTAGAGAAGCTAAGTACGGAGACGTGTTCTAGTGCTATGTCAACGTAAGTTCCCCGCGTGCTGTTGTCGAATTTTTGACTGCTCAAAAAGTTACTCCTAATGAGATTCATTGTCGTTTAAAGGCTTTATATGGTGACAATACTGTAGGCAGGTTTACTGTTAATCGATAGGTAGTAAAATCTCGTGATTGCGAGCCTGAAAAAGTCATAATTGTTGATGAAATTTCTTTTGACTGTGTTTTGGGATGCTCACCGAGTTTTTGTGACCAATTTTCTGGAAAGAGGGGCAGGGGTAAATTCATGTCAGTATATACAGACTCTTAAGCACCCCCGATGTCGAGTTTTTCGTGTAAAAGGCAGCCTGGCACGAATAATCTTGCAGCATGACAAACTTGTCCACACACCTAGCGCACAACAACAGAGACTCTACTAAACCTGAAATATGAACCGATTCCACACACTCCTTATTCCATCGATTATACTCCTTGCGATTTTTATTTTTTTCCTCAACTCAAGAGACACCTCAAGGGTAAACATTACATTTTGGACCATGAGATGAAGGTAGCTTTCAAGTCCTGGATTTGAGAAGAGTCGGAAGCGTTTCTTAGTGACGGAATGAAAAACTTGTTAAACGTTGGGAGGAATTTATTAACCTTAACGACGACTGTGTCGAAAGATAAATATATAATTTAAAACTTTACTTTACGAGAATTGTACTTTAATTTAGTTACCACCAGATCTTGCTATTTGTTTTTATTTGTGGTCTACAAGCATGTGTGCATTACTCTTAAGCCTTCCCTCGTAATATTGAGGAACTACAGACACTATACTAGTGTAGGTGTAAATAATAATTATATGTACCATATAAAAATAAATAAGGTTGAAAATGGAAGAAAAATGGGAGACAAAATAAATAAAGGAATCAGATTAGAGTGGGACCTGTCAATAGCACTGCTAAACATATTGTGGTTATTTAATTGCCTCTAGAAGAGGCGATTGAATAAACACTTGAGTCAAGAATTAAAGGAGTCAAAGTCAGTGACGTAGAAATCTCTGTGCTTCTATTTGCAGATGATATTGTAATGGTAAAAAGAACACGAAAAGATCTGTAGGCAGCTCTGCATGCCATTTGTCAAGTACTGCGGGAGTAGAACGTAAGCATCAGCAGGAAGAAAACTAAAATCTTTGTGCGGTGAAGAGAGAAGCTGAAGTGTATATCCGTTGTGTAATATGAATTGCATGAATGGTGCTCATTGTAGTACAGGGAATTATAGTCCGTTCGCGACAAAGGTATGACTAGGCCAATTTAAATCATGTATTAGCGCTTGCTGGCTACTGCAGCCTTCCATTCTGACTACTTAACATGCCCTTACGAGAAGTTGGTTTCCCCGTTTGTTCCCCGTATACCATAATTTGCGGAGTGAAACTTAGGTAAGTAGATTCCTTCATCTCTCTGAGCAGCAGTATATCTTGGAATGAAAGAACTTCGACCGACATCCAACGAAGAATAGCTAAATCTAAGAAAGTATTCGTGACGAACAGGAAACTACATTGTTCATGCAATCCAATGTTCAAACAAGGGAGTAATTTGTCAAAACCTTCGTATGGAGTATGATACTCAACTGATGAGGAACATGGAACCTCGAAACATGGGCCAGAGAAGAAAAGAAGCTTTCAAGTATGGTGCTGTATGGGAATGCTTAAGGTTTAATCGACAGAAAAGTGAGGAATTGGGATTTACATTGTAGATCAGAAGAGAAAATACCACATTGAAAACTCTACGATAAAGAAGAATTCGATTGATTGAATTTCATACATCATGGAGAATAATAGATGAGTTAGAAATAGTAAAAGGGAGAATTGAAGTAAATATCTCGTGGGGAAGGTTAAGTGACTAGTCATAAGACAATGTAAGGTCATAAAACAGAAGACCTAAGGGGTGTATGGAGAAATAAACATTGGATCGACAAGAATGGAGGGCTGCTGTAAATCAATCTTAGAATTTAAATATTAATGATGAAAATACTTGAAATATCTTTTCACTTTTAAGGTAAATCTTCGTTCAGGAAACCTTTGGTGAACGGAAATATTTGAAAAACAACTTTTTCACGAATATCTTTTTTAAATTTATGCATTAACCGCTGGCATTACCCCTCAATCAAAATAATCCGTGGGATTTGTCGTGTTTTCACACCTAATCGATTCATTTTTACCGATTTATTCATGGCTCCGTTCTCTTTTCAACCTCTTTAAAGGCTGTATATCATGAAGAAATTTTGAACAGTTCCAATATCACGGATACATAAAAATTTACGATTCTGTTTCTCCCCTGTTTTGAAAGATATTGCACGTCAACTTCAACATATACGGTCTTACACTCAACCCTTGCCGGCTGCACTCAACTTTGGCTATCAAAATCTCACTACCTCCACGGCGACTGTGTTCTTCGGTGGGAAACTCAGTGAAGCATACTCGTACAAAATCTCCCCACCTCCATCAGCTCATTCTATCGGTCTCCTTCAAAATCCCCTTATACCAAACCTATTATAGGTGTGGCTCTTCACCTCGCCATGAGTGAGGCTTGCGTCTCAAACAAGGAGACTATTTTACTTCCAACCCGTATCGTCTTCACGCATGAAGGGCCACCCTCCAGTTCCTCTTGTCAATACCAGATTAAACCCTCGCATTTTTCTACTGCACCCTGCTTCATTTACATTAATATCCCACACCATCTCCACCACTTCGTCTTCCAACCGCTTCGTTTTCATTATCCTTGAACTCCAATTCTTTCTCTACTAACGGCTCCCAGACCCCAGCCTTCATCAACTCCACGAAATATTCCTGGTACTTAGCAGAAATTGAAATCCACAAAATTAGCCCATAGAGCAGTGTGTTGACCTAAGCCTCCCTAGGATTTCCCCTCTATCCCTGTGGTATCACGATGCCCCATAGGATAGCTGGATTTCCTAAACACATGAAAATGGTTGGTTGCTAACAAAAACACGATATTTTCTTTCTCTTTCAGTAATGGCAACAGATGAATTGCAATGTTATCAATATGGATAGATGTGAGGTAAATTTCATCAGAAGGCGTACTAATGATAGATTAAAGGCTATGGATAGTACCTAAACTCAATTAATGAAGTGCTTTGTGTAGCGAAGGAAAGATTACATTGGTAGTGTATTAGAAAAGGAAAAATAACATTCGACTATTTCGTACCTTAATTTATGGAGGCGAAATTTAGGTATTGAAGAAAAGGAATAACTATTGAATAATACGATGGTGCCTCAGAAACGATTGAAGAAAGATGATTGTAATAGAGAAAGAGTCAGAAATCAGGGGATAGACCGATGCCACGATAATAAACGAAGATGATGAACGAGGTGTAAACCAATATTCGCTGAGAGGACGAGAATTGACCCGAAATATTATATTCCACTTCTATACAACTTTTATTATTGAACTAAATGATTTTGATAAAAGGTGGGAATCTAATCTTATAACATTAATAAAAATAATATTTCGAACTATAAAAATTAGCTGAATTTGAACATTTTTAATTGATGAACTACATTTGCCAAAATATTCAATTACATTCATCACTGGGAAGTTAAAAGGAGAAACTTGCGAAAATAATCTATTTGAAGATAATGATGCTTTTGAACATGGAATGAAAAACTTTTTAATATGCATGCTTTATTTTCTTATTTTTCAAGCAAAATATTTGCTACTAAACACAACATAACGGCGTCAGGATATTTTTTCCATTTATTAAGTAAAAAAACAAGGTATTGAAAAAAAGACGGGACTGATCTTATAACTTGTTTATTTCGAAAGATACAGCTTAATGGAACTTGTTCCCCTCAAAGTACATGCCCTCGCAGACGATACACCTTTGCCAACATTTTTTCCAGCTCTCTAACCCTGCCTGGTGAGCCTCCTTTGGGATCCTCTTCAGGTCCGCCGTACAATAAGTTTTCATGTCCGCATTAGAGTCGAATCGGCGCCCTTTCAAGGTTGATTTTAACTTTGAAAACCATAAAAAATCTGATGAAACCACGTCTGGAGAGTAGGGTGGCTGTGGGATCACGGAAGTTTTGGTTCTGGCGAAAAACTCGTGTTCGGCACCCGCGAGACGAGTTTTGAAGCGGAGTGCGTCATGCCCAAAATGTCTGTCAAAATTGTATGATAGGATCCAAAACTAATGTTCACTTCCTCGGCTATCTCTCTAGCAGTTAATCGGCGATTTTCCCCCACCAAATCATTCAATAATTTGACATGGTTGGGGTCTGTCGAAGTGTAAGGCCGCCCCGTTCGCGATTCTTTATCTGGCGAGGTTTTGCCCGATTTAAAACGACTGTATCACTCAAAACACTGGCTTCGACTCATAGCTTCATCAACAAGACTTACTGAATCATTTTAAATGTCTCCGTAGCCCTTTTGCCAAGTTTGAAAGAACATTTCATGCACACGCGCTGTTCCTCTAGCTCCTTCACTGCTGCCGTTTCACGCGGCGACGAACAGGTTAAGGCTCGAACCGCTGCTCCTGCGTGACGACTCCAGGTAAACAAACGCTACACCTCACGTTCTAGTCTTCAGATGTACCGCTAGATGGCGCACTGTGTCCCGTTTCAATCCGTTGAACGGTTTGCGTAGAATAAAATTAGCCCTTTCTTTTCATGATCACACCTTGTATGCTCCTATTTTACTCAGCAGAATTACACAACTTTCAAAGATAGATCAGTTTTTCCTTTTGATTAATATGGTGTGAGTACTCTGTCATTAAACGATTATATATTTTAACCCCTCAATCATTACGAAAGAGCCATTGTGAGTAGATACTTTTGGATAACTGTATTTGGAAAATAGTCTTATTTGGCTGTGAAATTTATTACTTCAATGACTATTACAAATAAGGTATTGCAATATATCGGAATCCAGAATTGAATTTCAATTCAAATACTTACGTTGAAGGGATATCATTATAACAATATTTGTATTTATGATTGTAGTAAAAACAGTTGCAATCAAAAATTACAATCATCAAGGAGTCTCCAGATTCAATATCCTTCAAACCAATTCTAGACAATTTCTCAATTGTATGATTGTTGGACTGGATGCATGCGTGAAATTCACCTTAATATCGGTTCTTGATTTTCTTTCTCATTTTTAGAAATTCTTCATATTCGGCATTCTCATGTCCGCGAGTTATGCTTCCTCACACGATTCCTCGTGTTCCTCGTGCACCTGAATCTCTGACTCAACTGTTTTCCTACCCTTGGGCCTCTCATTTGAAATACTCAAGGTGAAGAGAGAAGTAGATAACCAATTCAACCCGACCGTTTGCCAGAGTTGGAGTTTGCCTGATTGATTGATTGCATGTTCCCTCCAAGATATTTTTCAAAGTGAAGGGATCGTAATGAAAGTTACCACACGAGTCCGGGGTTATGAAAACTCGGTGGAAACTTGACTGGATGGCGGCTTGTAAATGAAAAAGGCCACTCTAGAAAAAAAGACAAAAGAACAAAGTCTTTGATATGATGATAGACTCTGACATTATGCAGCTGGTAAGGAGCTAAAAACAGAATAATTTTTCTTCGTAATTTTGTGATAATCATAATGCTTTTATAACCCTGCTTATTTTCGTATTTTAATATAAATACTCTTTTACTTTCTAAAATATTTTATTTACACCGTGGATGACGAAGAAGAAATGCAGGATAGTGAAAAGAACTCAAGCTAAATTTTAAGTAAATTTCATAGGAGTGATTAAGTAATAATTATTTCATTTTTATATTTAATGATGCACTTATTCTGTTACTTATTAAAATAAGTTTTCACCGTCATCTAAATAATTATATTTTCTAAGTACAAAAAGGTTTTCCAGCGACCGTTATATTTCATTCAACCTCTGTAACCTCTTGAATTTTATTCAACCTCTTTTACTTGATCCTAATAAGGCAGCTACAAAAACTACAATGGGCTAGATCTGGTCCGCGATGGTGTCACTTAATTTTTATTCGTCTAGATGTGAAAGAAATAGTTAGCTATAGTATAATTTTCAAATCCCCTAGCAAAATCACTGAATCACTAAATCCTGAATCACTGAATCCCATTGTTGAGCAGTTCACTTACATGAGCTCCGCTTTTTCCTGTTTGACAGTCATTTTTTCTGTTTCATAGTCTAACCCTTTTCTCAGACTTAAGTTTCATTTTTCATAATTAAAGTCAAACTAGAGAATATTACGGACAGCTGCTATTAATCAATACATTTTGCATACATCTGCTTGCATTTAAATTATAACCCTACAAAATATAAAAAATAAAGCTAAAAACGATATTCATGGTTTAAATTATTTCAACCGCTAATTATTTTAAATCTCCAAACTATTTGGAAATCAATATATTCGGGGGGAAAAAGTTATAAACGGATCATTTTCTCGACGAATTTGCTATGGTTGTAATATCAACCAACAAAATAAATGGAAAAAGGCTGTGAACAAAGCAAAAAATAAGAATACTTCCTTGTATTCATTGTTTGCCAAAATATAGGGCAAATTTTTATTTTCGGGAAACTACGAGCATAAATATTCAACTTTAAAAGTCATTGATAAGAGACATGCTTTCTTAAGTCTCAAATAATAACCAAATGGTATTATTTATATGTCTTTCATTGTTTATACTTTCCCAAGTATACTCTGATTATACATCATTGAGAACTGTGCTTTAAAAATCGTTTCACGGCGACCTCTCTGTGTTCAACAAAAATTCAACAAGAATTCTCTTCAGTGTACTAAGCCACTAATAATTACATATTGAATATTTTACTTATTTATCTCATTACAGGCTTATTAGATATTTCCGCTATAGTTTAATAGTATGACGCCGTTAATATGCTTGCTCAAGATATGCTTTGAAGTAACTGTTAGGCAAGAACACTCTCCTAATAGTGTTAATACCGCAAAAATAGAGCACTAAATATGTGTTTGTGAAGTCTCTTTGAATCTGAAAGTGGTCCAATCCCTGGATGTTGTCCAAATACGTTTGCCTTAAAAATTAAATTGCATGTTACATTTTTCAGTATTGTGAGATACATATATATCAATCCCAAAGTAAAAGTGATAGATGCTTTAAAGTTGGATTACAGGGCATACGGTGTTTATTAATAATGTACAATTTTAATTTCAAATAAAAATTCCTAAGGCACGCATATCGATTTTAAATACAATCATGACATCAGACTTCATCTACGCTTCAGTATGGCCTATAATTAATGCCTCCATAATATAAATTGAATAAAAAATTAAAAAATAGCCGAGGGTCAGATTTTAGGAACGATGGGTAAACTTAAAAAACCACAAAAGCAGCTACAAATTATTACCATGTTATTGACTCCAAGCGACAGAGGAAAGATTGTGGAAAATTATCATCTATAATTTCCAGAAAGTATGTGGAATCACCTAATTTAGCCACTATATAGGGTTAGAAAATTAAAAGAGAATTATAAGATGTGATAAATATTTAAAATTGAAAAAAACATCTAATTTATAATTATATAGAAAAAATAAAAAATAATCTAATTTCGCAAAAAACTGGACATTTTAAATAATGGAACTAATATGATTAAATGGTGAATCAGAAACTTGTAACTTTGAGCAGCCATCGCGAGAAATATAACAAAATTTTCAAAGAACTGTGTTAATTTCCAACCATTGTGATGACAGCAAGAGGCGAATCTAATTTTCGCACATGTTTACCCTTAACGAGGTCGCACTTAGCATCCATTACGAAAGCTGAAGAGGACTGCACTCCCGGTAATCCCCTCGACAAACACGAATAGTGACCGGGAGGGACGCTAACTAAATAATCTACCCTGCCGTGGAATCGAACGTGAGTCAGCAGCGTAGCAGGTAAACATTTTGAAGTTTCTTTCCTTTCCGGGAAGGACACAGAAAAAAATATGTCGCCCCCTGGATAGCGGGAGCCAAGTAGATATACAAATGGTGACCCGCTTGTTAGGGCGCCTGAAAGTCTTCCATTTGTTGCTTGTTTACCCGCTTCACCTTATTAATGATGAGCCCAAAGGGTGTACTTAAGCATGGGTTGGGGAGGGGGAAAGTCCTTCGTGGAGAGGTTCATGCCTCGCGCGGATACTCGGAGCAATGCGTCCAGCCTCCGGCATAATTAGCCCGTCGCCGCTCATGATGACTTCATTGTGCAATCGCCCCCTTGCTTTGCAAGGTTTTTCTCATGCCTTTCCACGAGAGCGGAGCTACGCTCCCCTCTTCTTCTACTCCATCACTGGCGTGGAAAACCCCTTTTCATTTCAGACCCCATGACATTAAACAAGAACCGCTACACAGCAACCGCCATCACTTGTTTCCGGCCATGAACTTCTACACATAGCAGATTCTAGCTCTCCGAGCTCTTGTGCATTGTTTTGATGAAATGGACGTCTCCTTTTGAAAGCCTTAATTAACCAATTCTTCTATAATTTACACCCTATTCTGGGGTTTTGCATTTCCGCACATGGTCGGAGCTACAACCTGGACCTCATTTTCTTCTTCCTTTTCACTCCTAAATAACGTCGTTTAGAGCGCAGTTGTCTCATACGATTCCTTGTTTCACGACGAAACCCTCATGAGCCTTGGGCAATGTGCTTACCCCCAGCTTTAAGATCTTAGATAATTTATGATGTGCCTCCGAAAATGAAGATGAGTTCATGGAAATTGTTCTTAGCATAGTGTAGAATAATGCGGTGTCGTTTAAGTGTATATGGAGGTTGAGGAAAGGCCCCCAAATATGATTCAGTTTCGTTGATTAAGACGAGTTACATTACTCATCAATGGTAAAAAATGCGTTTTCATTGTAAAATAAAGCAACTATACACTAAACTAACTAACTAAACGGCAAATAATACACTTCACATCCACCGCCATGCCTTTTCCCATTTCACTCAAGGTAGAGGGCCTTCTAGCGGTCGCTAATAAGCGGTTTAAAAACACTTCCATATCCCTTGAAGGTCCGCGAGTGAATCATTATCCAAAATCAATATAGTTTTCAAGTGATTTGTCAATTATTATTAGTATTTACGGCATTGCATTAAGTGTTAAATTTTATGTATTGATATCTACTACCGCTACGTTTTAATATGTCGATTAAATAAAAGTGAAAACAGCACCTGTGGTGTTATAACAAGGCATGTGCTTG
This sequence comes from Hetaerina titia, assembly GCA_037158775.1. NCBI lineage: Eukaryota > Metazoa > Arthropoda > Insecta > Odonata > Calopterygidae > Hetaerina > Hetaerina titia. The sequence continues at coordinate 89,154,520 of CM073771.1, read as the reverse complement.
TATTCGTGTAGTTTAATTCTAATGAAATCAATTTTTTCTTATATATTCCTAAATAATTATTAATGTATAGCCACAGTCTTCGTTCACAGTCAGTTTTACATGAAGAAAATCCTCATTTTTCAAGCCTCTAGCCATGAAATATTAGGTGACAAATTTTTGCTCTAGGGGCTAGTATCGTGACTTCCCTGATGTGGTGGGCGGTTTTTATGACTTTGTATTTTTTATGGATTGAAACTAATAATAGTAACTACTGATGTTTTTCGTGATAAGCACACTGATTTTGACGTAAAGTCGACTACCGACGTCAATTCAACAGACCAAAACTTTTACAGATCACTCCCCAGCCAAGGATGCACTCCCATGTCCTGCATTAATGCATTAATTATGTACCATTAATGTCATGATAGTGTATTATTTTCACAAAAAGATATGTATATTTTTTCATGGCAATTTCTAATAGTTAAAATAATGGTATTCGATCGAGAAATCAGGATAGTATCCTCTGCAATCACAAGAAGATAAATCCCATCAAACGTTTTTAAGACGTATTTTTTGCTCAAGTTTATTTTTGTCTGGTAAGTCACCACCGTAAATCGACTAATAAGGAGACCAATTTTCTTTTGGTTGATATATCAATAGCTCGTTCCTACCTGACAAAATTCTATAATACAGCACAAAGGTTCTTTTTGAAAAATATTTCTTGCTCAAGTTAATTTGTTTCTAGTAAGTCAACACTGTAACTCGAATAATAAATGGGTAAATGTGAAAGCAAGAGAACTTGGCCGATCTGATATATTTTATTGCTCGATCTTACCTGACGAAATTCCATAACACAGCATAGCAGAAAGGTTTTTTGAAAATAATTTATTGCTTAAGTTTATTTTTGTCTAGTAAGTTACCAACGCAAATTGACTAATGAGGAGACCAATGTGGAGAAAGAAAACTTGGTCCCTATGGATAGTTTACCATTAGCTTGTTCTTACCTGACAAAGTTCTATTTATAGAGAGGTGAGGAGGATGAGGTCTAATTTTATACATACGTATTCTGTTAGACTGTAATTTAACATGTAAGGACTTATTGTATATCGTACGAATTATTATATTATTATATTATAATTACGTATATGAACATGATATTTTGTACGAAATCATGCAAACTCTTGAAATTATTCAGTATTAAAATTTAGGGTTCTCATGCCCACTGCCACATACGCATGCAACGCATTTCTTTGACTCTAAAGCGGAAAAAAGGTGCATTAATCAAGCTAAACCCTTCTGTCGGTTATTGATGTTCAAGGGGCTTCACATTCTTGACGCGTTAATTTTGTTATGCATAAAATAGGAATATCGGTGCATATTTCGCCTCCGTCGAAATGACATATTTTTTATAAAATTACAATTTTATAAATATCCTTTCGATCTTATGACTTCTAAAATGCCTCGTCATGAGATTCTACAACTTTTCCTCCGATGATGGATTTTAATCGGAATGTATGTTATTTAAAAAAATATTACATCCTCTGAAGCATTATCATCATTTATAACAATGAAAGTTTGTTTTCGTGTTTTTAACTCTTGGGTATTGTGAAATATAACCGCGAGTCGAATGGCAAAGAATTTCAAAATCCGGATATACGACGAAATACATTTTTTTCTGAAAAAAGCTCAACCCTTCGAGGAAGACTTTCTTCTAATGCGCGGGGCACTCAAGCCTTTCGGAAAACAATGAGGCTCCCACTCACATCTCAGTGCGTAGGCGTGCAAAAATCCGGAAGTGGAACGAACGGGGTGTAAAATGATGCATAGGCGAAGCCAAGCTCCCTCGACAATTTGTCTCAACGCCTTCCTCACCGACTTCAGAATCCTGCGTAGGACCTCCCCGAGCCCACAGCCAACAGCGGGAGAAGAAAGACAAAATATCCCCTTCGTTTTCTTTCCCGCCGTAACACTAGAACCGACAGGATGCAATTTTTTGCGCAAGGAGATATGAAGGGCTCGTGTTGGGACCAAGTAGAAGCGGAGATGAAAACGCTGCCCCCTTCCAAAGGGAGAGGGATCATCTTTCCTCCCGTTCACGGGAAGGTTAGTACCCCTCCCTCTCACCCCGTTCCGTGGCGCAACACCGCAATTTCGAAACACGACGAAAACACTAATATTCCGTCGCTTTCATCAGACGAAGATAAGTCACAATATTATTACATTTGGATTTATTTGTACATCAATCATGGATGAGAATATGTTAACCCATAAATATGGTACTGCAAACCCCCCCAAAAATGAAGACATTACTCACATAGGCTTTTCTTTGTTTTGGCCGATGTCCTATATCCAGAAGGAAGAATATAAATATGTGTGTGTATCTATTATATATATATCTATTATTATTAGGTAATCTACCGGTAAAAGTAGGTTTTTGGATGGACACAACTATCAAATAAACATTTTGCACCTCCAAACAAAACCCAATCCAGCAACCTAATCTACATCAGGTCCCTCTTCATCTCCGTGTACTTCTTTCCTCCCTTCGTCCCATCCAACATTCCTATCCTATTTCTGCCCTTCCCTCGCTTGCCCAACATCCTCCCCTCTATTACCTTCTTCAACATTCCACTACCGCTCAATACGCCCTTCATCCATTTTTCCTGCCTCCATAGGATTTCTCTCAACAAACCCCTCTCCTCACCCACCATCTCCAGTACTTCCTCATTTGTTTTCCTTTCGGTCCATTTTACCTTCTCCATTCTTCTCCACACCCACATTTCAAAAGCCTCCAATTTACGTCTACCCTCCTGCTTCAGCGACCACGTTTCCGCGCCGTACATAGCTACGCTCCATATCAGAGTTTTTACGAGTCTTGTCTAAACCTCCCTACTCCTCCCTACTATATATATATTATATAAATTATTTCTTCGACATAACACAGAAGTGTTGAATAAAACATTTTGACAGCAACAAATACTATAAGAACACATAAAAAGAACACACACACTTTATTTCTTGATAATTTGGACGGAACGGAGCTCATATACCGTCGAAATGCAGAAGAAGACGTCAGAAGATGCAGAGGGACTAAACTTGAACTGATCTAGAGTTCTTGAAAAGAACTGAGTTCTTCTGCATCTTCTGACGAAGATGGAGCTCAATTCCGTCGAAATTATCACGAAATAACCTGTGAGTGTTCTATTTATTTGTTCTTACGTTGTTTTTTACGGTCAAAGTAAAAAATACATATATGCACACACACATATTCACGAACACATACCTCCTATCTTCTATTCTGCGCTTAACCCTGAACCCTTTCCGACACCGGCGTCCCAAAATCTTGTCCATAAAAGTGTATTTATGCGCATAAAACCCGAATTGTAATTATGAATAAAAATTACCCCTAGGATTAACATGTCCAACTTGAGGAAGATAAAGCATATTCATCGCTACCTGATTTATAGCCCCTCACTTCTGGAGGCCACACAGTGCGGTGAGGGTTACACATTGCCGTAAGTCGAGGATTTCGGAGAATGGGGTCGAACAATATTTTTGAAACTGTCCACGAGACTTGGCATGATGCTCAGGTTGCGTCGTCCGTAATTAAATGCGAGGGATTTCATGAGGAGATTGTCGCGTTTCTGGAGTGGGATGGGCGACTTTAGTAGCGTCTTCTCGCGGCGATGCAATGAACGTGTTCAATCCCACTTCACCGTCATTAGTAAGTTCTTTCTCTTGCCTCATTTATTTCAACAGTGTGAAGTATTTTTACTTGCCTAATTATTTCGCCCAGTGTCCTTGTGAAGGTTATTAAAAATGTTATGATGACCATTAGAAAGATTGTTTGGCCAAACTAATTCCGTGATATGGCGTGCGGAACACAAACTTCATCAAAAGCGCGCGCCTCGTATTCCGTTCATTTTGAGAATGATTTATCCGTTTTTACCATCTTTTCCTTCAACATCAAAATCCAAATGTTCTCCATTATGAAATGAACTTTAATCCTAAATCCTTTAGTATGGTGGGTTTATACACGTTGAAAATGAGCTGAACTGTCGTTTTACAAGCAACCGATTACACAATAAGCATTCTGTTTGAGTTAATATAAAATATGAATCAGGAAAGAATGAATTCAAAACATCATACTTGCTGTAATCCTTGGCCCCAGAGTCTGAGGCAAGAAATCTTTGGGATAATATCGGTTCTCGAGTCCCCAAAACTAACCAATGGGAGATTTTAACTCAGAATCTAAAAATTTCCATCAGTAATATAATACAAGGACTATGCGCGTACAAACTGATGAGAAGTTAATTTCAAGAGCCACTTCGGAAGTAGTGTCGCTAAATTTCCTGGGAATATTCTATCCCATCAGATAGTTAACGAACTGATGCTAAAGATGGTATTTCGAGTCATATAATTAGGTATATCATTTATTTTCATCCCTCCATGGAAACTTAAATTACTTGTTCATAGCCGTTCTGGCAGGGGTTTAGAGTAACTGTAAGTATTGCGTTCTGGCCCGGTTTAATTCTGTGTAGTCAATAAAGTGGAAATAAATGACGATCGCAAATAGAACTTTCCATGGATATTGATATAAATTTTGAAATTGGCTTTTGCAAACATCGTATTCTGGATGAGTTCGATATTGATCATGACTGGATTCGATAATCAAATACAGTGGCTCCCGGATAAGTATATATCCTCGTATGATCGACTATGAAAATGTCCGAATCATTTGTATATACGCACATTTTTCTTTATTATATACTTCGTGCTTATTATAACCCAATGGATTATTGATTTATTTGATTAAAGATAATTCAGTTTAGCACCTAGATAGGATAGTTTGGTTTAAGTGTTGTAACAATTTTGAATATACTTGTAGACATGTAGAGACGATTATGCTTTATTCACGAACTCGAATCAGTAAAACTCGGACTCTAGGCTTAAAACTTGTTTTCTAAGCCATCTCTATTCTTACATAGGAATTCAGATATACGTACTTGTATGTGTGAGAAGATTAATCATTAAATCCAGCGGGACGAAAAACTACATAATGGTTGAGAAGATTTCCTACTAATTCCAATTGAAGCTTATTCCAAAATATTATTAATCCAAATTGAATTGCTAATATTGGTATAATCAAACATTCACATGCGTTTCCGAGTCAATTTGTCATTAATATATTTTTTCCTGAAACAGATAAAATATTTATGCAAGTCAGATATAACAACCAATGACACAAGCTGTGGATTTAAGCGATATGAAAAATTTCGCTTCCATGGAATATATTTATACATGAAATTCTATCGTGAATTGATTTGATAATAAAAGGTAATTTTGTGACATAATTTAAATTGTAGCCTATGTAGATTGTTAACCCATGATCTAATTCAGAAATTTTATGACATCAGTGATTAACACGAAACAAATCATTTTGGCGCTCTTGAGTAACGCATTCTAGCCGCTTACACGCTTATAGCAGTCGGTCCTGCAAGAAAAGTCTTGTGTAGGGGTACTGAAACTGACAAGACAAGTTGAGAGTACCGCAAAGTTGTGCTAGGCAAAGTTTAGCGTGCCGCACACTGAACTTTTGCACTCATCCTCCGTCTCTTCCGGTTCATTGCTCTTGTGTTTTACCTGTTTAAATGAGGGTGCCTTTGCAAGAATTAATTACACAAAGAGCCATGTATTAGGCTAGGATGATATTTTACTCTTGTACGGAATAGGGCACTCTTTTTTAAAGAGGCGGTTCGATGAGAGTATCAATACGAAGACGCAGGAACGAAGGTCAGCGATTCGCTTGCGCGCGTCTAAAACGATGATGTTATGAGAAGCTCACTTAGTTCGCAATGTCTGTATGGAAAGTATTTTAAATCCATATTTTTCAAATTTAATTTTAACAACTGTTTGGGCAAAAATTGAGCTATGATTATTGCATGTCCCATTTGATTTTATTTACATTTTCATGTCACCATAGTGGTGAACGTGAGTTTAACTGAGGCCTCCCCCAAAGCTAATCAAATTCTATGAAAAGTCTATTTCCTTGAGCAAGATAATTGAGACATCAAATTCGCGAGGGAATACACCTGCGGCCTGTACCGATGGCGTTGAATATTTTTTCATCAAAGTAATATATATATAATATATTTCTTATATTACATTTGGCGTTACAGAAGAGCGATCAAAATAAAATAGATTAATGGGGTAGCATTTGTGGAACAATTTCGAAGATAAATAAAGAGAGTAACTCAAGGAGGATACACCCATGAAAAAAAGGTTGAGAATGAATGCGCTCATTCTGTATCACGGTAAGTAACTCTATGTTATATAATGGAAGAAAACAGGGGAAGAATTAGACACTACCAACGCTTCTTTTCTATATCTAGTATGTAGCTAGAGCTGGATCCTCACAAATTTTGTTTGATTGACAAAATACATGTTGCGCAGAGAAGATTAGCTCTTTCTGTGAAATGTTCTAGAAATAAATTTCTTAACATTCTAAGATTATTACATAAACTATATTGGCAATAACTATTAAAGCAAAGGTTAAATTACAAAATAAATCACTGGAATAATTTTCTCGGGCTAGGAAGCAATACACTAGCCACTATTTTAGCTCAAACCCCAAGAAAATTTGAACTTCCTATAAATAAATTGATTCCCGGCGCTAATGATTGCCAATCACTCAAATGGCTCTTGACCTAAAACCCTATCACTCGCTCTCGTTGCGGCGAGTACGAAGCTTGTGTGGACGAGAGATCTCTTATTATTAACATGGATGTACGGATGAATTCACATCACTGAAGGGGTCGTGAGTAATCAGTACTTCTCTATGAAACTCTTCCGAATTCTTTGGAGGTCTTTTTTCGACTGCCAACTCCTTGGCCACCAGTTCATGCGAACTCACGTCCTCAACTAATTCGACCACTTGTCCAATTAAACCGTTACGACTAGGAGTAAAGAAACTTCCCTCCCTTAAATTATTTTGACTTATGTTACCAGGGCACATACAGACGAAACGAATAGCATCGGAAGTAAATCGAAAGAATCGTGAATGCATGAAATTTGAAGGCATTGAATTTTACTGTAATAAATGTCAAGGTGATGAAGAATTCGGTACGTGTCGAAGGAAAACGGAAAGTCGCCTACCGCGTCACAAGTCGAGTGCTGCCTTTGTGTCAGTGCCTAGGGAACGGAGAGCGACGAAAATAAACCGCTGAGTGTAAAAAAGAACAAAGCGTACTGGTTCTTAATGCGAGGAGATAGAGGAAAGAGGGAGGTATAAATTAACAGTCTTCGCTCGACAACGAATCCGGTGAAAATGAAAGTGATGTGACGAGGAAGGGCACGGTGAAGGTGATGAGACAGCGGATGAGAGGAAGCGATGAAAAGGAGAGGAGGATGGTTTTCATAAAAGGAGGGGAAATGGAAATCGAAAACCGAGCCTTGAAAGAAACCAAGGTCGTCATCCCCTGTCATTAGCGGTCGCAAACACGCACAGTGATAAAAAATGAAAGAGAGTTCCCTTAATGCGAAGATGCACGATTTTCGGCAGTGGGTGAAGGTAAACAGAGTATTTGAGAAAAGGGGAATAAGAGGGATAGGGTTAAAATGTGAAAGGATTTGTGGATAGTATTTAATGCTATTAGTGTGTAAAGTAGGTTATAGCTGTTGAGAATGGCAAATCTTCACATTACCGCTCAGTTATTAAGCCAGGAAGTTATGAAAACGGGTACAAAAAGTTAATAATTTTACTTCTAAATAGGTTACTCTAATCGCCGCTTATATAAAAGGATAAGAGGGGTAATTTGAGAGTGACTCACTGCTGCCAAATGCTTAAAATTTATCTAATGAAGTCAAAAATGAGCTCGATCAGCGTCAACATTAGCATGACACATTAAGCGAAGTTTATTTATTTGTTATTTTGACATGAGGAAATATATAATTTAAGTTAGAAAATCTGTTGACTAGTGCGTTTTTTATTGCAATAAGTATGTTATTTCTTGGGCTTAAAAGTATCCTTTAAGTGGTGGCTGATGAATGAAAGTTGAGATGTAATTTGGAAAATTGTAAGGGATGAATGGCGTCGTTCATCGTCTACTGTCAACTCGAAGCATTATTGATCCCGAAAAAATTTCCATTTATTTATTGTCATATTTAGGAAATATTTGGTTTTGTCTTGACGCCGTTCAAAAATGTCTAATGCTTTGGATGACTTCTGTTGCCGTCAATTTGCTTTTACTTAGAGTTTGAGCTCCTTAGTTTCTTTGATGAAGATTTGTGGAACATATTAATTATGTTGTAAAGAAAATAATCATAATACATAGAAATCTAAACCCAACAAATTAAGGAAAATTAACTCCTAAAATACACATCTATCTTTGAAATGTTATTCTGGCCTAAATGTTCTCAGGACGAAAATGAATGGACGAAAAATAGTTACAAAAAGTGGAAATGCAAGTATAGATACCACGATGTTTGTTACAATTCCTCAACTTGCAAATCACGGCGAGAGTTACGTGACATATGATATTACAGCAGAGCACTTCTGTGTAGAACTTAGTATATTATTCACGTCTATACTTGGTTTAATTTGTTGCTAAGGGGCTCTCCTGGTACATGTGAATTTAATAAAATCTCGTGATCAAATTTGTTTGTCCATCTTCATCATGGTTGCAAATGGAAAAGGCACAGAAAAGTCGTGCTAAAAAATTCATCCAAGTATTAACAAGAAATCAATCCTTGGCGTATTAAAAATTCATTCCCTTAAAAGCCTGAAAGTAGGTGCTCCGTTGGGGTCGACGGGTTCGAACGGATTTAGAAATTCAGTTTGGATGAAGCTTCATCGCCATGGTTCTGAAACACGAGCGAAACTCTTGCTCAGCAAATGCACAACTACTGGCGCCACAGTAAGTTCATTTGGTTGAAAAGAATTGCGAGAACAATGATTAAATTGCCTGATGTTGTTCTTATAAAGCTTCCCTACTGGTGGTTCTCTCTTCATCAAAACAGGCAAGACACAGAGTTGTGCAAGAAGAGAGAAAAAATTAAATAAAAAAATTTACCGTACTGTGAAGAGGAAAAAATTAAAAAAACGAAATACCAGAGTATGAAGTGACAATAAAAAGGAAAGATTCTCCCATTTCCAAAATCCCGAATATTTTTTATGTCCTGGTGCCTCATTCCACCTCCCTCACCCTTGCAAACCCTCACAAAAAACCTGAGTTTCCCTGTGCTCTGTGACTCCAGCGCCGCTTGCTGCTTTGGTTGTTGCGACCCGTCGTGAATAAATTGTCGGATTCGGAAGCAAAGGAAACAATAGGAGGACGCGGCCGCGTGTTTGCGAGATGGAAAACAGGGCATATTAAAATTTGGAGTGGGTAGGAGGAATGATGGTTAGAGTCTCATGGAAAAAGGAGAGGGGTGAGTGAAAGAAATGGAGGTTAGAGTCGTGAAAGCAGACCTATGAATGGGGTGGGCGGGAAGCAATTCATCCCCCTCTCCGTACCCTTTTCCCCCTCGGTCTCAAAATGGATGCATTCGCAAACGTACGTACCTACATGTTACCCGCCGCATTTCCGAGTTACGAAGTGATCGGACAAATAACGAGTATGCCCTCCAGACGTCCGTTTATTGCGAGAGTCTGTCCGTGTTCGCGCTGCGAATGTAAATTTTTACCTCATATTCTCGAAATCGGCAACACTCGTAAAGCGCACGAATCTATTAAAGGTGTTATCCGTTTTCATAATCCTTGCCTCAATACGTCTCCATAACCTTGTTGTGAAGACGTTTCGTAAATAATGTGTAAAGGTAACACGAATGAACGAATACGTGAAGGCCATCAATATCCAACATTCGTTGTAAATGAGGAGAAAAATTTGACACCGTTGCCTTCAACAGACAATAGTTTGTCATACATTATGTTTGAAAAATATTTGGCGCTAACCTGTAACAAGCACGTAGACTTCAATCTTTATCAACATTCAGGGATGGTGTCATATACCACGGCCATTTATTTTAATTTATTGTCACATTGCAATATTAATTTCCGTTGAAATTAACGTTAACATCAAGAATTTAAGGTATGACAATTACTTATGGAACTCAAGTAATTTTATCTGTCGTTCTATGTTATATACGGTTATTAAAATAATCACCTATTTTTTAAATTATATTCATTATTACAAATAATTTAAAATTCCTGGGTATTTCGAGATGATATTTTCATTCCAAGCTATGTAAACCAGGCCTAGTAACATTATGTTCATAAATACAAGCAGTTGTAACAGCAATGGATACAGTAAATCAGGATATGTGCCGAGAATACGACTGACTAAAATGATGTGCTAAGCGAAATGGGAGCGCTCAGATGTACGGTGTTATTAATTAATTGAACAAACCTGTTTAAACGTATATTGCATTCCTTCCAGGCAAGATACTAATGTTTCATTGAACCTGAGGCAAATTGGTGTGTCTGTCATACTGCGTCGTAAAAAAAATCATGATGAAAGTTATATTATCCTAAGTTAAACTCCTTTTTTCGTCATAAATTCATTGCAACTTCGGAACTAAACTGAAATGACAGTTAAAATGAAGCTTCATTGAATGCTGTATACTAATGAATGTCGATAGAAATGCAAACATTTTTTAATGAATATTCACGAAGTTAACTCCATGAGAATTATGATTTTTATTTTCCAAAATGGTTTTCCAATCCCATTTGGTAACAACAATTGAACTATGCAATCCTCATGCTAACACCAAATCCTTTTCTATATCTCCTATCACTGTTACTATTTTTATCAGGCTGATAATAATGTTAAAAAAAAAGTTTTTCTCCAGAATTAGTCTTTCAATCTTTCATCCCTGATCAACAGCTGACTCAGACAACCAAAACTCTTAAAATAACTATCAAATTTCATATGAATTAACATTTTACAAGATATGAACTCGCATCTAACCTACCCATATGATCGGAAAAACGAACGTTTGCAGGCCTATGCAGGGGGCCACCGCCCAAGTTGATGGATGGTGAGAAATGCCTCCGGTTCTTTTACACAGCCCGCGATAATAGGATCAGCCCACGTATTACCCGCGGAGATCTCTGCCAACTGGGAGAATTTTTATCCATAGCCGTTTAGTTAGCCCCATCTCTCCCAACCAATGTAAAAAGTTGTCTATTATTCGATTGAGAATCCTGATGAAAGTCGTAATATGCGGGTTGGATAAGGTGATGGTCACCGAAGAATCGGGAAGTGAAATTTCGTCCCAAGCCAGTGGCCATGCCTCCTACACCGTCCACTACATCAGCCGTTTCGGCCAGACTTTGCATCCCTATTGCGGCCGTGGACGACGAGGCAGATGCGCGGAAACCTATTCAACTCTCCTACTCCCCTGACCACAAAAACCACGTGAAAATCCAACACTGCGCAATCGAACACTGCTACAAGGTACAATTGGAAGGAGATCGATACAGCATGGCTATATGACGAACTATTCAAGGAATTATTATTGACTTTTGCAGGGATCCAGTAACACAATGAGACCCGAACCCCTACCGGTGATGCAGCCACGTCTGAAGAAAGAGATAGTGATGTTGACTCCCCACATCGTGTCTCCTGCACCGGTTCGGAAGCACCCTCTTATTCGAAAAGAATGAAGACGACGTGTTCTTCCTGGGCAACATCAAGACGCTACCGCCACCGGTAAATAGCGAGGAGTATTAGAAACTACCCACCTCCAGGTCGCCAGTACAATCTCGACTATTGGACGAGGCTGTGAAAATGTTTCCTCTCCTGTGAAGGTAGGTGCTTAATTATTTTAGTCACTAGTGGTTTCATGTTTCCATCCCTTCTGGTAGACTAATGTGTTAGTTCAATGACGTATCCTCACTATGTCAAAACCTCGTACTATCCGTTCATGCGCGGTAGCGGGTTGGAGCGTGTTTTTCTCAGGCACAAAAGCGTGGTTGTTAAAGCAAGATGATAGATGATGACTAGAGGATTTGAAATTGGTGTGAGAAGAAGGATGAAAAATAAGAATTCAACGGAAAGAAAAAACGAGGATGTTTAGAAATGGTTGGGGAGGAGAGGGAATTATTGAGATACGAGTCTCGAGATACGATACTCGTAAATCCAAAGAAAGAAGTTTGTAGAGCATTTTCATTGGTGATCGGATGTTGAAGAATGTGACAGAGGGTAAAAGGTCAGGCAAACGAGGAAAAGACAGTAATAGGATAGGCGTTTAGGTTGGTATGAAGAGGTGAAACAAGTTTGAGGAACTGAACTGAGGGGTTTATTGTAGTATCAGAGGTCAGGATGTGTTTTTAAAGAGTAGAAAGGAAATGTATCGTTTTACATTTGCATATTGTGTCCAATTAAACCTACCTTAGCTGGTAGAAAACTAATAATAATTACTATAGATGCCTTACCATTTCCTTTCAAGTTTCACCGTTTTCGGCTTAATGAAATAAGGAGAAATATTTTTTTATTATTTATTCGTGCATTAGCACTAAAATATTAATGCGTGTTGGAATTAATATTCTATGGTGATCCGATATGAAGTCAAGGAAATAAAAGGATAATTCTTTTTCGTCTGTTTCTATTATTTTTAAACGACATTTTTTATGTGTCTTCACCTTTATATGGAAAAGATATTCTCTAGCCTATTGAGCGTACGAACGCAAATTTTACAGTAACCGTAGTCGATTTTTCTAGGATAGTAAATATTTTATTCATAACTCATACACAAGGTTGAAATCTTAGCCGAATCTTTGTTCTCTATCTTATCTTTACTATGGACGCCTTCACATTATCTTGGTCGTTATTTTTCGATGCAAATGCGTCTTTTACCCTTTCTTCGCGATTTTTTTTCGTTTTTTAGCTATTTCTCACGCCCATCTATTTTCCATTGACATCAGCTTTTATCCGTGGTATACCTACCTGAGGTACTGTGGTTCTTATCCTTGGGCATATGCGCCATCTGAAATAACTTTCTGACATAAAATTACGCCTTACTTTTTTCTTTTGCAGCATCATCATGCTATATTAGCATCGAATTCACAAAGTCGTTCTACTTTTGACGTTTGTGATGCGGTGGTCAAAAATGTTCAAACTATGATGCAGGATTTTGAGTTAAAGACTGTCGATTTGGTTATTATCTGCATATTTATTTATAAATCTCAATCAAAATGTCTAATACGTCACAAGGTTTATAAAGATTATTGACATCACATCTACTACGGATGTGCTGTTATATGTTTATATCATTACCGGATTATCTCACCTTTTCTCGGATATAGCGAAGAGGTTTCCTCCATCATTTTTTTTTGCTCTGCATCAGTCATGAAAAAATTTAAAAGTTAATATTTTGCGAGGAGAACGGAGTGTACTCGGTATATTGAGGTAAATTTTCGTTTCCTAAATCAACAAAAATGCCTATTTTCAAAAACTCTGTTCCCTCTTCCGTCCCTCATAATTTGTATTAAAATAATGCTATCTAAAAATCCAAACCTCTCCTGTTTCTCCTCATTCCACCTTAATTAAGCATTGTCTTCCTTGCGCAGTCTTTAGCATTCCACTGGATCACAACTGTGCCTCCCTTCACGTTTTCTGCCTTCTTCGAATTTCTCACGGGAAATTCCTGCTGAGATATGTCACTTTTTGTCTTTCTTTCTGACCTAATTTCATCTTCTTTCATTGTTATCTGTTACCTTAAATTCCTCCAAATGTCTTTTACTCGTTTATATGATATGAACTGGACTCTATTGTTAGTTTATATTCCTGTCATTTCTTAATGATTATTACTTAAAATACTAGATATTATTGCACTCTCCTTTAGCCTTTCACCTTTAGGTTACTTTGGTGATGGCTCCAAATGACTTGCCGGTGCGTAAACCCCTAGAACGTTTTTGCAAAAGCTTTCAGGGGAAACCCATACTTTGAAAGTGATAATTATTTCTGGTATGGTCCCTAATGTTCAACGAAAATGAGACTATACAGTTTTTGTTTCGTTCTATTACGTCTGCAAAGGCGTTTAAAAAGAAAGGGGGCGGAACAACAATGGGTTAGACATGTTGCCATCTTGGAGAAAATGTGACAAAAAGGAAACGGGAAAATATCCTCATCAGCTTCCAACGGAGAAAAGATAGACACGAGCATAAGAACTTCCACGTAGCGTGCGTCACGCTCAATTACATTGTTAATCAGATGTTCTGTTTCAACTCCAAAAGTCCCGAATGCCACGTTTTTTCACTAATGGGAGGATTTTTCTCCAATATTAAATAGATTGTATGTAAAAAAAAATAGCACTTTCATTGCGACGAATTTATTCTGGCGGAAAAATTGTTTTGAATGATATGCTCTCTACACAAAAATGTATAAATAGCTATTTTCCACAACCCATATTCGTTGTGAGATCACAACGGATTATGAGTTCCATTCATGCCTACACATTATTTGCAGCTAAGTAATTGAATTTCTCAATTGTTGTGAAGAAACTGGCATACAAATACATAAAAATACAACTTTTATTCTCGTTGTTCCTAACATACAACTTTACGGTGAGATTTTCCTCCTTCATCTCTCTCTCTCTCTCAGTTAAAAAATTGGAAATATCTAGGGAAAGATATTCGATTTGATCATCGCAAGCACTGTTTGATTATTAAAACAGTCTTGATTAATTCCTATAAACTGAAGAATCAATATTTATGGAGGAAATCTTGTAGTTCGTTGCATTTATCACCGGTTAGCACGAATTGAATGTAGCACAATATCGCTAAATATATGACAAATCCTTTGAAATTTAGCATTCGTCATTCTCCACTACCATGACAAGATTCCAAATTACAACTAGGGTCGAAGACCCTAGTTGTAATTTTTTCACTTTTTTTCTTTTTTAGAGTTTCACATAATGAGTAGCCATAATGCTGCATAACCACCCTCAGAAACTGACTTTTAATAATCAAACCACTTTACTTTTCCACATAAACTTTTTAATTTTTACTACCCAGGTTTCGTGTAAAGTGGTTTGATTATTAAAAGTCATTATGAAGATTTTCCACCAAGTTACGCCAGAAACTGTTTTATTCACCCTCAGGAAGATAAAAATATTTAAGATTAGATCCATACAGTACTCACTAGATCCATACAAAACGTAAACTTTTAATTAGATCATGGCCTTCTTCTACCTCCCATTCAAAAATTTTCTTAATTTAAATTTTAATTGGTACTCCTTATCCTTCATTCTGGAAACATTGACGGATTTTGGATGAGTCTAAGCCCATCGGGAAGAGCGGGGAGCTTAGTGATATCCATCCAACGCAATTATTTTTAAAACAAATATGACTCAATTTCTCCTAGGTTACAATAAGCATGACGTGAAATTCACGTAATTAGTACGTATCGCACGCCCGAATAATGTATAATGGTTGCACTTGGGTATTATTTTGAGCACTTCCAAACAGAATCACTGAGTAACCGTTAATATTACAACATCTCTGTCATGTTCACTTTGAACACGTTAAGTCGTTCGCTGGAACCATTCGGCAGTCTAGGAGTTGGCCATTTGTAATTGTGCACCCATGAGTTTCGTTTGCGGTACTTGGAGAAGTGGAACCATTGAGTCAGTCATTCATCCAAGTTATTCGACTTGGAGTTTGCATCAGAGTAACGCATCTAAAGTAGAATCGTCTCAAATTTGTAAGCAGGGAGTATATTCCAATGGATTCTAACACCGAGAAAATTTTAGTTTTTATCTTTATAATGCATTACCGTTAATTTCTTACCGTTTTCCTCAGTGACTATGGAGTAAAAAATTATTTTGTCTTATTAATTTTAACGGCCTTGAGAGTCAAACTATTTAATTATATTTCCGAATTAAGCGTCACCATTGATAAGCAACAGTAAAAAGCTATATGGTCTGCTTTCAATTTCCATTTTTAGTGACAAATTTCCATTTGTAGTTTATTCATCGTACTATTTAATTATACATCGGTCTTATCCGCTGTACAAGTACCTACTTTCTACTTAGACACAGTAAATGGCTCTCCAATCGACATACCTCAACGTGCCGGAAGCGAATGCCTATAAAGGGAATTGAATGAATGGCTGCATCTTTACCATTTACTCTTTAATTCCCTTAAATGCCTCAAATATTCCTTCATATTACATAGTTTGACACCGAAATGCCTATTTCATTAACTCATCTTAAGCAGTGACGTGTTTATACACTTCTACCATCTAAAAGTTCCAAAAAATTTACGTGATTGAAAGTTTACTTTGGAAGGTGTTATGCATTACATTTTTTTAATGAAATATTTCTTACGTTACATGGTGAGTTGAAATAATTTCATGAACGTGAAAATCATCCTTTTTTGAAAATGTACTTTTTTCTAAAATTAATAAATAGCATATTAGCATAGAATAAATAGAAGGTCATAAAAAATACAGTGTTGGTGGATGCAGAGCATTTTGATAGGCGATTGGATAGTTAAGGCGAAGCAGAGTTGGGAGAAGGATAGGTATGTTTGATGGAATGTAGGAAGGTAGAATATGTACGGAATTAAAGAAGAATTGATTGTATTGTGTGTTCTGGTTAGCCTTGAACGAGGTTAAGGAAGGTAGGGAAGTGAGTATCCATGTCTATCTGATATCATAGACTAACTAATAATAGTATATATATTGCATGCTACTTATTAATCCTCAACAATATATATTTTATTGATAATTTTGACTCGTGTTTATGAATTATATATATATATATATATATTAATAATTTAGGTAATCTACCGGTTAAGGTAGGTTTTTGGATGGACACAGCTATCAAATAAACATTTTGTGACTCCCCACCTAGCAAACTAATCTATATCAGGTCCCTCTTCATCTCATATATATATATATATATATATATATATATATATATATATATATATATATATATATATTCATCATTAACTATAATAATCCACAATTGTATATACTTCAATGGCAGAAAACCCTATCGAGTGTTTTTAAGCTCCAGTTTAATTGAAGGCATTATTTTAAAGCGACACAAAATGTCCATTTTATTCAGGTAAAACGCTCAGTAAGACTACTTGCGTGCCTGTAAATTATCGCGTGTCTAAGACAGTAACAGGGTAGGTTGGTTATATAATTCAACTCTTCGAGTTACAAAGTCGACTATTAATTATGTGGATACAAAAGAGAGGGCAGATTATGAAATGAGTTGGAATTAATTATTCAGCAAACCAATTGATCTTGTATTTTTTATTCGCATGTACTCGTATTCCTAATTTACACTCCAGCATCCCGAATTGTCCCCTCAAGGAAATTGCTTGCGTGATGAGTTGTAATGGTCGCATGACATAGGGGTCATTCAAAGGGGACTGGATAAAGAGGAGTTTCTCGAAAATCACATTCATTGCTGATTTTGACAAGGTGTCTAAAAATAGCAGGCGTGTGGCGTATACACCGCATTCAATGCCTTTAAACTAGTGGTGCGTAATAATAGATTTAGGGGAGAGATAAATTTTTTTTTGCTTCAGTAATAATTGATTTTCGCAAAGTTTAGTCTGGAAACATCGAATATACTTATTCATATCTTATCAATCAATAAAATTAAAATATATTCATGATTCTCATTACAGTAATGAAACAATGGGCAGATGAACCTTAATCTTGTTTATTTCCGCCACATTTTATCACTTTTTTGCGCTAAAATATTTTACCAGACCATGATGCCTGTCCTGTTAGATAACCAATATTGTTCAAGATGACACACCAACTGACAGCTTCTGGAGCGTAAATACTCTGCATTTCATTTAAAATTCGGAACAAACTGGTGGTGCTCTAACAGCCCCTGCTACACGCCATTGCGGCGGCTTGCGGGGTATTAAGTAGATGTTGATATATCTAAAAACATTCGGTTCTTCAGTTTAGCAGTTTTAAATAATTTTTTGGTGAAATCTTTACGCACAAACCCATTTACGAGTGTTCAAAAAATTTTCAATACAATAATTTCAGAGTATTAAATCATTCGCCTTGGCCGGGAACCCGGAACCCTCGATGTCCGGCCGAGTGGCCAGCAGGTTAAGCTATCGAGACGTCCTTTTGGGGGCTTTAATGGAACAAGATGTTCTGATGAAATACCGTACCTACAATATCACAGATATTCGTAGTCGTTTGCGACGCGCCACAGTCCTCGAGGTTAAGCCCAAATTTAAACACTTAGGCTGTTTTTTTTACTTTAGACAAATTCCAAGAAACTGCGGGAGAAGCCGCAGCAATAGCTTTTAACATCCAAAACCTTTCGATCTGAACAGGATTTTTACACTCAAAAATTTTTGCGTTGAAATACACATTAGCCGAAGAATCCGTTAAAAGTTACTGTTGCGGCATCTCCCGCAGTTTCTTGGAATTAAGAAGGGAATCGGAATTTTATTGTTTGCACAATTTAATGATGTGTAAATTGGACGTCGATAGATATTACCTGCTTTTGTGGTATCTTACTAAAATGGGATTATCCCAAATGCAATAAAAACTTGTCAGCGCAATTTATAAGGAATGCACACGATTTGGATCAATTTTCCTTGATTGTGGGTATCTAAAGAAACAAAACGGGAAATTTTATTATTTAGAAAAATTTCCAAATGAAATCTGAAAAAAAGATGCATGTTTATGTTACAATTATTTCCAAGAGAAGGAGAAATATGTTTCAATATATAAGAGATCTCTCTCTAGACCAATTTGCATTCATTTCTTTGACCCCCTCCTTTGAATCTGCATGTGCTGCGATGACATGCTATAATTAATGATGTCTTTCTTCAGTCATGTCAACTGTAATAGACCTTATTACGCGCAATTTATTGATAATATTCTTACAATCTTGAAATTTAGTAATAAATTAATTAAATGCATTGTCCAAAATGTGAACAGAGTAAAGATAAAATTCACGCTTATCCTCGATAATGAGTGGATTACAATCGAAAAAATTTCACTACTTTTTCAAACGAGGTTAATTATGAATGCAACAATCTCACCTGATAATCTAAAAGTCACAGGTTGGAGTTCCGTATCGGGTATGATTGTTTCATTAGGATTGATGGTCGGCACCTGAGAAAACTGAGGTATATAGTTTAAAGGATTATCGGTATCCCAAGAGGCATTCGAAAAAGCGTCTAGACACCACAAAGTATTGAAATACAATTTAAACATAATAAAGAAGAACCTAACTTGTTCCTTCTTGAAACGGTCTGTAAATTACTATTAAACTGTGATGTGCGTTTACATTCTAAAATTTCCCAATTTTCTTCTCCAGACTTGAGGTTGATAGAAAGCTGTAGCTCAGCTTAAAATACTCCAGAGGTCTCTTAAGTGCAAGACGCTAGTGGTTACTCTATGCAGTCCACAGATTTTTCAGAGGTGATGCCGCAACAGTGGAAAGGGTTTTCATCATTTGATACCAAGTTGTTTAGCATACATAAACAGCGTGATCATCGGTTTCTTCCTCCTGCGATATTTAATCCCGATAGAAATTTATAATCATAAACCATAAACACAGTAATAAACCCGAGGGTTGGTTTGGTAGGTGATGGTAGAGCTCACCCAGTACTAAACCAGGCACCGTGGGAAATTCACACATCAGTGTCGAGGAGCCAGTTTCTTTCCCTGTGCCGGGTATGGTTTCCTAGGAAGATCAGGTACCGAAAAATCACAATAGGCTTGGTTGGAGTTGCAGGTGCCCAGAGAGACTTGCCTGGGAATCGAACCCGGTCCCGCCGGTCAGTAGTCTATCGCTCTTCCCCTGGACTACCGCGAACCGTTTTCGAAGATATACGTATATCTTGCTTCAGTGACCACGCGGAGACGTGGTCACTGCAGCAAGGGGATAGACGTAAATTGGAGGCTTTTGAAATGTGCATATGGAGAAGAATGGAGAAGGTGAAATGGACTAAAATAAAAACAAATGAGGAAGTACTAGATATGGTGGGTGAGGAGAGGGTCCTGTTGAGAGAAATCCCATGGAGGCAGGAAAAATGGATGAAAGGCGTATTGAGCGGCAGTGGGATGTTGAACACGATAATAGAGGGGAGAATGTTGGGTAAACGAGGAAGGGGCAGGAATAGAATAGGGATGTTGGACGGGATTAAGGGAGGAAAGAAGTATACAGAGATGAAGAGGGACCTGATATAGAGTAGTTTGCTAGGTGGGGAGTCACAAAATGTTTATTTGATAGTTGTATCCACCCAAAAACCTAACTTAAACGGTAGATTACCTAATAATAACCATTTATATAAACAGTTAAAAAACGCACTTGTGCCCGAATAATAGAAATACTAATTTTAATTTGGCATGAAAGAAGAGGGAAGCCTATGAAGAAGATTTAGAAAAAGAAAGACGTATTCTAATTGGATATTTCCTGAGATATGATTGTAATATTATCCAGGACACAGTTCGATGCGTTACCCTATTTGAAATCATTCTCTGAGTTATATGGACCTTTAAAAGAGTTGTTTTCCAAAAATATTCTATATCAGAAAAATGAAATGCTTGATCTCAATTTATTCAAATATCGTATTTTAGATTTGATACATTTAATCGCCAAGTTTTCATCGCTGAACAATTAGGCATATTTTATAGAAAATATCGATATCAATTTTTGTTGAGATAAGAAGAAATATGAGAGAGATGATAAGGACACCGTTAGCAAAAGTTATTTAATTGAAAAAAGCAAAAAAATTGCTTCGATTATCAGGAAGCTAGTCTTGGTCGATAAAAATTTGATATTGGCCTTGACAAGAAATATATATTTTAAAATGTCAGTTAATTTTTCGTACCTTTTAACAAGACTCTTGGCTCTTTTTTCATTACGAAAGTTATTTTCGGGAATCACACATCCCAAAAATCGTTTTTAATTTCAATATATCCGTTATAAAACGAAAACCCCTATTTTCAATGTGTTATTAAACAAATTATTACATTGGTAGTCCCCAACACGAATGTCTACTTTGTATAAAATTATAAGTTTGAAGTTTTCAAAATTTCTGAACTTCGCTGAAGTCTCAAAATTCAAGGTTAAAAATTATGCTTTTTTCGACCAATTTTGTATATTTTTAATTTATGAACAATTTCTGTAACTTAGGAATTTCAACTAATTCTTATCGAACTATCAACATGAAACAATCGAAATAATTTCTTTATTCTGTAGTGTATATGGAATAAAAATTTAATTTCCTAAACTCTTCTCTAATATAATATGAATCTAAATTATTAATTACAGTGCTGTGGGTATCCCTAGCATAGATATAGGTAAATTCCAAGAAACCGCGGGAGATGCCGTGGCACAAACTTTTGACTGAGTTATCCGCTAATGTGAATTACAATCCAATTTCAGAGTTCCTGTCTAAGTCGAATGATTTTTACGCTTTGAAATTGTTGCATTAAATGTAGGTAATTTAGATCCACAACTTTAAATGAATAAAACGTAAATCGAATTCAGGTAAATGTTTCACCATACTAAAACGTCTATTTAAATTAGGTATAATGATTAATTAAAATATCCTTTGTAAACATGTGTATTTATTTTTATTTTTCAACTTCAACACAAAAGATCCCTTTTTCCAAGTACTGAATATGTATTTTAAATGAGAATTTTTGAAAATAATGAATCCATATTATTTAATCGTCATAAAAATTATCATTTTCCAGTTTTTTAACGAATCTCCGTAGTGTGCATGTCATTTTATAATGAAAAACTTTAAATTAACCACTAAAATTCTGAAAAAAACTTCTTAAAAGTGACAATTGAAATGAATATGCACATTTAGGTATTCTTAAGTATTTACTAGTGACTACTTCCCTGTTAAAGCTTTCTGTACGAGATTCTTTCCAATATTCGTCAAGTAGCATTTCCATCCAGATACGAAGCAGGTTTGGGCTCAATGTTTTCCTTCAGGCTTTTTTCCCGAAATCCTCTCGATATGTTTGCCAACCATGCAGGGGAAAAACGTTTCCTCTCTTTCAAGCAATTACGCTGGGATGACAAAAAATTGATCCTTGATAGTACTGATCGTCGCTTAACAACCAGTCTTTCCCTTCCCATCAATATGACAATTGCTATACTCCAATGATAGAACAAATGTTTAATTCCCTCGTTCAGAACTTAAAAACCTTTTCTTACCAGCGTCCTCTACCTATCTTCTTTTTCGTAACTGTCTCCGGGGAAAAATCTGCCAAATAGAGAGGTTTACTAAAAATTCTTCAGAGACGATTGTTGGGGTGGGAGTGGATGGGATGGGGTGATAGGGGAAACGGGCGGGGTGAATCGGAGCACCCTAATTGGTGTCCCTTTTCCCTTGCGGACGGATAGTGATGGGAGAATCAAAACCATTCTTGTTGATACAGGGAAGAAGTAGAGAGCAGGGAACAGAGAAGATGAGAGGGAGGGAGTGGAAGAGAGAGAAGGGAGGAAGAGAGTGAGAGTGAGAAGGGAGAAAGAAAAGGAAAATGTATGTACGTAGCTTCCCCGGACGTTGAAACGATGGGAAAGAAACGATACGAAGGAAATCAAAGGGGGTTCGCTCAGGCAAGTGGAAGAAGGGACTGTAGTCGTTGGAAGTTCTGGGGAAATGGGGATAGAAAGAGAATTCAATCGGTATTGCGGACGTCCTCCACAACTCTGAAAGAGTGGCTGTGGAGAACGGAGTACCTGGGGAAAGAGGTGGGATGAAAAAGCTCGCGGAAAAAAGAACTGGAAGAAGAATGATGGGGTGGTTGGATGAAAGGGATTGGGAGGAGAAGGGGGGAGACGAGGGGCACTAGAAGGAGGGGTGCTAACTCGGGGGCGGGACGGAAGGGATAGTTGACACGGCCCATGTTTCGGGAGGGATGAGAGGGGACTTGAGGAATTCGAAAATGATCGAAATTGAGACAAACGCCGTGACAAGGGGTTGAAGGATTGAACCATCCGAGGATGACTCCTTACAAAAGGAAAAATCTTTACCGGTATTCGATGCAAGTGCGTTCCCCTGGTCGTTGGTTCTCATTGCTATGTGTGCGCGTACGCACATCTACATGCACACACACGCAGGAAATCGTGTGTGGGTGTCCGGAGGCACACACCAGACCCAAGGACGGACAGCCGACTCCTTTCCAATGATTTGCGTCCCTCCGGAATCATTGGTTATATGGCTCGAAAAGGCTTCCTGTCTGAAACGAATCTCTTGACCGGACGTCTTGCTTGAAGAGGTCGTTTTCTGTAAAAGGTCACTCCATTTACTTTTTTCTCTTGCTGTCAAATTATCCGTTTAGCGTATAGGAGTACACGCAGTTAAAATGAATCTTATACTAGGTTGGGAAACAAAGTTAAAGTAATGGAATTCTAAATATTGTCAGCCATTATTTTCAGAAGGTGAAGGATGTATTAACAGTTATGTACCTCCTATTATTTCTAGGAGGAATATTTATTTTGGTTTTGGTCTCAGTAAGTGTGAGATACAATGATTTTATCTGAGACAACGCACACTTTCCGCACATGGCCTCAATAAACTCGTGACAGTACAGAGCTAATAACCATCTAAAAAGTTTAACTTGCCATGGATAAAAGTTTCTAATACATGTTTTTATTCGTATATTTAATTAAAATTATAGATTCATCAAACAAGAATTTTTATCTACATAAATGCATGAATATTCTAAAGACTTGTGTATTATAAAATACCTGAATAATTAAAATGCTAGAATGTTTCAAAGATTGGTAAGGTTAAAATATTTACCTATTATAAATATGGGCATCCTTTTTATAATGCAACCATTTCAGAGAGTTAAAATCATTCGCCTTGACCGGGATTCGAACCCGGATCCCTCGATATCCGGTCGAGTGCTTTAACCAATTAAGCTACCGAGACGTCCTCTTACACTCTGAAATTTTGGGGGCTTTAAAGGAACAAGGTGTTATGACGATGTAAAGGCGAATGATTTTTACTCTCTGAAATGGTTGCATTATAATGCACACATAGCGGGTGACTCCGTTAAAGTTACTGTTACAGTTTCTTGAAATTTGTCTAAGGTATGAACAGCCTAAGTGTTTGAAATTGGCTTTATTAACATCGTGGACTGTGGCGCGTCGCGCACGACTACGAATGCCTGTGACATTGTATGTACGGTATTTCGTCATAACATCTTGTTCCTTTAAAGCCCCCAAAATTTCAGAGTGTAAGAGGACGTCTCGGTAGCTTAATTGGTTAAAGCACTCGGCCGGATATCGAGGGATCCGGGTTCGAATCCCGGTCAAGGCGAATGATTTTTACTCTCTGAAATGGTTGCATTATAATGCACACATAGCGGGTGACTCCGTTAAAGTTACTGTTACAGTTTCTTGAAATCCTTTTTATACTTCAAATAACCTGGCACCATGTCCAAAAATGTTATTTAATTTAAATGCTAACAAAATTTTCACCAGCGTAGCAATCGAGCAGAATATTAAATGCGAGAAACGCCACGAGGAAATAGTATGTGTGTGCTGGGGTTCTAACACGGATCGCTTTATTTCGGGCCAATTAATATTGCCAATTATGCTATATAAGGGTTTTCTTGTATTATAAAGTTTGATTTGCTTTTTTACTGAACAAATTAATCCAAAGATATTCTATAAACGTAGTCTTATTAATCGAAGCCGTGACAACAGAGCAAAATTCCATCTAATTTTACTAGTTTACCAGTTTACTTTAATCAATTCAGAAGCGTTTATCTTGTCTTCAACGTCTTTCAACGACAAAGGCTAATGAAAGCTTTAGTTTAAGGAATTGATTTAACGACGTAGTTGAATTTCCTGGATGATGTAAAAAAAATAATTTCCATGATAATTTCTATTGAAGAAGATATAATAATTATTTTATTTTTTAAGTAATCTACTAAAAAGATTTGCACACACACTTCAAATCCTTCAAAGTAATGTCCTTGGGCCTCTACACATTTTTCCATCTACTCTACCATGACCGGTACACGCACTGGAAGGCGTCTTCGGGGACCTCTCGCAAGGTCTTCGTCACGGCTGATTGGATCTCTCAGCCAGAAAACAGGCTCTTTTCAGGGCTGCCTTATTCCGGGGGTACAAAAAAATTTTTTTGGGGCGACGTCAGGACTATAAGAGGTTGGGGCGGCGTTGGCACCTGGTGTTTGGCCAGGAACTCGTAGCGACTACGAGGACTCGTAGCGCGTTGTGGCAAGGCACGTTGTCTTGATGGAGTTGCCAGGTAGCGGAGATGTCTTTTCTCGTCATGATGCCCCTTTTCGGGGTCTTTCCAGCACATCCACTCAGTAGGCAGCGTTAAATGTCTGTCCTTGAGGAACAAACTCCTTGTTGACCAGTCCTTTACTGTAAAAAAATACAATGAGCATTGTTTCCACCCTTGATTTGCTCATTCTTGCCTTTTTGGGCTTGGGGGACTCATTCTTGATTTTTTTTCAAATGATCGGTGTGTTACTCAGAGCTTTGGCGTTTTGTTTGTGGGTCGTTTTTAAAAACCCAGGTTTCACCAACAGTGATGAAGTTGTCCAAATAATCAGGTTCATTTTCAATACGTTGCAAAAGTTCCGCTAGGTTAGTCTTTCGTTACACGGTCGGCACGCAGAGGTTCACAATAAGTGACCTCCTGCCGTTTCCACAGCTTAAAGAGAACTGAGACTAGTTTTGCGGTAAAGATTAGCATTTCCCGTACATACTGCAAATGGTTTGATCCCACTATTAGGAGAGGCGTACAAAATTCAATCACATTACTTTTGGAACGCACGTTGTCATTTTTAGCCCATTTTTGTCATCAGTAGCGCTTCGTAGGTAAATGTAAATCTTTGGAAAATAGTGGAATTAGAAAAAATGGCAGAACTCGAATGGGAAAATACTGCTGAAAATACTTGTAATATTTGTTTGGTAATTCACCATGGAATTACTCATTCTCCATAACCTTATTATTTGGTCTAGAATGAAAAAAACATTAATATATTATAGATGTAATACAATATTGGCATAATGAACTGAGCGTTTTTACCTATGGCGTGCATAAAACGGTACTAATATATTTCTTCTACTTCACCACATTGGTTTGTCAATACATTCTCAATATTAAATTTGAAACCAATGTCGAGTTCTCCACTGCAATATTGTTGCAAGCGTTGCAAAAACGTTTATGAGAGACGAATATGAATTTTATCACTTGCCAATAACATGCTATATGTTTTTGATTTTGAATGAATATAACTAGGCCACGTAAAACTAGTCCACTGATGAGGTAGCTAAAAGGTGCATAGCCTGATTAACAAAACGAGATGATGACTCCATAATTCGATAATGTCCTGGTGTATTAATTAAAACTGGTAATTTTCCACAAAATACAAATTTTAACACGACCGGTATCGATGTAACTACATCATCTTCTGGTGAATTCCCAGAAGATGATGTAGTTACATCGAAACCGGTCGTGTTAAAAACTGTATTTTGCGGAAAATTGCCAATTTTAATTAATCATGATATTCCACCATATCACGCCTGAAACGTCTCTTTTTATTTGCCCTGGTATATGATCATTTTTCCCAGGAATGAATCTAAATGAAAATGCGAATATGGTGTGACAGATTGGTTGGTGTTCAATTTAATGATTACCCTGAGTAAGCCTAACTGGAATTCGGCTTGAAGTTCGTAGTCTTCGTTTTAGGTTATAAAATTGTTTATGGGGAATATATATCCCACTCATTCTGTACGTGATACGTTTTCGAAAAATGGCTAAAATCAACAGTTTGTACAGTAGAGACCTGATAAGTAAATAAAGTGGATAATTTTGATTGGATAATTTTGATTATCCATCGCAAAGGCAATTCCCATCAGCCTCCAGACCAACGATGTAAACTGACTAGTCAACTGCATTCCGGGTCGCAAGGTAATGAGGTTGCGGGTGCGGCCTCTACTCCCACCCATGTTTTCGAACGTAATTTCCCCTTATCGATCTGGTTGTGGTGCTCATTATATTTGGTCTGGAGTAATTTTTCAGAACGTTTACACCAGGCAGGCAAGCCTAATAACTGTTTCCACATTTTTTTGACAAGATTACGGATTAATATTTGGTACACGTGTACAAAAAAACATAGCAAGGAGTCCTTGTGCACTGTATTTCACGTATACGTGCACTATATGATGGGTCTCGTGGCAGTAAAAACGACTTTTTCAGGTGATATACTAATTTTAAGTAGTTGTGGTTTTAGCTGTGCATTCACACATCATGTCCATCCAGCCGTTTTATTCTGATATTCAATCGACATTATTCTCAATAAGCTCATTACTCCATTTTTTCACCAAAATGTCTCCTTAAGTGTAAAGGATCAGGTAAATTGAGAGCTCTTTAGGACGACACATTTGTGAAGAACCTTGTTCAATTAAAATGGAAGCAAGATGCTACGAGGAGTGCAATTAGACAAACAAGAAGACTTAGAGAGGTTTTTCAGAATGAAATCTATCAAATAATGAGTGTAGTCTCATTCAGTCTAATGAACAACAATTTTATTTGTCTCAGGATTTAAATTCAAATGCTATTGGTGCCACTCGTGTTAATTGCATTTGTTAATTTGGTTCTAGTTTCATATTATTCGGTTCAAGAGTGCTAGTGCATGTCACATCATTTCTTTACACGGCCAAATTAAGTAGCCTAATTCTTAAGCACGAAGGCAAAATTAATGTTATTATAAAGGTACAGGACAGACGTTTTGATTTATGAACCTAAAAAATCATTAATCCCTCTCATTTAATTGGCGAATTTAAATGTTCGGTAAGATGAAGGAGACATACTGTAGCAATAACAAGAAATTTTCTCTTTCCTCGCACAGTTCGCGATTGCAGCAAAGAAAAACAAGCAACGGAAATATTACGGCCGATGAGCTTAACTTCTAACCAATAACCTCGCAAGCTTCAATTACTGAAGGCTGTTGGCTTAACGCCTCATGCCAAATGTCTCCTGGGAGGCCTGCAGGATAAACCTTAAATATATACGTAAATATAATTGCGGACTCTGGGATGACTAAATGTTTGCCAACTTAATTGTTCTACTATAGAAGAGAAAGGCTGTTAACTAATATTTCCATAATTTTCCTCATTTTCCAATTACCCTTTCAATTAACTGCCGATAGGAGGAATAGTTGTTTACGTAGCTCCCCTGATATCCTTATCCCTCGTATGCTATGCAACTGGAATCCGCAAACAACGACGCACAGCTCCCTATCACTCCGTCACTCTACCCCATCATCGACCTCCGTTTTCAGAATGGACCGTATAATTGAAGCTCAACATGCGTCGGCGAGGGTGTAATGGTACACCTTCGCCCACGCCCTGTCATTTGTCTGAATTCTAGAGGTGGGGAGTTCTATTTCTCCTAACTGACTTGCCTCATACAAGTGATATTGGCCTGAGCTCTTGGCGCCGCGCTTTCTATAAACGTATGTCCTGATGAATCCATTCTTGCGGAGGAGGGTCAGGTAGGCGCGCATGCCCATCGCCACCGTCGGGAACTCTATTCGTGGTCGTCACACCCCTACTCTGTCCAGGAACGTAGTCTCCGATACCAGAGAGTGATACCCCCAAAAGGAATCTCGTACGCCTAGGAGCTCCCAAATTCCTGATTTCATGTTTACTCCACATTTATCACGCACTCCTCCTCCTCATTCTCTCAGCTTCAAGAGAGCGTGGCCTAAGACTCAAAACAAGTTGACTTGAGAGAGAATACAGCGGAAAACAGCGAGCGGATATCACTATCTTGGCATGCCACTTAGCTACCATATACGACATAGTTTCAGCTTTACTTGGTGGAAGTGATCAGTGACTTCAAAAAATAAATTATTTAATATAATCAGTCTAAAAAGAGTAAGTAGCTCGATTTGTGCTTTCAATGAAAGAATACACTTTGTATTTCTATATAAATATATATTGCAACGACCATGGTGTCAACGCGTGTCCTCATCATCAGATGTATAATACAGGAATTACAATTTGAATCTTTAGAGGATTTTGTATTCCAGGGTTATAGCGTTTGAATGACAGGAGGCGCTGGATGCGATTCCCGCGACTCTCTTGACACCCCCAGCTTCACACAAGCTGTGATTTTTCAGGTGCCAACATTTCTCGGGAAAATTTAACGAAACAAGGAAATGATCTGAATCCATTTTCCTGATGTGTGAATGTCACACGCCGTTGAACTTAGTATTGGATGAACACCGCCATACATGGCTTCTGTTTAATTAGTGTGTAAATGGTGTTTTATATTCCCTTATTGGATGGGGTGGGAGTTATTCCGTAACGATTATTGATTATTATATTCCGTGGCGATTATTGGCGTGTGTAAGGGGAAAGGAACTCAGGATAGGAGGTGATAGGGTTGACATAGGAATGTAAATGGAAGAGGGTGAGGAATAAGGAACAATGGGCTTTGGGATACATGCACTCCGTTGCGCTGAGAGACAGTTGAAGGGTGGTTGGTAGCATGGGGATTTAGAAGGAGCGAACTGGCGGAAAACAAGACGTTATTAAAAATTTCAAAATGAAAATTCAAACTCTCCCCAAGTACACGTATTTGATCTGGCACGGTTGAATTTTATGCGTAAATATTTTTAGAATACGTCCTATCCGGTTATGTGAAATTTCAATTTCGGGAATCGGTGGGAGAAAATGATTTAATATAGTATCGGAGACATTCGGCGAGGCTTTAGTGAAAACGCTTTGAAAAAAGAAATGCAATGAATTGGCCTTTTTCAAAAACTTCTGGTAACTTTTCCACCTATTTCGTTTTTAAATGTATTCACTGTAAAATTACTTCCATGAATCTCTCTGCGATAAGATTATATCGATTTTGAGTTCTTATTTGAAAATTTAGCTAATCATTTCTATTTGAATTCGCTTAAAAATTTCCGCAAAGAGAAATGGAAGAAAAATGAAGACAAAATAAAAAAAGGATCCAGATGAGGATGCAGCCTTTGGCCATCACAATTCAAAGTATTATTAGAAGAGTTAATCAAAGAAGTACAAGAATTCAACATCAAAGGAGTCATGTTGAGTGGCGACAAAATTACTCTCAACATACTCCTCTTTGCAAACGACATCGTAGTGGTAGAAGGAACGAGATTGGATCAGCAAGAAACTATGAATACTATCATCTTCGGGAATATAATACGAGCATCAACAAAAAAAAACTAAAACCCATGTTTATGGAATAGAGAAGCTGAAAATAGATGCCACAAATCAAGAAATGAAAGTAGAGTAAGTGGAACCATTCATTTAACTAAGCAGCAGTTTAAATTGGAACGAAAGACGTTCGACATGTATATCAAGCGAAGAATAACTTGAGCTAAAAAGACGTCTATGAAAAAGAGGCACTGCTATGTTTAAAGAACCTAAGGTTTACAACAAGGAAGTCGTTCATTAAATTATTCTTATGGAGCTTGTGATTCTATGGGCCAGAGACACGGAACATTGGAAAAGTGGGGCATCAAACAATAGAACCCTTTTAAATATACTGCTCGAGCAGAGAATGCCGAAGATTAAACATAAAAAAGCAAGGAACGAGGAAGTATAAAATAGTGCAAATGAAAAGACGACTTTTTATATCTTTATCAATATTTTCGATGGGTTGGGCATACCATGAGCTATAACTGATTATTTAGAAACATAAGAGAAGGAAAAATGAAAGGGAAAATCCTGCCAGGAAGACTATGAGCCAAGCACATATAAAAATTAATAACGAAGTAAAAGAGAGAAACTCACTAGTGGCAGGGGAATTAAAACATAATCATGTGCGCAATCATGTCCATTCTTATCACTTTTAATAGTCCGATGTTAAAGGCTAAAAGTGCTGTTGTCGGACTCATGCTTAACACATCAGAGTTATGTTGTCAGGTACATTCTCTGTGCCGGTTATGATTTCCCATAGATGGAACTCATACTAGTGAAATCAATTAACCTTTGCAAAATGAAAGGGAGTTGTTTGTACCAATTTCCAAGGTAATAGATCAAAGAAATAATTAAAAGTAAACAAATTTCTAATGCAAATCACAGGAAATAATTAAGTCATTTTGGAAATTCATTGATGTGCTATTTTAACAAAAATTCAACGCGAAAAAACATGACAGCCTTATCACTATTCTGCTTTATGGAGCATCACGCTCGCTAATTAATCCAGATGTAGCGGGTTCATGTCCTATATCAATGCATGAAATTATTTTTTAATTGGTGTTTTATGGGTAAATGTTTAGTTGTTTACTATTAATTCAGACTTAAGAAAAAACCGTAAGCATATTAAAATTCGATGGTCTGGTACTTGACCTGGTATAAAGTCGCAATCGGCCCACTTGAAAATTGAAGGCTAATCTGAAAACCAGACTAATGAAATCAAATAAGCCAAATTCTTTAAGCTAGTATTTTAGCTAGTCAAGTATATAAAAATTACTTAATGGTTTCATTACGCTTTCAATTATAAAAATTTAAAAAAATCGTAAGAATTAAACTAAGTATAATGAGTAAAAAATTTTAAAATTATATCTGAACATGATGGTGTGCCTGTTATTTCTCCGTATTTATATCCTTGCGCGTATGTCGAGGTCACAATTTCTTAGTCAAATTATTTGTAATACACAATTTTTGATAAACAGGGTAAATAAAAACAGGTTCAATTAATTACCGTTTAACCCTTTATACCAGTGTATGATTATCTCTCCACTGTTCAAGAAAAAATTGATAAAACGTTTTCAAACAAGGTACATTCTTTTTCATACCAGGTCAATTCCAACACGTAATGGTCTCTGGCAACAGAGCCCATCAATACGTACATGTATTCTACGAGTATCTTAGTGCCCACCCTTATTATATTACATTACATAATACCTTGCAAGATACCACACAATAGGCCACATTTTATAGATGACAGAAAAGCACAGTACTTCCACCATTAAATGCCTTTCTTTGATTCAAATAATGGATAAATTCCACCGAGTAATGGCTAAATCATGCACTTCACAACTTTTGACTCAAGATACTCTTCCCTTCTAGCGTGGTCGGTTAACGTTATTCTGATCCAATATCCTTTGCAAGAAAAATAATACCTTAAGGCCATCTGTTCTACACATAAAATCTCTGATTGAATTTCAATGATCTCTCCAACATCTACATCTACATAAATACCGTGCAAGCCACCAAAAATGTTGTGTGGCAGGGCGAAACATCAGTACGATGGGGCTAATAACAATGTAATTTAAACATCATCACAAAAAAACATAATTCTAATTGAACTTGTCTTTTCGTTTTGGTTACAGCGTGTTTTCATTTGTAGCCTTTATTGAATCAAATCGAAGCAATAACTCTGCTTCAAACTCAAACATTCAATTTCAAGGGAAACAATCATGACACTTCTTTCAAAGCATTTTGCATACATTTTGTCAATATCATCCTTTTCCAAAGGTGGCATCGGGTATATCATCTAAGAGTGACGCGACCCGATTACGTTGTGAACGAAATAAATCCAGCATATTTCGTTTATCTTCCGTCTTTATCACCACCCTGATGGTTTGGGGGTGAGGTAATTGAAACACGAGCGCAAATCGCATTTTACGGCGCCCGTACATCGCCGTAAAAGTGCACGTACGTCCTCGGCAGTGACGGCGCATTCACTCGGATCGTCCCGATCCCCGAATTACGCCCTAACCGTCAGCAGTCATTTCAACCGGGCACGACGAAAGCGTCAATAAAATCCATCCTCAGCAATTGTTCAGAGGACCCGATCGACATGCACTGGGAAAAACATCATTCGTGCACACCGCTGGAAGTACGTTTTGGCACATTTTTCTATTACATGATCTCACCCCTGTAATGCCATTTGCAGAATAGATAAATTGTGTCTAATCGGAATCTTCGTCCGCAGGTGCTAGCATAATATGTGAGTGTGTGTATAAATAGTTTGGATAAAAAGTAATGGGAACAATATTTCCTGGCGTGACTGTACGTCGCCCGCTGGTTCGGTGGTAGGAGGTATAACCTTCAACCCGCTCCAAGTCTGCGAGATTTCGATCAGTTTAGATCGTATTACTGGGGGATCCCTGTCGATTGACTTGGTGCCAGCGAAAACTACAGCGAACGAATGAACAGCGGTACGCCATGAAAATATTTGTTGGACTGGGGAAATGTGGTACGAATACGTTGAGCAAGACTCGCCAAGTCCTCAAGGATTACAGTACTAATATGTGACAAACTAGAGTTTTTTTAGTGGTACAAGCTACTCAAAGATGGCCGAGAGAATGGGGAGGATGAGGCCTACGCTGGACGGCCGTCGACGTCAATATTCGACGACTACATGCATTGTGCGCTTGAAGTTCTGAATTCAGATCATCGCACAGTGGTCCGAAGTCCTCAAAACCTGACTAAAGTGAGCAAAATTAAATCCCTATGGGTATTTTGGTAATTGAATTAGTAAGAATAAAGTTTCCTGAACATAAAACCACCACTGGTAGGTATGCACTAGCGCCCCTGCCGTTTTAATCGAATACAAAGTGACTTCCGTGCAGGTAACTACCCTAAATGCAGAAGTGCAACGTCAAGTCACTAATAATCGCTGCCGATTCCTTCCTAAAAGACGGAATTTTATTTTGGAAAATTAATTCGCCAGAGGACGGTAAATATTTTTAATTCCTCATATTAAAATTGTTATTTTTTATTAAATTAACAACAAAAAGTATGTTGATATCGAGCTGAAAAGAAGGTTGACCTTGAAAACAACCGAAAATTCCGAATCATTCTGATGCATAAATTGCATCAAATTGCTTAGAATTTAATTAGCTTTAATATAGTGAAAACTTAGATGAATATTTTTATGATAAGTTAGTTTTATGATTGTAAGTTTTATGATACGTAGCACCTAATTAGTTAAAGTTCGTACAACGTCCCGAGTGTGCGACTCTAAGCGTCCTCTCCACTCATCTCTGGTCCTATGGATAATTTTACTACTCTAGGCTTACTAGCTGCTAATATTGACACATAAAAACCCTTATAAAATACATTTTTATTGTTTGTTGCAGTTACTGACACCTGTGATGATAATGGCATTTTTGGCATGCCCACATTGGATATGATGAGGTTTCGAAGTGTTCCATTAAAATTAGAAACTGACATTATGGTATATCCCCTTTGCATGCACTAATTAGACTTTATGAATGCTTGCTACACTTATCATGCAAATTATCAGTAAATAAGTGGCAGATCGGACAGACAGTAGCTGATTATGAGGTTGATATCGCTAACAAGCGGTTGATCTAAGATCTATTCCAGTTAAAAATGGGTTTAAAGGTCAACCAAACAAAAAATCGGGCCTAGAAACAGAAATAATGGGAACACTGATAGGCGGTTTTTGAGGATCTTGCCAAAATATCATCTATCACTAGGGTAGATGAGGATCTAATACGAATATTCCGCATACTGTTAGAGGCCTTGTGTTGTGGATTACATATAGACTACGATAAGTTTTATGAATTATGCGATTGAAACAAACAGAAAATATACGGAACGGAAATAACGGAAGAGCAGAGCAATATACTAAATTCTTACAAAGCTTTTCATTAAATATTCAATACATTTTTCATAAATATTACTCAAACAAAAAAATTCCTTGAATTGAGTAATTCAGGGTGACAAATGAAATAATGTTGTGTGATTTGAACTTGATGGTCTAAGCTTCCACTCAGCGCGGAATGTATAGCTTCAGCCAGGAATTGTCACTTTTTAATATCGTTAGGGAGGCTGTTGACCAAGTCGTCGAAACAGTTGAGAATGGTATCCAGTTCTGGCTATGAAGCCTCCACGTGGAAAAAGGATACATCTATAAAGTTTGGCTGACTGACGCTGATGGCAATGGAAGAGGCATGCCCCCACTCATGCGCTTATAGCACCTAATTTTTCACTGCTCATTACTTTTCACTTCTTTCACTTTTCTTTTTATTATCTTTATTTACTTTTCATTACTTTCACTATACTCAACGAAATTCCTTCATTGAACGAATTTTTTACTTAAATATCTGATGGAGAATGTCACGCCCTTTGCCCAGAGGCACTTTGCAGACGAAGAGTTGCTAAGGCACACTTGCATAAGGAGTATATTTCACGGGATGCGAAGAATTTGGCTCCATATTCACTCCACATAAGAATCCCGATTACCACATACATATAATTAGCTTCCAAATAATGGGCAAGGCTATATTACGTGAAACGTTATGCCTCTTGTTCACTACTTTCTCCACCAATTTAACTATTTTTCACTCAAAACATATTACGTCACACCCGCCCTTTTATCCCACAGTCATACATGATTCAATTTCGTTATCGTTTCAACGTAATCAACTTTTCAGTTGACTTCCATTTCTTTCACACGGGGCAATTGAATAGTGAGTAATTTTGTTAGCCTTTCTCTTGTATAATCGCGTGAAATTGATATAATTTTCACATAACTGCACACATTCTCTCCAACGCCAAAATCCACACTCCAGCTTTGCTTTCATTAATGTCACACCCACGCGAATCATTGACCACATCAAAGGATAAATTACAACATAAATTCCGTGTTCTAAATGACATACAGGTACCTGTATTGTAACATCGCTAGATGGCCACCGATAAATAGAGCATATAAGGATAAGAAAACAGTTAATTGGATCTTGGCATAAACCACGTTTTAAAATGTAAAAGCAAAGTAGCTTCATGACATATTTTTTGAGTGTCAATGAACATTTAGTGGACCAGAAGAACTAGCCACCAACTTTTAAAAATGATTAAAAACACCAAGTAGTGTATTATTTTACCATAATCTCGGAAAATCATAAGTTTTGGAAGAAAAGATGGAGAACAATCCAGTAAATAGGAGTTTGAAAACGGTAATATCGGTCAACTCGATAAAATTATTATATTTCCTTAGACTTAAAGGTCAGATTTATTTTAGACAATATTTCAATGTAAACTTTGCGGTGAAATAAAAAACAATGTATAATAGTAATGAAAGATGATCTGATAAAATTTTGACATTAGTGTCGATCTCAACGAGCACCGTAGTAAAATGGGTTAGAAATAATAAAGAAAATAATATAACCCATTAAAATATAATGCGTTTTCTTTACATTTGGATAGAACAAGTATAAATGAGTCGTACGTGAAAGATGATATACTACTACCGTGAACTATGGTGAGTAATTAAACATTTCTTGGATAGGAATTCATTGCGTTAATAATAACTTATTTTTCCGATAAAAAAACCATAAACACAGTATTCAACCCGAAGGTTGGTTTAGTAGGTGATGATAGAGTTCACGCAGTACTAAGCCTGACGGCGCGTGAAATTTACACATCGAGGTAGGCGGGCCAGTTCCTTTCCCTGTGACTGTTATGGTTTCTCAGGAATATCTGGTACCCGAAAAATCACATACCTTGGGTGAAGCTGCAGGTGCCCAGAGTGCCTTGCCCGGGAATCAACCCCGGAACCCTCCGGTCATTAGTCCATCGCTCTATCTATCTATCGCTCACTATTTTTCTGATATGATAGTAATTTCAAATATTAAAGTACAGACTTTTTTTCTAGTGTAAAATCGTTCAGGTAAATTTTTTCCAATTCCTTTGTAGCTTTGACTGCTTGTGGAACGGTTCAGATTTTTGGCTACATTTTTGTGGAAATTACCAGATGAAGATTAAGTAGATGATAATTGGAGTAACGATGTGCACGTTTTACATAAAACGTAATCCTTTGACCTGTAACCTTTCGGTTTATGCGTGAGGTTCGTCAACTATGGAATTTTTAACTAAAACGCGGATCATTATGACACCTTAGAAAAAGTAACAGTAGTTACAATTCTGCAAATCATTATTTTTACAATTATTATTAAAGAGACATTTTTGTATCCTTCCAAAGTATCCCTTTAGGAATTGGCGTCTATTGAAATTTACTCAATTCATTTGAATCTACGAAAAAGTTTCTCTGTGCATAAACGTAACGTTTTAACCTATAGAAAAACATTGCCGAACTTTTTTTTAATTATGACAATGAAATATACATATAAAGAGAAATATTTTATGGATTCATATATTTGTAAAATAGATGGATATGGGTTTGTTATTTTTATTTATTCAGGTCAATTTTCCTCAACTTCTTTTAATTGGATATACTCATAGTTATAACCGAGTATTGATCTTTATAAACCCTCTAACTAAGCTATAGTGGTACAACGTTTGAAAATGTTAAAAAGTATTACATTCCTTTGATCAAATTTCTCCTAAATACTGTTCACTGGACAAATTAGCCAGAATAATAACGATTCCCTAATTCCAAAATAAAAGAAAATATAGGAATGTATTCATCTTTTTTAACCTACATTTAATGGGCATTTCAAATCAATATTATATCCATTCCAGAAAAATGTTTCAAATCAAACAATTAAAATAAGCGATTGTGATATATCCAAGTTTTTATTTGGAGAACATAGGATGTGATAAAATACCGCTAAAAGATGCATTACTTAACGAATTTTTCGAAGATTAAGTAAATAGAATAAAACCAAGATAAGTCAATTAAAAAATGATAATTATATATCGTACTTTGCATATTATAAAAGCCATCGAATTACCAAGAATAATGATGACCCAAATACATTTTTCCTTACTAAATTGATGTTACATTTCTTTGGCTATCTCCGGAAAATATAATCCAAGTATTTAGTACTTGTATATTACGAAGGCGTATTGGAAAGTATGGACTGCTATTTTTTTCATGGACAATCAATTTTATTCTAAACTTTTCGTACATCATTAAAAAGTTTGAGCATTTAGCTATTTTTCTACATAGCCGGCTTAACGATCAATTACTTTTTGCACCCTTGTAACGAGCTTTTTAATACCGGCGTTGTACCTTTCTCTTGCCGCGTCGCGAAGCCAACTGACGACTACTTCTTGCACTTCCTCGTCTGACTTCTGGATTCGATAGTGACTAGAGATGAAAGGTGGGCAAATCACTTCTACCCGAGAAGGAAGGAACAGTAGAAACCTTGGCGTCACCCAACCTCACCGAAGCCCAAAAAGTTCAAGACAGAAAAGTCAGCGGGAAAAGTTATGGCGAC
Source organism: Hetaerina titia (assembly GCA_037158775.1). Lineage (NCBI taxonomy): Eukaryota > Metazoa > Arthropoda > Insecta > Odonata > Calopterygidae > Hetaerina > Hetaerina titia. The sequence continues at coordinate 89,116,376 of CM073771.1, read as the reverse complement.
CGTTTTCTGTAACAGGAAGGGGGTTCTGTTGGTGGATTTTGTGGCGAAAGGAACAACATCAACTCAAAAAGCTACTGCGAGACTCTAAAGAAACTGCGACGAGCCATCCAAAACAAAAGAAGGGGTGGGGTTACCACAGAAGTGTGTTTGCATCATGACAATGCGCACCCACATGAGTCACATCAAACGACCAACCTACTCAAGAATTCGGCTGGGATACCATCAACCACCCTCCTTACAACCCGGACGTAGCCCCCAGCGACTACCACTTGTTTCCCGCTCTCAAAAAACACCTTGGGGCAAAGAAATTCAAATCAGACGAGGAAGATGTGCAAGAAGCAGTTGGCTTCGCGACGCGACGGGAGAAAGGTACAACGCCGGTAATAAATAGCTGGTTAAAAGGATGCAAAAATTGATTGATCGTTAAGCCGACTATGTAGAGAAATAGCTAAATGCTCAACCTTTCTAATGATGCATGCAATGTTAAGAATAAACTTGATTGTACATGAAAAAAATAGAAGACCTTACTTTTCGATACGCCCTCGTAACATATTTATGAAGCAACATTAATTGCTACTTCGTTAACATGGACACAGAAAAATGCCACAGAAATGAGTCAACTATCAGTGGTAAAGTCTTTCGTCCAGGATAACCTGACCTGGTTCATCTTTTTTACGCAAATTTTATTTCCTGTTTTAATGACCTCCTTCATTTTATTAATCAAACACCTGCTAATTAAAGCTGTTAATCATTTAATACTCTTTATTATACATATTATCCAAAAAATGAGCCAAGATAATTGGAAAAATAAATGTTTGCCTTGTATAATTCTGAAATTAGGTCGTGGCAAGGGGTAATGATTAAATCAGCAACCAAACTCATTTAAGATTTTTCGTTTCTACCGAATCACGTTCAATTTTCCGAAATCAAAACTATACGAAATTTCATGCAACCGGGGCAGTTTCTAACAGAATGCAGGAGGACCCGAAGGCATTAAGCCTCCGCGTTGCACACTTTTTGAATTACCCACGTACGCTTAAAGGACAAGATATATATATATATATATATGTATATATATATATATATATATATATATATATATATATATATATATACACATCGTTCGAATAACATACAAAGAGATTTCGTTGGGTGCGGCACTCTCGGTCACATTCACTACGGTGACTCAGCGAACCGGCACGAATGCATTGCAGATGTGTGAAAAGGGAGGGAAGGATGGAATTTGGACGGTTTGACAAGTAACGTTTCAAATGGAATAAACGTGTAACGAAAAGGATGGCCGCTACCGAGGCATTTCTGAGCTCTCTGGACGTTTCTGGGAAGATGTGAGAGATTGAGGGCGTGAGAGCTAACAAAAGGAGTTGGAAAAGGGAACAGATGTAAACGCGCGGTGATGAGGAATAAACTATGCTGTGCACCTACTAGGGAAAGCCGTGATGTTTCTGGTTACACTGCCTCCTCCTTCCATATTATGGGAAATATCTCCCATCAGGTTTCCGCGTCGCAAGCTTCTTTTTTATTTTCTCTCCTCCCGGATATCCAGTCCAAGAGCGTGCTAATCCAAGCGGAATGAGTCACGGGTAAATGGAGACCATTTTTATCATACCTTCACCTTCCCGCTTTCCACCATCAGCCGGAATACGATTGCAGTACGTTCTGCAGTCTGTAAACATGTCTTTGCGATTTTAACATTGGTGATTTCTCGGCCGGAGCACTGATGATTTAAGGTTATGCTACCATGAATTTTGGCTCGCATTATGGACCTTAAATGTTAGACTTCTTTGAAATTAAGTGTTCTTTCAAATTAATAAAATATAGTAATGGTATTCAACGCTCATTAATGAACCGTTTGTTTGCCTAAATATATTTTATGGCAGCTTGTTTTGCCGTAGGTGACTTTTATAAAATCACCACCCACACTGCTTGGGAATCGTGAAGCATTCAATTAGTTACAAGAACCGTACTACTAAATTACTTTACCTTACTACTTACCATAAATTTCTAAGTTCGTTTGGTATAAAAAGTGTCCGATGAAATTCCATTTCATAAAAGTTAATGTACCTTATTAAGTTCACCCTGTTCATAAACGTATGAGGATATGGAGTTATGTCAACTGCTTTGTAACGATAAAACATATAGTATATTAATCCCGTAGGATACTAGAAATCGAAATACTCGTATTTTTAATGAAAATAAAAAACTATAACTTTTTTGCTCAGAATTTAAGTTTAATTAATGGCGGTAGATTCGTATATATTAAAAATAAGAAAGATAACAACCCAAGTAGGCATTGTCCGTCTTAATATTTAGTCATCATAAAAGTTCATTCCATCACATAAAACAAGTACTTATATTTATTATAATTCGGATAAATTTTCATTTCCAAATATTTTTTCTCTGCCCTAAGTAATGCATAACTATCTATTGCTTTGGATAAACAAATAATATTCCTTCCATCATGGAAACAGAGAATAATGATAAACAAATGATACTTTTTCTCAGGGGAAATTAATTTTACCACGTCCTCACAAGTGGCTTGCAATTGCAACTGGTGATTTAAATAAATAAAAATCTCAATATTTCCCATTGTCGAAAAAATTAACTGTAAGACATATTCATAGATATTAATCACCAATATCTTGTTCATGAAAGTAAAATGAATATCATACTCAGCCTAAAAATGAGTTTTCATACAGATAAAGACGACCAAAGAAGTGTGAATTACCATCCAACCGACATATTAAATTACATTACAAGTCTTCATTATGGAATTGATGGATTTTTCAAAACTTGGTTATTGGCCAAATTATAATCCATAGTAACTGCGTTTGCGATGAATATGATCGTTTACCTGAAACAAAACATTTAATTACATTGGAAAATGCGATACAACTTTTTAATCACGCAAAGTCCTTTCAATAATTTATCTGCTGCTTGACATAAATAATTCAATTATAATTAATGTATCCATTAGAGTAAAGGAGTAATTATCATGTCAATGTGGCTTATTTGCTCATTTATTAACATTCTCATCGATTTCATTTTCAGTAAAATATTTACCAACTATGATTACCAGAAATGGTTTATTCAACCAAAAAAGTAAAACCGAAATCGTGATTTAAGGTAAAGATAGGTTTTTTATACGTTTTCATTTTGGTACAGAAAGGAAAGTACTTTAGCGTCATTCAGGGGTAATACTATAGTATTTTGGTATTAAATTAAAGGTCGTAGAATTGACTTAAGTATGAAAAGGAAAACAAATCGTTGATATGCGTTGGCCCGGGTGTGTCCATTTTGTGATATTAGCTAACCATTTATCATACCAATACCCAGATAAATGAAGCACCATTTGTGGACTCTTAAAAGTATTATTCCTGGCATCAATAAGTCCAAAGGTTTTTTATTTACAGAGGCATTAAAAAAATATTATTTAGTCATTGTAATTTTGTTTGGTAATGGTTTATCTACGCTTAAACTAAAACTTAAGTCATTTTACGCAAATTTTAGCAAATTAGCTCACTTTTAAATTTTTAAAGATAATTAACCTATAAGTTCTCTTGGATGTTACTAATATGAGAATATTCCTGAATCACTGAATGCCAGGGATTACCAGGGAATGGTAAATGTATATTTAAATTTCTACATCAAGTTTTTCAATGCACCTCGAGTATTGAAAATTAATCCAGTATGCAACGTTATGTCAATATTACTTAGAGGAAAAATCATAGGTCATTTTTTTATGTATATCTCATATAAAATATATTTGAATATTAAAAGAAGATTAATATTTCTGAAGACGCATCCAAAATTATTGTTTTCCTTTTTTATGTAATGTTTATTCCGCATTAAATTTAACAAAATGCATTTTTTGACTGATAGAAAAACAAGATAACAATGAGAAACCCTTGAAATTAAGGGTCATGCATATTTCATTGTTTTTCAGTTTCACTGGCTACCGATTAGTATTTTTTCCTTTTTGTACAATCTCTAAAAAATCTCTTCTCTCTTCGATATCATGTCAACCACCCCCAGAGAACGACACCCATTTCATTTCCTTTAATGTTCAAGCAATAGATTTTCCTCTCTAAATTCAGCATAATGTGTTGACATGAATATCTAATTGTAAGGTCAATAAAGTCTGATATAACAAATCAAATTCGAAAATTTGATATCAATGCTCACCTCTTATGAATATTTTGATGAATAAATTAAAACCATTTTTTTAGCGTCATTTTTTGGTCTTTTTTCTTATCTAGCGGAATTTCAGCTCTGGTGATTTTTAACCTAAGCTTATCGGCACGGCAAAAGAAATAGGAGGAGTTTTATCTGCCATGAAAGGAGATTAGGTATTTTTCTATGAAAGACAATTCATCATTTAAAGATTCCTTGTCGATAATGTCTCAAGTTATATGGAAATTCTAATGAGACAGCGTCAAACGACGAGGGAGGTGATAATTAGGGAGAGGGTTTGCCTGATCCTTAAGGCGAAGGTAAAAATGATGTAAGAAACAGTGTATTAGGAAATTCACAACTGTCGTCAAAGTATTCTTTCAGGTGCCTCATAAGTACAGACTACACCAACCCCTTCACACACTCGTGAATGATGAAAGCGTCTTCAATCTTTTAGTGTATGCAGCTTTTTCAAAGCTGAATGGAAAATTAAGTAAAAACTTGAAGTAAGAATAAATACATAGACTGGGAGCGGCGCCACTAACCTTTCTCTACTATCTTCAAAGCCAACACATATACTACATGGCAAAACCTTAGTTGAACGGCAGTATGTTACACTACTTTAATGTACTGCTCTACCATCTACGCGATGGGTTGTGTATGCGATGGCTTGTTTTAAATTCATTCGCACATTGTGGTATGGCCTAAACCGTTATATATTTTCCGTTAAAAAGCTGTGCATTTTTAATCTATTACTAAATTTTATTAAATATTGCCTTCGTAGGTTCGAATAATGTATGTACGCGAAATTCTTTCAAAATATGTAGTCCCATATAATTTTTTTTAGGGGTAAATAATTTTTGGATAAACCAACCTGAGCATTTTTCAAATATCGTGGCAGTACGAGTTCAATATTATCCTTTTTCTTCTAATTCTTTTCACTTTGGCTTCATCATCTATACCATAGAATAAAATATTATGGTAATCAGACTGATATGCATTTTTTAAATCCAAAACACGATTTCTCTGAAAATTCCTACAGTAATCAAATTTTTTGATTTATCGTTTCGGTCAAACTAAAACATTTCAGAAAAAAACTATATTGCCTTTAAAATATTTTTACCAGTAAAAGCTTAAATATTGCCAGCAGCGTTCGTTGTTTTAATCACGCATTATTTAAAAGAAATTGAATATATGTTTTCTTCACTAAATGAAAAAACGGAAGCAACTGTGCTTAAATTGTGAACTAACGGCCCTTAACAAAATAAGAAAATAAAAGAAAACGATTCTCATGCCCTCTCCAATACACTTAGGCCCAAATCGTATGTTATATAATATGTGACTGTATTTCCTCGCAATAAAATAGTTAACCCGTCTTGTCACCTTCCTTCCTCAGTCTTACGGGGAAGGCTAATTATCGGAGCAGGTCTAAATAATTGAGGATGAGAACCGTTCGTTTTTGTTATCGGGTTTTATAAGATATTGACGCATACATTTGCTTAGGTTTTGGTGTGAAACAGTGCGAACATGAATCACGAATAATATTATATATTTTGAAAAATTATTTCCCGTTATAAGTAGATGAAACAAGGAAATTCCAAAAACAACAGTAGGATAAATATTTCATGATAAAACTATTACGCAAAGGAATCACCAGGAAGTTTCAACAACGAATGCAGTGGAATATAGTTTTAGAATTGAAGATTATGAATTGTAAATTATACAACTTTTTAAATTAAATCGACAAGTGTTTTGTTCGGCTTCCTTTTTTTCTGGTGGGCCCCTCTCCACCCCTCTTTTCCACGGCTAAATCACGATGCACAGATTTGTTCCACGCACGTATCTACCAACATAACGTACATGTCTCGTTTCACTTGGTTCTCCTCTTCTGTTCATGGCAGCGAAGCGTGGATCTTCCTAAATGAAAGTTCTTGTGGCGCAATAGTTGCACATAATGTGAAATAAAGTTTATAAAGCGTGACGAGTATTTATCCAAACTGTTGGCCATTTGGTTCTGGTTCCATTGCGGTGTAAATGATCCCGGACGTCGAGGAAGATCCACCCTTTCCCACTCCCGAAAATAACGTAACAAAGGTTTTGAATTGCCCAACGTCCATCTCCGCTCACCCCATTTCCGAATTCTCATTTCGGAATTTCCTTCTTTCCTTCCGCTGATGTAGTGCAGGACCGCACACACAGGCATTACAGAAGGCCTTCGGATGCTCTCTCCCCAAGGCTCTGACCGAAGAGAAAAAAAAAAGAAATTATTTCATCCTTCCTTCGCCTCGCTGCCCCTTTGCGACGCCGACATCCCGTGAAATGTTGTCCCATTCGGGGCAATTTCACGGCGTCGGAGTGCGGGCGCCCTTTCCACGCTGATGTGTGCGCCGATCGCTTCTTGCGCCACGGAGTATACGCTAGAAACAAACAGTGAAACGACACCGACCCCCCCCCCCTCCTCCAGCCCGCCCCGTTCTCCCAAATTTGAGGCTGTCCACAACCAGCGGGGATACCCATGCAAGCCATTTGGAAAGTGCGCAGTCACGGTCTTCGCGAGGGGACAAATTTTCCGCCCCTATGTAGGATTGCATTTGTTTGCTCTAGGCGAAAACTCTTCTGGTCGATTCAAAGCGTGCGCCGAAAATTGCAACATTTTTTTTCTTCCTTTTCTAAAGCCAGGTTCCATTATTTCCACTCACGGAATAAAATACCCGCTCTTAGTTTCACGGAACTCATCTGCATTCGCTTTGAATACGTCAGTTAAAAACGCAGGAAAGTTCCAGGTTTTTTATTTGCCTCCACACTCGTTCGAATCGATTTTTTTTAAATTGTTATTAGAGGACGTATTTAGATATACCTCTGTACATATCCCTGTATACAGGGATAATCGCTAATTGAATTTAATGATATTAAAAGCTCCAACGAAAATTTCATAAACAGGCGTACAGTTAATAACCGTAACGAATTTAGTATTTGCGCAAATATATATTTTTTGTGTCTACTTTTAATACCACGAGCGAGATTATCTGTTCCTTCTGAGAAAAATGTCAACCAATGATAAAAATTCAAAGTTTTTAAGCTTTGGATTTGAACAATTTTCAGAAACCTTTGGTGAATCAGTCGATGATAAACATCTTTTTTCTCATCTTTTATCTCATCTTTTTTTAGTAATGTAACGATTAGAACAAGACGTAAGATTCATATTTTTATTTCCAAATACAAGTTCTCCATTCTCTTTTTTCCTTCTAATACTAATGTGTTACTTGATTATTTTGTATTGCCGAAACTTTTACCTTTATTCGTTCAAAATAACAAAAAACTATCTATATTAATCTCATTTATATTCATTCTCATTAATTTATTCCGACGTCAATGAAAAGTTACAATTTTGCAATAATTAATTCATGACACTGATCAATATCCAGATATTCCCGAAAGAATACATTAAGACATTGTTTCTTGGTTTTGCGAAACATTCAAAATTGGAATTAAAACGGGAGTTAAATTCAAACGTTGAGTATTTAAATGGATTTCATATGATTTAGCTACCGCACAAATATTTTTTCACATATCTGGAACTACACGTTGCTTTCGCATGGCCATACGCCGTATGTCGGGTCTGAGATTCCTTAGCGTGAGTTTGCTTTGGACACAATGTAAGGGAAAAGTAATCTGAGACCCTAGTTCCATTAGCATTCTAAATTCCCGTGGTACTGTAGGGATTCAGGCGTTCAAAACTCTTGGGAAATATTCCGAAATGCGCAATATACCTCGGTATTTCCATATGTTTCTCGAGAAGAGACTTGAAGCATTGTGATTCTTATAGTGCCTGGCAATGTGTTTGCTCAGATTTAAGTACCACTATGTATCCCATGAGGAAGGGATTTTATAAAGATGAAAACTTTCAGCAAAATTATTTGGCTGTGCAATAGGAAAATTACGTAGCTTCATTGAGGAATATAAAATAGATGTAAGACCTTTAGGAGATGCAAAACACAGATTTATCTCTTATATTAATTACGATTTGATGCAAACATTGAAGTCGTCTTCGAAAATTGCATAGTAAATTCATCTTTTTTTATTTTTATCTAACCCAAAATAACTAATCCAATGCAAAGAAAACCACCAGCATGTGATTATTTGTTGTGGCCGGAGAGATAAGCTCAATTACGGGAAATTTATATTATATTAATGCATTTTCTACTGTTTAATAAAACGGTAAGGGTTTCAGTGTACCATTTTACCATCATATTAGAATTAAAATGTATTTTACAGTCAGATATTTTACGCATTATGATATGATAAACTTCATTTATTCAAAATTTGTTATGCGCTTCAATTATTTTGCCTGTTAAGTTCAAGAAGCAATAAAATAATTGGATAATGCTATCCTAACTCTTCCTTTTTTAATCTAATTTGGAATTAAATGCCTGAAACCAGCGAATATCACGCATGATTCATATTTTGATACATTATTATTATCATAATAGAAACGCATAGTGCTTTTGCATTACCATTTGCGTTAGAGAAGCCCACGTAGCTTTCTATGTGAATTTATATTGTATTATATATTCCAATACGTGTTATGGTGGTTTCGGCAGACTTACTTGGGAATATTGTTTATTCTTTTTAATCTGATCTAAAAACCGTGTACTTTCGGGTCTCTCAGCCTCTTTTGTTACGAATAGCTTAATATCGACCCAAAGTCTCACCGTCATCACCTACTTCGACCTCCAAGATCCTACGAAACTTCTGGTTACTTACGTATCCCTAATGGCATTAATGGTATTAGTTGTCTTTTGCCTCCCTTAATGACTACCACTACCACAAATTTCCTACTCTAACAAACTAGAAATGAAACCCAATTTCAGAGTATAAAATAGAAAAATGATATTTCCAGAATTATGAATATCAGAAATAATGAGAAAAAAATCATTCTGATCGTCGGAATGAAAATTGATCATGGCGTAAATTTTGAGCAAGAAACTGTACTCATATTTTTTTCCTTTTTAATTTTTCAGATGAAGTTCAGGAAGTTTATTAATTATGTTATTCATCATCAAGGACCAAGGAGTAAATACATTTTAACGCTAAACTAACGTTAACGCTAACGAAATGTAATGGAAATGTGTCTGCAAGTTTCTATTAGTTTGTCTATTGTAACTTATAAAACTACTCATCTTGAAAGAAAATCGATGGAAAATTACATGTATGAGCAAAAAAGTTGGTATATCTAAAAATATCTTTTATGAAGTTTTTGGTTTTATCGAATATTTCTGCGAATAATTCCAAGAAACTGCGGGAGATGCCGCAACAGTAACGTTTAACGGTGAATAGTTAAATTATTACACGTAATGTCTTATTTTCACAACTTTCTGAAACGCACAGTTTTTTAATCCACAATAATAGGCACTGTATCAAATAGAGTTCTACCTATGAAAAAGTTAGTTCTAAATGAAAGCTAGTTCTAAATTACCTATGAATTATTTCCCGATTTCCGTAATATCTCCGTTAATATAATTTTGTCCGTTACAATTCATCTGAAGAAGGAAAGTTTATTACGTTACGAAATTGAATCAGCTGTGTTTAAAACCAAATATAGCAATACACAAAGATACGTTCTTAGTCTTTCTGCAAAGAATTGATTTCCCAGATTTTTTAGATCATCTTACGACCGAGTAAGTTTCTGAGGGAACGGTTATTTACAGCAGCGCTGAGACTTAGTAACGTCTTACTCTAACTTCATGCATTGATTGATTCTTCAGGCTTGGCGTTCCCGCCTTCTCCTTCACTTCTCACCAAAAGAAAATAGCCGCACAAATACCTCTGAAGATCCAAGCTTCTCCTACCTACAGCCTTTTTTTTCTTCGGCAGTTCCAACTCCGTAATGTATTCCGACCTTGTTCCAAATCCCCTACCACGTACACACAGAGCTGAACACCCACATCCCCGAAACCCGCCCCCTTGACAATACCCCAATATTGGCTAAATGAGGAAGGAGTTAGACTCCGTGTCTGTCCCCACCCCTTCGAGGTTCCCCTAGCCAGTCTCATCTATCACGATGCGTGCGCAAAGACAAGCGTGACCCAGATCGAGAGATCGAGTCTTCAGAGGGAAGGTGAACAAAGGCCGAGGGCGAGGAAGGAGATGATGGGGCAAATATATGAGTGCATCTCGAGCCACATGTGGGTTTTATTTGTTATAAATCATCCCTCATCGTCTTTATTGCTCTTTAATCCGAAAATTGGTTTGATGCTTTCTCCAGATGATTCCCAGTTGCACATTTTGTTTCGTTCATTACTAGAGATCTCATCTCATCGTTTATTATTTTCTATTAGGTACATGAAGTCTTTATCTTCCTCTGCAGATATTTCCTTTATTGATCCAAGTACCTATATTATTATATAACACTCCCTTGAAGCACATTACATCAAATAAATTTCCCTTTCAGTTCACGAAATTTTTAAAAAATTGTCTTATCGTCCGTCCATTCAAACGTCCTAATTTTTCTACTCTTTGCGTCCCTATTTTTGAGGCAAACAATATATTGCTGCCATGCTCCATCTCGAAGTACTTAAGAACCATTTTTTTGGTTCCAAAAGAGAGATTTTGGTAGTTAAAAAGTTGTAATTGCAAAAACATGCCTAACTGACATCATACCTAAATTTACGACAGTAAACTATGTGCCATTATTACTTTTGCCTGTCAAAATAAAAACCTTGTAAGCCTTTCAAAATAAAAGGCTTACTCCGTTCATTCAAAGAGATTTTGATGCCAAGGTAAGTGCGTTCTTCTAATTCTACTATCGTTTGTTGAGTTTATAATAAGTTGACGTTATCCAGTCATAGTTTCCGAAAGTCATAAATTTAGTTACCTTATTTTTTATCTTACTTCTTTGGGCAGAATCTCTTTCATTATTTTTTATTTCTAGGTTTTGCTTAATTAAAACGATTAAAGTTGTAAAGCTTTCCTCAAATAAAATAATTTACGCAATGCACAGGTTTCGATGAGATTGCATTATGTTGATTTAAAATTATTTACTTTTATTTAATTGAAATCTGGATCATAAATATATGATATTATTTAAAGAAAATTGTCATTTGAAACTATAAAAAATATGCTTAACGTCGATTCAATAATTCCCTAATCTTCAATATTACTAATCCCTTGTTCGTTTTCAATAATGACATCTGTATCTCAAACTTTACCTCCTGCTCTCCAGAAAAAAAGACGTTAAACGTTTAGTGTGGATTTTCAACAGGCCATTCCCGATCCCAGTCCCCATTACTCCCGGAAGCCTTCTTGCCAACCGCTTTCCTCCACTCCGATGCCAATTAGTTAGCTCGAGTCAACACAAACGTGATCAGGGAATTCATTGCAGCTCCCTTGCGCGCGCGTCCATGTTGGGCGGACGGAATTCTGATCACCAGTTCCTTAGCCTCCTTCGGAGTTCGTGTTTGCGCATCGAAGACTCAGGGAGCGTGCTGCAGTCATGCTCCCGCCGGCGCACTTCGCAACCGCAAAAATGCCCCTGGAGTCAAATTGCGACCGCCCATAACAAATGCGCGTACACATTCACACAATGCACATCGTTCATCGAAAGACCGGCAAAGGCTGGTGTAAACGCGTGAACGGGATGTCGAGTACCTGGCCTTCGAGGTTCGACGCTGCCGTTAGTTCCCTACTGCCCACCATATTTGAGAATTTAGTTTATTAGCAAATGATTCTATTATTTATTTGTTGAACTTCGTGATTAACTCATTTTATTTACTCTTTGAGTGGTGTTCCATAAGGAGAATCTGAAAGAAGGCCATTCATTGGATGTTAGCTTGTTTACAATTACGACGCAACTAACTACAATATTCAACCTAAATGTGATTGTTTTGATTATTGTTAAATTTTAAATTAATCACGCTAATTGAGAGGCCAAAACACGAACTACTGTAGACAATTTTATGCTCGTTTGATAGCCATTATTGAGAAATATTGTCGATATATTAATATAAGTTTTGAATAACTGAAACCAAAAATATTTCCCACCGAGTAAGCCATGGTCTCCCCTCGTGCTTATCCCGGAAATGTCAAGTTTTCTTCCTACAAAGCAGAGACGATGTATAAATTTCACGCATAAGCATAGCGTTGTTCAATTTCCCTTCTCGGTGGTGCCAGTGATTTCATAGGAAGTTCTGATTTAAGTAATAATGCAGCTTGGAATAAGCCGCGGTGTTCCAAAGTCGACGGGAATCCAACCTATTATCTCCTTGTCAGTAACCGAACATTCTATCTAGTAGAAGGTCACGCCCTAAATTGGATTGGAAAATGAAAATATGATTTGAAATTATTAGTTATTTTTATTGTTATCTCTTACCCAGTTTTATTTCATAGATAAATGCCCTATGGGATCTCTCAAACTATGAACTATCATAAAATAGTTAATAATGTTCAAGCACTTGCCGCACCGGAGTTGAAACGCTATTGGGTGTAGGTTTAAAGCACCCAGCCTCACATGCAGCATTAAATTTTCCCTTAATCAAATGAAGTCTGCCAACCTAATTACCTTGGTGAGTAATACATTCAACGGCTGCCCAGACAATGCTGCTTTCGATTCAACCGCGGAATTTGTGTTGTCACTTAGTGAACAATTTAGCAGACCTACGTAGTGTCATTTGCTCGAGGTTCTTAAAAATTCAATTACTACTTATTCACACTCGCATTAAGACGGAATAAAGTTTCGTTGGTGTTTATTTGTCTAATGCATTGCACAATAGTAAATTAATAGATCAGGCTGTCTCTGGCATGAAATGATAACTGTTGATTACTGCTTCTCCTAAGATTTCTGATATCAAAATTTTAAAAAAATATTTCAGTATATGGATTACTAAAACCGTATGATATTCAACTCAAGAAAAACTCACTCTGGCTTACATTTACAAATGTTGCTACTCTTTTGGTTGCTCAGAAAATTACTCTACGAAAATTTCCTGTCATGACTGCTGTGAAGATAAAAAAATAACTGTTGTAGCTACTATAACATTTCATTTTGTTACATTTTGTTCACAAAAAACATCAATTCTCTCCAAACCCGTTCCCTGAATAAAATTTTTCTAATTTAATGTTATCATGTATTGGCTCTTTTGAACGTTAATGTGGATTAATAAATAGTCTCTATTGTTGAACAAGGTGACCAGAAGCCTATTCATAACTTGACAATAAACCTGCCGAGCAATTGTAATAGAAAACAAAACACAACACAAGTGGAATAAACTATGGAGCGGCGGTGGAGGAATTAAAATATGCTGTTATATGGGTTATAGCCGGTGGGATTCAAAACGGGGACAAAATTACACTCAAAGTATCGTAAAATTCGTATGTGAATTAAGAGGAAACCGATTGCCATCCATTGAAACAAAAACCCTCAATATGGGAACGAATTTGTGTTTCACCACACGAAAAATAGGTTTCTCTCTCATAAAGAATGAGCTTGATCTCTCTTTTGATTACTCTCTTAATCATCTTTTGCTGATAAGTACACGTTGCTATCCCTTTATTTACTGTCATAATCATATTTGTCTAAACTTTCAATGTTTTTTTTTTCAATTTTGCCGTGCATACATAAAAAATTGAACCAGGGTGGACAATCAGATTTAAACCTTTAAGCAAAGTTAAAAACTTCAAAAAAAAAATGAGCATGAGTCCGTCAACCGTAATTCAGACATTTTATCGAGTGAAAAAAGACCTCCGCTAACACAGTCACGTATTCGAGAATCACGAGCTGAACTTAGTGAATGCGTGGGAAGAGTTTGCTTTATAATTAACAATGGTGAAGCTTTAAAAACTACATTATATTTCATATACATTCCCATTTTAGTGGTAACGGTGAATTCCAGTGTTTGGATAAAGGAAGAAAGTCTTTTTTTTTCGGTGAATATAAAAGAATACGAAGTTATTTTAGATGGAATGTGCAATTATGGCGGGGAAAACCTAAAATTCAGTTAGAATATACTAGTGTTTAATAATAAACTACACTACTTCTAAACTAATTGGTGATTATATTGAGTCTATGAATGTTTTTAATCACGAGCACTAGTGCTGTTAGAATGGAATCGGTAGATTGGGGTCCTTCATTTCATTATTTTATACGAATACGCGCTGTTGCTGCATCTTGAAGGGCAACAAATACTCAGTTATAATCCAAGTTTTTATACATTTATGGCATTCATTAAATGATACAATTGGCCATTAATTCACAAACTGCTATCTATAGTTTAATTGTGCAACTTAATTTGACCATACATTTGGTAATACGAGACTTACATTGACAACGCCGTTTTAGAGTTTCTCTTCGGTTCCGAAACGTTGTCCGCCCAGCCACTGTTTCAAGTTCAAGAAGAGGAAGTAGTCGCTAGGTGTAAGGTCAGTACTGTACGGTGGGTGGTCAATGAGTTCCTAACGCAAATCTTGAATTTTCTTATTAATATTGGCAGCAGTGTTTCGGTACCCACCTTGCACACAATTTGTGGTATCCGAAGTTTTCCATGATAATATTGTAGGCAGTGGCGCGTCCAAGTTGAGGACATTGTTCAGCTAGGCTATTAATCGTCAATCGACGACCACATTGCTGTCTTTGTTCCACTTATGAAGTAATTTCAACGGTCAGAATGCTGAGCCTGTCACTTCGCTCTTCATCATGGACATTTGTTCGTCCATTTTAAAAATCATGGCACCATTGGCTAACCTTTCCTTCACTCATGGAAGGAAACTCTAGGTCCATAAACTAGGCATTACTCCCGATGAATTTCAGCAGCCGACAATCCTTTTGCATACAAGAATATCTGTGTCACTTGTGCCGTTCATTGATCGCTTATTTTCAATCAGTCATCTATAACAATGCTACAATAATCTATACGATTATTTTTTGTGGATTTTCCGTATCTTGAATGAAATACCTCTTTTACCAAAAGCCGGTGTGCTCTTTAAATTACCTCAGGAAAAAAATGAAATCGCTGCTCAAAATAATCCGAGAAATGAGGTATTAGTGATCATGAGAAATTTTAGTACCTTGTCGAATTGAATTAATTCCACAATGGCACGAATATTAAACTCCATGGAGTCCTTGAATGGAAGTCCGCCTCGTGAGGACAGTCGTACACACATCGACATCCTCCCAATAAGGAGTACGCTTAGAAAAAAAAATAAGACCGCTAATTCACAGCTATGATAGGTAGGTAAAATCCTTCTACAAAGCAGTCCACATCCATTCGGGGTCTAACGTGTAATCCGTTAACCCTGCTCGGATAGTATTCCAAGTTTTCAATTTCTGGAATCATTGAATACGAAAATAACATTGTAACGGAGACAAAACCCCCCTTGCCTTTGTCTCTGTCTTCATCCTTCCTTTAGCCCTTCCCCTCACCCCCATCGTTTTCTCTTTCTCCCTCCCTCTCACCATTCGCCTCGAACATTTTATTTCCACGCTCCCGGAACCCCGCGAGCACGCTGCTCGGTGCTTCTTCCCCTCCTCTACTTTTTCTCCCGCCAAAATATCAGGAGCGATAAAAAAGGTGGAAGTTCGGGAGCATTTCCGAGTCACGAGTGGGATGGGACGTATCTACCTATCTCCCACCCGAAACGCCCTCCCTACTCCCTCGCTTCTGCCTTAAAAAGCCCTTTTTCCACGAAAAAAAATAAAAAGACCCTTCTCTCTTCCCATTCGCATCTACGGATCCACCCCCCGATCCCCAATCCCTCGCTCTTTCTCCCCTACCCACTAACTCTCCCCTCCCCCTCTTTCTCTCCCCGGCTCCCGCGCGCACAAAACCCCACCAGCAGACTTATAAAAAGAGACGTGGAATGGCGGAGTTAGTAGCCAAGCAAATGAGATTGCCAACGTTGTCCCACGAGCGCGACTCCTCCTCGCTAACCCACTCCGTTTTCCCTCCCCGATCTATTCCCTTCCTTCGCCCTCGGTTCCCTTGAAACGTCGCATTCCCGCCCACGCGTCCCATCCCCTTAGCATGTACCACCCCCGAACCCCTTCCTGTTTTCTTCCCTCCCGTTCCTCCCACAGGCTCGTCGTACCCCCTGCACCCATCCCCATCCTGAACACCCCACCCTTACTCTCCCACCAACGTGCCCTCGTCTCTTTTTCATCCGCATGCATCACTTTCCCCGTCCTTCGTCCGTATTTCCTCCCGAGTATCACAAATATCTCCCATGCTCTATCCCCCCTCCTCTCCACCTCATATATTTCGTCAGGTTCTTTTTTTCTCGCTCTTTTTTTTCCCCCTTGCGAAATAATAAATACGTCCTCTTCCCCTTTTGCCCTCCGCGTCGCCCCTTCCGAGCAGGCCCGGCCCAGCGGTGCACCCCGGAATGCGATAGTCCAGTCGCTATGAAGCTACGTTAATCATCTTTGTCGGCGATTCCTTATTGCATTTTTCTGTCTGTTTCCCATTCGGAACTGCGCTCGCGGAGCCTAAAACGAGTGTTTAAAGTTATTGGGAGCGCAAAAATTCGCCCACTCTTGGGCTTTAATTCGGTAAGATATTTTTTTCTTTCAAAGCGCTTGAGTTGAATAAAAACAGAACTAAATAAAATGAGTTATTTCGGCCAAAATAGTCTTTCGTTGAAAGCCAGAATTGCACGCGATCGGGCAATTCTTGAGCCTATCCCATCTTCATCATTTGGAAACCGAAAATTATGCAGCATTCGTGCATAATTTACGGTTTCCGTTCTAACTAGAGAAGATTCACTATTGAGATGGAAAGTCCAGATGATTATTTTTTTCTCAATGAAATGTTGAGCCTATCTCACTCGAAAATTCTTGTATTAGATAATTCAGCTTGTGCTTTAGGTAGCTGAATAGGATAACATTCACGTTCATAAGTAGTGCGGGAATATAGCTCAGTTGAGAGAGATAAACTTAAAATAATTGTTCATTAATATGGAATTTGGTGCAGGAAACTTTTTCAAGAGAAGATCACACTCATATAATAATTCATGATTTAGCGAAGAAAATGTTTCCCATATTTGATCATATTCAACGTTTTTGAACGAATTTTCCGAATATGCAAATTAATTTGGTATTTATATGTATTATATTATTTTGCATTATGCAACCAAATAATTATTTTAAATGGCTCGCTTCTTAGTAATTACCCGAATTTAGGGATGGGTATTCATCTAGCTTCTGTTAAGTGAGTTTTGAAATGAGTTCAATGCTTTTAGAAAATTAAACGTTAATCATAATCAACTATGTAATGTAAGCATTTCATAGTGTATTCCAGAGAGCATATATTTGAGCATTATGCACAATGAAAAAATATTGCTTCTCAAGCTGGTATTATAATCAATTCGGAATATACATATTTAGATCTGAGTTGATGCATAAAATTCGTTTTTTTTCTAATTAAATGAGTCTGATGGTGTAAATGTCAGTCGAAGTTCTTTTTCACCATATTGAGCTATAGATAAAGAATTCCTTTGATATCAATTCTGAGAGTGCCAAAAAAATGCGACATGAAACAATCATTCAATAAAATGGATAAACACTAATTGATCGCTTTACCTATTCCACCCCATGGCGTCTTCCTTGACTCCACGGTCTCTAATATTCTTGGAAACCGTTTCCATCCCCCTCCGATCCCCATTCTCTTTTCCCATCTCTCACTTCCCCTATCTCCCCGCACACGTCCTCCCACGGTTCAGCCGCTCTCCCCGGTTCCCAATATTCGTTCATGGGATGCGCCCACGAGAGAGTCAACCCTTTCGCAGTCCACCGATTTTGCTAACTGCAGTCCTCTCCGTCGCCAACCATGGTTTTTCCCAGCATCGCCAGTTCTATTCTCCGCCCTGCGGGCCAACGGACAACTTCCGGCCGAAGGGGGGAAGAAGCCATGTGTGAGAAAGTGAAGAAGTGAACACCTAACTCGATAATTCCACGTATAGGCCAGGAATCTTCTGGAGGGATCGCACGCCCATTCGCGTGCGAAATGCACGCTTCTGGCTACATGGGTCCTCAGCTCGAAGAATAATTTTCCGAACTCAAGTGACATATTTCCTCCCTTTGGGTCTCAACCTAATTCCCTGGGATATTGAAGGGTTATGGATGCAGAAAACGTGATTCTAAATTATGCCGCGCACTCGTCCTTGAATGCTTAACTTATAGTAGAATTAAGAATGGAACCGTTCCGAGGGTACATTAATGTCCTTCGGTTACTCCCATGTGAAAGCTTCGGTTGTATTAAGTCATGGCGAAAATGTCGGAAATATGCTGAAATCTGGCTCATTTTCACCTGGGGAGTGAGTCAAGCACATTCAAATGGTATTTGATAGGAATAATAGAATACTTAGCAAAGTCCATTCTAGAAATTTGGTATTAGTGAGTGAAAGGCTAGGTGCAAACTTGAACGCGCCATCAGTTCAACTCCCACATCTCACTCCGACTTACTACAGGGTTCGTCCGGGAAATAGGTGTACTGAGCTCAGGAAAAAAATATATTACAATTTAACATATCTTAAGCTAATATTCCTCAAAATAGGACCCTTGTGAGTCGATACACTTGTTCCAGCGGCGTTCCCATTCCTGGAACGCTCCCGCAAAGGCATCATCGGGAACCTCTCGAAGACACGTCGTCACGACCTCTTTGACGGCGTAAAAAGTCCCGTATCGCGTTCCTTTCAAACTACTCTTTATCTTCGGGAACAGAAAGAAGTCCGGTGGTGCCAAGTCCGGGCTGTAGGGCGGCTGCGGCAGAGTTGCCACGCCGTGCTTGGCCAAGAAGTCCGACACGACAAGCGCGGTTGTCGTGATGCAGCCGCCAGATGTTTTTGACCTCTGGCCGGACGCGGGCGACTCGTTTTCGAAGCCTGTCGAGCACTTGGACGTAAAGTGCAGCATTTACAGTTTGTCGTTCAGGTACAAATTCGTAGTGGACGACTCCCCTTTTGTCAAAAATCTGAAAAAAATCAGTAAACTTATCTTCCGGACGAACCCTGTATATTATGCGATGGTTAATGTAACAATTGTTTGAGTTAAATAATTTAAAGTGGACATTCTTTAAACTCTGAAAACATGATGACGACATTCGCATAAACCATACCTTTTTATTTCCTTTGGCGAACACTTTAAACATAAGTCATACCGCACGAATATCATTTTCATATCAAAAGAAAGACCCGGCAGTGAACCTAATGTTAGGTTTTTGGTTTTACGCTGAATTTATTTTTATCATTGTTTTCAAGGAGAGGAAGATGAGAGATACACTGGAATTATTGACAAAGTTCATGAATAGTCACTTGAAGCACAGGCATCACACAGGTTTTTACCACGCTTTCTTAATTTTCCGGAAGAGTGAGGTTTTCTTATATTGGGAAATATTGTCAAAGGGAAAATTCTTTTAGAATGGAATTTCTGGTAAAAAGTCGTACTTTGAATATATAACGAAATTTAATGAACAGTTATTACCAATATTATTTATGTTTTATAAATTTTACCACATTTATTAGAAAAAATAGCTCTCAATCAAAATGCTATCTTCATAATTTGCACGTAATTGAATAATCCTTGTAAATAGAAACTTACTTAGAAGAATTGGGTGGAGCCATTTACCCTGGTAATGTTATTCTAATATAAATTTATGATCAATTATGTCAACTTGTAAACCGATGCCAAATAATTAGAACTGGCTCACAATATCCTTTCCTTACCATTTGCTCTAGCTTGAAGTACGAATATATTAAACATGGTAGGATCCTCACAACTGGACCAATGGAAGAGTCTACGCACCCGTTCTGGTACTTCTCCTTTAATTTAATGAATACCCAATTACCAAGGACCTAGACTAGACATCATGTGTGGATTTCTGTCACCGTAGAAGGAATGAAAATGTAATTGTCATCCTTAAAGTGCATTAATAACCGTGGAAGCTCTCAAATATGTTATTTTTCGTGTCATGTGTGGTGAGAATAGTGGATTCCAGTCGACGAAATGGCATTGACGCAGACGTTTGCCTACGTAGTTGAGCATACGAAATTCAGGGTAGCATAAATATTTGTGCTTTTGGTCAACACTGATAATGAAACTCGACACGTCAACATTCGAAAACTTGAATCAGCTGTGGCTTTGACTCCTGATGTTTCAGCGTGAGCTTGGTTATTAATTATTCAAAGAGCACCGCGCGCTTGAGAAGCTGACTCAGTCCCATCAACGCACCGCCAGCCTGTGTTAACGCCTACGTGCATGCGTCCTCTTTATAAAGAAAATTGATCGAAATAAAGTATTTGGTAACTTTATGAAGGCTCTAGAGTTGGAAATATTGCGATGTTATGTCTGAAATGTTTCCTTTTGTACACAAAAGAAATCAATACCTCCAATGAAATCACAGTTTAAAATTCTTTTCGATCAATATTTGGCCCTGGATACCTTAAATAGGTGGCAGAGATGACCGAGCATATGCATATTATTACAAATGTATACGCCATATTTGAAGTATTGGGCAGGATGTAGCAAAGCAGCTAATTGAAGTGTTTCAAAAAATAGATCGTTAATATCATGGAAATATTAATTCTTCTTCAGAAATAAATTATATTTCCCTCTATTTTAGAAAACAATATTGTTTTTAACTAGACTTAGTATTCAAATCACATGAGTTGACATTTAAATTACATGCTAAAGAAAAACAACAGTTATTCGAGTGCTAAATTCATTGGACCTTGACTAAAGTCTGATGTCGAGGGTTAGGTTATGTAAACCTTAACCCGCGCATTATTTGTGTCCCACAAGAATGCATTATTCTAATGAACAAATATTTTGTGATAGACGTTTAAACAGTAATGGGAACGTGCTAGGCCCACATGATATTAACCTTCAGAGGAACAGTGAGTGTACCTAATCCGGTTAACACTGATAGTGATATCATGTTAATAAAGGCGTTCAATTAGCAATATTACAAAATATTTACGCTTGTTTATCCAAACTTATCATATATTTTAATCAATCCATTATTACCAGAGAAAAAGTAGCAATTGAAAATTTGAAATATATCTTTGCCAGAACTTTACCCGACTTATTTCTAGGATTCCCTCTCGAAAAATATTATCTATCTTTTGTCGTGCAAACAATGCACTTCATTCTACATAGGCGAATTGCATTACCCCCTTATCCATTCGAGTGAACAATCACCGCTACTCCTGTGATTCTGCTTCACTCTCTTCTCTTCCTATCCCTTTACACGCAATTTCACACAACCTATCATTCGACGAATGCTTTTCCCTAAAAATTCTAGAATCCCTACCCGATTCAGCCGCCAACATAGAGGTGAGAACTCGCGAATCCGTATACATCCTATATTTCCGATCCTTTAAAATTCCCACCCTTAACCGCCATCTTCAATTCCCTTCCCAGCAGTTCCTAAACCTTCCGTCCCCCTTCTTCCCTCCCTAGGCACAATCCTCTCAAGACCTCTCAGTCTGACCTGAAGAAGGCCTCCGAGTAGGCCGAAAGCTCAAATAATCCAGAATTTGAGTGTTCTTTTACGTGTTATCTGTTTTATTCTGTGTTCTATTGTGCCGTCCAAAAGTATATACGACCTGTATATACGGGTCCGTCCTACCATCTTGGTGAATAAAATCAATGCGGAAGCTATGCTATACGCTTTGTTACTTATCGATAAGTCAGCCCAATATTACTTATCCTGAGGTCATTGACATGTTTTTCCCGCCTACGAGAAACAAACCGTATATATTTATCCCATTTAATGATATTAAATTATAACTTTTCAATTTTATTTTCAAATTATTGTTGTCATAAGAAATTCATACGGATTTTAATAACAAAATTCCTATGGGCGCCTTAACAGATACAATTTTCCTTTAAATGGATTCTTCAGAATTTACACTGAGAACATCAACTCTTAGAAATCTTTTTGTACCAGAATCGTTACAAAACATATCTACATCTACATAAGTACCCTGCGAGCCACCAAAAGGTGTGTGGCAGGGGGTGTAGCACCATGAGGGAAGGGTAAGGGTTGAGGGGGTTGGGAGTTAGGTGAGGACTACGTGAGTATCGAATGACTACAGTAGTTATCCAAATAACTAGTTAGAAGGGTTCAGATATTCTTCATTGTAACCTTTGTAGAACTCGGAACTAACACACTATGGCGGATGATTCAGATTTTTCTGGGGCCACTTGATTCCATGGCTGGTAACAAATCGGTTTCAAGAAAACAATGTGGCTAATATTTTATTTGATAGTGTGACGCCAGTCAGCAGTCTAAAGTTCCAGCCATAACTCCACGTTTTGGGAGGAGGATAATATGCAAAGTAAATATCTATGCAAAATAAACCATCTATATAATATTACTTTCGTAAACCAAGATAACACCTCGACACACTTAAAGCGAAAGACAAGAACCGTCGATGTATGTCAACCTTTTGAAACAGATCATGTCACTCCTCACTGCCTATTTATCAAATAATGTAGTATGATTACTATAATGAAAATTTTACCATAGGGAAAAATTCTTAGCCTAAATCTGCCATGGTTTATAAGATGCTGCTCTGATATTCACTTCCCTCTTTCTTCAACGCGTTTTCAGAGGCTAAATATCTCCGATTCACCATTACAATTACCAAGTCGCCTAAGCTTTTTTTTGTTTTCCACTCTTGATAATGTTAACCTGCTTTTTTTTGATAGCGTTGGTGAAAAAGTTGAAGTGGAAAGAGCAAGGAATTTAGTGCGTTGGATGGTTAAGAACGTAATAAAACTTCGTTCGTTCTTTTGTTCACTTCTCTCCCTCAACTCCTCTCGAACAACCAATTGGGTCAGTTATTTCCCATTTCCACCTTCGCATCCTCCTGAATCCCAATCATTGCCATTGATTTTTGGACCCCCTCGGGCTCTTACGACAAAGCGATTAATCATCGTTATTCTTCCAATTGGAAGAACATTTTTTAAAAAACGTATCATCGATGAGAATCAAGTTCCCAACACGTATCTGAATGACCATTTTTGTCCCGCATTATTAGTTTCGTCTATAAGGTTACAAATACTCTTCTTGTTGTCTAATATTTTCCTGAATCGTCACATAACTTGCATTTTATTTTGAAGCCGTGTACTTTTCGCTTTATATATATAATTATATATATCTTTGAAATAGACTGATTCTGATGACGACGGTCGTGCCGTCGAAACGTAAAATACATACTGTGAGTGTCCTTTCTTTGTGTCTCTGTGTGATTGTGTATATATATATATATATATATATATATATATATATATATATATATATATATATATATATATATATATACATAATTAGGTAATCTACCAGTTAAGGTAGGTTTTTGGATGGACACAACTATCAAATAAACATTTTGTGACTCCCCACTTAGCAAACTAATCTATATCAGGTCCCTCTTCATCTCGGTGTACTTCTTTCCTCCCTTCATCCCGTCCAACATCCCTATCCTGTTCCTACCCTTACCTCGCTTGCCCAACATTCTCCCCTCTATTACCCTCTTCAACATTCCACTACCGCTCAATTCGCCTTTCATCCATTTTTCCTGCCTCCATAGGATTTCTCTCAACAAACCCCTCTCCTCCCCCACCATTTCTAGTACTTCCTCATTTGTTTTCCTTTCGGACATTTCACCTTCTCAATTCTTCTCCACACCCACATTTCAAAAGCCTCCAATCTACGTCTATCCTCCTGCTTCAGCGACCACGTTTCCGCGCCGTACATAGCTACGCTCCATATCAGAGTTTTTACGAGTCTTGTCTTAACATCCCTTCTCAACGTCCCCGTCATCAACTCCCTCCTCCTTGAGAAAGCATCCTTGCCTAGCGCAATTCTTCTCCTTACGTCCCTACCACTTTGACCGTATTGATCCAAAACACTTCCAAGATATGTAAACAGTTCTACCTGCTCTATTTTTTCCCCGCCTATTTTAATATTTAGCTTAGCCTTTTTCTTTCTGGAAAATCGCATAACCTTTGTTTTATTAATAGTATTGATTCTTATCCCATATTTAACGCACTGAACCTCCAATTCACTCAGCAATGCTTGCAACCCCTTGGCCGACTGAGGCACTAATGCTTGGTCATCAGCACACCCAACCGATTTTACGAATTCCCCTCCGACTTTCATTCCTTCCTCCAGTTCTTCCCATGCCTCTTTAATCATTTTCTCCACATATATGCTGAACAGCACCGGTGACAATGGGCAACCCTGCCTTACACCTCTTCCTAACACTGCCCATCCGGACTCTCCGTTCCCCACTCGCACCTGAGCAGTCTGAGACATGTACAGGTTGCGGATCAGTCCTCCAATCCATTCCTATTTTCTGCAATACACGCATTAATTTTTCCCAATTCACTCTATCAAACGCTTTTTCGAAATCTACAAAACAGGCAAAAACGTCCTGATTGTATTCTATATTCCTCTCGACTAGTGATCTCATTACTGCAATGACATCACGCGTACCTCTTCCTTTCCTGAACCCATACTGATCATCCCCTAAGTAATCATTTGCCTTACTCTCTATCCTTTTGTTGATGATCCTGAGAATAACTTTAGCACACCCCCTGCCACACACCTTTTTGGTGGCTCGCAGGGTATTTATGTGGATGTAGATGTACTTACGTTAAAAAATTGAATTAACTTCTTGTAAGGAGGGTCATTCAAAGGAACAATCTCACATTATAAAGATAAGTGATCACACATTGAAAGTAATATCAAAAGTGTAAATTCTCTTTTGAACTATCGATGATTAACAGCACCTTTAATTTTCATTCATATAGAGAATTGTTTGCTAGAGAGAATGAAATAACTGATTGGGTTAATTATAATGATGAATTTACTTGCATTAGAGAGCGCTCTAAATTATTCTTTTAATTATAATAATACAAGTAATGTTGTAAAATAGTTGTAGTTTACAAATTCTTACATGCAATAGGTTGTCATACGAAGAGGATTTGGAACTCTTGTTGTCAAATTTGATAAATTTGAAATTTTTATTCCGAGATCTGTTTTGTTTAAAGAAAAGGCGTTCATTCCTGGGGAATCGAATGAGCTATGTCATCATTTTTGTTGAACATTTCACGTCCAGTGTTTCGGAGTACTTTTGCATGGCTCCTGCCAAAAGCATATATCATGTGGAGATGTGGGAGTTTCCATTTTCACCGTGGAAAATTTTTCGATAAACGAAAAAACGTTTTTAAAAGATGAGGACGACGCTCGGCCGTCTGAAGCCACCGAGGCGCGGAAAAGTGTTGATAATGAATGATATTTATTGGCACGGAGAATAGTGGGATGGAAAGGGGGACTGGGGTTTGATGGCGGTGGAGATGTCAGGTTGCGGGAGATACTCGGAGAAAGTTAGTGAGATACGGCTCTCTCGGGATCCCACACACTCCGTGGTGTAAACTAAGTTAAGACCGAGGGTAGGGGGCGCTCTCTGATAATTTCGTGATTTGGATTCCGAAATGGAGAGCTGGGGTATGGAGGCGGGGACTCCTCCCGTGGAGTTGAGGGGTCCTGAGACCGCATCATCAGGTTGGAAGCATCCATCATGCCACTGGTTGCGGTGCGACGTACTCTCTAAAGACCTACCCTGGGAAGAAAATTGTCAAAGGTCTACAGATCCCTGAGCCCTAGGGGTAGTCCTCTAGAAAGTATTACACTAGCTGAATATTCAAGATATACTTTGATAAACATAGATTTTGAATGGAATATTTGGAATATATCAACAAATGATCTCCCTTAAGGAAGTTAGAAGAATACTCGTAGTATTTAAAAATGCTTTCCTACCCATATGATTCCATAGAAGAAAACAACTTCCCATAAAGCATAAGTTTCATTTTAACGCGTTACGTACATGAGAAGTGTCGGTGGCAATATGTAGCACAGCTATGGTTACTATACGGAGATGATATAATTTGTATTATATACTGTAGCAGCACCGTACCACTGCGAGACATTGTGGATGCGGCCATTCATATCTGATCTCATCAATATGAGACGGATCAAGATAGATCCATTGTATTAATTACTAAATAATCACAAATTTATTCCATTATAAATGAACCGTACATTTCCCAAACGTTGTAAATGCCAAAATTGGGAAATATTACTCTCCATACAAAAACACGTTGTAAATGCCATATCGTTCTATGGCAATACAGTTTGTCTTGATAGTGCTGATCCTGAACTAGAAGTACTATCCAGACGTAGTATTTAATTAGTATAAACATTAATATTCTCCAATTTTGGCATTTACATTTTGGAAATGCACGATTCAAATATCAATTCTACTGAATTAAGTCGCAGTGATGGATTTGTTTAAAGTTTTCCACTGTAGGCATTTTAAAATTTGCATACCAAAATGCGGACCCTTATGAAATTTTTTACAAATTTCCACTGAATATATGGTGAAGGTGGGTCAAGAAAATTTGTGTATAGTCTAACAATGTGAAATTGTATGGTGATGTTATTCATGTGGAAGCTCGCGTTCTAAGATTTCTAGAAGTTTTTATTTGGTTTGCCGACTGTTGCATAAAAACTTGGAGGTGGTTTCGTTAGTTTGTTTTGTGGGTAAACAAAGGCAAAATCGGCCTAAGAATAAAGGAAAATTCTA
This sequence comes from Hetaerina titia, assembly GCA_037158775.1. Taxonomy (NCBI): domain Eukaryota; kingdom Metazoa; phylum Arthropoda; class Insecta; order Odonata; family Calopterygidae; genus Hetaerina; species Hetaerina titia. The sequence goes on along the minus strand of CM073771.1, from coordinate 89,089,547 downwards.
CCGATATGATGATCAGAAAAGATTCTTTTGTTCCCAATATGGACAGATGTGAAACAGAGTTCGGATTGGTCATGTTGAAAGAATAGATTAGAGTCGACTCAGCAAACAGATAGACAATTTAGTGGCATATTTAGCGGATGGGGTATAACGAGAAAAAATTCATATTAATGTGTTTAATAAGCCGACGTGACTAGAGATATAGAAGTAATGGTAAGAAAAGAGCATATATGAAAAATATTATCAATATAAAGTAGTTAATATTATTACGGAAGAGTAGGATAGTTAGAAAGAAGTTAGTGGATTTGTTTGAATCCCCGAGACAATATAAGAGTGTGTTCCTTTCCTTAACTTTATGTCTAAAGTTATGGACAGTTCTTGACCCTCACCGAAACGCAAAGCATCGAGTTTATGTGTATGGATGTACATACGTAGGTTTTGATAAAATGAGTTTTTACATCAATCGGTAGGGGAAATTTATCACATAACATTATAACTATAGAGTACAATTGGTATACTATATTCAAAGGAATTTATTGCATTGAAATTAGTATACAATATTTAAAAAAAATGTAAAAGATTGAAAATTATGTAATACATTGAAAAATAGCCACTATATTAAAAAGAATTATAGACGTGGTAATTGCAAGCTGTACTCATTAAGGAGCGTATAATGTCATTCCGCGAATGGCAGACTTTAATTGGTGAACATTTCAATTATGGAAATCTCTTCTATCAGCAAACTGTTAATTTTTGTACTTGATTGGAAAAATTTCGTAATTATAATTTCACAATTCAGTATTTCGTTACCGCCACTGTTGTATACTTCATAGGATATCCGAATGTTGTAAAGAAATCTATTGAATTTACGAATAATTCCAATTGCAAAGTCAAAGTTTTTAAAAATTGATTTGAGCGTAATTTTAGCGGAAGAGAAATAGCTCACAACTTTGGGAATTGCATTATCCTTCCTTTCCGCTATTAAACCGCTTATCATTATTTTCCCGTCAGATGAGAATATTTGTGTAAGAGGAATTTAATATCTTCCGCCCGGGCACAGGGCAAGTTAGGTCACCAACTTGCTTGCAAAAAATCTTACTCTTCTTCCATCCGATATGGCAGTCATTGAAGTGCCTGTATTATCCGGGAAATTCTCCATTCAATCTTAATCCACAGGAATATGTAGAATTTTTTTTCATCATTTAGGATATATACGTTCCGTTTAATAGTTTACGTTTTTCTCTAAGTATTACCACACCAACTGCTATTACTGGAATATAATGGAATATGGTAGCTGATAAATTGGTTTCCATATATGTTTTCGCATACTGTGTGATGCACATAACAAAATACATATGCGTCCTGTTATTTAATAAAAATGAATGTCTGTAAAGTATGAGATGACGCCCTTCACTTATTTGATTACTAAATTTTTATGGCAATACAAACTATTCAGTAGTACTAAATGTAGATATTTTTAATTTAGTCAAAATAGAAAACAGGGAAATGCACTTCAACTTTGCCTTTCATTAAAAACTCTTCTGATTCAGATGAAGCTGATGACATTTTCAAACATTCTAATAATAATTCAAAACCTCAGGTAATTATATATAACGTCAATGCAATTTAAAATAGTATATGTGACCGCTATCTTCATAACGTACGATTTCTCAATCATTCCTGGGAAATGAATTTAACTATTACAAACGGATGCTCATTAAGTTTTTCGTCTGGTGCTCTTTAAGGGGAAAATTGCATTGAATTTAGCTGGGACCACTTCAATTCTTTATTTAACGTTGAAAATGCGTATAAAATTTGATATTTTCTCATTTTTTGGAACACGCTGATTTCATGCATCCTACAATATTTTCATTTTTTTCCAATTTAATTTTAAGGGAATATTAAGTTTATAGTCTATAGGTCCCGTATTTAATTCTTTTGTTTGTTTTTCATTATTCAAGGTACAATTCAACTGGATAGTATTTAATAAGTATAAATAATAATTTCAAATACAGATTTTGTTTCAATTTTAAGGCAAAGGTTTCAGTTTTATGGTTCAGAGTGAAATATCTCTTTCGTTGTTTTATGAAAACAAAGGAAATCTTCGCTGCATTAAGGCATTACTCTAATGGAATCATGGGATAAATATACATTTATATTGTATTTATTGGTGATTCACCGTACTCACGGGAGAGACTAGCCTTCAATTATTCTGTTCCTAAAACGTTAACGTAAATCTCAACATGTAGATTTAGTAACATGTACGTATTTTTAATTAAAAATAGTTAGGATTATTAGCCCTTAGAACATCATCGCTAAAATTACATATTTTAATTTTTACATTGTTTTAAGCGGCCAGTAACGTTTACTGGCATAAAGTAGGGAAATTTTCTCTATAAAAACGCTTTGCTCGCATTTAGGAATTTTAGCGGAAATGTATGTATTGGTAGATTCTGAATACGTTGAGGCTCTGAATTACTCCATTTTAGGGCAATGTTCTTCTGTGTGCCTCTCTGTCCGTATGGTTATATTTGCTACTGGATATTTTTTACCTGATCAGTGTTTACCAACTCCTATGGCCAGAATAAATTTTGAATGAAATTCATTGAATGAAACGTCTGTCCACAGTAATCAATTGCGGTGGACCCCAATTTATTACTGTGGAAGTCTATCAGCATCATAATTCAGTCCATCTGATGAATTCATCGTCCAACTATTGTAAACATCTGGTTTCGTTCGATTTTTATACGATTATAAATAATGATACTTTACTGCAGCATTTATCATCGTATACTTAAAACATTTAATGTTACGGCTATGTCCTCAAAAATGCATCAAAATTAAGTTATTCAATTTCTTGCGTTTCCTTCAATAAGTCATTATATTTGAAACTGTATAAAGTAATGCTGGCCACAGTGTAACCTTTATCATCGAAAAACAACTAATCCATTCAGTATGTTTACAAGGTTTACCTTTTATAAAGCATTCTTAGTTTGCTTTCTAAGCTTTTGTTTGTGTTCATAAGCGTAGAAGTTTATACAAGATCAGTATTCTTAAGTAATTGGTGCTACTGATCATTTTAGTTCTAGATACTATACGAAAGCAAAAATATTAAAACATATAAACGTGCAAATTATTAATAAAATTTTAATCTGGTTCACTTTTTAAAAAATTAAGAAGAAAATAGATCACTCATTTACTTTACTAAGATTTACGCACTTAAAATAAGCACTCGAAATTTGCGTACAGAGACCCAATATACTCTTGAATTACAAGTTTTGAACATAAGGGTGTTAGAGGCCCGGAAATGTATGTAGCACTTAAAAATACATAAATTAAACTTGAGGTTATAAGAAATTTTGGTTAAATACCCAGCAAATGCTAAGAGAAATGGCCCCAAATGCAACAGATAGGAATATGGAGGGGGGTTAACAATTTCATCTCATTTGCTAGAAGCAGATCACAAAAGTTGATTCCTCGTCCATATATCATCAAATATGGCAGATATTAGCGTAAGTGCACATAGCATTTCATACGGCCACGGAGAATTTTGTACCCTCTAACTTCATTACTGAACATCGATATGTTTTTGATATCACGAATTCCTCCAATCCTGAAAGAGCAAAAATAGGCTCTAAAATCCACACTCAAATAAACTTCGGCAAATTATTCTCGAGTATATCCATATACGGAATTCATTCAGATGTGGAGATTGGTACGATATCTGTCCAATAAATACGCGAACTGATGGCATAAAATATTTATTTATGCAAAATCGATTTTTCGTTTTCGAACATGGATTTTTTCCCTTCCAAAGGACTCTCCATTCGTTGCTTTGCACTTATTCCATCTTCTTTTCAACTGTTTAATGCACCCTTGGAATTCCTCGGCCTTTAGGCTTTTAGGTTTTCTCGTCATTTCTTGCTTTGTTGTGTCCATATCTTCCCAGTGATGTCCCCTCATCAAATTTTGGCATTTTCGGAATAGGAAAAGGTCGCAGGGGGTAAGAATGGGGCAAAGCATCAACACTGCCAGATTGCACCAGTTCGCAAATTTATTTCACAGACTACGTAATGCCATTCGAGGCATAATCTGTCGAATAAGGAGGATGATCGTGGATGGTGATTGAATTTTTTGCCAGCTGGCTGGAACTGGCGAACAATCAATGCTGAATGTGCAGGTATATTGTCATGGTGAAGGATACATCCATCATGTTTGGTTAAAATGGTGTGCACTGTTGATTTTCCTGTATTCATTTCATCAGCTATCATTCGGACAGTTTTTCGACGATCGGTAAGGACCGCACACTGCTGTCGACAGCGGTGTGCGGTTGAAGGTCGTCCCGGCCTTGCGGCATCCGTGGCATCTTGTCGGCCATATTTAAAACGCTGAATGCACTTGAAAACAGATGTTACCTTCAGAGTATTATCACCGTAAACAGCTGTTAACAATTCAGTAATTTTTTGATAACTTTTACTGCACTTCATCATACAACTTGATATTGATTTGTTGCTCCGTGATTTCGGCAATTTCCATTTTAGACAAACAGTAATAGCAAGGACAACAGAAATTAATATAACTGGCACCATGCGCACAGCTCAACGATTCGCCAAGCACAGACGGCTCATTGAGTCTCAGACAACTACCGTCGCTAGTGGGCGGGGCTATAGTCTGCGTCAACACCGACGGATTGCACCAGTTCGCGAATTTATTGCACATACCACGTAATGCCATCTGGGGCATAGTCTACAATCTCTCTCCTTTATTACACGCATTGTGTAAGACATTGTGCAAAGGAAACATTTTGGGGATGAGTTTAAAATCCAATTCAGTTGAACATTATCATATTTTTTAAAAATGGGAAATAAGTATTCGATCAAAAGTTTTATAATTCTCATATGTTCCTTCAAAGAACCCTAAAAATTATTTAACGGCCGTATTTTCTCAGAGATTTGAGAATCTCACGCACGCACGCCGAATTTAGGTCAAAGGCGACCAGTTTGATATTGAGGTCTGACGTGTCTCCCGATTGATATTGGGACCGAATTATGACTCCATCGCATACCTTACAGCCAAATCTCAATGATGAATTAAAAGTTTGGGAGCCTTGCGAAGATAAATAATTAATTCAATAGAAAATTTTCCGGCTCCTCCCACCTTTGCGCTAGCCAAAGTGGGGAATCCTGCTGCGGCAGAATAGACGCGAAAAAAAGTATGGAGATGAGTGAGAGGCACGTTTAAGGAAGAATTTTCGAGGAAAATAGGTCATGAACGTCGGAGTTTACGTAATCTTAGGGGTGAGAAGAGATGAGATGGAAATTAGAGAGTCTGGAACCGTTTTTTCCGTAAAAATAAGAAAAATTTTGAGATGAGGGTTTTTGAGGGAAGCGTTCGGCGGCAGAAGGTATTCCTTCAAAATTAATACTTTTTATTAATTGGAGTTAAAACTAATGCCCGAAGATTTCTCAGTCGAATGCTTTTTTTCTCAATATTCGATGGTTGGATATTATGAAAAGAAGCCCTGCCTTCTCTCCATAGTGTTCCTTCAGTATTTATTTGTCATTTTTCACCTTATTTCTCACCTAATCTCACGTCCACGAATGCATACCAACATTTCAGGTCACGAAGATAGTTGCAGGCTCAAATATGAGTAAGCTCACGACCACCATATGGCGAAGAGTGTTCTCTTCTACTGAAATTTAATGTGGAACTGCACAGGTATTAATGTCCAATGAGTGAACAGATGGACCTGGTACTCTTGATGTACGTAAGATGCAATGAAATTTGGAGGAGGGGCGAATTTACCTCATGCTGCGTACATTGTTATCACTGCTTTCCTATTTATTTATTTTATGTAAATACTGGCACTAGACTTGTAATAATTATTTCTAAAGATTTTTATGGTTTTAAATGTAGATTTCATTAACAAACCATAACTAAAGGGTGTTTTAAAAGGTAATTATTAAAAATGATTTTATTTAAACTAGGGATAGAAGAATCCCAATTTGGGGGATAACTTGATATCCTTCTTTTTTCCACCCAATAGGAGCATAGTTTTGACTCAATGATACAATTTATAATAAAATATCGTTGGAGAAGAAATATTCTTTTTATTTAGAAATAACTCAATCGAGGATTTTACTTGCGATAAAGCGATTAAAACGGTAATATCAGCTGATTACGTCACCTGGACAAATTTATATAAAAAATATATTATTACAAGCTATTCAGGAATTTTTTTCGAGTACATTTAATTCCTTCGTTAAAAATCAATTTGTTAAATAATAAATAAAATGAGGGAATTTTTTAATTTAGACAAAGCCCGCATTTGTGTTGTACTCTGCATGAACCAATAGCCATTTTCACCCGAATATTGGCATCGGCTATTACCGCTGTACCGTAATAAGGAAACATATCAATTTAGGACATGAAGTTTATTTAAATTGCAAATATTGACCTAGATAAGTTATTTTACTTCGTAATACAAATGTCATTTTAACTAGTTATAGATGAAATGTGCCTTTTAAAATTATGATATTTTTACTAGTAAAAATATTTGCCTAGTTTGGCGCTATGGAGGGATTGCGAAAAGTATTGCTAAATGAGATTGATGTTTCAAAATATCTTGTAATTACAGAGAGAATTGCCTGTTCTTAACGATTGTCATAATTTAATATTCTCCTTCACTATGGATGTTCCTTAAGAACATTTAACGGTTTACAATGGAATTAATTACTACCATAAGCTCTTTATTTTTAATATACCTAAAATAGACTCATATGGAAAGCGTCATTACATATTGTCTAATCAAGCGAGTGCAAAATTTGTATACGCCACCCCAACCACCTGGCAAAGTAAAGGCAGAAATTTAAGATTTGGTCTAAGTATTCATGGATAACGAAAACTAGAAACGTATTTCGACTTCTAGAATAGAAGTTATCCATTTTACAGATAAGTGCTTCATGAAAAATATGTTGGCAAAATTGTATGAATATTTTTCGCAGATATATTCTTATTGTGTTACATCGTAGAAATATAGCATTTTGATTTTTTACATTGCTACGTAGTTAGGGGTATAAATACATAATATCAAGTCAATTATTTTTACCCTCTCCTTTTGCCTTTGGAATGAAGTGCCAAAAATAATGCTGTGCTCTCTGTGAATCAATTCAAATCATACGTGGAATCGTAATTGTGGGTGGCAGATATTTTCAAAGCATTATAACTGGTTCAAACGCCCATAGGTATGTTTTGGAGGATAAAATTTGTCGCGCCGATTCAGAAGTATTCCTTGAAAGATTCCCTGCTGAGAGTACCGTAGAAAAGTACTCCCCATCTCTCTCATATGTTCCGAAACTCCGAACTCGCACGAGAATGCGCCCTTAAGAATAATAAGCAAAACGCTGAAAATTTTGTAAGCCCTCAAAAAAAATACTGCTCAACTTTTTCTTCTTCCGCGGATAAACATTTTATTCTACCCCGAGAAAGCCATGAACAAAAGGACAACGCGATCACGGAGCACAGACTTGATGGGCGATAAAAAAAATACCAACCGGATGACAAATTCAAACTTTGGGTTTCCCTGTGCTCGAACTTTACCGCTACTCCGCGAAAACTTTTGCCATGGGAGCTATGGGTGTTCACTTTATTTTATCTTTTGCACTTTCCTGCTTCGGTAGAGCGCTACAGTCGCGTCACCAAGCGCCCCTCAAGTCCAATCCGGCGCACCTTCGATCATTATCCATCGCCATTTCATTTACCCTCGCTGCTGCATCCAATAGCATATAAAGTTATTGACGCGACCCTCTGCAGAAACTTTCACTTTTATGATACCTCGGTAAAATTGTTCTGAAGAACGAGGCTTTATTAGATTTAAGAGGATGAACCACTACATATGATTTTGGTGTTTCTTGTATGGAGTAATGCTTGCGATATAATTATTTATATGTGGTTTTTTTATCGAGAGTTTGTGAACCCAAACTTAAGCATACCATCTGTATTCTCATACGCTAAACTGTAGATTTCATGAACTAATTACTTTCTGATTTTTACTAAGCTAAATTGACAAAATACGTACATATGTTTCGTATCAATATGAATTTCGGCCAAATCCAGAGCTTGCGCTTATACGTATCATATCCTGGTTGGTTATCTCCCGTTTCCCTTTTACATTATGCACATTACGTATAATCTCCGTCGTTTGATCGAATTTCTGAATGGTTGAACTATCCTCAACGTTGTATTAGTTATTGTAATGAAATGCCATATGATTTGATGTCGCCATATTAGAATATCATTATATACTCTAGGACAATTTCACTGTCAGTTACATATCATTTTTATTTATTTATTTTTTTTTCGAAAAAATTAAGCTTTCAGTTCATAATTATCATATAAATATAGTATTTGTAACAAGACATTTATTTTAAATTGCCGCGAGATATTTTTACGCATTAATTTCAAATGTTATTGTGGATAACAGAATAAGATGAGAAAATTGCAATACTAAAAGGTCTTATGCTACCAGCATTCTCGGCCTTTGTGCTAACTCTATTACAGCTTACTGTTTACATACATTTTAGAGATAGAATCGAAGAAGACAATTTGAGTATGTTTAGCGGTTCTCGACGTGTTCATGTCATTTAACTTCGAAATTCTACTTTTTTTTCTTGGGTTTGATAGTTTTTATGGAACATGGAGGATTTATGATTATAAAGAACTTAATTGTTGCAAAGGCTTGAAAAGGAATTTTATGAAGTTATTTTTTCTGCATGAGGCATTGGAATGATGTAAATAAAATAAGTAAGCAATAACATAATGAATCCCGTAAAGTGCTATGTTGAGATAAAATAAATGGCATTATATACACAAAAACTGGAAAAGAATTAGATTTTTTTAGAATAAGGGCTAATGAGGTATTTTGGCCTTAGAAAGAAGAACTATACTAATTTTCTAGCAATATATTTATGCCATATGATCATTATGTTTTTCCGTGCATGAGTGGTAAATGTTTGTACAGTATTTATTAAGACTTTGATACGATATCTTATATCCATTCAATAATCCCATCATCATAAATAGTAACTCTTCATCCCCTGGTTAAAGGAAAATAATCGGATGTAGTCAAGTCATATAATTGTAGAATTTAGTCCAATTTGTTCCATTAATGATTTGGTAAACATGAAAGGAATTCCGTTAAGCCGTAATGGGATAGTTTTTGTTCAGCATTTGTAATCAAGGGAGAGTTGAACGTCAACCCTTTCAAAAGGAAGATGATCTTCTTAGCTTTCCAGCGTTTCTCAAAAGGAACCCATGACGCAAAATAGCTCTAGGCTCATTTGCGTGAGATATGAAAGGCGATTCTATGCAAACAGTCTCTTTAAAAATGCAAGGAGACTTCGTGAGGGGCATTTTTCAAAGTGTTCAATCCCTCGTCGGGGTCAACGACCGAGGAAACTTTGCTGAATAATGACTGCCAAATCCCCCTGCTACTGGGGACACAAGAGGCCTCGAGAGATGAAAGTGGAGAATAGATATTAAGGAAACATATTTCAAGATCCATGAATATTTGAATGGACAGTCCACTCGAAGGATTTTTCTCTGAAATTTTTTTTCCGATTTATTTACGATTTTTCGCCGAAGACGATCCACGACCAAATATCCGGAAGCTACGGATTTAACTTTTGTGATTATTTTCTTCCGCGACTCGGACTGATCATGGAATTCCATGGGATGCAAATCCCCAACGGGGATCGGCATCACAGAACTAATAAAATCGACTTATATTGGAGCACCCAATGTTTATGATTTCCCATGTCCTAAAGCACGCTCAACTACAACACAGATTGCAAAGACTAATTAGTTGTAAGTAATAATGAAAACTTTCTTTCATTGGTGTGGAGCCCTTCCCATGAGAGCCTAAAGCAAGAGCACCATTAAATGTTTTTATAGTGTGATTCATTTAACGGGGAAGAAATTGCATATATAAGTAGTGCGTTTTACTTGGGTATTTGTGGTCAAAAGAATATTATCTTTTCCTTTTGTATTTTTCAATTATAAAGTCAAATTATTCAGGATTTAATTTGTGAAGGTTTTGAAATTTTATTTTTAAAGAGGTATAATTATATTATAATAGCAATTACGTTACGCCAGATCCACAAAAATGTATTCGTACGGCACGTTTCAGCTTAATGCGACATCATCAGGTACTGCTGATGTGTGTCAGGTACTGAAACGTGTCGTTCCAGTGAAAATTTGTAGAAAATACAATTGCAACTTCGGTTTAACATGGTTATTCTATTAAAATTGGATACATTCGTGAGAAATTTTGTTTAAACTACTATGGCTGCAAAAATCAGAGTTATCCAGAGTTATTGATAATCATGTTTCTTTTTTGCATAAACCAAACTAACTAAATGAATCAGAATTAATCAAGATGGAGCTCAGCATATTTACGAAAGATATTTTCTCTCTCTAGTAGTTTACTAAGAGGTACTTTATCAAAGGCTTTCTTGAAATCTAGAAAAATCGCGTCCAGTGGAACATTGTTGTGTATCGAAGTAAGAATATCATGAACAAAAACCGCAAGTTGTGTTTTGCAGGATCTAACTTTTAGGAAATCATGCTAACTTTTCGTCAGTAACTCCTGGTGTCGAAATGTCTCACGATCGAACAAGCAACTGCGTGTTTAATAACCTTGCACGAAATGGATATGAGGGAGAGAGGTCCGTTATTGCTTGATTCCTCTTTATTTCCGTTTTTAAAAATTGGTGTTACGTTAACCGTTTTCCAATCTTTAGGAACCTGGTGATCTACTAGCGACTTCTTAAATATTATTTCTAGATACAGCGCATATTCCGCCCTTAAGACCCTTACCATCCGAGAGGGTATTTCATCAGTTCCGGAGGATTTATTAGGGTTAATATTTTTCAGGAAACGTTCTATTCCATTATATAAGATTTCAATTACGAGCATCGGTTGACCGGCACGATTAGGCAAGCTATCGGAGGCATACGGTTAGATATTGGTGAAGACTTTCTGAAAGCAGGAATTCAATGTGTTATCCTTTTCCAAACTGCTAGTTACTAATGAATGAATTGAGTGAATTAACGGTTGACTTATGATTAAAACTGTTCTGACGTATAATGAAAATACTTTCGGATTCTCTTTCAAATTTTCCGATAACTTTTTCCTTTTGAATTCGCTCGACGCTTTCCGAAATTAATTCTTGGGATTCGCCCTAGATATTTTGTAATCATAAGTGATGTCATTATTTATGTCACTAGAGATATTATTCCTAATATTTTGCATATTGGCATGACATAGCCTTTCGACTTCGCAATGCTTTTTTAACATCCGCGTTGTACCATCTCATCTCTGAATCGCCCATCATCGTCAGTTCATCTCCCACAAGGCTAGGTCGACCTCTGCGGTCCTCGTCGTGAATGTTGTTACGGTCATTTTTGAAACTGAATGCATCACTACCTTAATCCGCCTTTACTCATTATTCCTTCTCCGTACACTTCACATAGTTTCATGGTTTTTTGCCACTAAAAACCTAATCACAAAGCGCATTTCACAACCCGCAAGATTTTATATTACAGCGCACAAATTAGCAGTTCGAAGTTATAAAAGTAATCGCTTTCTCCACACTACCGCAAAAGGATGCGAGAATGTAGGGACGTTTAGATATCAAGATGTTGACTTAGTCCCACCCACCAAAACGCTAGGTCAAAACGTAATTTATTTCCTGGACAGCTCTTTTAGGTTGTTGGGTATATGATAAGGTATCGTCTCCTTAGGTCTTGTTGGAGCTTTTCACTCATTGCTATTTTCAACACGAAAGAGGTTTACACTGCACTAAAACATACTTCAGCTATCTCTTCATTTTATTCAGCATACCTATTTTTTTCTTCCCTGACCTTGTTCGCCAAAAATCATCCTTTTAACATAACTTAAAATATCAAACATTTTCTTATATTTTAAATATACAAGGAACGTAGCTACGGTCGTGAATCAATGTAAACAAAAAATACCGGGACCGTAAACTTTTACGGTCCCGGTATTTTTTGTTTACATTTTCTTATATGTTTCTTACATTTCCCTTCTTGCCTTAGTCTGTATTCCAACAAAATTATCTCTCGCCGTGCCCCACCTAATATCCTTTTTGTGTTTCTTCCAAGCATTTTTTTTACAACCTTTTACATGAACTTATCTAAATAGTTTCCAATCCATACCTATATTTTCCCTTCAATAGTGAGGTGCCAATGGCTTACAAAATTTTTCTTTCGCAAGAGTAGGAGATTGACCTGAAGGATGATTATTTACTTTGAAAGCCATGTCAATTTCGTCTAAAATATTTCCAAATTTACATATATTGCTTATAGGAAAAATATTTGTACTTTTACTGTGCATAATCTATGTATCATTGTACTTATATTGCTCCTATTTTTAATAGCTATGAGGTAATGGAAACTTAAAAGATATTTGGATGAAACGCATGTTGGCGCTGAGCTAACGAGCATTGTCGATATGTTTCAGCAGTCTAATTGATATAAACCTTCTTTGCTTGCCTAAAGGGAAACATAGATAGCTATGAGAATAAATAAATCTCACCATGCGAATATTGGAATCACTCCTTAGATAGTTCTGCGAGAAATACGTTACATGCTCTTTAGCTACTTTTTGAATACAGATTAGCTATACGTACTTTGAACATGGGACCCAATTTCTCGATCTATTTTACTAATTTTCCGTATTATTCCTCGGCATTTATGTGTAACAGCAACAGACTAAATAGCAAGAAACAATATTTATCTTTTAATATTTATTTATCAATTTTTTTCTCAATACAATTTATCAAATCAACTTTCCGGCAGAAATTATGATTAAAATAAAATGGCGATTTTAAAAGCAATAATTTCTGAGGATAAAACAGATAAAATTTTATGTTGGTTAAAATATTTATGAAAAATTTCTTCTTTTATGCAACTAATATTTTTCATATGAAAGTTACGTTCGTCAGCTGTACAGCAATTTTATTTAGAAGTCACTTGCTGACTCAATATTTTGTGTCCTCCCCTCCTTTTTTCATATCGTATACCAAATTCACAAAGAGAATATTGCAGGAATTACCATTTGAATCTTAATTAAATTCGATCTTTGGTCATGTCATCCAAATGTTTATACATAAAAGATGCAATCATGCGTCATTAGTTAAGAGCTAAGTCTTAATTTTCTTTAGATATTGAAGTTTATTTGAAGAAAAATTTCTGTAATTGCTGAAATTTTGGAATTATAATCACCTTTATTTTATGCATAAAAATCAAAGTCTAATTTGAACTGAACTTAAAAATTACTTTGGAATACACCAGGATGCAATGAGGTAAAGATATTCTTGCGCTAAAACGTATTATGATAAAATTTTAAATCTAAGAACCGAAATGTATATATAAACCTAGAAGTCAAAATTGTTTCAACAAATTGTCATCAATTATTCAAGGAAAAATATATGATTCCAAGAAATTAGGGTGAGCATATTGTTTCTGTGCAAAAAAGTAATTTGCAAGCAATGTACTTATAACTCCGTTTTGCTTTCTGCATAAAAATTAAACGGACCTAAAAAAATAAAAAATATACGAACAGATGTCTCCATTCGCTCCACCAATGCACGTGCGTTGTCATGTTCTATGGGATTACGATTTGGTTTCAGTGAACGCGGACGTCATTACATTAAGCCAGGTTCTTAAAAATTTCCCCCGAGCACCTTATACCGATCGGAACCGCAACGAGGACGTAACGCGGTTGCCAAAAAAAAAATAATAAAGCAAGAGCGTTGAAAAAAATGAGTGGATAGAGGCATCCGCGAGGAAAATAAAACTGCAAAGAGGCCGCTCAGAGAGTTTGAAGATTTTTATTTGCGAATTCAGAGCGCGCGTCCCATCGGGGGAAAGAAGACGGAGAGGGAGAGAGGCGAATTCACATCGGAGTAATGGGATTTTGTGTATCCGGATTTTGCCGTCTCCGTGGAGTGGAAAGAGACAGGGAAGTCCGAGGGAGTGGTAGCGTAGGAGGGCGCGGGATCGGGGTTGAGGGCTTTTTAAGCAGGGTTACAAAAGCCCAGCATGGGGACGATGTGGTGGAAGCAGGAGATGGGGTGGGAGTGGGGCAAATGCTTTAGGGGTCGAAGGGAATGAGCGAGGTTTACCAATCGTCCCACTTTCAGTAAGATGGGTCTACTTCGTCTTGAAAATACTGGTTCCATCCTTCTGCATAAGTGGAACGGAGGATTCGGAATGTGATACACGCATAGTTTTTGGCTGAGCCTCGGAAAACTTTACCAATTCCTACCGAGATATTTATATAAATCTGACGACTTTGTCTCTTTCACACTATTGCAAGAATTATTTCAGAGACATTTATTTAAATTGAAACAAGAATCTAGCTGTGTTCTTTTTTTTAAGCCTTAAATCCAGGTTTTTTCCTGAATTCTACGTCAGATTATATTATTTCGGAATTTATTCTTCTCCTATACTTACTCCTACTATACTACATTTATTCCATTTATGATTATTGTTCCACTTAATTCAACAAAAATTACAGGTAACGCTGAGGAAAGCGAAATTTATTTACGAGACAAACGGAACGAAACTACTGAAGGAGAAGTGTAAAAAATAAAATTCTTAAATTTTAATAAATAAAACCATTTCACTTAACACTTTCTAGGGATTCATGACAGAATTTTGCCGTCACCATCATGACATTATTTCAATCATAAATCTATCCCTTTTCGCATAGAACAAGATAAGTAAAATTCAATATGCATACATTTATACCACCCCGTGCACTTTGAAAGGTTATATCGAGTACGAAAGAATTCCTCTGGGAAAGGAGGTCACACGGCCGAATGGAATCTTTAGATGATGTTTTAATAAGTCTCACTACTTCACCTGTTTCTTCAAAAGAATTACTTTCAATGGGGCAAAGAAAAAAAAGGTCAGTGCATTCGAATAAGTTTTGCATGACTCATCATTTGGAGGAAGGCATGGTACGTGTCACGGGCCACAAATTTCAAATAGTCTAAAGGAATAAAAAATTAAACTCCGAGGGTGCAGTTGGTGGCCATAAGGAGGCAGCCAGGAAGGTCATAAGTCAGCCAGTAGGTGTGCTGCATATCCTGCGACGTTGCCGGAATTTCCATGTGTTAGAAAAATTGAATTAGTTGGAATTGAGGTATTTTCGGAGTTGTAGCTACGGATAGATTAGAAAAGCAAAGAGAAAAGAAAGACTCAATCCGCTGATCTATTTTTCGATTTGTTTTCCTAAATCCGAAATTAAGAAAATAAAAGATCGAGATAAACTTTGAGGATTTAGGAGTGATTATCTCATCGGAGTCGTACCCTTTTACGGATTTACAACCATGAGGGCAGCTTACGTAAGAATATAATTTCTTTCTGTTTTGAACCGTTTTTTGTCCAACCAACTTCTTTGATACAAAAATCCCTGTTTGTTTACCTTATCGAAACTTGTATTTCAATTAGGCTCAGAGAAAAAAGCTCAAACGAGTTCCTTGTACGTGAACTTGGAAAATCGTGTTGAATTGTTCTCGCAAACCCCGAATTAATTTTTCCTTTTAAATATTCCATGAAAGGAATTAATCAACATACTCGAGTCCTCCAAAAAAGGGCGGCTTGAATGAAGAAAACTCAAAAGAGATAAAAAGTACAAATGTAGCAGGAAAAAAACAACGACGTGGAGGGTGGTGAGGGTGGAAGAAGAAAGTTGAAAGGTTGTGTGCGTTATCGCAGTCACGGAGAGCGGTTGTCGTCTCTCAGGAGAGCGGGTGAGGCTAGCGAAGGCAAGAAGGATGGGTTAGGATAACATTCCGGAAGGAAATATAAGCGCGCAGTCATTTGTTATCTGTCCCCCTCCCTCTCTCTCTCAAGCTGATCTATCCCTTCCCCGTCCTCCTTCTCAGGTCTCTACTCCCCTCCGTCTCCATCGCCTTCAGCTTTCGGCTCGCAGACTCCAATCACCTCGATGGGACGTCATTTTCTACGCCAAAGTAATGCACAACGTATGCACACGAGTGCATTTGAAAATGAAAAATACGAGATAAAGGACGTCGTGTAGCAAGGTTTTTGATCCATGCGTACTGCTTTCAAAATTCTCTCTGAATACTTTTCTTTTATTCATTGCACTAGAATAAGTGGTTAGGCACGGGAAACATATGATAAACAATAAGAACGTAATTTTTTCAGTAAATACATTCCGGTGGAAATAATGGCATAATATTTCATCTTCGTCGTTCTGCTTGTCATGGAAAAATCCATTACTTCAGTGTATAGAAACAGTTTTGGTAATGCCCCAGGTACTGGACGTAGGTTGAAGTACTGACATATTCATAACAGAAATATTTAAACAAATATTTTAGTCCTTATTTAAACATACTTTTTATTCGTAGAGAACCATATTCTACGCAAATGTTAAAAATTATTCCTTTATACTTTTAGTTTTAATTTTTATGATTGTTTGTGATTGTAATCCGTTTTAAAAACATAATTGTTGAAGGAATCCTGCCCAGTTATTCATTGAATAGCAGATTCCATTAGCACTTAGGGTTTTCCAAGTAAATGAACCGTGAGTGTAATAAAAGAGATGATTCGGTATTATCTATTTGTAAGGTATTTGCCTTGCATAGACATAATTAAACTGTTCCGTTGGAGCGATTTTTATTTAAACTTTTTCGTCGGAGCATTTAATATTATATAGAACTATGTGAAAAAAATAGATTTTAATGAATAATCTATTTAAAATGAATTTCTTATTGCGACGCATAAGGTAAAATAACACTCTTGTGAAAGTCCCACGGACATGAATGACACTACATGAAATTAGCAATAGTGGACAAAAAACACAGAAACATACAAAAAAGAGAAACTCACTCGGTATCGAATTTTCGGTGGTCTAAGCCATCTTTCTCAAGGAAAGGAAGGACATAACTCTCCTGTGTAAAATTACGTTTCCTCGATAGCTTAAGCGGTTAGAGCATCCGCCCGGAAAGGGGACAGATTCTAGGAAATATTTTTACGCTTTTTATTTGCCTTATTCCGCCTTCCCCACCTCTCCTGTGTTCGTCCTTTATGTGTGTTCCTATCCCCTTTTCTTATATCTATTTCTATGGGGATGAATATTTGTTCGCCGTATGGCGGGATTTCGTGTTTGAGAAAATATATATAATGTGGGTCGCGGTGGTCCAGGGGTAGAGCGTTGGACCACTGACCGGAGGGTCCCGGGTTCGATTCCCGGGCAAGGCACTCTGGGCACCTGCAGCTCCACCCAAGCTAGTTGATTTTTTGGGTACCAGATCTTCCTGGGAAACCATAACCGGCACAGAGAAAGGAACTGGCCCCCCTACCCTGATGTGTGAATATTTACACGCCGTCGGGCTTGGTACATGGGTGAGCTGTACCATTACCTACTAAACTGACCTTCGGGTTGGTTACTGTGTTTATGGTTTATATATATATATATATATATATATATATATATATATATATATATATATATATATAATATAGGATCCATATCTTAATCTTATGCTCTACAGTCTGGAGTCATGTTGAGGTTTATAGTGTTTGTCTTGATGCAGAGGAAGGAATTCATATTAAAATTTAAAAAAGTTTAGTTCCACAAAATATAGAGTTTTTACAAATGATTCCCGTTTCAACTCTCAGAGTTATCTATTGGTGTAAGGTGTATAAGTAAAGTAAGATTGATGCCTTATACATGAAATTCTGATATTATTAAAATCAAACCACGTGTCGTCTATTAAAACTTTTAATGGTGTTTTAAGTGCCCATAAGTCATTCTTCAAACTAAATTCATAATTAATGATATCATACTAGTAAGATGATTCCCAAGTGAATGCTCTGTGCCCCCTTACTGCTTTAATAAGTTTTATGATTGCATATTTACTAGGAATTTATCGGAATTTCAGTCGAACACAATCCATCTGAAAACATAGTTAATCAAATCTAACATCCTACTTTTAAATATTACCCCTTCCTCAAGAAAAAGAAGTTTTCTTTCCCAGGGCGACATTGTACTCCAACGCATCAATTTCAATCATAGAAATGTATCGATAAGAATTGCAATATTTAAAATTATAAGAACTATATGCAGAAAAATAAATTCTGCATCTTGTACATTTTTCTTTATTGTTTCCAGTTTGTCTGGTGTGCTTTCTTAGCTGTAGCACATATGAGAATTGGTGTAATGGCATATATATATTTTGTTTTTATATTACTAAATATTCTTATAGAATTTCTAAAAACATTGTATTGAGCTATTGAATTGAATATGTGAAATGGAATCGAATGGAAAAAATATTATAAATAGCTTAATTTGAAATCATTTTGGGTTACCATGAATTTCGTTTTCCAACAAAGCCGTAATATTAAAATAAGTACCAAATTCACGTGTTTCCTTGCCATTTAATCTGATTCGCTTGATTAGATTGGCCTCATATGTTACTTCAAACCGTTAAAATGTGACAATTCAATACCTTCTTAGTTATAAAATTCCCTCCATTTTAATTCTTCAATTTAATGTTTCTATTCTTTAATTTAATTGAATTAATTAAACTTTCAATTTAATTTTTGAAACAAATAAAGATAATAATAAGTCACATTAAAGATAAAACCCGTTGACAACCATGCACTTCCAAACATTAAAACTTGCCTCAATGAACACCATCTGTAACTCTTCACCCACTACCCGAAAAAAACTTTCGTCTTGGTAGCCGGTCCTTACGACACTCCTCGCATCAGGTGCCGACGTGGAAACGCCAGCCGAGGGCGTCACCTTCGCCATGTATTCCGGAACGCCCCGAAAGATCGACTATTCCTTACCTCGCCCTTGACCCCTTCTCTCACTCCCGCTAACCCTAGAAAAATTTATCGAAAAAGAAACAGAGAAGAAGAAAGTGAATTGCGAGGGATGGAGTGAGAGAGGGATAAAAATCAATGGGCCGAAAAGGCTTCCCTCCTTGATCCAGGGAAAGGAAGGAATCGGGAAAGGCATGTCACAAGAAAATATTTCCACGCAGGAGGACATGAGAGGGATCCTCTCTCCCATCCTTCTTTTTTTACCTCCTCTACTTCTCTTCTCCTCCTCCGCCACTCCCGCCTTTTCTCTCTCTAGGAGATCTTTTTTCATTTTGTTTCTCTTTTCCCACTTTTCGTTCCTATCTTACTTTCTCTCCATCTACCTACATCTCTTTCTCCCTGTCCCCAATTCCTCTCCCTCTACGAACATCCGCCTCCATCCATCCAGGTGCAGAGAGACTTTGTGTGAGTTCGGAAGGAACGGAGCGTCAAGTCCTCGGCGGTGGTTGGCAGATCGTTTCGCGAGGGAATGCGAGAGCAAGGGTGACACGTTTTGGAGTCGACCCCCTACGTTTGTGGGGAAAATATTCTCGAGTGTGTGCGTGTGTATAATTTGCCGGGCCTCGACGTCGACCCACTTGGCTAGGCGTGCACCTCACGTCGACAACAGTGATAATTGGAGCGTTTAAGTCCCTCCAAAGCAGAGGTGACGTGTCGTCGTTGTAACATCACCCTCCGAAATCCCTTGAATTACAGCACAGCATTTATGTCCGGGGACGGAATTCAAGCCACAGCTTTCGGTTCAGCCAGCGTGCGCGTTACCCATGAAGCCTGCTTGCTCAGCATGCATAATGCTATGAACCATTATCGCTTGTTTCCAGTCCGAATTTCATCCTCTGCGCTCTCTATTTTTAATGATTCTCGAAATTATTCCAACTCTCCCGTTCTACTCCTACCTTGAATCATAGTTTTAACATTTTCAGAATTCCCCAATCTTATTTCTCTTCTTCTTTTTTATCCCCCATGGCAATATTTTAGGGATAGGGGTCAAGTGAAATTGTATTTAAAAAATTGGATATATATTCGGCCAGTTCATTTTCCTGGTAAATCAGTTGCGTCTACTATGTCTTACCGAAATAAAATTCCACACTTATAGGTAGGATACAAAATCTTATAGCTAGAGTGCAATAATTATTTTTGGCAAGAAATATTTGTTAATGCATGACATGTTATATGATATTCTTTGTTACCGTGGAGATGTATCTGTCTATTAAGCCAATTTTATTCCGGTATTTTTCATCTTCGAGTCCAATTTGCAGAATACTACCTTTGGACACAAATTCATGTTTTTCAAATTAGATTTATCCACATTTATTGTCATTTCATGGGAAAGTCAAATCGACTATCATACTGAAAAAATAGATCCTAGTGTCTAATTTCGCAACAAAATTCACTACAGTTAAAATATAGGTCACTAATATCTCATAATTTGAAAGTAAATTAAAAATGACTGGTTTAATGAAATTCATTTTTACTTTACTTCAAAATAAGTGTGAATGTAATATCCTGTGAGATTTATCATGACTTACCATGTCTTCCAAATCATTATGGCAGAGGGAGGATCCAGTGTTTCACGCGGATTTGTTTCTCATAACTAATTACATAAGATTCATATTTTACGATTACAGAGCGAGATAGGGGTAGGCAATAATCTGTGTGGTACATACGTTCAATTAAATATCGATGTATTGTATAACAATAAAATCTTAATATACTAATATTAATTATTAGCAAAGACAACACAAAAACGATCTAAAATTATAACGGGATAACAAAACCGTGGTAGAGATGACACTTAACAAAGCCCCAAACGTTGAGGTCCATCGGAGATTGCACCTCCATTAGCTGAACGGCTCGACGATACGGACGGGAAGGAATTCGTTCTCGTCCGTCGTTCTCAGGCAGGCGATGATGACGGCGTTTGACGAAGGGAAGAGTCCGTCCACACGTATCACTTCTCCTTATTCTTTTTATTTCCCAGTTCGCCACTCACTCCGTGTAGAATACGGAAACAGTCAAAAAGTACACTCCCCTTCTCCCCTTCAATTGATTCTACTCTATCTCTCGCCCTTATTTTACATCCTCTAATGGTGAGGGAGGAAAAACTAGCAAGGAAAGTAGTCAACCTTTTCAATTGTGAGTCACGTACCGTCACAGTGCATGATTTAACACCCATTTCACTAATTTGATTCATACTAAAACTCGAAGGTATTGAAAGTCTTGCCCTCAACTTTCAACGCCAAAATTGACATCCTGAAATGCCTTGCCATCGAGTGCCATCAATGCCTTGGCATTGATTTTCAGTAAGGTGCCTATGAAACAATGATTAATGCATTATCATATACTAACCTAAAGGTATCACTATATTTTTATTATTACGAACTGAAAGCTTTTTAAATTTATTTCAATTAACTAGACATTAGTATTCAGAAAATGATTTGCGAAATAATTCAGCTGTAGTTAAATAGTCCTAGCTGATCAGCCAAGAGATATAAATTATTATAATTGAGAGCAGAAACAGGACACATGCAAAGTTACAAATGGATATTACACAGTGTGTGTACAGGTCGCATTACACCGATTCAATGGTATGAGCCCATTTCACTGCAGTAATACCTCACTATTGCAAGTTGAATCATCCATGCTAGGTCTCTTCAACCCTTTCCCTTCCTTTTCTAGGGAAGAGATATCGATGAGAGGAGAGAAAAAAAGGCTAAGAAAATGAAATGGTAACGTTCCTGAATTTAATTCCTTCGGCGACTCTAATCATGAAACAGAGGTCCCCCACTTTGCACTTCCTAACCCACCACCATATTTTCTTCTCGTTCTTTGTAGCGCTTCCTCATCCAACCCTAACTCTACCCCTCTCTCTCTCCCCCTCTATCTCCCTCTTCCATGCACACACACTCTCGATGTACTTTCACACAAGGCTCGACTTCCGCCCTCCAGATGTCACTACCGTACGCATTAATCCTCACCGCCTTCCTATCTCTCAGCGTCGGTTTTAATTCCCTTTTAAGTGGAATCTCGTCCCTCCCCCATCGCTTTCCCTTAATTTACTTCGGTCGCACTCTCTTTCAATTCCTCGCCGCAAATAGGGATACGTTTTCGATGTAATTAAGCGGGGCACAGACGCCAGGACGCTTCTTTTTTCCACGTGGCGCAGAAGGGAATTGACCGAAGACCGTGAGATAGCAGTATTTCACGCCGCTCTCGCTCCCAGTGATCCCATAGGTCCTTATTAGTTCCGATAAATGTAACTGGAGCGATTCCACGCCCGAAAAGGTTTCCTCCATTTCACTGAAGTGCAAGTGGATTAGCACATGGATTCCATCGGAAATTGGAATGTTCGTTGAGGAGTAAATAATCTTCAAAGATGTCGACTCGGTTTGGTTCGACCATATGGAATACTCTCGCTCCAAGGTATCAAAGTGATTGTCGATATCCAATTATTATTGCTTATTTCTATTCCAAGTTCACCATAGCTAACACTTTTAATTTTTAGGTGGTGACTTACAAGAAACTACGGATATTGGGTAAAATTAACTTTGCATCAATTTTCACTAAACATATTTTAATTAACATCCCGGTCCCATCCCAATACACTTTCTCCAAATAATGATGATGTTATTTTACGGAATAATGTTTTGGCGGAGAATGTTATGTAAGCACCGCACTTTTTATGGCTATAAGATTATTTTTCTGTATACCTCCGGTAAATTTCGGATTGAAAAGAAAAAAATGAGGGTCCAGTATAGAAAAGCCGAAATTACATGTAAAATCTCTCATTGAGAAGATAATACTCACTGATCAAATGATATACTTGCATTAAACCTCCCATAGGGTGCACACGGCAGATGATTATACGTGTCAACGTTAAGAAAGATGAATTTGATTGGGTGGTAGTAGGAAAATGTAAATAATAGGTAAGAGGAGATTGTAGCTTTCCTTTAGTTTGTCCACATTTTGGAGTTTTGATTACAAGTGTATGGAGTCCATGGGGGAAAACGCTATTAATTTTTTCCTATTATATTTTTAATTTAATAATTAATTATTATTATTTTTAATTAATTATTAAATTAATATTTAATTTAATATTGATTAAATTGGTTTTTAATTAAGTTGGTCTTCCTTAGACTCACATAGAGAATGAGCAAGACTTTTATAAAGATACTGGACACCTGAGCTTTCTTACGTTACCAAAGGATTAATTATGGCCGGAAGTTATATTGTTGGATTCGACCACCCGGATGAAAGAAGAATTACGGATTCTAGTTTTCGTCCTTCTCTCGCACGATGCACAATCAATTTACATTAAATCTGAAAGCTCATACATAGTCGCATTGATTCGATAAGGATTAACTAATGATTATTGAATTTGTCAACTATTTTATGTTGCACTAATACATGATTGTTTACGAATTTTCTGTAATGAGCTCAGATATATTCAAATATATGTATGGAATACGTGCCAGAGTGCCCTGACAACCCCCACTACGAACCTCGAGCTAGCGGATTAATGAGTATTTGTAAATATAGAAGTGATAAAGCTGTGAAATTACACATCAGCGCTTTGAAGTCACTACGTGTATTATCAGTGTTGTACACAAAGACTGAAAAGAGATTAAAAAGAGCTCAGTGTTTGTGAATTAGAAAGGGATAGAGGGATTTCGGCTAAGAGAAATGAATGTTGACGTTGAACAGAGGATGCTGTTGAAGGATAACAGAGTTTTCCAAGAACAATTCTGTTAAAGGATGACGGTGTCTGAACTGAAAGTAAAAGATAAACTAAAGGGAATTAACAGGATCCTGAGAATTGAGTGAATGAAAGAATAAAAGGATGGAACTAAAGTAATAAGATAATGCCGAAAGAATGAAGTATCTAAATATAAGACTGAGCTATTGTAATTGGATCTATACTATTTAAACCATAATTTTTCGTTTTCATTGAGCAGAAATGAGTTTCCATTTCTTCCGTTTCTTTATGCTCTTTTTCCATTATGTAGCCTTGAACGTATTTCAGCCAGATCAAACTTAAATGGATATAAATTTAGAATATTGCAAAATGTATGAAGTAGCATTTCACCGAAATAATTTTTCTCGATTGATTTACCCTTTGATCGTGGTTTTCTCTGACTGATTAACTAAAATAGTTTATAATCTAAAATTCCCTAAACGTAACGATGAAAAGGTACCATTTGACGGTATTACTCGGGCATACAATAAGAGTAAATCAGTTCTGGACAAAGGAGTAGATCGTACAAAATACTTGAGACAAAATAAAATATTGGGTTTTTTTCCCAATGAATTTTTATTTAAAAAACTAGAGATATAAACAGACCCGTTGATGGCAAATTAAATGAAGAAATCTGGAAACAAATCTAAGAGTTATAATGCAACCATTTCAGAGAGTAAAAATCATTCGCCTTGACCGGGATTTTTTACTCTCTGAAATGGTTGCATTATAATGCATACATAGCGGGTGACTCCGTTAAAGTTACTGTTACAGTTTCTTGAAATCTAAGAGTTATTTATTTATGATGAAGTATATTATTTTTTGCTAAGGTAAAGTACCTTAATTAAACGTTTCAAATATATTTGAAGAGAACCATTGCCCACTCAGAAAGACACCTCGCATTCATTACTTCACTCACATTATATCACAGGGACTTAAACAAGTCGTAAGTCTACTTTTCTAAAGCGGTTTTCCTTCAAAGAGCGATAGATCAGTATACATAAAAAGGAAGTGCTAACAGACTAATTGTCCTTTATGAGGTTTCTCCAATTGCAAATGTCTTACTTCAAGAAAATGGAACCACAATGGTGTAAACAGCATTTGACTTATTTTAGTTAACTTGGAATTCATATAAATTGTAATGAAATCGGTTGATTTTCCCGATATGATTTGCATAGCAGGTCATGGAAATAAATAGAAGACCGCAGAGTAAGCAAATAGAAATGCTATCATCGCTTTAATAATTCAATGTTGCCTGCATTGACTATTGTCTGTATTGGCATTATCCCCTATTGGCCTTTAATGCAATTCAAACCCTGAGAGAAAAGTTAAACTTCACTAGGCATTTAGTCAAGGGAAAATTCTGTCTTGCAAATTTCATGCGCGTTGTCTGCGCATTATCTGAAACAAGAAAAACTTGGAGGAAAGTATACAATTACTCTGGAAAGTTAAACAAACAACACTATTCAACACAGTGTATATTGAACGTGCAAGGATAGGGGACCAGAGGGAATTAAAATCTGAGATAAAGGAAAGGAAAATTGGGAGGTAGGTGAGAGGAAAGGATTGGATGGAACATGGAGTTGGCAATATAGAGGGAAGCCGAAGAGAAAGAGTCCATTGGCGGTCGGAGAGTAGAGGAGGGCCTGTGGGAGAATTTGGTGGAGGCTGTTTTGGAGTTAATACGGGAGGAATGGGCTTCGGAATTAAAAGAATGATCAGGGCTGCCACCTGATCAGTCTAATCCGGGAATCTTACAGGTATATCCTGTATACTCCGAACAAAGACCTAAATGTTGTCTCTTGATAATAATATGGTGTGGTAGATAAAATTAAGGAGACTTTAGAAGTAAACTCATCAACGAATTTGACCCAAAATACTTTTTCATTAACTTGCATGTATTTGGATTATATATATTTCATTATAAATATGTATTTGTGAAAATAAATTGCATTGCCTTTGACAGTTTTAATGAGTCTTGTTGTAAAAAGGACAATAACCTGGTTCCAGAGCTTGCAAGGTTTTTGATTACTAAGGGGAACGAAATATAATATTTTGAACGTTAAAGAAAAGTTTTACATCTTGGAGTAAATTTTTCATTTTGTTTTTAAGTTAACTGAAGGATAAACAATTGCTAAATAAGGTGGATTAAACACAAATTTGGCATTTAGAGCGCGTTTGAGCACTTCCTGATTGGCATAAATCAAGTACATAAGAAAAAAGCCATGGTAACGTTAGATCCTCTAATAGAAGCATTAACCTTTCACGGCATTCATTGCCAAATGGAAAAAGCAACTTGCAGTCAATAACCTTGATACCCTATGGCATTTTTTTCATCTTATTGATAAAAACCGTCAGTGAGAAGGTATTAATTAGGTATTAGAGCTTAATATTTTTTCAATACGTGTTGAGAAACTTAAATTGGAAATAGAATGAAAATATGAAATGTTATATGACGTTGAAGATAGGAGGAATTTGTTCAGGAACAGTTAATTAAAAGTGGGTGGAAGAAATACTGAATGTTGGTGGGATAATTAATATAATTACCGAAAGAAAATGTGCAGGAAATTCGAAATAGATCAGGAATTTAGAAAACACAAACATAATTAACGCATAATATGGAACTTAAAAGACACATTAAAATTATGAGTAGAACTAAAAATATAATTGTTGTGAAACAAAGACTATCGGAACTAAGAAGTATTGATTCAGACTAACTGAGATAATCTAGATCATGAGAAATAAAAGAATTTCACGAATTGATTTCGGTATTCGCTTATTATTATTAGGTAATCTACCGTTTAAGGTTGGTTTTTGGATAGACACAACTATCAAATAAACATTTTGTGACTCCCCACCTAGCAAACTAATCTATATCAGGCCCCTCTTCATCTCGGTGTACTTCTTTCCTCCCTTCATCCCGTCCAACATCCCTATCCTGTTCCTGCCCTTACCTCGCTTGCCCAACATTCTCCCCTCTATTACCTTCTTCAACATTCCACTACCGCTCAATACACCTTTCATCCATTTTTCCTGCCTCCATACGATTTCTCTCAACAAACCCCTCTCCTCACCCACCATCTCTAGTACTTCCTCGTTTGTTTTCCTTTCGGTCCATTTCACCTTCTCCATTCTTCTCCACACCCACATTTCAAAAGCCTCCAATCTACGTCTATCCTCCTGCGTCAGTGACCACGTTTCCGCGCCGTACATAGCTACGCTCCATATCAGAGTTTTTACGAGTCTTGTCTTAAAGTCCCTACTCAACGTCCCCGTCATCAACTCCCTCCTCCTTGAGAAAGCCTCCTTGCCTAGCGCAATTCTTCTCCTTACGTCCCTACCACTTTGACCGTATTGGTCAATAACACTTCCGAGATATGTAAACTGCTCTACCTGCTCTATTTTTCCCCTCCTATTTTAATATTTAGCTTAGCCTTTTTCTTTCTGGAAAATCGCATAACCTTTGTTTTATTAATGTTGATTCTCATCCCATATTTATCGTACTGAACCTCCAATTCACTTAGCAATGCTTGCAACCCCTTGGCCGACTGAGTCACTAATGCTTGGTCATCAGCAAACTCCCCTCCGACTTTCATTCCTACCTCCAGTTCTTCCCATGCCTCTTTAATCATTTCCTCCACATATACGTTGAACAGCACCGGTGACAATGGGCAACCCTGCCTTACCCCTCTTCCTAACACTGCCCAACCGGACTCTCCGTTCCCCACTCGCACCTGAGCAGTCTGAGACATGTACAGGTTACGGATCAGTCTCCTGTCCCTCCAATCCATTCCTATTTTCTGCAATACACGCATTAATTTTTCCCAATTCACTCTATCAAACGCTTTTTCAAAATCTACAAAAAAGGCAAATACGTCCTGGTTGTATTCTATATTCCTCTGAATTAGTGATCTCATTACTGCAATGGCATCACGCGTACCTCTTCCCTTCCTAAACCCAAACCGATCATCCCCTAAGTAATCATTTGCCTTACTCTCTATCCTTTTGTTGATGGTCCTGAGTATAACTTTAGCTGCGTGGGATATCAAACTTACTGTTCTGTAATCCTCACATGATATAGCCTTTGCCTTTTTTGGAATAGGAACTAACACCGATCTCACAAAATCTTCCGGCCAGATTCCTTCTTCATGGATACTACGAAACAGTCCATATAGGGCCTTCTTCCCGCATTTTCCTAAAATTTCAACAGTTCTACAGGTATGTTGGTCACCCTCACGGCCTTATTTGCTTTCATCTCCTTTATTGCCCTTTCTATTTCATCGTCGAGTATGCCTGGACCTAAGCTATCTCCTTCTACGTCATGTTCCTTTTCTATGTCTAACCTTGTCGGCCTAAGTTCTTTACCATACAGTGTTTCAATATATTACTTCTATCTCTCTTGGACTTTTCCTTATTATTCGCTTATGTCCATGAAATAAAAATTGACCAGAAATAAGTGAAAAACGTATATTATATCTTAAACAGTAAGACGGAAATCTATTGGGTGAAATTTGAAAAACATGGAAAAATATTTCGTAAAACTTAGAGTTCATAGTTTCAGTTTTGATCGAGTGGAAGGGAATTACTGTGATTCCTTAAAATATTAAATTCTCCAATAAATAAAAAATAATTGAAAAGCGCATTTCAACTCATTAAGGATTCGTCCGGAACAATATACACTTAATTATGATAGCATCATGAAATAAAATGCACGCCATAAACAATATTTGATTTTATTAATTGGAAAACTCAATATTTCTCATTATTGGTGAAGATATATGAAGACGTATAATGTGATAAGATCGCTCGAAGAATGAAAGAGGGACTATTTGAGAGGAATAAGAGACGAAGCATTTAAATGACAGGGATTTGAATGGGGGTAACAGAAAATGTGATAGTAGCATCTGTATGGTGTCTCCCTGTAATTTCAGTAGTGATTTACTGGTCAATTTTTATGCAACTCTGGTTTCAGAGGCCATCAAAAGACCGTCTCTTATGTCTTAGAAAACATATTATTAAAAAGAAAACATGTTTAGGATAGCGGTATGCATGCCTCTTTTTCGTAGTTCACAGCAACGAACGTTATTATAAGATGCAAAAAAACCGAGGAAAACGGAGAGCATCATTCCGCGAGTGGGGCACCACAGGGTCAAATCCAGGAATGTGCCGGCTCTGAAATGCGGGAAAGGTGGCGATCGTGGTCGACACAGGGAGCTCCGGGGAGAAAGAGAGAAGAAGAGGGGGATCTGTAGGGGAGAGGGTATAGTAGGATCCAGGAAAAGGACTACGGGGATGGGAAATAAGGGTGGTATTGGGATGACTGGGAATGGGAGAATGTGGAGAATGAGGCTGAGTAGGGGAGAGACGAGGATGAGTGGAGGTGGGTCCCTTCCACCATCCCCTTCCACGCGCTAACCCTCCTCCCGAGGGAGGAATTAGCAGCCGGAATAAAAGGGAGTGGGTCCTTTGTTGAGAGAGAGAGAGGACGATGGGAGTTCACGGAAGTGAAGGTAGGGGTTGCTACTGCCGGATTAGAGGTTTTAGCCGGCGTGGGAAGGGAAAGAGGGTTTCAGGAGGACGGATAAGAGGGGGAGAAGAGGATTGGTGCGGGTTTGGATGTTCGTGAGCTTTTTTCGGATCCTGAAAACGCCAGGGTCAGGGACGTCGGCGAGGGAGGCGGGCATCGGAGCGGAGTCGGTTAACGAAAGTGAGTGGGAGGTTGTCGAGCGGAGGGTTGGAGTATCGTTCGAAAAAGGTCCTTGCGGTTTTGGAAATGTGCGGAGTTGTGATGGCAGTATTAGCAGCGGGAGAGCAGTAGCAGAGGGAGCAGTAGGGGAGTGGCAAAAGGTCGCTCTTCCCTCGGTTCTCCGCCCCAATTCTCTCTGTATCCCTCCATCAGCAGGGGAAAAGTGATCCCGCTCCAAATGGAGACTCAAGAATTTTATTTATGAAAGAGAGTATTTGTGCGCTAATTTACACCAGCGACTACTCCGCAAGTCCCCGCGAGATCTTATGGCGGGGGTTTTTAGGGTGTCAGTCGTATATAGTATGTATAACTGTTAAGTCAGTCAGAGAAATGGAGACGAATATTCATTTGCTAATTTACACAATACACATTTACCCATCCGTGTACAAATGTATATAGACATTACAAAATAATAACTGTGTTTCACTAATCATTACGTTTTATCTTTTCAAATAGAAATAATATGGTAATTTTTTTATATTATGGTAACTGTAAATCTTGAGAGATAGTTATAAGTACTGGAACCTATCAGTAACGCTTACTAAGTATCTTATTTTGTCCCACTTACCTAATCTACCAGTGTTATTTGGATCAATAATAATTTTATCGGTGTCATTAGCATACTTAAAGTGTTCTGTATTCTTCCAAGAGTCCCCGTCTTACCTTATCTCTTCGTGAATCAAGGGGCTCCAAACCAATTTCCTCCAACGTACCCGTCGCGCTAATTCCCTTATCAAGTTTTAACAAATCTGGCAGATTTTTTCTACATCTCTTCCAGTTCCTTAGTTGAACAGATTCTATATTCGCATAGGCCTAACTGTATGTATTTATGTATGCTGAAAAATGAATATTCTACCTTTATATTATCCTAGACTTTGAAATTCGGTATCCCTGTATTTTTGACGTCATATTAGAAATGAGCATTACCTACTCCTTTGTGAGACCTCTCATAACTTCGGTGATGATAGTATTATCTCCATAGAAATTCGTACTAAATTCTATGGGGAAATGCGATCATATCGTAAAATGCGGCCATTCACTGATTTGTATTAAAAATGTAAATATTAAATTATTATCAATAATAGATATCACCTTTTTTACGCATTAAGTATTCATTCCATTGCAAAGTATTTCCCTTGTAATAATTATGTTCTTTCCTTTAACTTAGAGTGGCTGAGAATTTTATCTAAGGCAGAGAATTTCTAAGTGTTTCGAATTCATTAACTCGATTTTGTAGTAAA
The DNA here is from genome assembly GCA_037158775.1 of Hetaerina titia. Classification (NCBI taxonomy): domain Eukaryota; kingdom Metazoa; phylum Arthropoda; class Insecta; order Odonata; family Calopterygidae; genus Hetaerina; species Hetaerina titia. Next base: position 89,058,881 of record CM073771.1, on the reverse strand, counting down.
TTTTTATTTACATATTAGCATTACTTCAAAAGAAAAAATTAAAAAGTAATAATTAAAACAAATGTATTGTCATTGATAGTCATAGATATATAGCTAGAAAGATACCTTAAGACCTACAGTATCAATATTCACTACATAGTCACCAAGAATAGCCTGTCTTCCATGGGATGGCCTCTGAAATTCATCGCAGACGGCAATGTATAGGAAGGAAAATATAAATGATATCTTTGAATAACCCGTTAAGAACGGATCAGCCCAGCTAGTTATTTATAAAGATAAATGGATTCCCGCCTGTCGCGTTTCTCTGAAAAGAGTCCCTGGTTTGTTCTCGGGTTCCTGCACGCAGAGATGCGGACATGTACGATATGCATGCACATTCAGTAGGCAAAGAGAGAAAGGAGGTCACTCGCGTGGGGGGATGAGGAGGTGCCTGGTTATACCTCCACGGTAGGGTTCACGCCCACTTCGTACATCCTATCAGCACTGACTACCGTGTTTTTAGGATAAAATGAGTTTGATTAAAAACGCAGACACGAAAGTAAACAAGAAATATTTCGAAGCCATTGAAAATCGGTGGCATGGCGAACGTTATTTCCTCTCGAGCGTCCCTCCAATGAATGAATCCCCGGTGTGCTATCCTGTCTCACCACGAAAAAGGTCCAAGATTTTTCATTCCCCAACGGAATATATAAAAGAGACCCTTGTGCAGTTAATTCATTAATTAACCGTCGACATGTTTCTCCACCCCTAGTTGCACGGGAATGCACGACGTTTGTATTTTCCTCAGAATTAGGAATCCGCCCCAAATCTTTATCACAAAATCTCCCGTTCGAATTTTTCCTGCGATTTCTATGGTAATTTTTAATTAGCAACATGGCATTGTAATCTCAAACTGAGGCTATTGAAATGCTTCGAAATTCTCATTCCTCCTGAAAAAAAATTATATGCATGACTATCGGCTTCGCAGATCGCTCAATACGATCCCGTATTGCACAATGTGCGAATCAAAATTACGAAGAATAGCAAGAAATACGATTATTTTGTTACAATAACAACGGAAATTTTTAGAACAAATATGGTTTAATTATTTAGAGAACTCACAATAGACTCCATTAATCCCTCCATGGTGAACGTGGGTTCTCTCATTACATAAGCAATATATTTGAATTAAACTTTAATTTTAATTTCCGGAAATGAGTCACGGATTAGTTTTAATGATGAGAGTATTAATACAAGAAATATTTTTTATGTATCCTACTATACAACATGAGGACTAAGAATAAATGGGTAAAAATGAATAAACTTAATGGGAAAAGCCGGATTAACGGATATATTTTTCCGTACGTGATAGTAGCACATATAACTATGTATACCTCACCTAAATATTGATTAATATTCAAACAATAAATTTCCTTCTGCCACTAATAAGAGTTTTTTTCTTGACTTAATCTTACCCAGGTCTAATAATATTTTAGACGTTATAGGAGGTACTCATTCTTCATGGCTTCGGGATATATTACTACAGACAATAAATGAAACATATGTTAGCATATTCTTTCATGATTTGCTTTATCGGTCTATAAAGTTTATGTTGTATAAGTCGTTGCGTAGATTCTAGAGATACTGCATTTTTTTAAATAAGGAATTTTCTTTGCCTTAAGTTTTATTGATTTTTAGGAATTGACAACAGTGTTATAAAAAACACTATCTCTATTTAATTTATTTTAGAAAAAGAACATGGCATAATAAATACGTTTATTTTAACTTTTCAATATTTGTAGAGGCTGATAGTATGTGAAAGCAAATTTGAATGATTTTTTCGTGCAGGAAAGTAATCAAAATATGAAAATATAATAAATAAGATTTTTAGGTTTCAATTTGCTACGATTATTAATGTCAGAAGGATTTATTTTTAATGCTCGAAAACCTATTTGACTGTTTCCAACTTTAGACATTGAACATATTGTCATACCTAGATAGCTCTATTGTTAAAATAGTTAAAAGAATAACTGAAAATATTCATCAATGGTCCCAGTTGATTTGATATTCAGACTCAGAATTTCTTCCACATTAGTAGTGTATGATTCATCTTCGTTAGAATTTCTTTATAATTGAAAATGGCTCTCTTGAAGAAGTAAACCTTCTCATTATGAACTGTTGCAGGAACGGAACTGACATATTTTTTCCCAGCCAGATTACTTTCAGCAACTTTTTGTTAGACCTGATGGCCAGATAAATAAAAATCTGTTAAACTTATGAGAATTTCCTTAAATAATGCTTTGAGAATTAAATTAACAAATAAATGCACTATTTCAGTGTCTCAAATGTTATTTTGAATCAAAAGAATTTAATATACTAAATTATATCCATGTACATATGCATTTGAAGATGATGCAGTACATAGAAGCCTGGTCGATTATAAAAATAAAATATTACCATTTGGAATGATGCTATTATTTTTATGTTTCAATTTCAACACATTAAGCCTAAACTTCGAAATTTATAAATATGAGAACTAAAGGACCGTGTGGAAAGCTATCTCACCCGTCGTTCCAAAAGGTTTTAAATATTGTAGAAATTTATTTGCTGTAAAACTACCTTTTTTATTTTCAAATACAGGAGATTATTTGTTGCTTGCATTACGTTGTGGTTACTTCCTGAAAACTGGGTTTATTTAAAACACCTTACATCACCAACGATATATGATGGTTCAGTTGGTAGAGGACTGAGCTACGGACTACAGGGTCTGGGGTGAATCCCAGGGGGACCATTTCAGCTTCTATCCAGTCGAATGACCTTTGGGACCAAATCATTCCGGAAAAAACACAGGCGGAACAAGTTAAGGATTTTTTCCCGTACTCTGATGTGCGAATTTCACACATCTTAGTATTTTGAAAGCACTACCCTTACCTATACGATGACTCGTTATTTTTTGAACAGCCCTCGTACAACCAACATGTGGATTGATTACTGTGGTGAAACTTCTATAAAAATAATGGCTAGGTCTACCTAGGACGGTTTCAAAACTGGTATTTCTATTTATAATTGAATGGTAATTATGCACTTGCATTTCCTTTGATTTTTCGGCTGAAAACTATCTCATGTCAAGCAATCTTACTTTGAAATATTGAGAATATTAGTAAGCTTACTATAAACCACGCGGGGTTTCTGTCAACCTTGGTTCTGTCTATTTTATTCATGTCACCGATTATGGGCTAACCCTGCAGCTATTCAGAGGGTGGATATAGCTAAATATTGAAGTTACTGCGCAGACAAAGGTGTAATATAATACTGAAAACAAATTCATTCATTCATATGTAAGAATGTATATGTAAGATAAGGAAATTCGTAATTACCATTTGCTTCTGTAGTATTATAAAAAGGGGGAGTCGTAGAGGAAGAGAGATAGAAAGGAAGAGAAAATTAGTAACAAAAAAACGGTAATCACAATATGGAATCAAATTTTTATTTTTTTGTATGCATAAATAGTCAAATTTAAAGTAACATCGATTGAGAATTTTCCTAAATGTGTCTGTATGCGATTTGCGAGAAACTAGAAATAAAGAGGCTGCACTGCAGTGGCATCTTTATAAGAAAACTTCTTTCAGCCAATGTCAAAGATCAATTATTTCATTTTGATCAATAACATGATTCTATATCTCATATCCCATTAGATATGTATGCAGCAACATCTGCGACTACACCTTACGGTGTCTTAATTTTCCCTTTATAGCTGAGAGTTTCCTCAATGTAGCTATGTGTACGGGTACATGACGCGTACTAACCTGGAGCTATTTGACCTTCACTCTACATATTTGGTACTGCCATAATTTTTTATATGCTATAAATTATTTTGTTGACGAAGCCATATGCGTTTACCGTGACTATTTATAGGATGAAAAGGATCTCGAAGAAAATATGGGTATGAGGGAAAGGAAAGGATTGATGAGGATACTTTCGTTGCCTTCCACCCATCGTCTTCAAATTTAGGATGGTGCTAGATTAATTTCCTTACGATATTCCTTTTCCTACTTGCTTTACTAATGGAACATACGGATAGTCTTGGCTCTATTTGTGAAAAGGGATGAATTCTCAACGAATTGAAGTTGAAGTGTCGCAATTTTATTAGTACTTCTAAAGGTTTACGAAAGATGCTTGCCGTGTGGATGCTCATGCCATGGCCACGCGTGCTTGTTTCTTTAGTCATTTATGAGGACTTACCTCTGTGCATACATTTTCCACAGCCAAATTTTCAAAAAAATTTAAAACTAGTATCGGATCATGTAAGAATAATTATTAATGACCATTTGTAATGATTATCTCAAAGCAAGTCACGTAAGGAAATAATTATAAAATCAGTAGATTAAAACGAGTAGAATTTATCTCATTGCAACATAATACTTGTATAAAGCTTTTGTGAGAGTAAACTTTCAAATTACATTCAACAACAAACTAATTCTCAGGTTTAATAACGTTTGCAATGTAAACGAATAAAATTCATGCGTTCGTGATTAGCCTTCTGACAGTTTGCGTTGGAACGATAATAGGGATAATGAGCCTAATCTTCTATTTGTAATTACTTTCCGCTTTACTTTTACAACAGTTAAAATGGATATGTGCTCATTTTTTGGCATGCTTATATAAAAAGACAGAGTTTATTGAATTTATACCCTGCATTCATTTGCAACTAATATTCCGATGGTTAATTAGCCAAACATTTTTTTATATCATATCTCGTATTGCTTGATCTTTCATGTGGAATTCAAAATTACTTAAATTTAAGAGACAATAAATTTACTTTGAATATATCTACCGAAATTACATTTATCTATTGGTAAGTTAGTAATTTATATTTACTAGTAAGTAAATATATAAGGTATAGGTAAGATAGTAAGAAGACACAAATAAATAGCTTAAGGTAGAGGTAATTTAGGTTTACTTGTAAATAAATCTAATTAATCCTTAAACATTCATTATGATTGCCAAATGAGCTCTCTGTCAACACCTTTTATAAAAGGTTAAGAGGACGTATAGTTCGGGCTTTTATAAGTGGAATCCACTCCCATTATTGCCACTTCACGGCAAAAATATGGACAAATTAATTCCTTCCCAGATTTGAAAACCATTAAAATTATATTTAACAAAAATAATATTTAAGCCTAATAAATATAATTTTCATTATGTTAATAAATTCAAAAAATTTTACCTCAATTTATTTTATTGAATATCTTATGTTAAAATATATGCCTGCCTCTGCCTGAAATATTTCATTACTTATATTGTATTTAAAATAAAATTGGAGATGATTAAAAAATGATAAAAAAGAATTGAAAGATAAAATTACAAAGTCCTTAAGGTATTTATATTTATGATATATTTTACATTCAATGTGGAGCATCTGTTTTACGCAAATCAAACGCTTAATGCTAAAATATGTGCAATGAGAAGATAAGGGTTGACCAAGAAGGAGCTGGGTGTTGCACACGAGTGCCATAAGGGAGAAACATTCATAAGAAAGATGCTTGCCGTATTTATGCATCATGGAGGCAGGCTCGGTAAAAGGGATACTTCACCATTGTGCAGCAGAGGCCTTAGAAAGGAAAGGGGTGGCAGAGGAATAAATAAAAAATGAAGCAGGAGACGGCAAGAGAAGGTAAAGAAAGATCAGCTCGTGGAAGAACTAGGGCAGGAGGATGAACGCCTTTTTTTATTCCTCTCCTTGTGTCTTTTTTTTCTATTTTCGGAAAAGGGTTGTTGTTTAGCGCGCGAGAGATCACCGGGTGGATGCTCATGGCAATGCCATGCGACATGCTTAAGGTGAATGCTGGAAGGAGAGTAATGGTGGAGGAGTGATGGGGAGGGGGGGGGGGCAGTAAGGCGGAGATTAAAATGGGAGCGTCTCCCTTGGCGAGGCCCCGAGGATTACGGACGGCAAGCAATTTGAGCGCCTCCGTGCGGAAGAAAAGAATCGTCGTTCGTAAAGCTGCTTCGGTCGTTTTAATGGTGCTTAATGACAGATTCCATTGCAAGAGTCGCGTAATTAATTCATGATACCGTCGCTTGAAAAGGATGAGCAATGGGTGATGTTTTCTGTACAGCGGTGTCTAACGTGGATTTAACGCGCACAGTCATTTTTAAGGAGTATTTTTTTCGGGTTAAACTGTACAGTACCTAGTACTTAAATTCATTCATAACTTCTGAGCTGAGTTTTCTTTCGAGAATGGATAAGGCTTGTCAACGGTAAAAGTATTGCGATTTGTCCAAAACGTCATCGTAGAGACCTTTAAATTACCAGAGATTTTATTCTTTCCGTCCTTTTCACTGCTTGAGCTGTAAAATTAGTGCAACGCGATAGACCTATCAATCACAAAATTGATTTGGAATTGAAAATATAATATTGCGCTTAATGTAGGCTAGTGCCGTTATTTTGAAGGGAATTTAATGAAAAACATTGCTTTTTTATGGCCAAGTGTTGATCACCAATAATTAGTTTGGTTAGAGGTCAGCATATGTGTCTAAAGGCTAGTAAAAAACTCTATAAACAGTCACCGCTTTTAAAAAGCGGTGACTGTTTAGAAGCGTCAGTCAACAAGCACCGAGGGGTGCTTTTTGCCTCATGTACCGCAAGCATTTAATGCAAAATACACTTATTTAGTATTATTGGAAGAATAAACTGCTAAAAGCAATATTTAATTTCAAGTTAGTGGTTCACTAAACTTATGTAAAGATAGATAACCATTTTAATATTTACACATTAATAAATCAACGTAAATATATGCAAAGATTATAGACTACACTTATTTTCTAATGTCTTGATGCCTAAAATTGAAGTCTTTGAGAGGCAAAGTTCTCAATTTCTGCGCAAGACGTCCTCGACGATGAACATAAAAAGGAAGTAACACCAATTTTGAACTGATAAAAGCAAATCTTGTCGATAAATACATGTTTCGTTGTTTCTGAAAATGTATTTACAGATTTTTTTCTGATTTAAATCTGATTATGGGGTAAAATCTTTAAATAAAAGTTTGGTCCACGATTTTAAGTACTGGATGACTAAAAATCATCGTCATTACTTTTTAGAACTTCGTGAAACATATTCTATGAGGTCAAATGAATAACCAAAGAAACTCCATGTAAACATTTTAAAAATATACCGTTACAGTAAGGCACACCAATTAATTAATGAAATAGCAATCATACCAGCACTCTATTCAATATTAGTCAAATACAAGCTGCAGTTTAAGATTCACAGATAAGCTAGATATAAATATATTTCTTCCATGGAGTTCATTTGAGATTTGATTTATATTTGAGAAAATACTTCATTAAATTACCCCGCTCGTTATTCAAGTTAAATTGACTTTGTCAGCGTATTATTATTATTATTATTGCGTATACAAATGCTCAAGGTATGTTCTTGGGTGAACAAATACTGTACACACTTATATTTCTTTACACGGACTAAATATATCAAAACTGACACCCCACACTACAATAAACTGTTAAAAACCGCATACATTCCATCCAACATCCCTATCTTTTTCCTACCTTGCCTATCTGAGGTCTTACCCTAAAACATAGTCTTCAGCATTCCATTGATAAACAAAATGCTCAGTATCCGTCTTTTTTGTCTTCTTTGAATTTCTCTCCTGTCCGCAACCATTTCTCATTTTCCACCATAACTGGCACTTTCTCGTTTGATTTCCTATCAGACTGTAGCTATTCCATCATTTTCCAAACTCAGATTTCAAAAGTATCCTATCTGCGTCTTTCACTTTGCTTCAACGACTACGATTCCTATTCGTATAATTGTCCTCCAGACCAAATATTTCGCTAATCCTCTATTACCACCCTTACTGTCAAAAATACACCCATCTTCATTTGAAAATTTCTTTTCCAAAGCAATTATTTTTCTTCAATCTCCATTACACTGGCCACTTGGCATTGGCAATTTACGTAAACTGGCTCAACTGCTCTGGTTTTTACCATCCTATTTTCATGTTAGCTTTGCTTTCCTCTTTTTTGAAAACATCAAAACCTTCGCCTTGCTTACATGGTTACTTGTCTCATACCTATCACACTTATTTTCTTGTACGCAAGGCAACGGCTTGTACCCTTTGGCTGCCTAGATAACTAAAGCTTGATTGTATGGAAAGATAATTTAATCTATAAACTCTCCACATTCATTTTTATCTTCAGTTTTTACCAACCTATTTTCACTCCAAAAATGTCGAAAAACACCTTTGAAGACATACATCTCAATCTTGCTCCTCTTTCTGACACTGCCCATTCAGACTCCTAATCCGCCACACGTAATGGTGCAGTTACACATGCATATTAGAATAGTTGTAATCCTCCAATTTGCTAATATCTTCTGTAATATATCATTTCATTCTGCGAACAATAACCTGTCTACCCCTTCTCAAAATCTTCGAAACAAACAAATGCATTCTTATTATACACCATTTTCCTTTCTATTAGTTATCTCCTTATGGCTAATTCATCGCGTATACCTACGAAGGTAGGGGCACAAAGTAGTTTTTTTCACATTTCTCTTTTGAGCACCTGTGTATATCATATTTCACTCACTTTACTGCCCATGCTCTTGCACTTCTTCCTCTAAAACGCTTCTTTTTCTCTATTAGTTTCCTGCCTTAATTAATAATTTATCTCCTTAAACTTTCATGTAATTGCTTCTGTTTTTTTTCATTCTTCCATGTCCTTTCAAATTTTTTCTCATAATCAGCTCGTAAGTAACATTTGAAGTTTTGATTTTTCTAGTAAGTCACGTTTTCTCTTAAAAAGTCCATGAAATTTCTTATGTAATCACTGTAAATCGTTATGAAGTGGACGCTCAGTTTTGTTGGAGCCAAAGAACTGTTTGCGAGTGTTTCATGACCTAAAACACACATTGCATCAGGAGAATGTGAATTTCCAATATAATATATCCCAATTTTAAATAGCTTTCACCGGACTTCCGTTTAAATGATACATGTTCTATAATTTTAGATTTTGAAGAAATCGTGAGTTTTCAATCACATTCTTCTTCAATGACAGACTTATTGGACGTATCAGTAGAATTACTTGGCATTCCTTTTTTCAAAGTTCCAGAGTTTCACCAAAAATCCATGAGTACTTTTAAAATGATATTTAAAATCTCTAATAAGGGTAAACATAAACAATTTTTTGCTAAAACCAAACCAAAGTTTGAAGTTAAAAAAAAGCAACACGGACTTACTTATGAAATTTCCCGTAGACCTTTCCCTCCAGCATTTATGCACTGATGCTGAAGACTTTCGTTTGATGAAGAGCAGAGTAGTGCTGTGATTCCATTTTTTAGATATTTCCAAATATGCAAAAATGGAAGTGCTCTTCATTTCTACTAAAATATCCTAGATTATATGTGTGTTTGCTTTTAGGTCAACCAGCAGCTTAGGGAGAGCAGCACTGAGTTACAAAAATAACCAATAACGCGCGAGTGGTTGGTACGAAGGTCAGTACATCGGTAATGGAATAAGCGTAATTTACACGGCGCCATTTTTGCTTAAAATATCCACACACGCGCACACATACATAAAGTAGGAAATTTAAAATTACTTTTCATTTATTACATGAACTAGTTATTAGCTGACCTTTAAATATATTTGTATTGCGGTATATAAAATCTTTCCAAATTGCTGCAGAACACTTATTCAAGTTCAGCGGAACATAGTTTGAAACAGTTTCGTTTCAATTTCAAGTTTCGAAACAATTTGATTTGCGGTATTTCAACGAGTCTTAACTCATGTGGCTTTTTCATGTATTCTAGAAAAAGAATAAAAACACAACCCTTAAAACTTCAATAATGCAATTTTCTGTTTGAATAATTGTGATAAACTATGTTTTAATAGATCAAGCTAAGATTAAGGAATTCAGCAGATCATTGAAGGTATTGGACCATTCGATTTATCTCATCACAAGATATTAAATTTTCCCGACCAGCCTCCCTCGTTCCCTCATTTCATTCACTTCTTTATAGTGTATCCCTCTCTCTTTCTCTGTCTCTGTACCAAGCCTTTTTATTGTACTCAATATTACTTGTTTCCACGATGAAATCCATTTCACATCCCTTACTTTTCACCTTGAATTCCGGAGAGATTTACAGAATACATCAGTCAGTTCTTCTGGGGACGAAGTATATGTGTTATTGTGTTTTTGATTTGGTAATAATGGTGTTGGAAGAGTGTATGCATGCATTCATTCATTCAAATAATTGCCGATTAGGGTATGGTAGTAAATTGAATAATATTTTTCAATTGAAAATTATGATAAATTACCTTTGGCTAAAAGAGATCATGACCAAATTGGATTGTCATGCACATAATTAATCCCGTGACTACGTGACATTTTGGTGTGGGTTAACAATACCCACTTCTCTAATCATTGTAAAATGTATCACTTTTGAGGGGAGGATGAATCCATGATGTTGCTTACTGAAATACACTGGGTCAAGATCCATCTTTGCTTGACTGAATATAATACCTTTTTGTGTCATTAATAAAGGTAATATACCAGTTAAATTACGTTTTACACGGGCACTATGCAGAGGCACAGTGATAAAACATTGCAAACACAATACAATATGAAAAGGAATACTAAAATAAAATCTTATATTTCGTTTACTTTCTTCTTCCCTTAATTCCACCCGACATACCTTTCCTATTCCTAGCCCTTCCGCATTTGCAGAACGGTCTCCCCACTATCACAGTCTTCAACATGTAATTGCTAATCAAAAGGAATCCTCCTTTTTCTGCCCAATTCGGATTCAATCCAGCATTCCCCTCTCCTTCCTCAGTATTCCTAGTCCCTTCTTGCTTGTTATCCTTCCGATTCATTTTAACTTTTCCATCCTTCTACCCTTCCCCATTTCGAATTCCCCCGATCTACGCCTATCGTCTTACTTCAAAGAGCCTTTCCCCCGCCCCACAAAAGTACGCTCTTTCCCAAAGTTTCATTCAAAATTTCAATTATGATCTTTGGAGCCATCTTAACTTTGTGTGAATTCAAACTTATTCTTGTGTAGTTTTCACTTTGGATATCAAACTCTTTTTTGGGAATGGGAGCATGGAGGTGATGAAATATTTCGGTCAAATATCTCCTTTTTAAATACTGTAAATTAGTCAACTCATCCTCCAACATTTTCCTAAGAACTAAAAATAGTTCCATGAGCATGTTATCTTTTTCCATACCTTTTATGATTTCAATATTCTCGATGCCCTTTATATCTCGAAAGTACGCCTATAGCTAAGCTTTTCTCGTCTACATTATATATGTATTTTCTTTTCTTTGTTTAACCTTTCTGGCCTCATAAAAGTTTTCCGTAAAACTTGTATATTACTTCTTTAGATTTATATCATTTTGTCACAGAGAAATAGTAACTAAGCTATTATTCTAGAGCCCATAGTTTAATAGCTTCATTCAATAAGGCATACATTCATTTCTACCATAGTGAGAAACTCCAGATTTTAGAGATAATAATGGTATAAGTTTACTGGGTATTTTAAAGGAACTTCAGCCATATTCTGGCAGGAAGGCGATACATTCTTTACAGTTTGTACACCCTCAACATATTTTAACCTGTGAAAGTTGCAAAGAAAAATGCGAGGCTACGTAAAAGTTATTGTATAGTTACTGCAAAGGAAAGATGCTATCACTATGTTCAATTCATTGGATCACGTTATCTGAATATATTTACAACAGGCTTCACCATATGATTTTCTTGTTTCCGTAATTTAGTTGGATTATCCATTTTTTGCAGTCATACGAGCTACGTGAACTTAATTTTCCGACCAATTCATCTAAAATTTAAGTGTTTCAGGAACAAATTAAGAGTTGCTTTCTCTTCTTTGAGCTGAGGCATCATGCAATCTAGCACGAAATTTGCCGGTAAGAGGAATGAAAGAAAACGGAGAGAGGAAATTGGAATGGGCCGTTGAGAACGACTGAGACACTGTGAAAGGGATCAAAGGATATCGTATGACAGTGATGGAATAAAAGGAAAAGTTTCTGCACAAAAGGGTTTGGTTAAGAACACGGAAGGTGGAAAAAGATGAGGGAGTGGAAGAAATGATCCTTTTAGGATGAGGAATCGATTTTCCCGAAGATGGCGAAAATAATTTTAAAAAATGAAAACAAAAGATCGTCCTTGCGATATTTCTCTTTTGATCACGAGAAAATCGAGAAAGAGAACGGAAGCTGAGATATCCGTGGTTAAACTAATTACTACTTTCTTGTTCACCCTCTCTTCATATCTAGACTTATCGCTTGCCATTGGCGTCAGAAGCAGACATTTGTTTTTTTGGTCAAATTTGAATTATAGGTATAATGAACACCAGGCCAGAAAGAATTTAAGACTTACGAGAATGGAAGATAAATCTCTAATAAGACTCCCAAGTACGAAAGAAATATGGGGAGTAGTAAAATTGCATTATCACGTGCCTATTATGCCGAAGAATATAGCTTGCCTGTAGCTTTAAACGGTCGACAATATGATTTTAACTGCCTATTTCCGGATTGGTTTTTCATATCTACGACAGTAGAGATTTTAAGCATGTGAAGAATTGATCACCTTTGATTACACAGGCCTACAAAAAAAATTTTTTTTTTGGTGCCGGGAATCTTTGCAATGATTTTAACTATATTTGTAGAGCTGAATCCAAATATGAAATCCGTTTTTTTTTAACAGCTCTAATTTTTTAGATATGGCACCACTTACGATTAGTTGTTTTAATATTTGATATATTCCGGAAAATAATTTTCAAAGTTAAATAGATCTATAAGTATACTAATTTATAACCATTCTGCGGTGTTCCTTTTATTTTCAATAAACTGTCAATAAGTTTTATGTATATTTCTATATTGTAGGCCAATGAGATAATTATTAATATAATATTCCCATATCATCATGTAGAAGAATTTTTTACGTAAGTAACAACATATCTATATCTTGAAAACTATAGCTGATAGGAAAAAACTAGTGTCATAATTGGATTCAGCACCCCAATTGTTCTTAAAATCAACATTAAAAGCTCCGGCTCCAAAACCTTTGTTGACATGTGTTAGTTTTTCGGTATAATATAAATCTTTATGTTTTTATGACAAGCCTCTGAATACAGAAAATAATATTAAATTTTTAGAATAAACGTACATATATAATAAGGTAAAAATATTATTAATATTAAGGTAAAAATAACAAAGGCTATGTAGAATTGTGGCGCCTAAGAAAGAGGAAGAATATTACCAATTTCTTAAATTTAAAACATTAAAAAAATAGTCCTTTGAAATCCATGAACTGATCACTCCAGTGAAAGAATATACCTGATAATACAAAAAAAACTTAACCTGGTTATATTCTATCAAGAAATCCTTATTTATCTTAACATAACAAATTATTTAAGGTAAAAATAATGAATGGTTATATTTAACAAACCTGTGATGAATGATTTTTAATACTAAATGTAAGGACCTTTGAATAAATAGGAATGAAGATGTCCTCAAAAGCTGTTGCGTATTATTTATTCAAAGACAGTGGCAAAGATCGTTTGTTCAAAATGAATAGTTTTAAGATCATTAACAAAGTAAAAGAAATTATCCATAAAGTTTTATCATTCAGGAATGCTTAAAGAATTATATGCGTAATTTTAAATCTAACACTTAACTGATTGTTTCAGTGACTTGTTAGAACCACGCAAAATTTAGGAATTATGTAAGATAATATATGATAAATACGACGAACAAATAATTTTGTTAAATTAAATGTTTTTAGAATAATAATGTTTTGTATTATATAATGATAAAATCATCAATAAAGCCATCCCTTAAAGCATCATGTTCGTGTTTGTGATAATAAATCTTTTACATATATCGTATTTGCTCTTCATCACGGATTATATTCTTATTAAACTCTCTTAATTGAGTTTATTCATATTAAATTTTATAGAAATAAATTTTTATTTTGGGAATAAAACTGCTGAGGTTTTAATTGGAAACCTCGACAAAAATAAAAAAAATGGTGAAGTGAACCCTAAAGTTATTTTTTTGATAGATTTTTCCTAAATTATTTTATTATTTTTTAATTAATGTACTAACGTTCCCAGTGCCCTAGAGATTAAAATGGTCACGTAGGTCAAGTGGTAATTGACCAGGATTGTCAATCGAGAACATGACCGTAGGCTTTCTGATTCTTCTGAAATCCTTGTCGCGATCTTCAAGTACGATCAAAGGGTAATTGGTGAGCGCTGAGCAAACATCCTTGTTTTTCTGTGATTGATGCAAGAGCCTTACGCCCTAAGTTGTGCTTAATTAGGGAATCCGTTGTTGGCGGTCTCTATTTATCTTTGGAATTTGATAGTACTTCCCTTATCTTTGATGTTCCTACTACTTATACTACAACGACATAAGACTATGTAATCACTACACTTAATAGAACTTTTTCCATTTTCGTAAGTCCCAAAGAGTTTTAAATATCTGATTTGAATCGAAACTGTTGATGCAAAAGGCCCACTCAGATCGCACTTTACCATTAGCACTCAGCATCAAATAGCATTTCTTTCCTTAATATTCGAACATTTAAATTACCGTGATGCATCGGTAACCTAAAACAAATTTTGTCTTCTCTTTTGTACCACCAGATTTTATTGAGCCTAAGTCGAAATATCACGCTAAACTATTTACGGTATTTCAGAAACCAGCACAAAATGAAGAGGGTAAAAAAATATTTTCATTTAAATACACAAGTCTAAATTCAAAGAAATTGAATGTTAGTTCACATGCGATATTTATAGAAGGGAAAAACCCTTATGAGGTTGATGAGGCAACATATTTCGAAATCTAATTGAACTTAATATCTGGGGTTGCATGATAATAACTATCTACTTTCCTCAATCATAATAGTTCATATTTAGAAACCTATATGATAAATAAATAAGAATAAAATAGTACAGGCGTTAATAACTTACAATTATACACAACTCTTTTAACGGGGAAATTTTCATTTTTAATATTATATTATGCCCAAAATATATTCAATAACTTGCTGTTTTTGCATATTTGTAGCATTTTTCTTCTCGCGCTCAATGGCCCGTTTTGCCAATTTAGCGCCATTAAAAGACTACTTAGGCTTTTGTACAGGCTTGCAACGTCCGAGTAACCAAAAGCCCCATATTCACTCCGTCCACACTCCGAAAGACGAATTGTTTGATGAGAGGACCCGCTAACCACTTAAGGAATACTTAGGAGGAGACTGGCCGTTCAAACTTCGGGGACGACCGAGCAAAGCATTTATGAAGTTTCTCTACGAAGTTAAACGTCCCTCTGAGACGGAAAATTGAGATGCGGTAATGATTATGATAGCTGAAACAGTAATATTTAGCTGCCCTTGCAGTAAATTCTATGAACTTCTAAACAAAATAAACAAATTATTTGGAATTTGAGAGCAATGGACATCTGTAATAGCTATTTTACTCGAAATGTCTATCTTTATCATCAGAAAATATTCTTTAAAATATAAACATTATAATTAATGACACTTGACTACGTTTCTTCTATCTTCAATTGAAAGAATATTCTCATTTTTATACTATTATTTCAATTGACGTATTGAATTAAAGATAACAACTTCGACTGTTGCTCGTCGTTGAATTAATGAGTGATCCCTCTGTTTCGTTCGATTACCGCATCATCCACCTCAGTGCTCGTTTCATAAAATTTAGCTCAACTTATCCCTTCACAAGGCAAATAATAACCATGAGCACAGCGAACTCAAGCTCTTTTGCTCAAGAATAAAGAGAATCGTACCACAGGCCATCATTCGCTTCTATTGTTCTTACACCCTACCTAATAGTCAATCGAATGACAGGAAGTTACTTGGGATGAAATCGTTCTCCCTCGTCCCGAACTCTTCTTGATGAAAATCCTGTCCCTAAGAAAATTAGTTATATTCATATATGTGCATATAATATATATATATATACATATATATATACATTCATATATATATATACATATATATACATATATATATATTTATATTAGATAGACCTTCAAACCCTTCGAAAGAAGGGATTTTAAATCAGCGACCATTATATCCCATATCGCGCGCCCCACGGACTAACCTCTCCTTTCACAGAGTGGATGGGATCTCATTGGATTTTGAGTGAGAGACATGGGGGTCATGAGGGTGGGAAGGGAATATGTAGGAGGTTCGACGAGGGGGATACGCGCGCGGGGATTGAGGAGGATGGGAGGGAGGGAGAGAATGGTGAAGGGAGCGAGTAGCGAGGGAGGACTAAAGAGTCGAAGGGGAAGCAAGCGGTTTAGGGTTCGGCGAAATGGGGAGGTCTGCAGCAGCGTTTTCCCAAGGAAACTAAATTGGCTCCATCCCGGAAAACTCATTATACAACTTGCGGTTTCTTTCAAGATGAGCATCTTCCTCTACCATCGCCCACACCCTTCCGCCGTTCATTCCTCGACGGTATGTGCTCGTGTGTTAGAGCGTGGTGTGGCTGTGGAGAGTAGATAGAGGGAGGAACGGTAAAAAATCAGTACGAAAGATGCGTTTCCCGAGCCAGGAGACGTGTGGGTTTGGGAAGGTTACTAGCGGGAAATAAGAGGTTTTATAGGGGAAGAAGTGGGTGGGAAACCTCCCACCGTCCGCTTGAGTTTTCACGTCTCCCTTACTCCAATCCCACCCTTACCTCGTGCGTGCCATAGCCCTCTTTCTCTACTTTTACACACCAACCGTTCCATCTTGTGTGGGAGCCCTCCTCCAACACGTGGGAGGGTAAGCAAATATTTGAGAGGGTCCGAGGCGTTAAGGTGTGTAGGGGCAAGAGTCCTCCCCTTACGTTCGATGTAGGAACGAGGAAAGATGAGGCGATCACCGTGGGAGGAGGAACGTTGGCGGAGGCCTTGTGGGTGGCAGCGGCTATGGAGTGCTCTCGCACATAGTCTCGCTTCTAAATTTTGATTTTTTTTCGTTCAAGTAGGGTCTATCATCTCATTCTCATCGACGGGCTTTTTGAAACGTGAGTTTTCCAATTCTTGCCTGTTTTCATAACCTTGGGCAAATAACGTAGACATTTATGGTATGTTCCCCCTATAAAAATGAAATGTCCTCCTCGTTTTCATATACATGTATATACATACATATATATATATATATATATATATATATATATATATATATATATATATATATATATATATATATTATTAGGTAATCTACCGGTTAAGGTAGGTTTTTGGATGGACACAACTATCAAATAAATATTTTGTAACTCCAAACAAACCCCAATCGAGCAACCTAATCTACATCAGGTCCCTCTTCATCTCTGCGTACTTCTTTCCTCCCTTCATCCCATCCAACATCCCTATCCTGTTCCTACCCTTTCCTCGCTTTCCCAACATTCTCCCCTCTATTACCTTCTTCAACATTCCACTACCGCTCAATACGCCTTTCATCCATTTCTCCTGCTTCCACAGGATTTCTCTCAACAAACCCCTCTCCTCACCCACCATCTCCAGTACTTCCTCATTTGTTTTCCTTTCGGTCCATTTCACCTTCTCCATTCTTCTCCAGACCCACATTTCAAAAGCCTCCAATCTACGTCTATCCTCCTGCTTCAGTAACCAAGTTTCCGCACCGTACATGGCTACGCTCAATATCAGAGTTTTTACGAGTCTTGTCTTCACATCTCTACTCAACGTCCCCGTCATCAACTCTCTCCTCCTTGAGAAAGCCTCCTTGCCTAGCGCAATTCTTCTCCTTACATCCCTACCACTTTGACCGTATTGGTCCAAAACACTTCCAAGATATGTAAACTGTTCTACCTGCTCTATTTTTTCCCCATATATATGTAAATATATAAACACACAAACACTAAGATAATAAATATTACACACACAGAAACATAAAAGAAGCACACTTACAGTAGATATTTACGTAGTATATATATATATACTAGTATAGTATACTATATATAGTATAGTATATATAGTATATACATACTATGTATAGTATATTATACTAGTATAGTATATATAGTATACGTATATATGCTACGCTGGTAACTTATTAAGTGTTCTAATGATGTGTATTCTATGGAATATATTTCGATAATGCAATCAAATATTTCTTGTTCTTAACGAAATATCAACACATATAATGATGGTGTAATAACAAAATCTTGAAGATTTTCTGAATTGGATTTAATCATAATACATGTTTTGTCTCTTTGGAGCAACAATGTATGAAAATTCAAATAAATTAACAAATATATCTTATGTTAAATCAACAGTACAATGTTTTTGCTGGAATTGTCAGTTTTTTAACAAATCTCCAAGAGTTTCCCTTTGCAATGTACACATCTAAATAAATATATGGGTACGTTTAAACAATTTCGATTTTTTACCGTTCAAATCAATCCACTGTATAATTCCAGGATAAATTTTCCATTGGTGATATCGCAGCAATTTTCCTCATCAGATTAAAATTAAGGGCTTTCCCCTTATACGGAACTCACTATGGGTGGAAATGGCTGTATAAAATTTGTGTAGCTTCAGTGTTCCTTCTTTTTGTTTATCAGTTCCGAAATTAGGACATAGAAGCTATCGCTCAACTGTTAAAACACTGTTATATTACCCCCTTCTTCGAGTATCCAATCCTGTTTATTGCTCGAAAATTTCATCTTACGTCCTAACATTTTCACGGAGAGCAACTTATATTTAAAGTTTGTTTTCTTTCTCCTCTCGAATTTACCATGAAACTTTCCGGTTTCATATTGAACAGAATCATAATAGCTAAAATCTTCTTCTCATTGAAGATCTAATGATATTTCCATTTGCGAAGTTATCTAATGACATATTTCTTTTAGATAGTGTAACTGCCTCTCACTTTCAGATGGTTTCAGGCGTACTTTTTCATATTTATTTCCATTAAAACGCCACATCTTCTAATAAATATATCTCCATCTTTTCACGAAGATTTACTGGTATCGTTGGTTTTCTTATACTTGAATTGCAATATTCTGTACATTACCTTTGGATATATTGATATAATACATTGCTGAACATTAAAGGATTTTCCAAATATTGCTCTAATTCCTTCATTATGGCAGCTTGAACATGCTCTTCAACTAAGAAAAATGTCTTTACCAATAAATAATGTGTATTCAATCTGAATTTAGTTACATAAGCAATTTTTCCTAGCAGGGTTTGCCATTCTCAGCTTTAAGTCTTTGCTTTTCTTCCTTAAACCGTGATAAGTTATTGTTTAAATAACTGAAAAACCGTCCAACTCCTGCTTCAGAGCAATAATGTAATTTTGTAAATATAAAGGATATAATCGTCTAAAATCATTAGAGAGGGGTGTAACTTCGTGTAAATTCCTTCACGCATGACTTTAGTAATGAAAATAAACTCCCCAAGTTCTTTTCCAAATTTAGTATATGCTTAACCCTGATTACTTCCTTTATCCCGCATCCCCAAAATCAGTTACGCGAAAATTAAATGCAGCAAAGGAATCCAAACGATTATTATTCCGATAGTGTTCGGATTATTTATTTAGTTCTTTATTTCGGTGAATATGAGAATTTAAATTATTAAAATTGAGACTATTGACATCGATAAGCACAGATATTATCTTCACTCTATCCAGTGCGTATTGATTAACAAAGACAACCGGCACTAATCAGTTATTGTCAAAAGCCATTGGTAGATAACTCTCTTAAACCAAATTATTTAAAGGTAAGTTCTAATTTGAAGACATTCTCAGCTCAAGGACTTTTGAACCGTATTTTAAATCTGTTCGATTTACGATAATTTCCTCACATCGGCATCCACTAATAAAACTTTTACTCTTCAGTCACTCATCTTAGTCTCTATTTTACTGTCTCAGTATTCTTCCAATCATACACTTTGGTCTTCACTTACTTAGGCAGATATATTAATATTACGCGCTTCAATAATCTTCTTATCTTGATTAATATCGAGATAGCCAACCATCAACTCTATCTCCATTCCCATTTCTGCCACACTCAATACATCAAACTTCTTTATTCACATTCAAAGAACTCTGGGAGATGCCCAAAGAGTCACTTTTAACAGAATCACCCACTAATACGAGTATGCACTAAAATGCAGACATTTTAAAGCTCAAAGATCATTTGTCTTGATCGGGATTCGAACCGTCTCAGATACAAATCAAATTAATTTTTTTCCATGCCATGAGTATTTGTCCGTATCCTCGTGGAAATTTGTAGGTGGTGCAGTGAAAGGGGCATATTGTACTGTAATGCGTGACTATCCAATATCACAGAGTTTAGCTTGGGCAAGGAGCAGGCTTGGGTTCATTAGAGAAGGAAGTAACTTCAGGAGTAACACAAAGGCGTGATATAAAGCCTCTATTGCTTTAATATATACGACGGTGGTCTGAAAATTGTCCTACCTAACAAACATACGAGACATTTTTTCTGAAATTTTCTGAGTCGGAAACTTTTTAGACCACCCACGTATTGGTCATTAACCATACCACATAAACACCATAATCAACATAATCACCATAAACACAGTAACCCATAAAGCATAAACACAGTAATCAACCCGAAGGTCAGTTTGGGAGATGATGGCAGAGGCTTTCCCTGTGCTGGTTATGGTTTCCCAGGAAGATCTGATATCCGAAAAATCACTCAGCTTGGAATCAGCTGATTGAGCCCGGAGAGGCTTGTTCGAGAATTGAAGCTGGGGCCTTCGATCAACGGTCCAACGATCTAACCTTGGACTACCGTGACTCAAATATACGATATATACAGAAATATATATATATATATATACACGCACATATATATATATATATATATTAACAACCTAAGCTTCCAAGATAGAGTTCTTAACTATATCTTAAAAAAACCTGCAAACGATTTAAAAATTTAAAGATAAATTAGGACCCTGTCAAAGTACAGACTTTTTTATGACGATATAAACTAAATATCGGAGTCATGTAAAGGATAGGGGTGCAATAAAACATCAGAGAATGCACAACGTTGAAGTTTTCGTACAAAACGGGATAAAATAGGCGTAAATCATAGAATAGATTGGATCAATTAAAAAATCTTAGGTTAGATTAAACACTATGGTGATGCACTAAAGTCTACCTCTCATGGGATGCATGAACCAGAAGATTAAGTTACTCAGCCTTAAAGGATTCTAGCTAGGTTTCTATTGGATGGTGTGTAGGAAAATATAATTTTAAACGGAAAGTGGTGTGACCTCACTATAGTGGGTCATATTTGGATTACGCGGAAATCATTTGGGATCCATCGAAGGAAACGTAAATTAAGTATTTGGAAAAGGTTCAGGGAATTCACTGTTTTGTTAAAAATTGCTGTAAGAAGAGCGTAGCCGTGAACAAGTGTGAAGGAGGAATTAGTTTGAGCGCTTTTGGATTCGCGAAGAGATCATGCAAAACACATTTATAAAATGGTAAGGAACTACTAGGTGTTTTTGAGATAACAAGGTCATAATTATAATTTATAACTGTATATTTTCGTTCTCCAACCGAGATAAAATATGAAAAATAGACACCGTCACCAACAGAATCAAATAACGCTTCCTTTCTCATTCAGTGGAAATTCATGTCAAGGTCGAAACCAAGTGCTCGGGTATACGAGTATTTACTGAATGATGACAACAATTTGATGATTTAGCCAAACGCAGCAACAAATGCAGGAATGCACTCGTATGTACACGAGAGGTTTTGTATACGAGATAATATAAATCTAAACGCATGCATCAACTAGTATTTGTGTATGTGTGATTGGTGTTCTAAGACCCTTCACCACATGTACTTTTTGTGGTAGTGATAGATGGGTGTATAGTATAAGGAGAGAGTTAAATTCACGCATCCGATCTTCCATCGATTTTGTTTGACTTTGCGGTAATTATTAAAAATCACACTCGGGTGATTCGGTTACGGCGAATTTAAGACACATAACAATGCATACAGCTTTAGTTTACTGACCGGCATGCCAAGTTTTAAATAAGACTCCTCAGCTAGGTTACATATAAAAGCATTTGTTCAATAATCTGGAGGAAACTGATGTTTTTGGGAAACCACAAGGATAAGAAATAGTTTCCTACCCTTATATCTAAATTTCACATGCTGAATAGGGTTTATAATGAGATTATATCAACCATTCAATCAAACTTTCTGTTCTTTACTGTGGTTTTAGTGATAAAATAAAATAGAAATACGCATAACATTTCTTATTCAGGGAAATAAATATTCCTTGGTTTGTTATGTTCACCTAATGAAGAAAAAATTCATTTGAACATTGAAATTATAATATTATTGATATGTACTTTATTATTTCTCGTACCCATAAAAGACTAGATCTTATTTCAGGTTTTTTAGTCGATATGCCGTGTCCCATCCAAGCTTTTAATTAACAAGAATTGTGTCGAATTGAATTTGATCAACGTCTATATCGATAAATTCTTGAAATGGTACTGTATGTCACATTTTGTTATTTGAAAACCTTTTCCTAGGGTTGAATAAACAACCGCCAATTGCCGTTAGCCTGAATGCATTATTTTAAAGCTAAAGTACAGAAGCATAAAACTTTATCATCCCTTATAAAGAAATGAGAAGGTTGAAGGAGAACTGGCAGTATTTTCTGTTACGGAGGTGAGGTAACTCACCAAAGGAAAGAATTACTCGCATTCAAAAGAAAGAGGAGACTTTTGGAATTTAATTCTCATCAACGGATAACTCTTCTTCTTGTCCCCTTAAAATTCCATTATATTATCGGATTTTGAACATGTTTATTTCTCCCATCAATAGTTTTCCCGAGCAATTTTCCGTAAAAGTACATTTATTGGTCGATACCTTGTTTAATTAACGAAAATCTCCATTACAGAAAGTCAGGTCATCCAAATTCCTCATTATTAGAATGGGATTAGGATCAAAGTCGCACGGCTCAAGGAATGTGCCTTAAACAAATATCTCCATGAAATCGACAGGCACTTCTGGCTTTAAGCTGAGGCTAGGATTTCTGATTAAAGGATACAGGGTCCCCCTATCTGATGCTGTGAATGAAATTCTGCTCCTGAGATGTGGCTCGTACGAAAGCTGACTCGTGCTAAGGAGGGATTTCATTTGTCGACACGAATCGCCTTTCAATAAGGGGCTGGAAGTTTGGTGGCATCGTTTTCTATTAGAGCGAGCGAGCCTTGGGAAACATCTGGGAACTCGGGGACATTCTGAAAGGGATTTTGGATCATATATCACCTCTGCTTCGGGATAACTTGGGATCAAACATCGCACCAAAATTTTATCTTATCCCCTCTAAAACCTACAGCCATATGATATTTTATGATTACACCCATTCCAATTATTTTAAGTCCCAGTATATCTCTTACAATTGAGCACTGAATGCAAAATGTTTTGTGACGTATTAAATATTTTTAATAAGGTTTTTAAAATATAGGTTTCTTTCTAGGCTTGCATCTGTTTCGTAATGCTGTGGTTATTATATATTTTCACACAACACTGGGACTTCTGGGCTTAATAAAAACCGTAGAATGAGCAGTAAAACTTGAAACTCTTAATTTTACAAAAGCCGTTCTTTTTTATATATTCAATACAGTCTTTACTTAGATTCCATTCTATTTATCAGTTAACTAAAGAATGTTTTGGCACTAGTATGGGGAAATTTTAAAGATAATTTTCACGCTTTGTTATAATTTCTGTGTATAATAAATGTGATAATTTTTCCATACCAATTTTGGCTTATGCATTGAAATAAATAGTATAAATACCTCTACTTAAAGGATGTATCCGTTTTCGAAGCTGCAGACAAATAGTGAATTCTCAACGCCAAAGTATCCCTTTTGAGAGTGAAAATTTTCCTTATTATTTATTTTTTTCTTTAATACTCAACGTAGTTTATACTTTTTGCTCAACTCTCACTTCTTTTAAAAAGGAAATATTTCCAAAATTATTTAGAAGATGCTTGAATAGATCCTCTCAGTGGCATTCCCTGACACCATTTGGCAGTGGTACATAAATATACCAAAGGAACTCATGCATGGTTTCTAAACCCCTAGTTCATCCCCTTAGGTGGAAAACAATTTTAAAAGCTTATCCCTCCCACCATAGTGAGTGACACTCATTGGAGGATGAATTGCATTCAAGAATACCTTAAAACTTCATGTATAATTCGCTAAAACTGAATGGAACTCATCTTTAGTAATAACTTTTAATTTCAGCTTTAAAATATAATTGGTAGAAGATATCCGGCTGCTACTATCCTAAAAATAATTCTTAAAAACGATCAAGCATTCTTATTTCTTTTTAAATATATCCAAATAACCATCAACACAATGAAATTTTAATTAAGTACATGATAATTATTTGGTTTCAGAAAGGTTTCCTCCTTTTTGTCCACAAATTTTTATATCTGTGGGCTATGTTCTGATACTTAAAGCTATCAAAGCATTTTCTACTTTTGCAGTCTTCTTCATAAATGTTATAACTTTCGTTTGAGCTTACACTCAGTGGAACCAATATTTACAAGACGGTATATTTCCTTTACTTTAAACGTTCTTTAGCATACTTGGATAGGGGTTTGATCTTTCTGACTGTTCCATCAAACTATCTCATAAATTTTATAACTCGCATCAGGAGAGTCGATAAGAAACATTTTGGCGACATGTCAGTAAATCATGATTTATTATTTAAATATACTTATAAGAATACTTATTATTGACAGGATAGCTATATATATCTTCTAGCATAAAAACTATTATCCTATTTTTTCTTTATTTTCCATGGAAATCTTTATTTATAACCCCCAAGAAATGGTCCCCCTCTGCCATAAAATGAGGAAAATCCCTTAGAGAGGCATAAACAAAATTTTAAGCAGCTCCCTGCCAAGGCCCTCCACGGCAGTTCCTTTCGCAATTCATCTCCTTCTTCCTTTGATATTTGCATCATTTTTCGACCCCGGGGCCCTAGTCCCCAGCTTCAGGGCACGCATCCTTTTCCCTACCATTCCAGCCTGTTTTAAGCCTTCCCCCTTTCCCCATGCTCATGTGCCATCAACCACATTTTCTCCTCAAGCCCTCTCCCAGTGTCACCGAACGCTATCCTCCCCTCCTCATCGTCTTGCATCGCTATTTAAGAGGGTTGCCGGTTGAAGCCATTAGCGTGCCTTGCGGGGGCAAGGAGAGAGAGAGCGAGATGGAGGTTGGTGGAGAAAGGTTGCCCCGGGCGGCACAAAGGATTGTAAAATCAAACGTCAGGCTTCCCTGCCGTCAGTGCTTAGGATCGACATTTTCAGCGTTGGGTGAGTTTCAACCCCCGCCCGCACGTAGAGGATGTAGCCAAGTGAAACTCAATTGAGGCCTCGAGTCTCATGACTCATGCACCTTCGAACTTGGGGTCGTATTTGGGAATCTGAAAAATGCCTCAAGTCTGGCTATTCTCCGCTTGCTTGCACCTTCCTCCCTAGCAGTTCGAGAGGGGTGCTTAAAATTTATGAAGTCAACAGGGCCCGGGGGAAAAGTGACCAGAGTGTCTATTGAGGATTTTGATCCTCGTGTCTGGTAAAATGGCCTCCATTGTTGCCAAATTTTCACTATGTACTCTGCTTTGCCTGAGCTATAAGAGTTGATGTGCAAAATGCCATCAACATTCCCCACCCCTATTACAGTCCATGAATCAAATAGTTTCGTTAAAGAAACCGACAGTGTCTCTAACGTTTTCTTCATTCAGAATTGGTTTGATTCTGAGTAAACCCTAGATAAATCCCAACTACTTCTCCGCTGGTCCCGATAAAATTTTACCAGCGCCTTTAGTCAGCTAGATATGATGAAAAAAGTGATATCATTTGGTAACAGAAACTAGATTGCTTCAGCCAAAGTTCACAGTAAAGTATTTTAGAGTCCATGATGATTTATTATATTTCTATTTAGGATTTCATTTGTTCAAAACGCAATTCTTTCGCCTGCGGTTTGATTGGCTTATTTAGATAAAATAGCGAACCCAAAACCCGGCTTAACTTTTCTGTTTGTT
Source organism: Hetaerina titia (assembly GCA_037158775.1). Classification (NCBI taxonomy): domain Eukaryota; kingdom Metazoa; phylum Arthropoda; class Insecta; order Odonata; family Calopterygidae; genus Hetaerina; species Hetaerina titia. The sequence goes on along the minus strand of CM073771.1, from coordinate 89,032,771 downwards.
ACAATTTATTCATGGATGAAATCCAGTGGAGTTATATGCATAAGCACCAAGTCACGAAAGCCTACACAATATTTAAACCTCTTTTTGGATCAATAACAACCTGCTCCTGTGATTGAAAAACAATTTAAAAATAATTAACAGCCAGTGGGTTTAACAAAGTAATGGCGTTCTTGTTTTCAGAATAATTTTCAAAGAACGATATATAATGGGTTTTTTTGATAAATGTTTTACGATGACGGAGATGGTAGCTTTAGAAGAACCATGGGAAAGTAAATTACAAATAGAAACAACCTAATCGGATACTGCCTCAAGATTTTAGCGATGAGTGAACATTCAGTCCACCAGAGCAAGGTGGTGGCCTTGCCTTAAATTGCCTACACACGCGGTCAACTCGCTATTCTACGATTTTCTCAGTCCATCAGATCTTTCCACATTTTTCTGAGTGGACGGGTAATCCGTAATGGTGTTAAGCGTGTTTAAGAGCAAAGAGAGTCCTTTCCGTCATCTACAACCACTCACTCTCCTCCGTTTTATTCCCAAACCCACAACTCCTTCGTATCCTCGTAAATTCGCTTTCATTCTTCACTCCACATTTTCGAGTTCATCCTCCCACTTTCCATCTCTCATCCCATCCCCGGTGCTTCTTGTATGATCGTAAAGGGGCTATTCTTAAAATGCGTACTACATTTCAATGGATGGGAAGTGTGGGATTCCATTACATTTCCTTACAGAAGTGTTGAAAGATTTATCAACACGCTATCCTACCCATTTTTTATTTTGAAAGAATGTTAATTCCCCTGAGATTACCCTAACATGTTATGCTAATTCCGATTACTCAAACTTTGGCTTCAGAATTATTATTTACCTCAGATACGTTATTGCGAAACCATTAGAAGATTAAGCAAAATTGTTCTCACATTTTTAAATCAAGTACGACTATTATAAAAACGGTATTGTAGCTTTTTTAGAAAAAATCCTTATTTAACCAGAAAATAATCATAGGCAATATTGATTTCATCTAATTTCCTTGCAAATTTGCTCTCTCGTTTTAGAAGTACATAATTAAGGTAGTATTAGCAAATGAATGTTAAAGTCGTAAGAAGGGGGAGGAGAGATTCTCATCTTACGGATCCTTACAAAATGTGGGGGGATCTGAGGCGTAAAAATAATTAAAATGTCTTATGTCATTTAAGGGCGGCCTCCAAGAAGAAGCGATTCCTTCTGACTTAAACCGTGGCTGCGGGAACATCTTTTCTTTCTCTCTGTCTCCCTCGTCCCTTCGGGTCCCTGATGAAGATGAGAATGCGCTCAAGAGAGCGTGGGATTGATCGGTGGTACTGCGTAAGGAGAGAATTTGCCTGGGGAGTGGCGGGGGTAGCGAAGGGGGAGGAGTTGGAAAGGAGGGAAAAAGCGAGGGGAGTAAAATATGGGGAAGGCCGAGTCGGAGAGTGGGCGGCGCGGGGGAGTTGGAGGACAAGCTGCCGAGATCCGTAGCCGAGTGAGCGGTAGGTGGTCGGTGAGAGAGAGTTTGAGGGAAAGGAGAGACACCGCGAGAGGATAAAGAGAGGGTGGGTGGGTGAAGAAGACTGCTGCCACACTATTCAGGGGGAGCTTCAAGGTTCGAAATCCATGGGCAACTACTGTCGGATTTAAACTGATAGAACCGTGGACTTTGAAAAGGTCTTATCCCAGTCAATTATCTGGTAGAGTAGGTGTATTCGTCTTCATAGCATTTATTTCTTCATTTTCTATTCATTTCTTCATTATCATTGTTTTCATGGCTTAATATTAAAGTCTTTATGCTCTAATAGACCAAAATACTTCCTTAGATTTCTTGTGCAATCAATTTTCCGGTCCGGAAAGTTTGATATGTGCATTTAATACAGAGTACAACGTCATCGACGCAAATGTCACTCTTGTCGCTTTTGAGCAAAAAACCATGCAAAAATAACCGAAAAGCAACAAGGTGGAACGGTCATTTAGTGCTGCTACTACCATGAATGCTAAACTTTTGTGTTTGCGTTCCAAAATGTATTACGTAAGGTGTATCGTAAACGATGGAAACTATAAATTAACTACTAAGCCTTGAATATATTCCTTTCTTACATATGATGCGTGCGCAAAATCGTATTACTTTCTTCTGATATTTATTTTTTATCGTGATACGCTACCCTAGAGTTTTCAAGTTAAAACCGTGTCTTGAGTGGAAAAACGGTTTTTGAAAAATATGGGAGCATGTGTTGCGTTCAAATGTTCAGAATATTTTATTTCATAGTTTTTATTAAGATCTTCTGCTTTCCAAAAGCAATAGAGACAATTGAGGCTTAGGAGGGAAACCATTCCACTGGGGCTGACAATTCTCGGATTATGTCATCATAAATTGGCCGCGGCGTTGTTAATAAAAGTTAAGGCGGAGTTAATAAAAATGTAAAGCCTGGGAAGAAGTTCAAGAGATATTTCAAGCTTCAAGCATCTACATTTTCATTTTTGCCTTAACGTAAGATGCAAGCTCAACTAGCTTACTCATCCCACTGTTCGGCGAAAACCCTTTTTACATTTTGATAACACATAAAACCATTTTAAGACGTCAAGACTTTTCAGGAAAATTTTTGAATATATTAATTGAGTTGTACACCCAATAGCCTTTCTAAACATATGCGATTCTCAGTTATGGGTGCCCAAATATCTAAGGATAATCAAAAGAGTCCCAACAGAAATCAAACAACCTACTTCATTCCAGACTACTCTATGAAATGGAACGTGCCGGAAATATAATGACTTTCAATATTTAGCATTTGAGTAGAATCTCTGTTAAATTTCATTTACATATAAAAAAGAGTTTAAATCGGTTTTGGTTAGCATTCCACATCTCTCTGACCTGCATTGGAATCTTAATTGCCACGTTAATATTCGTAAAACATGTACGATGATTCTTACTCTTTCATTACATACATAATGCATTCCATTTTTGAAATTTTTATTTTCTAACTTGACCCTAATATCATCCTCTCCCTTAAGTCCTCTAATTTTCTTCTGTGCTCATTTCTTCGGAAAATTTCTTCTCCCAAATTAACTCTATTGTTCAATAATATTTTATCAATAGAAACTTTGTTAATGAGATGGAACTTTCCTTATGAAGAAGAAAGAAAATTTAATAAGGACCTGAAATACTTCCATGTGATAACATTAGGTATTTAATTAAATCTAACAAAATCTAAATTTTAATTTTAATCATTTTTCCTTGAGAAAATCTGAAGATGTAAATTATCGTCCTAAGTATTTGACTGCAAGATCACCCTGAAAAGGAAAAATAAGTCCGTATTTGTTTTAAAGATTCCTTCACACTGTAATCCAGAAGCGTATGTCGCTTACTAGGGGACTTACGCTTAAAAATATTAATAGAAATTTTCCCTAACGCTAGACGCCACGTTCCATGCTGGGGGTCGTCCCAGCGTTGGGATAGGGAGTCTTTGACTCGGTGCTGCGTCCGCATTAAGCGTAAGAGTTTGCGAATCGCATCCGTTGAAAAATAAAATTGGAACGAGTGGTTGGGCACACCAAACGGTCAGAAGATTTCCTGATCCTTCCCAAAGGGCTCTGCAAATTGCTGTGTCTATTCAAATGGGTCTCTGAGAGGGTAAAAATTCACATCCGCGAAGAAACAAGCTCTCCCGGTCCGAAGGTTCCCCAGAACTCCGCCGCAGCCGATAAGCCGCTTAGGCGCCGAGGGGTTTGCCGGGAGTGGGAGGGAAGCCCAAGCGGAGGCACCGCCTCGGGGTGGTGGGGAATCGAGTTTCGCTGGGAGGACCCTTTAATATCCGGAGCATCGACTGCGCCCATGGCAAGGGCATTAATAGGTCCGTTCGAAGGGTCGAATAAAATGCTCCCGGAGGTCATGCTCGATTACCTGTCCTTTCTTCGATGAGAACCCAGATAGAGGTTGTAAGTGAATGACACCGAAGAAATGAACTCCGTAGACGATCGAACCACTTGCACATACCTATCCAGACGGCACATGCCTAATTATGAAATTCCGACTCGTGAGTTAAAAAGAAAAGGGTAGAGTAAGGCAATCCGATAAAGTGAATGAAACACATTTCCCCTTAAGCCTTCTTCTAGAAGAGAAGAAAAGAAATCGAATAGAATAAGAATATGGTGTTCATGAAAAGTTTTAAAATAATGTATATTTTTTAGAAGAGAAGATAAAATAGCTAAGCATGACAAGGAGTTTCTATTCTATAAAACACATCCTTTTATAAAAAATAGTTAAAAATTTAATGTGGCCGTCATTATTGAGATAATTTACCCCCACTTAACTGGATCAAGTTAATGAAATTGTATATTCCAATTATGCACCAAAAGTAGAGATAAAAATATTCTTAGCAAGTGGAACATCCCAATTGTAACCCAATGAAATAACAGTTTTATGGTAGGAAATTTGTAAATTATTAGAATACTCTATTCAATTAATTTGCATAAACGTAACGCAAAGTTACTGGAATTCTTTATTCGGAACTATCTTGAAAAAATCGCCTTTTAACTTATATGCATTTGAGTATAATAACGTGATTTTTCCATTGCAATGGGTTGATCCGTTTGCGCATGCTATGCAAATAAATGGTGTTTGCTTCCGCATGGAATTACGAGTATATCGAAGTCGGGTATCGAAGTCGAATTATCGGATATCCTGGTATATCGAGGATAACGAGCAGCGTCCCCCACACCCTAATTGTGTCCTTGGTAGAGCAACCTCTTGGTAAAGGAGAAATTGGAGTGCGTATCGTCATATTAGTATTATGGTTCAAGAAATTAAAGATAATTGTGATGATATATGATTTATTGCGATAGAAATATAATTTGGCTATTTATCCTGCGATTTCGATACTTCGGCTATCTTTATCATTCCATTTTAATCAGATTTCCTTGCACAATAACCCAGAGAGGAGAGCTAGGAGGAAGACGAGAGGCGTGGGAAAGCGGTGTTTCTAAAGGGCTGAGACAGGAGCGGCTTTAAGGACGACCAGGAGGGTGTGGTGTGGCGAGAGAAGTAAGCCGTGGAAAGCGGAGGGTGGTCGGGAGGACTGAGGGCGCTGTGCCACATTCCCTCTCACCTCCCGAAAACCTCCCTTTCCCTCCCCCTCACCAAAAAAGGGAGGGGTGTGAAATTAATTTCTTATCGACTCCCCTTAATCCTGAAACATCTCTCTGTTCTCCCACGAGCGACAATAGCGCCGGAAAAAGCAATTAACACCCGCTTGAAAAAGGGCTTGATTTTTTCTCTCGTTTTATCTCGAGGTGATTAATTAGCGCGCTAATATGAAAGTTGCAGCATACTTTCTCCACCTTATCTCGTAATTTTATCTCTTTTTTGCAAAAAACACTTCATTAAAGATATACCTCTGAAGGGCTACGGAATAAGCAAGTTTCAAATTACTCTAACGTTCTTTAGCCTCATAAATCTTACCCTCCCGTAGCAAATGTGATAATGATTTTTTCACTTCACTTGGAGTCTTTTCTCCCCTTTCTTCGGGGTCAATATGAAAATGTTGCCACTGTGTGCAAATTAAGTAATTTATTCGTAAACTTTTTAGTAGTTCAAAGGGTCTGAAGGAAAAATTTGGTCACTACAGCGTTCTTTAGGCATTCGGGTGCAGACAGTGAAACTGTAATTCCACCATAAAGGTGGAGTCACTTCTAGAATGTCTCTCTGTATTCCAAAGGTCAAAGAATTGGAAAATTATGCCAGTGTTCAATACAATAATTTTATCTAGCTCCGTTACTATTCGTTAGTTTATTAATCGATGCATGATTTTGCCATTTACCACTAGAAATGCTTAAAGAATCGATTATGAGCATCAATAAAATATCAATAGTTTTCAAACCTCATTTCGAGTCTTGATTTTTCTATCGCGGAGGAATTCTCGGCACCAATTCGGCGTTCGCAGTTTTAAATTAACACTTAGGTGTTAATTTAAAACTGCGAACTGATATGCGGTGGATATATTAGGTGTAATTAATATCCGTATATCAATATGCAATAATACCCTAAAATAAATTACGATGTAAAAATTCGAAAGCGTAAATATCATTCGCCTTGACCCCAAGGATCCTGGTCAAGGCAAATGATTTTTACACTGTGATATTGTTGCATTGTAATTCGCGTTGGCGGACGAACTCTTTAAAAGTTACTGTCGCGGCATTTTCCGCAGTTTCTTTGCATTTACGTAATATATAAATAAATCTTTAATTTTAATGAAGATTTTATCTTTGTCATCCTTTTTCTTATATGTAATTTAATTCGAACTTAATACATATAATTATAAATATAGATAAAAAGGTTTATGTTTATTTATTTATACATACACACATTCAAACACGAAAAACCCGCCATATGGCGAACAAGTTTCAATTCACACTAGGATATAGATATAAGGAAAAGGAATAGGAACACATAAAAGTCAAACACAAGAGACCCGGGGAAGGAGGAATCGAATAGATCACGAGTGCAAAAATATATTCTTGCCCGGAACTTGAACCACGGATCTTTCAACTTGCCGGGCGGATGCTCCAACCACTTGAATTATCGAGGAGACGTAATATACAAAGACTGTAAATTAAGTGATGGGACTGGCAACGTAGCGTTCGAGCTGGACATCTGGACACGAGGCGCAGGGTTTGGAGGGGGGCAGGTGAAGTATAGTAATTTAGTTCAATTTAATTTAATTTAGTTAATTTAGTGAAATACAATGTTTAAGATAATCAACAAATTTCATCCGAATACTATCAGTAATTAGATTGTAAAAAATAGTGATAAAAGAGCCTATTACATTTTAAAATGACAACAAATTCGTCAAATAATTTACTTATTTATAGATAAACCATTGTATTAGGCCTTTTTACTAATTATTGCAATAGAAATTGGCTAATTTAAATGTAAAAGGCATATGAATATCAGCATAAAAGGAAAATAGATTGTTGGATTACTTGTTAGTTGCCATAAGGTATGTAATTTTTATCACGGACTTAACAAAATGTAGCTAAGTGTTATAGCAGAGCCTCCACAGCTGCTCAAGAATCGTCAAAAGCTTAAAAAAAGCCTAAGTGCCCAGATTATGTGTAAATGCCTGGCCCCCACAGTCACACGCACCTGTGGCCGCTTACGGGGTAAAATATAGACGTAGATTAAGCCACTGAGGGGCGCCACTGAAAATAATCCACTTATCCTTGCACATCTGTTCAGCAACCACCAAAACCCTTCGACATCCGTCGCATTAAGTTGTTTGCTAGCAATCACGTAATTCGAGTAAAACAATCTGGGGCAGTCTCAACGTGGGTAAGGGATAACGTGTGATTTCTTCGATGCGAGAATTTCTAAGATAAAATTATTAGCCAAAGAAATAGGGAAAAGAAAATATATATAATTGTATTTAAATTTATCTTGAACTTAGATAAATTTTTGTCAATGTTTTCTTTTTCATAGCGTATTCCATGTGAGATGCTCATTAACCGTATTTTGTGCTTCCGTGGCATTACATGTAAGTGATAATATTTAGCCTATTCCTTCCACGCTTACCTAACGTTCTCCTTATCATCATAGTCTCCAACATCCACTTCTAACCAAAAGGCTCTAAACTCATCTTAAATGTCTCCTTAGGATTTATGCCAACAATCTCCTCTCCTGAACCACTGTCTAGTACTTTTTTACTTGCTTTCCTTACAATTTCACCTTTTCTATCCTTTTCCAAATCCACATTTCAAAAGCCACCAATCTACGCTTAACATCTTGATAAAATGATTATTTTCGCGAGCAAAATGCAAAACAACGGTCCATAACAAAGTTGTGACTACCCTTTTCTTAACATCCCTACCCAACTGTCATGCGTTCTCTCCTCCTTGAGAAAATTCTTTTGTCTAAGGAAATTATCCTTCCTAATCCCTTACTACTTTAATCATTTTTGTTCAAAACTCTCCCGAGATTATAAATTGATCCACTTAATTTTGTTTATGGAATTCCTAATTTCATATTTAAAATAGCTAACCTTTCTCAAAACTCGCATATTATTCCTTTTGTTTATTCTTATCCCATACCTATCTTACGATACTAACTTTAATGTGATCAGCAATGATTGCTACCCCTTGACTAATTGGCAAACAAAATGCTAAAATTTCATCATCCTCAAACGTAACTGATTTAATGAATTTTTCACTGAGTTTCTTTTCTATCTACAGTGGACTTTCTTCCAGGGACACCCATCCCTGGAGACAAACCAAGAATATTCTCTAAATGATCGTATACTGTCGACCGTATATCCGTCCTCGATCTCTTCCTGTTGATGATTACTTAGTGGCTTGTAGATCTTAATGATGATCAAGCGCGGTTTTGGATTTTATTTCTGCTAATAATGATCAATCATTCACTTGCTCAATACTTTTTACCGTTGTTCCTCCCATTTTTAAAAATGTTATTGCCACCCCTCGGATCTTCACCTTCGCTGTATACTACTCTACATTCTTCGCTACAATAATCCCTGATATCCTTCCATCTCACCGTGTGCACACATTAATGATCTATATTTCCACTCTCAATCTCTCGCTATATATTTTATAATTTCGCTGCCCTAAACATTGCTCTCATATTTCAATTTTACATTATAATTTATTCGGTCGTCTTCCGTTCTATTTCGCTATTCAAAGATTTTGTGGGATGACGGCCGCGGAAGCTTTGCCTCCAACGTTACCGGGCAAAGCACATGGCGAATGGACCTAGTCCGGTAGTTGTCAGGACTCATTTTCTTTACAATGTTCACCATTCAATTCTAGTTTTATTTGATGTCCATTTAATTACTCAATAGTGTTTTTAACGTGGCACAGTACCTCAAATGCATACTCCACTGCGTTTAGAGAGTCGTCATTACCGTTGTCTGAGGAACAGATTCTGCGCGGATTATATTTCGCCTGGCCTATTCTTCGAACTAGCTGGCATGTGTGACCCTAACAGGAGCAATCACCATTGTTCCCGCAAGCACAGCTCTTGGAGTAGCCCTTCCTCTAACCTACTTCAAGGCTGTAGTCCAAGGGATGGGAAACCAGTCACCGTATACAAATTAGTAATTGTTACAACTTCTCAAAGATTTACGTTTTTAGAAAAAATACCATCTTTAGACTTGGCGCTCTTCTGTAATCATGAATGTAAATTTTTCATGAATAGAACACCAAATTTAAGTAGGTATAACGTTATTAACGAAGAGTAGAGTTCGTATTGACTCCAAAATGCACAAGTCTAATTATAATTGTTCAATAACTCAGTTTAGTAATCAAAAAATTTTAGGGAGCCAATCGACTTAGATCTACCGTAACGAGGAAATAAATAAATTATTGTAAATCACGTAATCTGTGAAATGTAAACTTTATAGTTGTTTTGTTATGCTTATTTTTATAATAACGTTTTATAATTAGTGTAACTACACAGACCTAAATAATTGCTGTATCAAGCATGCTTCAGTTAAATTTATGTTAAATCTAGGATCTAAAAACGAGATTTGCGAAGAATTTGATCATACGGTATTAATTCACCATAATAAATTCGCAAACATTCAAACTAGCACAAAAAAACTGTCTCCCCGAGTATTATCGTGGTGACTTACAGGAAATTAATACATAACAGGGATAATACAGGTGGGTACTCAATGCGCAATCAGTCACACGTGACATGCAATTGTATACAGAAGAACTAGATCCTTGCCGGGGAGAATTAAAAGGCCCCAGGTACTCATCTGGTAGGGCTTTATAAAGCTAACAGTTTCAGGCTTAACTTTGTGGAATTCCTTCATGATGAGGGTAAATAATAAGGAAAACTTTATACTTTCACACACTTTTGATGCAATACGACCATGGTTTCGATGATCGAAACGATGGTTTTACTGCATAAAAAGTGTGTGAAAGTGTAAAGTTTTCTTTATTCTTACTCTCATCATGGTAGCGCTTTTCTCACGAGGTTATTCGAGTTACTGCTGAGGAGAGAAGACTCATGTCTTATTTACATTTTTGGTTTAGAGAGTAAACTGTTTCCATGCTAGGGATCATCTATAAACCCTCAAATCCCTCACACTCAAAGCTATGCACTCTTCCCTTCGAAGTGGTTTCCGGGGAATACATTTCGTGATGTCTGTGACCCACCGACTTAAACACAAACACTCACATTAGCGGGCACAGTAGTCCAAATATGCATCCTCGTCAACAAAATGGGAAAAAATAAATTGAATTAATGGCATGGATATCATTAATTCCAAAATTTATGGATGAAAGTCTGATGTACCTATCCATAACCAATATCGCGAGGGTAGATTCCTTTAAATACTTGGGTGTAACAATTACTCACGATCTGTCCTGGGGAAAACACATACGAGAAATATGCGGTCGTGCTAATAAAAAATTGGGATTTGTGAAAAGAGTGCTAGGTAAATGCGATGAAAAAGTGAAAGAACCATGTTTCCTTGCCTTAGTCAGGCCCCACCTAGAGTATGCTGCCAGTTTATGGGATCCTCATAACATAGGTATGGTTTCGGAATTAGTTCGAGTTCAGCGGAGGGGGGCTAGATTTGTCAAACATTGTTATGACCAACTCAGCAGCGTATCCACTTTGCTAGACAATTTAGGTTGGGATTCTCTTACATAGTGGCGTTTCCAATATAGATTAAACTTATTAAAAACATTTAAAGATGGGCTCTTTTCCGATGACATCAAGGATATAATACGAACCCCAACGTATTACGGTCGAAGGGATCACGAATATAAGACTAGAGAGGTAGACTGCAAGACTGACAGGTTTAAAATGTCATTTTTTCCAAGAACGATAACGGACCAGAATGCTTGTAGCCGAAATTCCCCAGGACATAGTTCATTACAATAAGTATTAACGTACAGGTTAGGGACTTCGCGAGGATGTGTATACATGTGTGTATGTATGTATGTATGTATGTGTATATATATATATATATATATATATATATATATATATATATATATATATATATATATATATATATATGTGTGTATGTATGTATGTATGTGTATATATATATATGGAAATATATATATATTTTTCTTACAGGTTCCCCCCACCTTTCCTCACCTAACCCCCAACCCCCTCAACCCTTACCCTTCCCTCATGGTGCTACACCCCCCGCCACACACCTTTTTGGTGGCTCGCAGGGTATTTATGTAGATGTAGATGTACCTCCGTCACTTCCAGTCCTTTCTCCCTCTTAGCGCTCTTCCCCTCGTGGTCCACATCCACCTTCCTATTTTTCCCATTTATAATTATTTTCTCACGCTCTCAGTTTACGCCCACTTTCTTCATTTCTATTTTAAATTCCGCAGATGGTGGATATCTATGGAAACTTTTAACGATCTAATGCGACTGTTACGTTTCTTTTTGAGTCTAACTTCCATCTGTCTCACCAGTCGTTTTCTTGTTCGTCATTGCATTGCATTTACGGCACTCACATGGTTAGTAAATTTCGACCTTACCATTTGTTAAAACATTGTATGGAACGATGAAAACTCTACTTTTAGAGAAATCGAATAGATACGTTTTAATAATTTGAAGTTTGTATAAATTGATCAAAAAACTGAGTAAAAACTGTAGAAAAGATACATATCATTAAATAGTCAGCATTTAATATGCAGTATCTGCAGCTGGGTAAGAATATTATATTCTCGCATGTATGTAAAACGTGGCACAAAGGTAACGCAATTTTTGTTGTGTAGGCCAGATGAATAAAAAGCTTGCTCATAAAATGTTCTCCAGTTTATATTGGTGGTTCAGGCGGTATGAATGCGAGCACATGTGATAACGACAGCCAAGCGTAAGATTTAGGCAATCGATTACTCTTGCATGATCATCCACGCAATAAACGAGTGAAAAGATTAACGGTCGGGAAATCTTTCCCTTTCATTCACGAATCCTTTGTTCCCCTTATATAAACCCTTAGCATCCCAGCCGCCCCTGAAATTTGATCTGGTAATTGATTGCGGAATACCTCGTAGCAATAAAATCGTCATGCACGAATGTTAATGAAAATCACGTGGAAAAAGGTTGACACAGCCGATTTTAATCACTTGAAAAAGTGGAATGCCAAAACACTTTCGGAAACAGCTGAAAAGACGCTTCGGCTTCTATAAAATGATATCAAAACCATCATCACGAAAGCCAAATTCTTAATTTAGTTTTATAATGTCAGTAGGTAGAAAACTTTGATAAAGCGGCTTCCAAAATTTGGCTGGTTAGTGTTTGTGTTACTGTGTCAATTGAAACATTTGCACGATCTCTTTTCATTTAGGTGCTACGATATGAACGCGTGCTTGGTATTATTCCCTAATGATTACTTCATCCATGTCACCAGATGGTCCCTGTTCATTCGTCCACCCCAGGAGTATTGCTCAAACATGGGATTATAGATAAATGTCGTACTCGGATATCAATTGAAGCAGATCATCTCGATGTCAGTCCCTTTGAATATAAAAAATAAACATAAATTCTGTTATTTAATACATGTTTCTTACTTGTTTGATGTTAACATTGAATTATTTGTTTGAACTTTGAAAGCCTTCTTTGAAAAATAAAGTATACGCAAGCTTAAAATTTACGTGAAAACATCAAAATTATACAAAATAATTAATACTTATTTCCCAGGCAAGAAAATGAACACACGTAGAATACAACATATTATATTGCGGCAATAATGTATAATTTTATATTATTGTTTCTGTTATAGATTTGAAAGTGTTGTAAGTGATAACAAATATTGCGTTCCTTTATTGAGTTCAAAAGTTGGCATTTTTATTTATGTAATTAATTGTATGCACAATTAAACGTAAATTATAACCTACTGATACTATCGCTGGAAAAAATCGATAAATTTTGAAATTACTAATGTAATATTATATATAATTAAATATAGGTAGATAAATGCTCTACAAATAATAGTACTGTAAAACGTAAATAAAGAGATTCAATCAGTCAATGAAAAAGTTACAGGAATGGCAATAGGAAATGACAGTTTTCTATAACTGTTTGATGTTTTTTATGTAATCGTCATGAAAGCCATTGTAAGACTAGAAACATTTTTTGTTGTATGATTTTCAGAATGCATTAAATTTACAATAAATTCAAGTAATAATTACTACATTACATTGGCATTTGAAAGACATTTTATTCATGTTATTTGTAGATTTTGCGTAAACATTTTATTTTATTTATAAATTAGTATTTATAGTATTTTATTTATAAAATGTTTATTCACTCCTTCAAAAATTGATTACAGATGGAAAGTAAAAATTGTCCTGCAGTAGTTTGTCTTTTATATCGCAAGAATGCAGTGAGAGTACTTACGTAAAATGCAAATGAACTTTGAGAGACTAACTTCACGAAAATAAGATCAATACGGACAGAGATTTCATAACACTCAAAAAGAGACTTCATATTTATCCCCAAATTCACATTATTATTTCAATCTGAATACATATTTGATGATTTCTTTTCTTTTTAATTCTTCGCCATTGTCATGATTTATCAATGGTACTCTAAAAAGATACTTTGGTCTTGAAATTCGAACGTAATTTAATTGAAAAATACAATTATTTAAATTTGATGTGTTCTAATTTGAATGTATGCTTTTTAAATTCACTAGCGGTAAAATGAATGGTTGATAAGGGTGTAATGGAAATTTAATGTAGCTTCGGCGAATATACTGCGAGATTCTACAGTTAGCGTTTTTCTCTGTAGAGGTTGCGGAAAAATATTTTGAATCTCTTTGTTCCCATTAAATTACTAAGGTAACCCTAATTTTTTTTAGATGACCATATTCTCAGTTAGCTTCCAAGAAGCATAATACTAATATGCATTTTTGGATTCCTACACGTCTAAGTTTTCCATTCATGGATGAAATAGTTTCACATACTGTTATGAATATGCTTTCTGAAATGTTTGCCGATAAATCTAGCTTCCTAAGTTTGCGGCCCTCAGAATTTATTAATAGATCGTAGAATCAAGCCTTGAAATTTTCGGAAAGGCACCTATTTTAGATTTTCAACAGATATTTTTTTAAATACACGCCGTTAGGGTAAACATTACGCATATGATGAGTCCTTTTTGGCATCGAAGTCACCGCACCTAGAAAGGTTACATTTGATAAATTCTCTCGTTCATGAATGGTTTTCGGTAATATAAGGTATTTAGGTACCTTTTAAATTGTTGAGAAATAGGAACCTCGATAGCACTTACGGAAAAGATAAGCGATGTCTTTTGGCAGGTTCCGTTAAAAAGATATTCATCTGATAACTGGTGTCACTTTCCACAGGTGAGGCACAACTTAAGACGCCTCACCTCAAAACGTGTAAAGTATTTGGGACCCGTTGGAAGAGAATTTGATTAAAGAGGTCAAAAGGTACAAAAAAGGTCGCTGTGTTTGTGAAGAAATATTGCGATAAGAAAGCGAGCGTAACGTGGTTAAGATAGTTACTAGAATTGCAGCGTCAATAGATTCAGGGATACTTTCTTCCACCGTTCGATTAACGATCACCACAAATATAAACCTTAGTTCAGAAAAACTACGGTTGATAGACCTAGCTACGAAGTATTAACGTCGGAAACCTATCAAGTAGGTTACTGAGGGCTAGTGTGCCCTGAAATCCTTCTAAACGCCTTCTAGGCGTCTTGTGCTGACGGTGGTGACGTAAATAACTTAATTCAATTGGTGATAGATTAAGTTTCCTACGAAATGTAAACTAGTTTTATGTTCAGGACAATAAGTATATCTAATGCATTTGTCAATAGTATTTTCTGGAACACAGTGCGAATTATTCATAATGAATACGTAAGAGCCTCGATAGTTTGGTACCAAATTAACTGATTTTTATATTGCCCATTCGATTTCAGAATTAACAAAATTATTGTTTAAAAAATATCTTCAGCATAATTCTTATGCTCCTCACGGTTTATAATACCTTTACAAATGATCAACTCAGCTTTATATTTAATTTAGCTAACTTTTTGATATTCCTACTAGCAATTGTTACTGCTCTAAATCTTGTAGATTCATTGTTTACTATGAATACTGTCATTTTGTTTATATTTCATGAATTTTATAATGTAGAAGAGGGACAAAAATCAACACAATTCTGCAGATGATAGTTATTTCATGATAATACATTATTATTATTTCACTAGATTTTGCTAACTTTGGTATTTTCTCATTCGTTTCATGCAGATTACATGGATGCTCATGGTCATAAATACTATCAATAAATTAATTGATTGCCTAGACCTTGCAACAGTGTTAAGCAGTGGCACCATGACTGCACAGTTTACCGTCGGATAAAGACTACATCAAACTATGTCTTTGTCATACTTCCACCACGGCGGAAGAGACATTTTTTTAATCGTATATATTTAATTTACGGTTATGGGGGTCTTTTTTTCCATTCTCGTTCATCTCGCGAGTTTGGGAAGCATTTGAAGCGTATGTTTTCCTTTGGCCTATTTTATTTATCAAGATTTATAAACATCCACCATTGTATTTATGTAGTGCCTTTGGACCTACGTATGGCAGTAGATACACATCCCTGCACAGCTGCATTAAATTGTCTTTGTAAAATGAATCCAGAAAAAACTGCAGCCTGGCACCGATGGCTTAACAATTGCTTGGCGCAATTTCGGGTTTTACTTAAAGTACTCTCTCGTAAAACAACGCATAACACATTGGAAAGCAAGCCCAAGAATAGGCCAAAAAAGGCTTAGAACTGAGAACGAGGAAAATATTTCCAGGGAAAGGAAAGTGGCAAGTGGGAAATGAAATTTTTTAAACTTTTCTGAATTATTAAACACAAGACCGGCGATTGAGTGTAAATAATAGCTGCGAAATGTTAGCAGTGCTTTTATAATGATAAATAAAAATGAGTTATAAATCATTCAACTCAGAGAAATCTCGAGATAAAAAGCATTAGGGTTAAGATGCAAAAAAAAGTTGGATTAAATTAAAACCGCTCTTATGGTACACACAGATTTATATTTAATGAATATTTCTATTTCAATCACATTTACTTAAATTTATTTGTCCATGTCATCGTTTTAGGAAAAGCTTTCGATTGTCTGATCTTCGTCTAAGGAGCATAAAACCATAATACCCTTTTATCTGTTAAGGTAACGTTTAAGGTTGTTTTGGATTGGCAGTGTGAAAACCCCTATATTTCTGAGCGTAGTATGACAAGACAAACCCCTACATCCCAACCCTAATTTAAAATTTTCTTCAATGTCCATTTATTTTCCATAATATTTAATATTTACTTGATGAAAAATTCACATGGCTTTTTCTTATATTATTTTTTCCTTTGACACCTTTAAATTAGTTTATAGATGAATTGATCTTTTAGCAACCTTATATTTTGTAGTCTTTTAGTCTTTATGGCCCTGCCAGCCACGGCAGATAACCTATGATGACAATGATAGTCGGTACCAAGTTGGGTGGTGAACACGCATTTATGAGCGAAATAAGTAAATTAGGCTACAAAAAAATTAGAGAAAGTAATTACGATGGATTATATTATATATTTTTTTCTGTAATATTTTTATACATGGCAAAATCACCGCAAAATATTAGATAAACGTTTTTCATTTACATGCATATTTTATGTTTTCTTTTCCTATTTTAAATTTGTTGGACGTGAAGCAGAGGGGCATAATTTCGCCAACAGAAAATAAATTTACTAACAGTCTAATTCGGATTTTCCGATTTTTAAAACCAAAATATCCTGGTGTTTTTTCTTTAATTTGAAGACATATAACCCTGAAATTATGTTTGGATTAATTTTCTATTGACAGAATTGAAAACGAATGGCTAAAATATGCCATTAATATAAATTGAAAGTACCTATGGCTCAAATAAGTTTGAAAAAACACAAGCTTATAAATTTCTTGGAAATCTCGATGTAACTCCCTAGGGATTCATATGGAACTGGAGTGCCAAGCAGCTAAGTCAAAGTAAGCGCACAGAATATGAAGATTTCGAAGTTTCACGGCCTTATTTATTAAATTTTGCAATACTTTCAATGTTTACCTATTAATTTAGGATGTGAATATCCTAGTGACTCATGAAATAGACAAGGGAGAAATATTCAAAGTTATGTGAATGTAGTGTCAGAAAAAGGAAAATCAAAAATGTTAACTTCCAAGCCTGGTTTAACAATTTGTTTTTGAATTGAGAGTGGAATCGATCATTTTCTGTTAAATAAATATTTGAACACAAGTACGTCCTTCGACGCCAGCAGTTTCGAAAGAAATAACGGGAGTTGTGATATTTTACGTATTTGAAAACGCCAGCATGCTATTCTTAGTCGTAAAGGACTAGAACCTTTAAAGAGGAGTGTATAAGCAGAGTATAAGTTTAATGATATAATCGAATTCATTTGAAAATAACATTAACGCCCGTAAACGTTTTATATGAAGGACACCAAAAATTAAAAACTTGACGGAAATTTGTGAGAAAATACGAGAGAAGTAGAGCGAGAAGTTTATTTGCTTTGATTCGAATGAACGTTTCTGAGTAGGTAGTGAATACTCTTTCCTCCTCTTGGCATAAATAATAAAGAGAGGATTTTTGGATGAGGGTTGGAGGATTTTTACGCGGAGTCTGCAGAGCTTTTTCCATGGAAACTTATAATAAACTCTCAAAGGAATCTACTGAGGCCAACGTCACAGCACGCGAACCAGATAACGAGATGCTGCTGTTGCTGGGATTATATCCCACATTCGAGGAATATGGAAAGTGTTGGGATGGGACCCTCGTACCTGAGCAGAAGCTGTGCGACACATCTACATCTGGAGTGGATGTCGATCGTTTGACGTCGACTTGCCAGCACTGGCTTATGATACCGTCCACATATTGGGTGCCATATTGATGTCGACGTCGATATTGATGTTGAGGTTGAAATTGATGTGGTCGCCGAAGTGGACATAGGCAAATATGTTACGAGAAATTTCATAAAAGTGGGAAAGAAACAAACGGCTTCGTATGCTTTGGTTCATATGCAACACAATTGTCGCATATTTATGCATGGCGCCGACGGATTCCACGTTCATTTATCTCCATTCATTTATCCACGTTCATTATCACTTCAAATATCTGTCAACTATGGTAAAGGTAAAAGAAACTTGCTTTTAATGGATTTTAAAGAGCATACATCTCCCCATCCGATCTCACCCTGTGCGAATCATTTCTGGATTAGTTCCGACAGACAAACCAGTCGATTTTAAGTTCATCTATGATGGTGTTACAGGTCAAATTAACAGATGAGATATCAGATAGGGATTAAGCGATGTCAATACGACTGTAGATATCGAATTTGGTTGAGCATCGACGCGACACTGAACGTTCACGTGACACGGGACGTCTACTTACGTCTACTATTGGATGCCGACTCAACACAGGATGTCGACGGGACATTAATGCCGACGTTGACGTTACAGAGATTTGCAACACCAAAATCGTCGGGGCAATATGTTTGATATTGTCGCAATCGACAAATCACGGATTGCACTGATGTTGTGTCATGACATCATATACTCAATGTAGAACGATATTATGGAGTGCGTTAGTAAGCGTACCCTATTTCCATTGTTTCACTGCGATCGGGGCGGATATGAGCCTGAGCTGAGAGGAGAAGAGTGCTTGAAGAAGTAGCGATATAGATAACGCTGGCTGGTGGATGATATAAATGAGCGGCAATGACGAAGAAGGAGGGATCCATGGAGCTCCTGGGACGGAGGGAGATCGACGGCGGAGGAGTGGAAGGCGAATCGGCTTGACAGGAGGTGATATTACAACCGAAACCGAAAGGGAAGGAATATCATTTTGCGAGAAGAGGCTTTCCAAAGTGAAGAAGTGGGGGTAGCTGGGGTTTGGACCTCATCTACCCCACGCCCTCCTTCCCGACGGCCTATAGAGGGAGCGAAGCGTGTGGCTTCGGTTCATATCTCTCCCCAGAGGGTGACGTGAAGAATTCATTTTCACCCCTATGTTGTGCGTGATATTTCTTTGGTAGTCTCCAAGTGGGTGAATAAAGGCTCTTCCAACGTCGCATTGGATATTTCAGGTAGTTTTAGTTGGTAGCAAAAATGGTACATGAAATAATTATTTTAAAGCAAGGCCAAAACATCCGAAACGGTAATTTCGTGAAATTTAATGTTAATTGTATTTAGGTATTTATTTATGAAATCCTCTGAATAACAAAAATAAATAAAGCTAGTTTGCTTTCAATATATATATTCATATTTTTATAGTTTTGACAACTACCAAGCTTTTGCGGACGTTCTCTACCTTGCTGCCACTAAATTTGTAGAGCTCACGAACATGAATAGCGTATAGTTAGCATTTGAAAATAATGTTACTTTCCTGCTCCTATAATTAATGTTTATGAAGATTAAACTTACCGTTTGTTGTCAAAATATACAATTAATATCATTGTTGATATTTGAAAATGGGTTTGTTACCGTTTAAGGTAGGTTTTGGATGTACGTAGACCAAAAAACAAGGAATATCTTTGCCTCTTCGATCAAAAATTAAACTAACATGACAACATATTAAACTCTTCTTCAATTCCGCATGTATTCAACGTCTCTTCATTCCGTCTAAAATACATAATAACGAATTAAGTTCTCACGGTAGGAGTACTCTTTACAGAAGACAGACAACTTTATTTACAGACGACAGCAATTCTCACAGAAACGAGGACACTTGATAACCGCGGGTGTGATGTTTCGTTTTGTTAGGAGAGGCTGAGAAATATATCGGTGTTTCCCCAAAAAGTCAACCATAAATGGTAGATTAATTAATAGTATTTATTTGAAATTCTGCAATGCGAGATGTATTTGATAGGGTCAAACGTGGATTATTATGAGTAAAATATTGATAAGTGTGAACTTTTCTTAGTTTTCATGAAACCTATCGCGGTAGCTCTATTGTTATTGTGTATGTTGACATTTAATTTCATTTAGCATGAAAAACAATTGTTCATCCAAGTGATTTACATAGATTATAAAATAGTTTATAATTTTTTTAATAATTAAAAACTGCGATTTTTAGAATAATAGCAAATTAGAAAAAATAGATAATTAGAAAAAATATATTTTTAGAAAAAATTTTCTATGCTAAACCCACACATTAAAAAAAAATTATCTTTTAGCCCAGGAAATGCGGTTTCAATTTTTAATTGTTCAATTAATTATGACACTTCTAACCTTAAGACGCCAGGAGCATGGTCGCAGAAACTGTTGTCGCCAAGATATTCTGACACGGAGGAATGCGCAAAAATCATAACCATTGCAAATAAACGCCGCGGAAACCTTAGCTGTTGGTCATGTCAGGGTATTTTTGTGCACTTATGAAACGGTATTTCGTTAGCCGCACAAACATTAAATTTTTTCAGCTCAGGACAGTGACCTAGTAATATGTTCTTGTCACACTCATATAATTACCAAACCGCTCAGAGATACTCTCTACCCTATCAGAGATACTTTCACGACAACTATGATTTTCGTCCCAGTGGCATTAATATGTCCCGAAGCCAGGCACCTTCTTTAAAGCCCATTCCCTCGTGAGCTAAGGTCAACTCGAGACTTTCCTAGGTCAATGTGTTTAAAAAACTTCAAACATGTTTACGCGCTCCTGTCTCGGATCGGCATCTGTGCAATGTTCGTTCGTGGAAAAAAGGACGTTGCCCTTTGTTCATCGAAAGTCCTCTAAAATTATATAAACCTTCCTAAGAGCAAGGATACTGGTCTAGCAGCTTGTAGTTTGATAGTAGAGCACTGGTAGGCCAAGTTGACCTGACAGAGACCAAGACAGACAGTCTGGCTATCAAGGCCGAAATTTCTGTATCAATGACTACTGTCTCCCAGGCGGGCTTAGTCGCCTTAGTCCTCCGAATTGTAACTAGGCATCTAACCGAGAATGTCATCACAACTGACTCGGTTGCTGTCCTGTGCGTCTTAATATATATTTGTGGGAATTTACCATGGCTTTATATTTCTTTGGCTCTGCACCCATTTAGTCCTAACGGCACCTTGACCACATAATCAGTTCCGCGGCCACATACCGTTACTGTGCCATCATATCATTTGTTAATACTTTAGGATATACGGGCATCCTGTTAAATCACTGCCACTGGTCATCAGGTTTCATCAAGTGTTGCAGAAAACACCCATGCCATCGAACCATCCAAATGTGAGTGCGCAGAAAGGAACTTCAGACATTTGAACATCCAGATTTCATATCATGGCAACTTCAATCCTTAAAAAATCCTACATCATTTAAATGTCTGCTATCTTGAATGTAGCAATATGTAGAACGGGTTTAAAATTCAGATGAACCTCTGCCATTGTTAAATTTGGTTTTTAAATAATATTTAAACGGACTATTTTTATCCTATCATGGGAAAAAAATGTCGATTCTTAACTTCCATTAACGACATATTTTAAAATCGTAAGGATTACAATGAACATCATTGTTGATTACTAGTTTATTCTGTCTAAATTTTGAGATATACATTATTAATTCTTCCCATGATCGTCTAGAATCTTTTAGACCCTTCTTTTATTCTTGAACTGCTTAATACATTCGTTTAAATTAATTAATTTCAAAGGCTCCTTTTTCAGGTTTTCAAAGAAAAGGGGTATTAAAAATGTATCATACTCATCCAACTAAGTTTGGCTCGATGTTTTATGTTGCTAATGTTCCTAAATTTATTTTTCCCCAGAAGAAGTCCATTAAACTTTATCCCAAACCTTTCATTGGATGTCAGAATCAAAGTTTGGAGCAATGTTTAATGTGTAAATTAAAAATGAATAGCAAAATATTCCGTCCGAAATTTTTTTCGAGGCGACATATTATGAAAAAGTGCACTCGAATGCTTAAACTTCCGCAGAAATTAGTTCGAAGCTGTGTTTCTGATAATGCTGCGCAAGAAATGCATTCGCGTCTTCGTCTCCGTTTTCGTGTCATTTGACTTAATAGTACTTCCGCCGTAAATATCGCCTAGCACAAAACCGCAACACGGAACCTTCTTCGTGGGTAGCTCCCCACTAATTTGTATTTAGAATCCAATCGCAAAAGTGCACTCTCCGGTGATGTTTTCAGGGCACCGATTGGGGTTTAATGGGAGATTTTCTCGGCGAAGTATCCCGAATAGCGAAGTTACGTTACCCAGTCCCATTTGGCAGGATTTGCAGCAAGCCGATTTTGCTGGTGCTTACACGCATTGCATCCAGCACACTACCCTCACACCCCGAAGTGGTCACGCGTTGGATGCACGAAGCATCAACACATGGAAGTGGCACTAAGTGCCACGTCTCGCGCAGACAACGGTCTGAACGCCGAAACACCTTGTAGTTTAGCCGCCCCCTTTATGGGTAACATGCACCATACATTCGAACTGCAGGGTGAACCACACTGCGACATTCTCCGTAAATTAAGCATTTGTCAACGAAATACTCGTTCCAATTGTGAGCTTCGCCTGCAAAATTTTAAATTACGTCTTTTATGAGAAAGGAATTCATCCATTTCCCAGCGTTGAAACATTGATTTTATTCTGGGTCTGTAGAATACTTTTGTCTAAATTACTATCGGTAAATATTGAAGCAATATTCATTCAGAGTAGGTGAATAACTAGGTACTCCTGCATAAAGAAATGCGTGTAGCGCGTGACTCTTAATATATATATATATATATATATATATATATATATCGATGATGCGGAAGTGCTCACGAGAGCAATATAACTTTTGGACGGCACAATAGAACACAGAATAAAACAGATAACACGTAAAAGGACACTCACACTGTAGATGATTTAAGCTTTCGGTCTACTCCGAGGCCTTCTTCAGGTCAGACTATATATATATATATATATATATATATATAAGAATCACGTGCTACACGCGTGTATATATATACATATAAAAACCATAAACACAGTATTCAACCCGAAGGCCTCATTGGTAGGTGATGGTAGAGTTCACCCAGTACTAAGCCCGATGGCGTGTGAAATTCACACATCAGAGTAGGGGGGCCAGTTTCTATCTCTGGGCCGGTTATGGGTCCCCAGTAAGATCTGGTACCCGAAAAATCGCTTAGCTTGGGTGGGCCGAGACCCTCCGGTCAGTAGCCAACGCTTTACCCCCTGGACTACCGCAACCCACAGTACACCATATATGTATATATATATGTATATATATATATATATATATATATATATATATATATATATATATATATATATATATATATATATATATTCAGGCCTTATATATATTTATTTAAAGAACGAGCACAGGATAGATGGGGAAGGCGGAACTGAGCATATCACATAAAAAATATATACTTGTCCGGGGCATGAACACCGGATCTTTCCACTTGTCGGGCGGATGCTCTAACCACATGAGCTATCGAGGAAACTTACTTTACATTGAAATCTGCGGCCTGATATGTAGCCAAGTGCCCCGATCTTTGGCCAAGAGCATCAGGATATATGTGTATATATATGTAACATATATATTTTTATAAATTATGTATATATATATATATATTTCTATATTTATTTATATATGTGTGTTATATATATATAACTTATATAATATCGTTTTATAAGTTAGTAATCGATCCGATTTTTGCTCTCCATTAGTGTATCTGGTCTCATGACCTTAGGTCACCTACAATTTACCCTTTTTTGATAGGAGGAGTCGTTACGTACTATCCATATATCATGCGTGGTCTTCTCATTATAATATTCAGGATAGTCATAATAATGATATTTAATTCCAGCCGCCGAAAAGTTTTCAGTGGTAAACAAAATTTTTGGAGTTCTCAGGCGTGTATCCAGACTACCAGTCCGGAAAGATAGGAGAGAAGAATCGCAGCATGTATTCCAGGAATATTGACGGGGTAAAAAATAGAAAATGAACGTATTTCGGAAATTATTCGATGCTTTCTAGAGAAGCATCCACATCTACTAAATATTCCGCCATCCACCTCAAGGGCGTGTGGTGGGGGGTGTTAGGCCATCAGCCGTAATTAAGGAAAAAAAGCACAAGGCTAATCAAAATACATGTACAATGCGATTTTTTGTCTCACAGGGAATGAAATCACTACATGAATATAAATCTCAAGACAAATTGATTCATCACTAGACATCTAGTGGTATATACAGAACGCCCGATGCCCTAGATTCACCTCATCACGTGAATTTGGAAGGTGCTTTCATGGTCGTCTTTTATTCTCCCCATGTCCGAAGATATCCAAAATACTGCTTAGTATTCACAGCTTAATTTTGCACAATAGATACTAAATTCTGCACCTACTGTTCCAGTATATTTCACAACATGAAAAGGTATTTAGAGACCCCGAGTAAAATTCCTAAAATATTGTAACAACTCACCATGAGACAATTTGTTCATCTCCTAAATAATCATAATTTATTTTTGGTGGAAAACAATTCCTCACGCGGTGGTGTAGATTTTTGCTACTCCTTGGAAGGGAATTTTGAATTCACTTACTCAAATGTAGCAATGGTTTAGATTAATCGGGGGCTTCTAAATTAAGTTGAAAGTTCAGCACACCACTCAACTCTGACCTTATAAAAATATATCCTAGTTCCATGTATCGTCTAAATCACCTAATATTTTTATTAATCCTCACAGCTGAGCTCCTATGTCTAATCCCTACGAAACGGAGAAACATCCACGACATGAAAACCATCACAAACCATTGCGCAAATTGTGAACCCTTACTTAGTCTTTTCAAGTTATTTTACCTAAGTTTCAACTATCTAGGTTTTATCTTGACAAAAGCAATCCCCCGATATTGAAAAATAACTATGTGCCGCTTTATTTCATAACTTGAAAATTAGAGTATTTTAGATGAGAGATGGGTGAGTTACCAGTTCTTTTTCTCATAACAAAAGTACTTGAATATCAAAAAGTTAACGCATGTGTCTCTACTCCAAAAGCATTAATGATTGGGAATTTTCAAATTACGTAGTATACTAAGCCCTTAATAACAAATAATGAATAAGAAATATAGGAACTCCGGGCCGTGAAGAAAAGAAAATGTAAATAGAAAATAGATGTTATGGAAATTTAAATTATTAGTTTTACATTACTTTTGTTGACGAAAAAGTAGATTAGAGTTTATCAATCGTTTTGTTTGTTGTTAAAGCGCAAAATTTTTATTCTGTGTACCTAAATATAAATAAATTGTGCACATATAACATACGTGCACACACATGCTTACGCATTTAAAACATACGACAGCTATGGGCTATGTACGAGAAAATATTTCAATTTGGCTTTGAAAACAAAAAATGACGACCAACAATTACGAATTCAAAATAACTAAGAACAAGTTTTTAAACTTCAACTGATTGGCAAAATCCAATGAGAGCCACCACCCACAAAAATTATGTTCCAAATTGGAAGGGATTCTATCAAAATTAATCACGATCGGCCCGGGACCTCAGTCAGTTGGTTCACGATTTTCCACTACGTTATTTTAAATACTACCTATCACGATTGACCCCTTTGAGGGAATGGTGGTTTGTGATTGAGTTCGTTGAAATAGATTGCTTGAATCACAGCTATTCCCCCCTTCCCATGTGCTAAAGCTAAGCAAGAGACTGACCTAAGGAAACAGGAGTAGTGGCTTGGAATGATATACGGGCGCGTTAATGAGCAGGTGCAACACAGGACGCCATTATGGACTATGAGATTACCACTCCAAGTCTCTCCCTCTCTCCCCTAGGGCACACTCGAGTGAACTACATAGATCTTGTGACATGATCTTAATGTATTTCCTCGGACTCAATACTATTTTATGCCTTCCTAGTTAATGTATTTTTTTAACTGTAAGAACCTATTTTTAGCCATCACCTTTGATCCTAAGAAAACGTTACTTAATTCTGTTTTGACAAAGAAGGAGGATCTCCGAAGAATATTTCCTACATTTAAAATGACTAATACTTTTCTAGGTCTCGGTGTTCAATATGGTGCACCATAAATAAATTAAAATTAAGGTTTGCGCTAGATATATTGTCAATCAAATTTGATTGGAACTTTCATTCAGATTATTCATGCTTTTTGTTTGTAGATAAGTCGCTAAGATTGCGTATTGGTTTTCTTAAAAACCATTGTACAATTAAAATACTAAACTGAGCTGACGCACGGATACATTAATTGGTTACTTAATACTTTATTCATTTTAATGAGTAATTTCCATGACATAAGTATTGCAATTAAATGCCCGTGTGCATGAACTTTTGTTAACACTTATATTAATCGTAGTATGATCCAATTAATAAATCGAAAAACTTGATCGATGATGATGGTAGCGTATTGCCCAAACCATAATTCCTATGTCGAGTGAACTTCATGCTTTCCTGTTAGAGAGCAGTGGCCAGGCAGTGCATTTCCATGTGCGTTCTGCTACTTTCCATGTGGGGTTCTATGTGGTACCAGAAATTTATTTTCGTCTTTCATCGTAGAGAAACGTAGGATGGAAAAATTTAACTTCAGTAATAACGATGGTTTTAACATATAGTATATCAGGATTACAAAGTACGCGTTAATTCCCTTCAGTCATATTCATTTGCATGCAGCTTTTAGACATTTGCAAGTCATCCACCGCCCGTATATATATCGGGAGGAGATTCCACGCTAGGCATGGACGTACATACTATAAACATTTAGATAATTGCTAAGCAAAGTGAGGCTAACGGAAAAATTACAAAATTTATTCTATGGATGTAACTGTAACTAATCAATAAGCAGGCATAAATGTGCCTAAGCTTTAACTTCTTCTCTATACATTCAAGATGAGTTGTTTTTCAACGCATTCGTGGCGTACCTCCGAGTATGACTATAGACAAAGTGAAGTACATAGTTCACAAAATTTGAGAGCCTGGAAAAACAAGGAATGAAGATCCATATTACAGAGGATGCACCACTTTTTTTCAAAATAAATGAAAATCGTGTTACACATACTTCATAGTCTTTTAGGGACTTCCATATCATTAATAGTCCAGTCCAGCACGAGACCTATGTACTCTAGTAACAACGTACAATGGTACAAGTTGCTCATTATCTTTGAGCTTTCATCAGCATATTCATGAAATACGATTATTATACCGAAGGCAACTTGTGTTACCTTGCTAAATTTCTTGTCCGAGTTATAATCTCACCATAACTCTTAATAGCGTATACAGGTTATGAACAAACGATCACGCGCCATCGCTTGACCTTAAACTCTAGGCACCCAGCTATTTACCCTTACCATGTACCGCGTCGGACTGGTGACCCGTAGGTCGGGGATTTGCATCTTCCCTCCAGCGCAGCTAGGCCTTTAGTTATCGGATTGTGTTTTTCATAGATATGGGTGCTTAACGCGTGAAACGACCTCAGCCCTACTCTTCTTACCTAATCACTTTTCTCACTTCCAAAATAGCCATATATGTGCAATATTATGTACACAAAACTTTTTACAGCATAATTTTACTTATCATGTATCGCAAAAGTCAGGTTTAGGTCCGGGAGTCGGGTCAGAATACCAGAATAGACAAATTATTATTTCTACTCAATGAAATGTTCCACACTTGTTTGTACGCTAACGGGTGAATCCATTTAGTTTGTTGTTACGGAATTTTCCACAGTATTGCTAGTGAATATGGTTTGTTCAACTTGCTTTGCCTCAAATTAAATCTTATTTTTTCCAAGAAAACAAGACACATTTTGTGTTTCTATACAAATACTTGGAAAGGGGGGGGGCTGGGCTGAGGGGAGGGAAGACATATTAAAGCATTTTGAATTTGTTTTCCTTCGTAAAACATTGATAATAGAGGATTTCCACATATTTTTATTCTGATGCTCACTTGCCATTTATTCATTAATATTTCTAATACTTTGTTCGATTAAAACTTTAATAAAAACTTTTATCCCATACTAAATCCCGGCATTTTTCGATAATTACCCATTTTTGGTCTAATTCGGCAAACTGATAAGATCTATCATAACAATTTCCATCTTCATGAATGCTTCTGTTTACATTAAATCTTAACGGTTCAACAGCTTTAGTGACTGGAATTTTTTTAGCATAAATCATTTTTGTTAGTGTACGCCTTCCTAGGAATGTAATGCTAACATTGCCAAAATTATAGTAGTGTTTATGAGTCCAAAAATAAGTTCCTGATTCATAGTTAATGTAAATTTAATTTATTTTTTCTATTTACTCATTTAAATAAATCCTTAGGGAGCCGATTTTGTCTTTTTATTTGATTTTAAACAATCAATCAGTATCAAAACCTAAAGACTAGGCCTTATCTTTGTTTGCATAGCCCCTAAGTGTCTCTACCAACTAGACATACCAACTAAGCAACATACACCGAATGGACAGAATAAAGCATGTGAATTAATATTTTCATAAAAAATAACGAACACTCTTCACAAAGAAAATGAAAGTGACGCTTATCAGAGAATCATTTCGTAAAGAACGAAGTTACACCGCCTTTGCATCACACGCTCTGCTCAACACAAAAATCACCTCACAAAGAACTACGATCTTGGTGGGAGATGGGGATAGTAAAGCTACTATTGTTTAACTAGTGCAGTACGCTGTTCATTATCATCTCACCGTTAAGCTATCTTATTGATCATCTGGTTTAGGGAAACATTTTCAATTATTTTAACAGATGTCTTTGTGTCTTTCCTTTGAAAAACGTAGCGACATTGATTAAACTTTCCCGCGGAATCCGTGATCACTTGATGCAAATTCCCACACCCACTTTCCCCCCTCACTCCCGGACTTCGCGTAGGACGAAATGGAAAAGCAGCGTTGATCCTCAAAAACTTCCTATATTTGGAGATGGGAGTCTCTCAGGATTACGCCTCCTGTCATTCACTCTCTCCTCCCAGGTCATTATATATTTATCTCGAGTGCGTTTATCAGTCTTTTGTTTTATTCGTTGAAAGCCTTTTTCAATCCTCCCACAATCCCACATTATGTACGGAAAAACCTTTTTCCCCGACCCTTTCCGTCACTCGGCGCGCGCGGCTCACACTCCCATTTCCGACCTTCCCCTCTCTTCCAAATGCCGACGCTTGACCCTTCCTCCCTTGACCTTATCCCTGTGAAAACCTCCCATTTTGCACTCTCCCCTGTTCCCAGCTCCCTCCTCCGCCACTCATTTTCAATTCTATCGCGTCCCTTTCTCTCCCGCTTGAAATATTTTTTTTTATTCCGTCGCTTCCTTTTTTTTAGCCTTGAATAAAAATCACCGAAGAGGATCCAACGCCCTCCTCTCTCTCCCCAACCTAACCTTTATTTTTTCATTAATTTTGAAAAAATGTGTCTCTATTAGCATTCCAACGCTTTTCTTGCAGCGTCCTTGCCTCCTGACGGCGCACAAGTTTAAATCCATGGGAGCTCTTGCAGCGGGCAAAACAACCGCAAAAATTTATTTGTCAAAATAAAATTTCTCTCCGAAAGAGTCCATTTCTCGCTAATGTAGTCCAGAGAGGCGCACAACTCCATATTGAAGGGAAAGGGTCGTGTTTTGTGGCATGTGTGACAAGCGAGGACTGATCTGACCCAATGAAAAAAAAACAATTCATATTAATGGGTGCACAAAATTCCCTCTGCACTCTCCCTTTTGTATATTTGGTAAAATTACCGTCATGGAATATCAGTCCAAGTCCTGGGATGTAGCAGCTCTCTTCAAATTATCCTAGCCAATCATTGATTTCCTCACAATTGGTTCTAATCGTCTAAGTATTCCATCACCCACTTATTGTAATTCATCCTTGTACCCGCATGGTACCCTTCTTCCCTCTATGGTTCCTTCAATTATCATATTCAATAAATTTTAGTTGATACGAGGCGTGTTCATAAAGTAAGGCCCGTTTGGTCACAGGAAAAAATATACTCATATGAAACACATTTTATTGGCACTTTTAGTTAGCTACAAACCTACTTCACTTATCTGCATAATCGCCGTTCACTTCTAAGCATTTTTCGTACCGCTGCACCAGCTTCTTTAACCCCTCTGCATAGAAACTCGCCGCCTCAGAGTTGAACCAATCGACAACGCCATTCTTGAGTTCCTCTTCGGTTTCGAAACGTTGTCCACCGAACCACTGTTTCAAGTGTAAGAAGAGGAAGTAGTCGCTGGGTGTAAGGTCAGGACTGTACGGTGGGTGGTTTAAAGAGTTCCCAATGACCCAAAAACTCTCGTCCACTGGGCATTCTTTGCTCTTTGTGGTGGTTGGTGAGCATTTTCGGTACCCACCTTGCACGCAATGTGTGGTATCCTCGTATCAATCAGCTTCTTATTCCGTTTATGAAGTGTTTCCATTAAACTTTTCTTTCGCCCACACTTTGACGTTATTCTTCATCTGCTACTTTAAAGATCCATTTTATTTTCTCCAATATTTCTTTTTTTGTCATAATTTCATCACTTCCCATGGCCTGTTATCTATTGCTCCCATGACCCACATAGAAGAAAACTTCCTGAAATGCTTAGTTGTTAAGAAGCATGAGTTTTGCTTTTGGCAAAGATATCAACCAATAGTAATAAATATTTTCTTGATTCTATTTCATCGAATACCACCTGCAGCAGTTATTAATACAGCTAACCATATGTATTTAATCCACTAGTAACAATTAAAGTGACGTAAAAACCAATTATAAAACTACCCTTGAACATAATTTCAATGTTCTGCTATGATCAATCCACTAATGTCGAAAGTGAAAATTTCACAACCAATAGATCACGAGAACCTGCGTTGTAACCATATTCATTCTATTCGTTTTTATTTTCTGAGTTCTCGGTCCGATACAATCAGCAAACTTATAGAGAATTGTTTCTTGGTATTAAAGGCATAAAGACAATGTATCCTTAAAGCGAGTTGTAAATTTTTTAAGGTTTATTTGAGAGCTTAGGACAATTGATGGAAGTGAAAGCAACATAAATTTATCATTGAATACGATAGAATAAATTTGTGAATTTGAAATTCAAAGTACGTTGCACTCAATCGGGGATCGAAATGGAACTGGCCTGAATATGAAACGGCTGTCGCCGAAACTTGAGGCTGGAGCTTCAAAATGTCATGCCAACATGATGCTACACTCGTTCAATCTCCAAATAAAATTATATAATCAGGAGTTTCATTGTGAAATGCCATTTAACTTCGCTTAACCCTGACTGTGTTCTTGGTCTTTAGTTCTTGATCTCAACCGATATTTTTACTTTTTGGATATTTCCAAAAATCAATGTGTTAACGCCTTTCCTCTGCAAAAATTGTGTTGGCACTCTAAAAAAAGCTTTGAGTTTTCATTTGACTTGATGAGAAATGTTTGCACTCTCTGCAGCACTCTATCATATTTTAATGCCTCCGTGGAGTGTTCGGAGTAAGCGTTAATCTTTAATTTTGTATCGCCGTGGTTGATTAATAGCCAATATTTCTTGAATTTAAGCATTACTTAAAGATCATTGTATTCTAAAAGTACTAAAGTAAAGACTTTTCAACACGATTATGCCTCAAGTTTCACCTAAGTTCATTTTAAAGGTTAAGAAAAGTTTTTAATTTTTATTCTATTAAAATAAGCTCTTTTCCAAAAATAACGCAATGAATCTTTGAAATACTGTATTACTTTTTCAAAAATATATATACTGGGACACGCATACTTCTTGTAGTGATATAAGCGTAAACTCTTCACTTATGACTTCAATTGAGCTCGGCGGTCGCCTACTTCCAACACCCGCCTCACCGTCTGTACGCATTCAATTCGTGGATCTTGGGAGTGTTTCCAGGGCAACCGTTTCCACGGCACCCTGCGTCAGTGTCTTAATCTAAAATAAAACCGATTCTAAGTGTTACTTATCTTGAGTGCATTGGAACCTTGGCTTTTGCGGGTGACCTCTCGCTGGTACCTATTCTTTTTGTGCCCAAGGTCTTGCGCCGTGAGCATGAAGCGCTCTTTAATCCTTTCAAAGAAGAACCTTTTTAACCCGCGGTGGGCCCAATATCCTCCGTGCACGTTCAACGAAGGGCTAAGCCCCAGTGATACAGGAGGCTTACGACCGCTTACTTCAACTGACCCATATTCCACCTCCCTCTTATTTAGGTAGCGCCTTTCCTTGGTGGGGTTCCGTGGAAATCCGAGTTTCGATCTAATGTTGCCATCGTCACTCGCGAAGTGCGTTCATTTATTTCTGCGGCAGTGGAGACTTGGGAAGGACATGAGTGACACCTTGGATTTTAAGCCTTTATTCCCAGTATCTACAATTTGACGTGAGTGCTCGCAAGACACCGGATTTTGATTGTGAGACGTGAATAGTCACCGTCTGTACTGTCTCTTAGACAAAAATGCAATCTAATTGATTCGATTGCATTTAATTTTGATAGTTCTGGCATATTCTCTTTATGTTTATCAGAATAGGTACTTATGAGGTTTATGAGTAGGTATTTGATTTAGAATATGCTTCAAAAAAGATGGCCATGTTACATATCTATCTGAGCAATAATAGTAATTGGTTTCATTTTTATGGTTTTCAAAGGCCATATAAAAGAGTAATAGCTCAAAATAGAATTTTGATGGAAATATGGCATCAATTCCTGATCACATTTAGTGTAATGATCTATTCCGGGGAAAGTAAATTCATTGAAAGTATTCTTATTCCGCGAATAAGTCAGTTTCACTCACATACTCACATATCATGAGCCTCAAAATTTCAGATTCTAAATTAAGATGGTCATCTACTGTACCTCTGCGGGCGTCAGAAAACAGTCTATGTCATTTCATCTTACTAACTTATTTTTACTGACCTGTACCCTTTCATTTACATTTCTTTTTACCTAAGTTGCTATGGCACGTATTTGCTTTTTTCTAAGAATTCCCATGTTGCATGACACGCTTACCTAAAAATGCTATTCAGAGGGCAAGTAAATGTTTAACCTCCAAAACAGGACCTTAGGAATTTTAGGACAAGTTAATATTAATAATTTGATTAATATTGTTGGCGCATTCTTTTAACATCACCACTAAACAGAACCAAATATTCTGGCGCAAATGGCCTCAGCTGTCCGTCGTCTCCCGTGAAAACTACTACTGCTACCAAATATTCATAATTTAATGCCCCACAAATCATGAGAAACCAGTCCACTTCCAGACTATCACCACTGGAATGGGTCTGTCACTCAGATATTGCATAGATATTGTAATAATGAGTTTATCTCCTTTGGGATGATACTTTTTGACTGCTTTCTCTCTCTTCTGGCGACGAATTCATCAATTTATTGGGTTTATATCATGCTGTAGATATATTGTTGCTGATTTTTTCCTTTGGCGAACCATATACTCAAACGGTGAAACACTCCTAGCAGTGGAGTATCCTGATATTGTTACTACCCCAAGTTATTACAAAATTTTAAACTGAATTGCCTCGGGAGTCAAGCGATGGGAACTCACCCTTGAATTATCGCACACTTTTCACTGTTTAAACGATTTATGTAAAATAACCACTGATGGAAATATTTTTCCCTCCTCACCTTCCTATTCCAATTCTATTATTCACCCAAAAGTGAATTTCGCCCACCTACACCCACCATTGAATTGACTGTGTACCTATAAGGAGAATCGAAACTTGTATTTATTGAATATACCTGATGACGGCTAAGTAAAACGGAAACGCATTCATTGAAGTGTTTCACCGTATAAAAATCCCTATTTTGTCTTACCATGGAAGCATTAAATGTTTTAACTGCTCGTACAACGTAGAAACGATTTCGTAACCGGTGAACAAATTCCATGCATTTTTCGGTGTCTGTAACAGTAAAAGTTAAAGGTATAAGTTTCAGTAAAAGAAGTACACCTTTGATATTCTTTCTCATTAATAAGATTCAATGGGTGGGATAAATGAAATAGGCTTGAACTTTTCCATTATATTTCTAATGTAATGTACGATACGTTTCGACTTTTCTACCAGTATAACGTCGAAACTCATATAGAGTAATAAAAGTAGAGTAGACGAGCGCAAACTTAGGTTATTTTTTCACAATTAGCAACCACTAACTGAAGCTGCGTCAATATCCGAGAATAATTCAGTGATCATTGTGGCATTGAAATAAAATAATCTAAAGGAGGATGAAATACTCACGTGGGGCATAAGCTACACATTTAACGAATTGCCATTTGTGAACTACTAGTTGTTCTCACGGTAGTTGTTCTCTTGTTCCGATAGAGCGACGCTCTTAAAATGATTATTACAAGAGAGCAAACAAAGTTCATTCCTCATTCGATGACTTTAAACCAAATGCAAGTTTTGGAGCGCTACGAATAATTTTAAGGTGAGAGGATATTTTAAGTCAAAGGAGAGGGAAAAGTGAGAGGCAAAAGGATGTCTGTCGTAGGCGAATGCTTCTCTGGTGGGTTATTTGCTCCCAAAGGAAAGCGGCCGGCTCCCAACCACTATCAACTCCTAACCGATTAAACCAACACAGCCATTCCTACTTGAATTTCTCACTCCGCTATCATTGGACGTTGTTGGCACTCAAGCAATCGGGCCGGATCGTGTAGATGAAAATTATTATTTCTTATTTTGGGTACATATTTTGAATATCCAAAAGTTTGAAATAACTTTGCCCCTGTGATATACTACTGTGAAATCTCGATGTTGTAATAATATGAAGGACTATGCGAAGGAACATATCTGAATAGCATGATGAAAGATGGGCAATTATTTATTTCAATTACATGTAAATGTGACAAAAGTTGAGATACCAACGAAGATATGAACATGTGAAGTTAAAGCTATAATTTCCTATTAAGGTAGGAGTTTTTTATTTGAGCAAAGAATTAGCAACACTAGACTATGAGGGAAATGGTTAATATATTAGTTCAGATAAAGATAGAATTATCCTAGGAGAAAAGTCTGCTTTTAGTCAACAAAATATGCCATTCGTTAAAACACAGGCATATCTGGAGTGTTCTTCCCTATAAGCAGTTAGAGGAGAAGAGAAATGAATGGTAGCATAGACGATTCTGTGCCTTTAGAGAATGAAGGAAAAATCGAATGACTGAAAGAAAGAAGTGTTTCCGAAAGTACAGAACAGACAAATCTTGTGACGACTCTGATGAGAAGATGAGATAAACTTATCAAAAATAGTTTGAAAGGCGGACAGACTTGATTAAGACAGTCTCCGGGGGAAAGATAAAATAGAAGATGAGATCAATGAAACAACCAATGACAAGCGAAATAGACTAAAAGAAATATGCGGAATTGAAGAGGTAAGGAAACTATAGTTGGGGACTCTGGTCAAACCAATCGCAGGATTGATGACCCATGATCCAGGTTAGGAATGTTAAATCATTCCTGAGCTCACGTTCTTATCTGCACATTCTTCTCCCCCCCTTCGATTTCTCCCCTCTACCCACATCGCTCCACCGTTCGAAACGCGGTGGAAGAGCGTGTACCCCTCTTCCACCGCCCTGAAAATTGACCTCCGCCATTTAACCAAGGTGTCGTTTATACTCCATGCATTTTTATCTCTTTCAACAAAAAAGCACTCCGCAAGAATCGATTCAGGGTCACCTTTACCTGTTTTTGTGCAGAGTCCAGTCCCGTCGATGGATGACGTAAAGTTTAAGCCTCTCGTTTATGGATCCGACGTGTGTTGGTTTAACTCCCTCGGAACGTTGAAATAGACAGCGTCGCGAAGGTAGCCTCTTGCATTAGTGGGAACTCAAATCCATTTCCTGGCGTTCACCGTGTGGTTGAGGTTGAAATCACCGAGGAAAAAACGAAAAGGCTTTAGCGACCACTAGCCACGAGAGAAAATCGTCGGCCCAGGAGCATTGGGCACACTCGCAGGCACTTCCACTATAACCCCTCTTCGCTTAATCCCATCGCCGACACATACTCTTCCTCTTCCTCACTTGTCTCCTGGACGTCGTCGAAATAGCAGTCGAGCATTAGAGGAGGTTTTTCCGAGAGCTATAAATGGAATCCCTCTGCCATCATGTGGTCCAAATCCCTACAAGGAGCGGAGAAGCATTTTAATCATGTTGGTCAACGATCCTAAGGTTGATCCGTCCCTGCCTTCCACTCACCTCTTATATTCACTAACTAGTCTACATATTTTTCCTCATTGGTGACAGACCTTTCTTATCCCATATCTGCCATTCTGGGTCTACCAATTTCGTTTCTTTTGTCCATTTGCTTCACGAAGGTAGTCTTCATCTAGCCAACTGGAAACCTCTGCTTGTGATACTCCGTAGTAGTGGTTTAATCTGCTTAGCACTATTATCTTCCAAAACTTTTGACCGGATTAGAAGACTCTTGAGTATAATATTCGGCAAATATATTGAATCTCACAGCAGAGGCACTCTGAGAAAAACCTTGATACGTTTGATAAAGAATAAAAGAGTACATTAGGATTAATTTGACGAGATATGTGATTTTATGAATAATTATCTAAGATATACTCCTGTTCTCAGTTTGCCTTCATTATGCATCAGTTTTAAAAATATAATAACTCCAAAAATCTATATTATTTGTGATTGATCAAACACTTAAACTAACGTTTATTATACTTTTATTAACGTTATTCTTATTTAAGTGGAAAATCAAATAAAATGCATTATTTTCCATTTTCAAGAAACTGCGGGAGATTCCGCAACGAATTAAATGATGCAATTGTTGAAATGAAAAGCATTCTTTTCGTTTAGAATAAACATTTATGTGATGTAATCGTTTCGTTTACAGCAACTGTTTTTGATTAACTACCGTACTTCTTACGGTTTCCTGAACATTTTTCCTTAAGACGCCTTTAATTCATACGTTTTTGTTTTCAGCAGTTCTAATGGTCATGTGGCGAATGGATATCATATGAAAACAATTGCATTTCCCCGACTCTTTTAATATAAACAATATTAATCAGCCTGCGTTCTACGAAAAAGGAAATTTTGAATACGTCTTTTTTTCTGAGTGTTTTAGTACTATTTCGTTGATTCTCTACTTGATGCTTAGACAGCGAATGATTCTAACCTCTTCCTCCCTCAATTACAATTCAAAAGAGAAATATTAACTAGCCATTATGCGTAAAATATATGTACATGTACATGATACCCGGCAAGGACGTGTAGTAAGGTGGTAGGTCACCAGCCATTCTACATATAATCCATCTACTTCCTCGTGCATCTGGCACCCCGCGGTCCATCAAAAAGTGTAAAGAGTGGTTCCACCACCACATGGAAAGAGGGCGACCGAACACCAATCATGCAACATGCCTACATTTATTACGACTATTACAGGGTTAGCAGCTATTCCTATGCCTACACAAAGAGGACAATAAAGTACCTTCAAAAGAGGACAGGCACATATACAATTGGAACACTTATTGCCGGTTAGGATTCTACATATTGCGGACGGACAATTCACAAATACAAAATACTTTATATGCATTCACCAATTGGTACAAGGGCGCACGACGGGAGGCGTTGGGATCCCAAACTTGGAGAGTTTTTTTTGGGAATTTAATCTTGTATACCCCTATTTTTGACAGCGAGTACCTATTATTTTGTTAGGTGTTCCCCCTTGTATTGTTGTCGCAAATCGTGCGCAGGAAAAATGAATACTTGAATCTATCATTTCGACAGCCTAAACTCTTTAATTTTTTGACAGTTGTCGGCCAGCCAATTTAATTAGGGGGTCTAATTATATCTCCAATATCGGATGTGAAACCACGCTCTTTATATCTTTGTAAAAGTTAAATACGGACCTAAGTCTTCGCATATCTAAAGGTTACCACACCCGATTAAGATTACATTTTTTAAGATGAATTTATGCTTATCAAATTATAAAGCACCAGCTTCAAAGTAAAGAACTCAAGTATTTGCGCAAAAGTAAGCATCCTTAACAAAACACCTGCCATAATGTTGACATTTCCAAAATATAGAGTATCCGAATGTAGATATTTATGTCTAACTAATCCTCTCCCATTTCTCCTATTCTTATGTAGATGAGGATAATATTACGAGGGATTTTAGTTACCTTAAGCATGATTGTCGAGCATGCAAGCACTGACCCATTTACAAGTTCAGTGAAACGAGTTCTCATCGCTACAATTACTCTTAGGCCTCTAGACAATAATTTGTAGGCTTAAGTACTCAATCATTTATCTCCAAGTAGATAAAACATTGGTATAAAATGTTGGATTATCATCATTCAGGTATTCCGTGTTGACCGAAGATTCGTTTGTTGACCGTAGCCCGTTCTTCCCCATCCAATGTGTTTTCCTTTACCCTTAAACACTTCTAACAAATTCTATTCCCCTGAAAGAGTAGCGTTATCTCTTTCCGGTGCCTGTTATTACCGTTCCATTACGAAATTCATTCATTATAGTATTGTTGTACCACCTTGTTGACACAAAATGTTTTAATTAGATAACTTTTCATATTTATCATAACTTCCTGTTTATTTGCCCATTCTACTCTGGCGGCCACCTTCCCGAAGTCCTCTTAGTACTAGTAAACAAAAATATACTGGCAATTTTCTGTTCTGTCAATCTTAGCGTCATAGCAATTACAGCTTATATGGCTGTTTTCCCCTCCCTCTACAACATTTAAACTGATAACCATGTATATTGCTTTGTTCTACTGTCTTTTATTCATGGTCTTTTTCACCTTTAAAAGTAGGATAATAAATGTGTTATACTTTTCAAGTTTTTCCGAATAACTCTTTTATAATGTGACGTTAAAATAAATCCAGCCGAGTCTTTTAGCCCACCGCTTTCCTCATAAAATCTTGACAGCCTCAAAATATATTTCTCTTGTTTTTCTTTTAAGTCACTCCGCAAGGGTATTATCTACTCAAATTACCCTGACACTCTTATGCCCCTTATTTTACCTAGTATTTCTGAATCCATTTATCTTTATCTCCTTGGAATTCATTGTCTCTTTGCAATTGTCTAAGACCTTCCAATTTAAGTTGTTGTATGGATTTTTCCCGCGCGCCCTGATTCTTTTTCGGCTCGGGTAATAAAATTAGTCTCTTGTATCTTATTGTTTGCATTGTGCTTTTCCTTCATCCTTTCATTTATCTCGCATCCTTTCATAACGCAACCATTCATCCCGTGTCTCATAAATGTCTCTATAGTACCGCAATGCTTGTGCCTTTTCTTCTCTTTCTCCAATTCTTAGACTGGTGTAATACTTGATTCCCTTTCTTGCCTTACCTTTACCATGAAGTGGTCTCATAATGTTAATAATTTAATTTTTTTTTCAAAATCGTACTTAAACTTTGTGATTCATTACTCTATATTACCTTCCATCTTTATCCTTCCTGTTATTTTCCTCAACATCTATCGTTATACTCCCATACGATATTTCCACATTTCTTCGACTAATTCTATCCCTTTAGACTATGCAAAAATATTTTTAACTGCTTCCTCATATAATTCTCTTTTTATTGCTGCAAAGGCTTTTAAAGTCTACTTTCCCATTCGTATTTCCCATTTGAACCTAATTAATTATGGGTTACATTTCGTGATAATTAGTTAATCCACACGGGAATCTGAGCGATATAATGACGTTTTTACTAAACTTGAACCAATTAAAAAAGACATTAATGGCTATCCAGTTGCTTTCGCTCTTTTTACATCAGTTTTGCCTTTATCCTTGGGGGATGCATTCGTGTTAGTATTAAATACATATATTTTCCAGTCTAACTAGTTTGCTTTCACAATATATGCCTTCTATATTCCTGACTTGTCCTCTCCTTCCTCACTCCATTTTGCCAGATATTTTCATGCCGAATGTTCAAAATTATTATTTTAGCTGATATGATACACTGTGCGTTTCTTGGTTGGTTGGTTGGTTTTGTTGGGGAGGCGACCGACAGGCCTTTGTGCCATTATGGATGGGTGGGACAGGTTGAGGGTTGAGAGAAACTCGGCGTCGGTATTAGCCTACTCTTGTCGAAAGGCGCCAAGGGGTCCGTAGTTTAACGTCCCATCCGACGGACGACGTACTCACTCAAAGTGCTCTCCACAAAGCACCTCAAGTAGGGATCAGGATGCCACTGAAAAATATTTGTTGCCTCAAGGATTTGAACCTGGGTCTTCGCGGTGGGAAGCCTGTACCATCCCGATCCCCAGTGCGTTTCTTCGTTCCATTAGAGTTCAATGTGCACATCTATGTTTCATGTGCTCTTTTATTAAACTATTTCACCTCCAATATTATTCAAATAGACTTGAGTAATTATGACAGGGAATATCTATTAATTGAAGTACGCAGAATGGTGTCAATTTAAATTTTAAACGAAAATATGAAAATTGGACATAAAAATTTTAAAATATGTGAAAAGGATATGCTGAAACTTCTCATCAATGTGCCATGCTGCTCGTACTTATCTTTAGGATTTTCATGGCCCCACTCTAATAATATTTTTAGAGGTAGTTTATGGATGACGTCTAATATCTAAAATTTATGGTATAACTTCAAAATGCAATTAATTTCAAGTCGCAGGATCTCATTAGGGCTTTGACTCGTTCACACTCATTGCAAAAACTTCTGCACGATAATTCTGGTGACTAAATGGCGTTTAGTGGTCCGATAACCCCGCAAAAATTTTACGTGGATACTTTTCGGAAAAGCTGATCTTGGAGCATTCCGATTGACGAAGTTAATTGAGTGCTTAATCGCTTTTCCTCACATGATTTCCAGCTTCTCTCTGGGGATAGATCCGGAAAATCTCCCGCTGTCTCTTATCTCTCCTCTCCCTCTTCTTTCGGGCTTGACGTAGCTTTTTTACCGCGCAATTTCTTATCTAGCGGCTGCGGAAGAAAGGAGATTCCCCACACAGACATTATCTGGTGTGAAACGGCGTCTTAAAACTTCCTTTGTCCCGCTTCGGGCCATAACACTGTTTGACGACGTTAAGTGAAGGATTCCAAAGATACTACTAAGCTCTCTTTGAAGGTGGGGAGATGTTTTAGAGTTTGAAGAGTGGAAAAGGGGAGTGAAGTTGAAGCGGGAGCTGCTGGGAGGAGAAAGAGAGGAGGGGGAAGCTCTACCAATTCTTTGCTTCGCTCGGGTGCACGTGTGACGCGAGAAAGTTTCTGGTGTAGGGAGAGTATGAAAGCTATTAACTCCGTAAATTTTCGTCAAATTTCCACATGCTAAATTTCCGTTCTGACGAGGAGACTTCTATAGTAAAGCCATTTAAACTATAGAGAAATCAAAGGTATGCCATTCACCTCATAATTCATCATCATTACTTTTCAACTCGGCTGAAAATACGCTTGCACGTAACCTAAACTCCTATCAAATGCTTTAGACGATCATAACGAAATTAGATTTAACGACACTCTAGCCTGCTTAAGGTCATAGTTATGACATAAAAATCTTTATTGGCTTCATAGTTTATATATTACTGCAGTCAACGCAAACGTTTTTCATAAAGTATTTAATTTTATCTATTAAACGTGAGTGATTAAAACTAGTTCGAATGTGAAATTTTCTTTTTGTTTACTTAAACGAAAGTTTTGTTTGAAATGTGCACATTGGAATTAAATTTAGGGATATTACTGTTAAAGAGACTTAAAACCAAATAACATGTGGTTTTTAGGGCTGGAAGAGAAAACCTTCCCTAAATAACGAAGTAAACCAGCATTTACTTTTTGATGATATTTTTAAAACATTTTCACTGGCAATATAATTCACTTAAATAGAGCAATATATATCATACAGACATTATTCATGAACATCTGTTTTTAGTTTTAACGAATCACATCTATCGTTACTGTTCGTTGCTATTTTTGTCGAATACTCGCACATTGAGTGTTGTCCTATGTATTCCAATTATAGCATATTGCAAAACATTCAATAGCCAAATTAGATATCTGTATTTAATTTTTTACTCATGTAATAATATGTGCGAAATTACTCTTAAATATTTATTTATTCATTACCGATAAATTTATCCGAATACTTGCTGCACTCTTTAGGTTAATTTTACCCTCCCAATTCTTTAGAAAAATCATCAATTTTTCTCTGATATAGTAGCTCTCAAACATATATTGCATTCATTTACCTTCAAATAAACGTCACTTTGCGTCTGAATTCATCAAAAAACACTTGAGCAATTCAGTCAATTTAGTTTTGTTCTTTGAGACTAGTTCCAAATTAACAGTTGTTTCAATAAACCGGTAGTCCAAATAGCAATTCAATTTACGCCACCGTGGGATATATATCATTATTTTGATAGTGGTAAACCTTAAATATGCATGTTCCTAATTTTAGATATTCAAAAAGTCTGTATTAATTTGTCTCCTCCAAGCCTCATCATTTTTGTGACATAATGGTTTATTAGCAATCGGGATTTAAAGACAATTATGCAAAAGAGTATATGATTTTATTTTATAGCAGTCATAACTTCATAGACCTTGACGAGGGATAGCCTTTGAGCTTTTCAACGAAATCTCTAACTGCCCTCACCCTAGCGGCGGAGATTACTCCTGTGGGACCATCCATAGCATATAAAACAAAACTATAAGAGCCGGACGAAAGGCAGTCGACGTGCTGCCTGTTACTCCGTTAGTATCATGTAGGTCTCATCACCCAAGGACTGCGGCGATGGTGTCACGACAGAAAAACTACTGTAGAGGGCAACGGGAAACACAAAATTCACATTATTTATTTTGGTGATGGGAGATGTAATTAATGCAATAAATAATCTAGATACTACTCTGGCTAACGAATAGATGATGTACCCGATAGTGAAGGCAATAAAATCTCAGTGGTCTTTATCCAACGAAACCCTCAATCAGGCAAAACAACAGGAGCAAAGAGATATAAAACAGATAATAAAGCAGTATTCAACCCAAGGTTGGTTTAATATGTGAGGGCAGAGTTTCAAAGTCCAATCCAAGTATATCCAAAATATAGTTCACAGAAAATAAATCTGATCCCTTATCATGGCATATCTGTTTCTACAACAACATATTGAAGGTCTCCAGAAAGGCTTGTGGCGGGGGGTGTTAATAAAGAGGTTCAATATGCAGAATTACTATATGAGTTTATTCATTCAATTTCAACATTCTTTTGAAAACATGTCATCTCATGTACTAGTACACTCGTACATACGCATACTTTTTTTGATCATTCAATGATAGCTCTGCTTGATGAAAGCTTTTCCACATATTATTATTATATTATTATTATTTTATTCCAAATATTATTTTTTATCAACATTTTGTTTTTTGGACACACATATACTCTGTGACTGTGACTGAAACTGTGTCATCATTCAATGGTTATGCTTGATTAATTAATGGATTTGTATGTATTTAGTTAATTTTCTTATATTAGGGTTCTTAAATTCAATTTTGTTATGAATGAGTGTCCAACGGGGAAGGATGAGTGCCTGAGACGATGTTTCTCTTTTTTAATCCAAATGGACAAATCTGCTGCTGTACATTGTCTGATATTTAATTCTAACACCCATTCTTCACCTCACACCGATATCTGTGCTAAATCGCTTGAGAATAACCAGCTATATGACGGTGCCTTTATTCCTCTGTCTATCTTTTATTGTCAGAAAATACAGTCTCTAATCTAGCACATCTGCCAACGTTGTAGTTTTGCTCGTCAATGTATCATAAGAAGAGTAGGTACCCTATTACACTTCTACGCGGCAATCCTGTAGTTGAACTACCTCTCCTGAACTGAACCTTTTTTAACGAAATGAACGTTCAGTTGATGACTACTTTTCGTTTACGGTTATATTATAGGTACTTAATCCAGCTATTTACTTTCTCTTTGATATCCATCTTAGTTTTTACATCATTTTCTCGTGATGGGCCTTGTTGAAGGTTTTTTGAATCGGAAAATACACCATCCACTTGGGTACTTCCTTTCCTCCGATTTCCGGATTTAATTAATGAAAATACCGAATTGGTTTCCGCAACATATGATTTTCTTAAACTTGTGCTGATTGCGGCAGAGTTCCTACTCTCTATTACTACCGTTATGTTGCTTAAAATGATTTGTTCTTAGGTTTTCCTGGATATCGCTGTTAAACCTCTACAACGACTGAACTCCTCCCTATCGTCTCGTAAGAGAGAGAGGGATAGGTAGCTCGTTCTTTTTTCTATGCCGTTTTAGGTTTTCCTGAAAAAATCAGTTCCTAGACGAAAAAAATCAGCTTTGCTGAAGCTGGAGGGTGCCCAGATGGCTCATCCTGAATAAAAGATTGACCCCTCGTTCTGTAGACTAGCGCTCTATGCTATAGGTTAACACACGCCTGAAGATAAGGGAACCCGTTCAATTAGAAATATGGAATATACTCGTATAGGTCATGTTGAGGGCTTTTAATAAATATATATTACATGCAAGCACATCAACAAACATTTCATTCACCTACAATTCAGAGTTTGGTAATAAATAGTGTGGTGTGGGTGAAGATTTCGAAAATGTTTGCAAAATATGTAAAGTACATGTGAAGTATGATCTGGTGCTTTCCTGG
Organism: Hetaerina titia; assembly: GCA_037158775.1. Classification (NCBI taxonomy): domain Eukaryota; kingdom Metazoa; phylum Arthropoda; class Insecta; order Odonata; family Calopterygidae; genus Hetaerina; species Hetaerina titia. The sequence goes on along the minus strand of CM073771.1, from coordinate 88,988,152 downwards.
GCGTATTTGTTTGATGAAGTTTTCTCGAATCTTCCACCTGGTCAGGATTTCCATGCTGGCCGTCATTGAGGATGATGCTCGAGTCAAGTTACCAAACGTTGGCCAGCATGGAATTCCTGACCCCGTGGAATACACGAGAAAACTTCATCAAGTTGATGTAAAGTGCATCTTTCATATTTTTTTTATTTGGCAACGCATCCATTGACCCACAAGAAAAATATGAAGGGGTATGGGATATTTGTTATTGCATAAAACAATCTATTGTGCATAGATACCTATCATTATTGTGTCTACATTAGATTACTCATGTAGACGAGTTTTCAAAATTATTTTCTTAAACTTTGTAGTATAGCCATGATCCACAGGAAAGTTGCAGACAGAGGCACTAAATAGTCGTTATAGTTTACAAAAAACTAAACTAGGAAAACATTTCGTGCTTCCGCACGGGGATGAAGTACGCGTATGCGTGCCAGTGGATGAAGAGTAGACGGATTCGAGGTCTCCCATTGCTACGAGCACCAACCGCCCATGGGAAGACAAAATGAATTACAGCTAGAGGTCAAAGTATGCTGAAACAATAGCTCCATCCCGTATAATAACCAAATAACCCCCGCCAACAGCAGTCTACACGACCTTCATCCAACCCTCCAGAGAGTCTTCTCTGAGAGGAGTCGCCCCTTGCATCTCCCATCGCGTGTAACGCCAAGTCTCGTTGCCAAGCCGCACGAAACGCTTCCTGTTGGAACGCAGCCATCCTTCCGCGGTAATCAAGTGTCTTGAAATCAGAAAGCTGTGAAATTTTTCGGATGTCAAAAAGTTAGACGGATAGTCTGTCTCTCAATCACTCAGAATCGCATGTTACCCTTTTACGTTCTTCTTTTCATTTTTTGTGTAGATGTAGGTTTCACATTATTCAAATGGTAGATTTAAAATCATAGTCAAGGAAATTTACCACTAAACATCTTAAACGATTGGCACTAGGTTTTAATACAGGCTTTGTCTAAAACTGCCTATTCTCCTCATCGAAAGAAGAGAGAATTTTTTTTGTTCATATTTTATAGAAGAAACTTTGCGAAGGAATTTGATGCAATACGAGTATAGGCTGATAAATCATTATTTTGTGCCAATGATAATAATACACGGCATACATGATAATGATATAATAGGGTACACGGTTGAGGAATCATTTGAATAATCAAATGATTCCTCAACCGTGTACCCTATTTAATCTATTACAATTCACCATTTAACTTCGTTAATAATTTTTTCAACCAGTTCTTGCTACTTAATAATGTAAGCTCATGACAGCTTTTATTTTATACAGTTTTCTAATTCACAATTACAAGGTGTGATCAGAAAATGACAGGACTGATTTTATTATGCGCAAGCCGTTCGACGGATGGAAACGAGAGACAATGCTCCATCTAGCAACACATCTGACGCTGGCGTGTTTCTTCGATTGGCAAGGGCTGATTCATTGGAAATACGTCCCTCAAGGTCAAACCGTCAACAAAGACTTTTACTGAAAGGTTATGAAGAGGATGATGGTTGCAGTAAGCGAAAGAGACCGGATATGTGGAAAACAATGCATGGCGTTTCCTCCACGATAACACACCGGCTCACACGGCGGTAATTGTGACAGAGTTTTTCGCCAGAACCGGGGCTTCCGTGATCCCGTAACCACCCTACTCTCCATACGTGGTTCCAATAGACTTTTTTGTTTCCAAAGTTAAAATTAACCTTGAAAGGGCGCCGATTCGACTCTTGCAGAAATTAAAACTATTTGTACGGCAGACCTGAAAAGGAGCCCTAAGGTGGCTTACCAGGCAGGGTTCGAGAGCTGGAAGAAACGTTGGCAAAGGTGCGTCGTCAGCCAATGGCTGAACTTTGAGGGCGACAAGTTCGTTAAGCTATATTCGTCGAAATAAACAAGTTATAAAATCAGTGCTGTCTTTTTTTATGACATCTTGTATAGTGTTTTGCTGGACTCACAGAAAGTTATTTTACTTGAAACATAGAATGAACATTCATCACCGTCCCAGGATAATAAACTAAGTATATATGGCGACAATTCTGTTAAAACATGAAATTTAATTGTATATTTTTTGGAAAATTAATTAAATATCTTAAAATACTAACATTAATGGAACCAATAGGGACTATATTCTATCTCGGCCAGCCACAAAATTCCAAAGATTTAACTGTTTTTAAATTAGGTATATTGTGATAACATATATTGCCTATTATTTATGGTACAGCGGATTATATTGTACCATGAAATGTGAATGATGAATATTTAAATTGATATCCGTAAGTAATTAACTTACAGATTGCGTTCATAAAGTAATGCAATTGAATTTATTCAATCGCATTACTTTGATTAATTTAAGAATGGGCTGAAGTGGAAAGGTGTGGAAGTGATTCATATCAGAAAGGAAAATACTTTGTTCATTCACATGTATTTTGTTGTTCGTGGCCTGGGTTTTGACTTACTAAGTCCTGATGGCGACTTTGTATGATGACAACTGGGTCTTGGTTGTTGCAGTATGTGTGGGTAAACGAATTGTTTTGTTTTCCGGTCGTGCATTAAATCCACCTCCACCCTCTAACGCCTATCCTGAAGTGACAATAAGCGCTGAATTCTACTTTATTTTTCCCAATATATACCCTGCCCTCTTGCCTACCAAATATGCTAAACCCTTGGAACGTGTTCGTGTAACCTACGCGCTACTAGCTGTGATGCTCCGGCAGTATAATGGACCCCGGAGCGGTTAAGGGGTACCCGACACGATGAGAGGTTAAGCCTAAGATCAATAAAGTCCGCTCTGATTTCCCGACAAAATCCCAACATATCTGGTTTAAACCTTCTATTTGGCTCCAAACGAGCCTTCCGCGGTCAATACGCGGCACAATACTACAAATACTTAATTTAATTGGGACCTTCAACTCCGCCTCGACTCGTTTCACCTCCAAGTGGATCTTCCTAAAGGAGCGGAGGATCTCTTCAGATCCAAGTTCCGAGGCGTCGTTTGTCCCCACATGAGCCACAATGTGTAGCTTTGAGCAACCCGTATTACTAACGGCCGCCTTCAACGCCTGCGTCGTCTGGGGTATCCCGCTGCCTGGTATACAAGACGACCAGTACGACAAAAATCAAACAACTCCCTCCTGGTGGACTCTGCGGCGCAGCGGATACATTATACACGTACGTTGGAACATACGAGTAAACAGACATTATACGCCCATACATATACGCCTACCCTCGTATATATCATGCAACTGTATAATGTAATTTAAATATAAAGGGTTCAAATACTCGGCCGTGTTAAGTTCCACATTTCTCAGGAACTTGCAGACTCAAAGCACATTGTGGCAAACGCCTTGGGCACGAGCTTGGCGCACAGATTCCTCATTGCTTAATCCTCAGTAATAATGCGAGACCGAAGAGTAGACGACAAGTTCAGTTCAATGGCAACCATCGTAATACTTAATCCAACAGTTAGAGTCCAACAGTTGTCGAACACGAGCCACACCGTTGTCGGTTTTGCTGGGTGAAGCGTTGCTCGTCTTGAACCTCTTTCCGGGCCTTTAACCACCCCGTAACTTGTGACTAGGACAGCGCAGAGTCTCCGTAAGCCCCATGAATCATTTTTTTAGCTTACTCAAGAAATTTTTTTCAGTTTACAATAAAACTTAGTAATCGCGTAACCTTGCTCGATCGTCGATTCCAGATTTTTCGAGACACGGTCGGCGTCATCATCATCAACGTTTTTACCAGAAATATGTTAATCCAAAACGTTTTGCCTAAATTCAGTAATGTTAGTGACAAATGCTTACTTAAGCTGTGATGTGAGATCGGTACACGAAAAATGCCGTTGATTTTAAATTTTCATGGTTCACCTGGAATTAAAGAACTATTCCGAGCCGTGTCGCAAAAGGAATAATTACAGTGATAAAGGGAATCTAGATTTTGAGGTGGCTATCCTTGGTGCCTTCCGTTAAGAGTAGGTAATAATAATGCCGACGCCCGCTTTCTCCCCACCCATTTTCCTTAACCACCCATCCCTAATGGGACACATGACCTCAGCCGTCGGTCGCCACCCTTAAATCTACTATTATCTATACTTGGAGTGATAATGTTTATGCGTACATGCAACCGCCCTGACGATTATTCGTAGAGGATTTGATTCTATAGTAATCTTAAATATTAGTTTTATTCTTCCGTATCTTAATGGAATGCAATATGTTATCACATCCCATAATATTAATAGTTCGTAATTATTACCAAATTCTCTGGTGTATATTAGCATTAGAAAAAAACTTGACCGTTAATAATTACATAAATCTAAGTTTTAAATTAGCAAAAATTTGAATAATATGTGAAAACTCCAAAATGGAATTGTTGCGAAATAAATCGAGAGGACAAATAGTCAAATTGTAACCTTATTAATAATTCATATTCTTTGTGTTTTTTCAAATATTTTGTTTTATTCTCTTTAATATTAGTATTAAAAATATTTTTTTACCTGACCTAGTAATTACTTCTCCTAACTAATATATCCATACGTAAATTATATTTTCGCAATAAATTCAGTTTCCTGGTGATAAAGAAAAAAACATGTTAGCACAGTAATCATAGAGAATATAATTATAAATGTTTATGACCATTGAGTTAACCACTTTCCCATTTCAAGATATAAAAACAAGGAGTAAAAATCTTATGATTTGTTTAATTATCATACAAAAAAACAATTCTTGGATTACTTTTTGTTTATCTCATAAAATACTTAGAATTCTTTTAATAAAAGTTGAATATTTTAAAAGACCAGCTTGCCACTGACGACACAGCAAAGAGAAATTTCACGTAAATATGCGTTTCAATTTTGTTTGTTTCCTTTGGCGAAATACTAATGGAAATCACAGCAGGTAAACAAAGCAGTCTTCTGTAGATGAAATAATCTAATTAATTTACTTAAGAAATAGTTTCTCCATAGAGATGAACTTAAAAACAGGGAACAAAGTGAAAATACGAATAGAAAAGTATGCATCTATTAATTACCTAATGTACAAAATTTCTACTATCCTCGAGGACGTTAAATATTATGATGAATTCTTCCCTCAGACAAGTCTGTACGTGTTAAATTGAATTATTTTAAAGAAAGGCTATAACAACTTTTAATATATTTTAAGGAGCAAGTTTTTCAGAGATAATTTTATAGATCATTTATCATTTGATCTATTCCTCGAAATGAAATGCACGGGATTATATTCAGGCACATAAAAACGAATTCCTCACAGATTCACAATTTTTAAATTCAGCAGACGGGAGTTTATAACTCAGTTCAATGCAATGCAGTCAATTAAATCATTTGAATTCCTGCTTAATGGATCAAGAGAGCAAACTCTTGAAAACGCAGTCGTTCAAACAAATATCGGTGCATTTACTCAAGCCTTGAACTCCCGAAGAACTTCTCACACATTACACATTTCCCTCCGATATCCGTTTAATTGGTGCGTGTAAATACTTCGCGCTTACTTTGCAGATGGCTTACGCCACTCTGTCATCCCCTTTCAATTGGAGTCTCCCATTGATCTCAGTTCGCTTTTATGATCTCTGCTGCAATGGATTGAATACGTCATCAACATAACTTCACATTGGGTCTAAAAGAACGGCGAAGAAACATAAATGAAGGCCGTCTGCTATTACTCTTTACGATGTCATTCAAGATGAAATATAGGTCATAAATTGACGAGACGATGATCCTCGAGGGATTAGAAATTGTCGTGGTACTTCAAACCGCTTACTTTTCAGAAAAAAAACCTCGCAAATCTATAGATAGTATAATTTCTCCAGACATTAATCGGTGATAGAATGTAATTTATTATTTAGAGTGGTTTCTCAGCAAATAAAGATTTTTGATGGAACCCCTATTTAAAAAACACTATATTGGTCTGCACCATTTCTAAGTCCTGCCAAACACGACTTTAGATAAATAAACTAAAACTAGGATAAAATAAACCATTCATCAACTCCATATAATGTCTGCGTCCCTTCACCCCGTCCATCATACCTATTCTTTTTCTACCCCTACCTCATTTCCTCAACATTTTCCCCTCTGTCGTAGTTATTAACGTGTCATTTCCCTGCATCCACTTTTCTTTTTTTCTTTCAGAAAATTTCTCCTAATATCCGTGCATCAATTTTCCCCTAGCATGCCAAGATATTTTTTTGTTTTCTTTCCGTCCACCTCGCTCTTTCCATCCTCTTGCACACCCAAATCTCGGAAATCTCTAACCTAAGCTTATTCTCGGGACTCAAAGTCTTGATGATAATTCATCTGTAACTATTTTATTCGTTTTTTCATTATATAAGCTCTAAATCCTTTTCTCGTGTAAGCTTTGATATTTTCATCTCGATGAACTGAACCGCATTCATTAACTAAAGTGTTTTTTGATGACTGAGGACTGACATCACTATATACTGCACGCTACGGCTCATGCCCGTCAAATTTTCTGGGAGGTGGGCGTGTTTATTTCCCCCTGTCACCCGTGGCTTTTCATAAAAATGATGTTGCTAAAATGGGAGTAATCAGAGGCGCCTTTGTCCTTCCTAGTGCGTAGATCATCTTCGAAAAGAACCTTTACAAGCCGAACAGCTGATTGATCGCAAAGTAATTTCACTAATTTAGTAATCGTATATTTTGAGGACATGAAAACCAATCTCATTGATAATTTTTCTAAAGCTTATTTGAGACGGTACGAGATATTTCATCTAAATTTATCAATATCTGTTCTAGAAAGTTTATGTGAAATATTATGAACTCAAAACGGACCCGAGATTTATCTTGATACGAGAAGAGTTTAAGTGCATAATCTATTTTAATGAGAGTGAAAATCCCCAGGAATGTACCATTTTAGAGTTCTTACTCGCAGTGCAGGTAAAAACGTTCTGAATCAGATAAATGAGGAAAAGAGGAGGATGTATATCTGGTCTGTTTGAAATGGCACGCCAAATAAAGTCTATGTACAGAGATTTGGGTTGGATTCTACGTGTATAGAGATGAAGAGTAAATTAAACTGGTTAATTTTGAAAGGAATAAAGATCAAATAAAGTCAGCTGGCCCACGGATCATTTAAAGTCAAGAACGTGATGAATAATTAAACAGGATGTTGGAACTGTAGGTAACTCAAATTAAACAAGACAAGATGACTTCTGTGGAGTAAAAAAATAATGTTAAGCTTTGATCACTGGGAGGAAATTAAGATTAGCAAAAAGAGCTCTTACTTATTTAGTGCTACAAGAGAAATATTTTTAGTAGTGATCTCATTAAAGTGATTACAAAAACCATAATAAACAAACACAAAAAAATAAGAGTTTTCGGGTATTATATATCTACTTGGTATCCTGCAAGCCACCGCTAGGGTATGGCAGGAGGTGATTTGACATCAAGAACGGGCGAATGTGTTTCTTACTTTTTGCTACCATATACTAATAGTCCTGTGTAAAATAATGCAAAAAATGCCGATAAAGACCACTACAGGTGTATCCCCTACGGTATCTAAGTTGAATATACTTCTCTTCGTATATTATTGGAGGGATTGTTAACAAGAAGAAAAACCAACGAAGCCTAGATAAAATAATTATAACGTACTTGGCTCCTTTTGAATTGAAAAAGAAAATTATTTTTACGGAGAGTAGTCATTTACAATCACATCGCTTAAGGTTTTTCAAGCTTTAATTTTTCAAGGTTTTTGGGAAAAATAAACTCTCAAAACTCTTGTTTTTACCCGCGACTCTCTTATTTTACCGCAATGATCACTGTGATAATACAAAACACGATTGCGATAGTAATATCTTTCAACATTATTGCAAAAAATTGAACTACAGCAAATTTATAAAAATATTTTTAATCTTTAATTTCACTTTCGCTCATTGTGTGAATCCCAGCCTAGTTCCTCAAATAATATTGATTTTCTATTAAATTTATTATGACAAAAGTTCAAAAAATATAGGTCCTCCACTATACATGTGACATAATTTGGCAAATAATTTAGCCTCATGAGAATCCTATGTAATAGTAGTAAAGTCTAAATGAGGTCTAACTAACAAAGGATAATATATCTCTTGTAAAATTTCTTCAATGCCTTTCTACAGTATCCTAATTTCTTACTAGATTGTTCAGATGTTCTCTGTACATGTGTCAACTAGGAGAGCTCGTAGGGTAAGTCCTATGTATGTAATCGTGTCTACACTTTCTATTTCAGTATTTCTGATACAGTAGGTGTTCGGGAGGGAATTGCTTCTATTATAAAAGTTAATTACTGCATTCTTCTTTAAGCTGAATATTAATTGCTAAGTGTCACCCGATTGTTATATAGAATGAAAGGCTATATGCAGAATCTACATTGGCCTCAACACTACGAATATCTCTATAAACCATCGACAAATAAGCGTTTTTTTCTAACGACAATGGAGATAATGTCAATAACGCAAAAAATAAGCCCGACGACACCTGTTAAATACTCTCTTAGTTATCTCTACTGCATTAGTCTAACGCATTCTATGACTACTCTTTGCACCAGAGCAATTAGAGTCTTGAATCCAACCCAGTATATTTTTATCCTTGTCATACGTTTTTAGCTTTTTAAGTAGCTTACTGTAACGCACTTTGTCAAAAACCTTTTTAAAGGCTTGAAAATCCGCTTCAACTGGAACATTAGTTTCTCCCAAATACAAAATATCATTAACCAAGAGCGCAAGCCGAGTCTCGGAGGATCTACTCTTCAGGAAACCGTGGTGTTATTTCCATTAACAGCTCATGTCTATCAAGATTTATCATTATCGACCTAATTTGCAATGCAATATGTACTAAATGTGCAATGACTTTGCATGTAATGATGTGAGGGAGCAGTAATTCGGTATATTCTTGTAGCCACTTTTTAACAAAGGTTAAAAAGGTAAGATAAAATTATAAGGAAAATGCATTAAAAATTAATAAATTATTTAAAAACAAAGGTTAAGTAAGCTATTTTCTAGTCGTAACTGTGTAATGATGGGACTATTAATTTATATATTACTAGTTCACTGCTAAAATAATATACTTCTATTTTATCGTGTCATGCTTTAGGGACTTCTTAAATATTATCTCTAGATACATTGCAATTTCTGGCACAAGTTTTTAAAGATGTGGGCTAGTATTTGATCAAAACCCGATATTTTGCTAGGGATAATTTCTTTTTCTTTAGAAAAAATTCTAATCCGCTCCATAAAAGTTCGATTTCCAGAATCCGATGGCGGAAATGATTAGTAAACTATCAAAGACATTCGGTGAGAATTTAATGAGAGCCTTTGAAAGTGGGAACTGAAAATATGTTCTCTTTTTTTTGGCTTTTCCGAAATTTCTGGTTACTCTTTTACTTTTACCATATTTGACTTAATTAACTGTTTAATTATTTTTCTGAACCTCCTGACTGCATGACTAAAATTCTTTTCAGTTTTCGTTTAAATTTTCAGCTAATTTTTTTCTTGAGTCCACTTAAGACTACTCGAAATTCTTTCGTGGTATTCGCCCTAGTTTTCTCTAACCGTATGTAATCTGATTTTAATCTTCTCTAGATATCATTCCGTGTATTTTTCATCTTGACGTGCTTGATATAGCCTTTGACGTCTGAACGATTTCCTAATGTCCGCGTTATACCACCAAGGTTCCGTGTTACCTCTTTTAAATATGCTTAGAATGAATGTACTGAGCGTGTGATACTGTAGAGGTGATTTCACGTATTAGCAATATTTAGGTGTTTATTCATTTCGTACAATTAACAAATGAACACTTTGGCAAATTTGATACCAATAGATTTCCCTTTTTAAAACAAGTATATTTTACTTTGAGCTTCATTTTTCTGACTTCACATAGGTAAAATTTAGTTTTTACTACTCAATGGCGACTTATTTCTTTACGGTTGTACGTTTGCTTATAACAAATAAAGAATACAATCTACTCCATTTTTGAAAGGACAACTTGAATGATGTACTTTAACGTAAATGAATGTAATTAGTGACTAGCAGGTATCTGTATCTTCATACCCTTTTTTTAAAACTAATGAATAGTTGAATTCTTTACCGAATATTACGTCTCATTCATTGTTTTGAGATGAGAAGCTTTTGATTTTCTATTCTTATAAGTTGGTTTAATTCATATAATTAGTTTTTTTTACTTAGGTATTTTGTGCATAAATATGGCTATTTGAAACTTTTTTCTTGGAAACAAGCAATACTTAGCCACTTTAGATTTGTATAATAGATAAACGTTGCTCATATTCAATAACACCAATATAGCTAATTCCCCAATTCCATATTCTTTGTAGCTTATTAAGTTATTGTTGTGTGGTATTCTTCATGGTTAGTGACAAATGATTACTAATCAAACTATGGCATTTAAGGGTAAAGTTTTTCTTGTAATTGAACAGGATAAAGTATTCGAATTTTCTTAGCTGGTATAGGATTTTTTTAACGCTGTTTCAGATTTTTAAGCAAGCTCATTCAAGGTGAGGGTAATAAGTACGTCATGGTTATTTAAATCGTCGTTATATCTAAGTTCTTACTTTATTTTAATAATTTTCAGAGATTTTCGGTATATGTTTTTGGGATATTAGAACTATCATTGTGAACACCGTGGTTTTGGTATTTAATTTCAAATAGGTGCAAAATCATAAATGAGAGAATATAGTTTCGGCGAGAGTAGATGTAAATATGAAGGTGACAGATCTATAATATGAATAAAGAAAAAATAACAAACAACCCAGAGTGAAATCCTGTGAAACTCTGTATTTGATAAAAGCTGGATTTGAGCACTTTTTATCTGCTCCTATGACTAATTTTGAGCGTTGAGTTCGGTAAAAACCATAACAGGAGAGAACGGAAAAGTTCTAACTTGCCTAATCGGCACAGAAGAATATCGTTGATGTACTCAATGCAAAGTTTTACTTAAGGTAAACAAAATCATTACCTTTATTTTGTGTCCCTTCTTTGTAGACTTTTTCTATTCCACTTTTATTTGAGCAAATTTGGTGCTATTGCTGGTGGATATATACAGAAACGGAGTAATTGTTGCAGTAGAAGTGCTCTGTTGAATAGCTGTTTAGACATCCCTCAAGATGTTTCCTTAAGACGATTCAAATAGCTACCAGCCTATAGTGGTATATTTCCAATGTATTTGTTTTTAATGATTGACCTTTCAAGGGCAAATTTACTAATACTCCTAGGCAAGGTTAAATAATTTAGTGAGCAATTGTAAATGGGATAAAAAAGATGAGCAATTACTAGTAGTTTCAATGTAATCAGTGTAATGTCCAGCTCATTAGCGCCCAAAGAGTTACATTTGATTACGTTTATTTATTTGAACATCAAACTAGGAGAGAAGTGTGGGAAGTAAAGGTTTCCTTGGTCAAGATTTTAGTCTTTCCTTTGTGGCATATCATACAGGCGAGCACAATGAATTTTGAGTCAGTAAGCTTGTAGAGCACCCATAGTCTAAAAAGGGAAATAAGCCATATTGTCCAAAGAGGTAGGTGCGCATCATTTGTTTGTTCTTAAAAATAAAGTTCTGACATTGAAATTTTTAAAAATAAAATCTTGAGGGTGGTAAATTACAAATTATTTCCTGCATCATAGATGACACAGGCCTACAAAAAAATATTTTTTTTGGTGCCGGGAATCTTTGTGTTGATTTTAACTATATTTGTAGAGCTGAATCCAAATATGAAATCCGTTTTTATTCACAGCTCTACTTTTTTAGATATGGCACATCTTACGATTAGTTGTTTTAATATTTGATATATTCCGGAAAGTAATTTTCAAAGTTAAATAAATCTATAAGTATACATGGGAATATATGGTGAAAGAAAATAGGAAAAATATTACAGACTTTGTGAAACGTGCATACTTGGGATATTTTGGTGTTAAGCTTGGTGACCAAGATAAAACATGGGCACCGCATTTTGTGTGTAAAACATGTACTGAACATCTGCGGCAATGGACAACAGGACAAAGGAAAAGTCTAAAATTTGGTGTGGAGAGAACCTGTGAACCATATTGAGCACTGTTATTTTTGCATACTAAATGTTTCGGGAATTAATCGAAAAAATCGCCACAAGTGGACATATCCAGATTTGCCTTCAGCTAGACGCCCGGTACCCCATTCAGAAGAAATACCGATCCCAATATTTCAGACGTTACCAGATATATCTAAGGAAGAATTTGAGTTATTTGAAAACATTTCTCATTCTATTGACGATAGTGGCAGTGACTACGAGGGTGTATCAACAATTCCTCAACTATTTAATCAAGATGAACTAAGCGATCTTGCTAGAAAACTGAACTTATCGAAGGAAGCATCCGAAATACTAGCATCAAGACTGCATGAAAAGAATTTACTGCAACCCGGTACAAAAATAAGTTTTTATCGCACAAGGGAAAAGGATATGCTACCCTTCTTTACTCAAGAAGACAATCTTACATTTTGTTTAGACGTTAAGGGTCTTTTGGAAAAAATGGGACGACTATCACAATATGATGCTAGTGATTGGCGTTTGTTCATTGATAGCTCAAAGCGTAGTTTAAAATGTGTACTTTTCACAATGGTAACAGGTTTGGCGCAATACCAATCGCTCATTCAACTAAAATGAAAGAAGAATACGATACAATAGCATTGGTCTTACAGAAGATAAAATACCAGGAACATCGCTGGGTGATTTGTGTAGATTTAAAAATGGTGAACTTTCTTCTTGGGCAGCAAAGTGGCTACACAAAATATCCTTGTTTCTTGTGCCTCTGGGATAGCAGGGACAGACAAAACCACTGGATTAAGAAGGAGTGGCCTAAGAGAGAAAACTTGGTTGTTGGGAAATACAACTGAATCATTGCTGAATCTTTAGTTGAATAAGAGAGAAAATCATCTTACCGCCTCAACATATTAAACTAGGCCTAATGAAGCAATTTGTAAAGGCTCTTGACAAGGATGGACCATGCTTCGGCTACTTAAGCTAAAGATGCCCCATATAAGTATTGAAAAACTTAAAGCTGGTATTTTTGAGGGGCCACAAATCAGACAACTTACAAAGGATCCTGCTTTTGTCGAGTCAATGAATGAGATTGAAAAAATTAGTTGGATGTCATTTGTTGAGGTCATAAAATTTTTTCTAGGAAATCACAAAAGTGAAAATTATATTGAGCTGGTAAACATTATGCTCAGTATCACTTGGATGTAATATGAGCACAAAAGTTCACCACCTACACAGCCACTTAGACAATATTCTTGGAAATTGGAGACACAAGTGAAGAACAAGGTGAAAGATTTCACCAGGATATAAAAACAATGGAAGCTCGCTACCAAGGAAGATGGGATAACCATATGATGGCAGATTACTGCTGGTGCTTAAAACGAGACTGTTTGAACAAAGTGCACTCAAGAAAATCGCGCAAAAGAAGCTTCCGATGTGTTGAGTGATGTTTTTATGTATTTTTTTCTTTTCAATTTGTTTTATTACAGTAAAAAATTTTAGTATTTGTGTTCAATTGTATTGTAAAATTCTGTTGTGTTTGTGGGTGATTTAACAGCCCTAGAAATAAATCAAATCTTTATATTTAGTGGGTTTTATTATTAATATAATATTCCCATATCATCATGTAGAAGATTTTTTTACGTAAGTAACAACATATCTATATCTTGAAAACTATAGCTGATAGGAAAACACTAGTGTCATAATTTGATTCAGCACCCCAATTGTTCTTTAAATCAGCATTAAAAGCTCCGGCACCAAAACCACTGTTGGCCTGTGTGAATAATCATATACACTGCCGCACAAACACTTGCGACGCGTTATTTATGATGTATTTTTGTATATGCACCTCCTGAGAGACGCCGGTCTGGTGAAGAAGGTGAATGGACCGCGGGTAGATAGAAACTTTCTTACCGTCACTCACATCGCCACTTTTTCTCGCCGGCGAGGAAAGTGAGGGTGGGTGCTCCAAGGGTGTGTTTGTGCGTCCCCCTTAATATTGCAATATGGGTGCAGAAAGTGTGATGCGCGACACAATCCAGGCGTTTAATTTGCACTAGAGTTGACATCACCAATTAAAAGGTGTATCCACCCCACTTCGTCTCCTCTCCTCAACACTTCCAAATAATGCCTTCTTCTCCCAACCCTCCTCCCTCGTGTAGCGCGTTGACCCAGCTGTGACCCATGGGCATTGGACGAGTGGAGGTGTAGCGAAGGGGGAATAGGATAAGATGAACCCCCACTCAAAGGGTTCGCCGCCATCCCTTCGCCCACAGGGGAACCCTGAGACGAGGATGTGGAGAGGGTAGAAGCCTTCCGTACCCGCGGGAAGCCGGTGAGGCGGTGGTACAGGAAAGCACACCTCGAGCAAAGGAACACACGACCCGAATCCATTAAATGCCTCAGCAGCTTCCTTGGGTTTTCTAGGGCAATGGACAAAGGGGCCGGAATTAAAAAGAAAAAAATGAACGTGGTGGGTTTCGGACCCCTAAACCTCCAGCTTGCCGCGCGAGGGAAAAGTGTGCGGCGGTCAAGAGCGGGAGGGAATCTCCTCCTCCCTTTTACCTTCCCCTTCTCTATCTTCATCCGGCTCTTCATTCCCTCCCTCCGGGCCCGAAAAGGGCAGTCAGGCGGAGGTGACCCTTTCGACCAGTCATTTGCCAGGGGGTGCCTTCCTTGTGGGAAACTCCGGCTTGCGGGGTGGCAGTAGTTGGGAAGGGAAAGGGAGCACTAAAGGAGTGGGAGGTTCATTCCCTACACTCTTCCTTGGTGTCGTTTCCCTCTTTTCGGCGGCGAGTGGCCTTCGTCGTCACCCCAAGTCTACCCCCAATTCCAGCTTCCCAAATGCGTCACCACGAAAACCCCGGCCCCAGTGACCCCTTGGGGCTTCGCTGTTGTCCTTCCCGAACATGCAAGCATGGGAGCGTTGTATTCGATTCCCCCTACTCCTTAGGAGAAAGGAGCCCGGGGACGTGGGTAGAAAAGACATACTGCGGTCGAGTCCGCAGCCTCCATAAATGCGAAAAGAAAGCTCGGTTGACGGAGAATGGGAGTGTTCGCGCGGGCGCTTGAGTTCGTGTGTGTGTGTGTGAGTCTGTTTGTGTATGTGTGTTTGCTTGTGTGTTTGTGTGAGTGTGTGGGGAGATGGGTGGTCGATTTGATGGGGTTAAAGAGGGCATTTCATTTCCCGGGGTGAGCTCTCTGCCGTAAGTGAGAAGTGTTTTGGTCTAATGGAAAGGCTTTGTCTCTTCCGGCCGGGGGGATGTTCGGTCCGTGGAAGGCATACGTAAAAGGGTTCTCTTTTTTCTTTCTGCCTCCCCTAGTGGATTGGAAATAGTGGAGAGGGCGATACTGAACATTTTGGTGGGATAGGAAGGGAACGAACGGTCCTCTCAGAGAGGGAAATTACCCCGACTGATTAGAGCATTTACTGGATAGTTCAAAGCTATTTACTCTTCTCCAGGGAACCATTTTTCAGCAACCGTAAAACCTGTTGATGAACTCGGCCTGCATTAAGACTATCAAACCTTCCCTTTTGTTGATTGATCTGAGTCGTGGTGGAAACCCCCAGGACTACTAATGGATCGGAATGGGAAATTGTAATTAAACAGTTCCACGATAGGTTCTCGTCATTGTGGCACGCACGCGACTCCTGAGCTCAAAACCTCACTTTGTTACACATGTTGATTGGTAGTAGTTCAGACTAAAAGGGTGGGTGGAGGATGAAGGACACTCATCTTCGCCGTCGACAAAAGCCTTGCATGTATCTGATAGTGGTGTAATAGTGCACTATTCTACGTAACGTTGGAGGGTATTGAATTACCCTCATTGCGCTGTCTACCTCAATTCTAAGGAACCCGTGTGTGAGTTAAAAATCGCTATACGATAAGTATCCTCTTTCTCACGAAAATCTAAATCGTTCGACTGAGGAATGAGAAAGTAGATCGACTTTAAATTTAAATTGATTACCACCTATAAACGCGGCTTTCGGAATGAAAGAGAGATAAACCGCATTGAACGAGTAAGTCTGGCCTGTCACTCACGTCCTTACTCAGCGTTCTTCATTCAATTTACTCAACCATATTTCAGCATTACTAGGTGAAAATTGGTCGTTGGTAGACATGCACTCTTCGTTATTTTATGATAATTCAGTGGTAATTTCCTACATCTGTATTTTTTTGGCCTACTCATCATTCATCCCACGCTCATTTTTACAAAACCGGCCATGACATTTTTTCTGTGGTGCCCTAATCGAAAGTTTTTTGTCTCAACATGTGCAAAATTTATATATTTTTTTACTCTCCGGATTCCATTGGGATTCCAATTCCTGTCATTCATTAGGAATGTCATCAGGTTTCCTCAGGGATTGAACCACCGGAGCTGACACAACCACCATTCCCCAAATGGAAATCGAACCCACGTTAACAGACGGACGATTTACCCACAAGTTCGTCCTACCAACTGATGTTTTTATTTTTCTTTTCTGCATTGTGACCAATAACGTATTGCTGTTAATCTGCTAATAACCGTAATGCTGTTAAGGGCGCCGTGGTTTATTTTTTGTCAAACGCGATGGTTTTATTTTTATGTATTATTTCTCTACTATGAACTGAAGTTCCCTGTGCGGTTAACTCAGTTGATGCCAATAATTGATCAATAGATTAATGAAAATATGATAACATCGCAGCCATTCCTTCAGAACTTCTGGAAATATTTATCGTGTAATTAAAAGAAAGAGTAACTATTAAATGTGTCATTGCTTCGTGGATTTTGAGAATAAGTATGTTCAGATTAAGTTGAGTAGAATTAGTGAACATATAACGGGAGATAGGAGAATATTAGAGGGATATGCGACATATCTGGCCACCTCAGACTCTTAAGATGCATCCGGCGGATGTGTAGTCGGGTTGAGAAGTGATAGGAACTCAGAGCTCTCCATTCTCACTCGTGTTCTTCCATGTATACGCGGAGAAAATGGTTACGTAGGTATGGGCCAAGATAGGAATGAACTTTGGTAGGGAATTCATAAAATTAATTGGATTTGCGGTTAATAAAACTTTAGTTAGTCGATAAAGCAGAGGATTATCATCTAGGTGCATTAGAATATCAGTGTTATAGGTATGGTATTAGAATCAATGCATGAAAAATATGATTTTTGGGGTTGTCAGTAAAGTGAAATATTAAGTTAAACTTTTAAATTAGACCACTATATTAGATAAGGTGAAGACATTAAATTTTCATGGAAATGTTTTAGACTCAGATGGTCAAAGTTGGGAAAACGATGAGTTGGGTTAACCAGAATAGATTCGCTATTTACATCCGTATATGATTCTATAATTCTTTATCTGTAATTATTCTATATCCCAAAATTGTACCTTCATCATTTATTTACCATACTCTGCCCAAATTTCTTCATCTACCTGGAATCATATCCACGACAATCTTTAACTGTTCCTCCATTTTCGAATATATGAAATTTATTTATTATATCGTTTTTATTATATCTTTTATTTCTGCTTCGACTCATTTACCCATTTTTTAAATCCCTCCATATTGCAGTTCTTTCTAATGTTCTCACTTCCTATTCTATTTAATTATATTTTCTGAGAGGTTTTTCGAAGGATTATCAATTTGAATATTTTGGCTTTATTTGAATCTGGTAATGACTCCGCCAAATCGGGCAGTATTGGTTTGACTATAGTTTTATTTATTCTTGAATTAGTTTCCTCACCCATAAGTATTCTTTCAGATGGAATTATTGAAGTAAACCGCTATCTTTGCCTTAACCACATCTTCTGTGATTTCCTTCACAATGTTTTCATAGTTGTAAAGCTCAGTTCAAAAGAATTTGAAGTGCCTTTACTGTTGGATGATTTTACCGTTCATGTCTATTATATTTTTAAGCAGCTATGTTGAAATCGTGTCAATTTTTTTGTCTGAAGTTGTAGTCACTTTAAGCGTTATTTCTGTTATGTCGATTATTTTTAACAAAGTTTTGTAAATTTTAGTTATTGTGGCTAGTAGAATAGCGTCGACAGCCTAAAATATAAATTTAATTTCTTCATTGACCATTTTATTTGTTCCATTTTTTATACTCACTATGCTTTTCCTGAGAGCTCACAAGACATTGATTATTGTTGAATGTCAAAATTCCCATGCGCATGAGAAGAAGATCATTTAGGGCATTTAACTCTTAAATCAAACGGCCACCTGGAAAACAATTTCTTTCTTTGTTTCCTCAATGTTCTATAATGGAAATCGGTGTAAGGCTCTCCGAACCGGATTATGGCTGCGCCAAAGGAGGCGTGAGTGTAAAAACGACTTTTCCATAGTTTCTCATTTTTCCATGACTACATCTTTAGAGATAAAATCACTGGCAATGTGAGCAGGCGCACATTATCATAGTAAAGGAGGGTTGAATGCGGTTGTTTATCTCAAAACCCAAATACGCGCGCCTCTCACTTTTCGGTCGAAGTTTTGAATTGCCCCACGATTCCCTACCGCTCTTCTAGGAAAGTTTAGCAACTTTCAGAATAACCAATTCTTCTCCTGAGTTATGGTCTCCTCTCTCCTATACTTATCATTCTCCTTTGTTTCTTTCTCTTAACTTTCCCTTTGTCCCTAACGTCCCATCGTTTTTGCGTATTTTCCCCATATTTTAGTGTGTATCCTTACTTGCTGTATATTCATTTAAATTCATATTGTAACCCTTTTGCATGCATTAAATATTATAATAGCTCCTTTCAGTTAAATATCACTACTTCGTTAATTTTATATTTTGCCCATGTTTTTACGGTCTTGAGCTCAGAAACAAGCAAGTATACCTGATGCGTTCAATGTATGCTTTAGGCGTTTTTCATATTTTAACGTACACCCATAAAATACTTGAAGAGTACAACTTAAACGAAATAAATTTAAATACAGAAGGAAGAGTTCAACTAGTTTTTCCACCGAAAATTTCGGGACACGTATTCGTCCTTTTTTATGTTTCTATCTATTTCTATGTCTATGTTTGCCTTTTTTATGCAAAAAATATAAGTTTAACGGATGTACAGAAAGAATTAGAGAATATATACTATCTCACTTTTGAGAAATATATATTTTGAAATAATGATCCCCTCAATTAAAAATTCCTTGCCTATCAAAGGTATTCCGATTCCCTCAGGTCCAAGTGAAGGCAGTCATTTTTCTATTTGCTTTCAGATATATTGTTCCCACCCCATCCCCTCACTCGCTACCATTACTTGATGTAATGTAGTGAGCCTACTACCATATCCCTTTCATCCGCCCCGCTTTCTTCTCCTCCCTCTCGAACTCCAGGAAAATGCCATCGTATCCTCTCCCAGGGGTTGTTTTTCTTTAGCAAATACCCGTCCTGCCATTGTCATGATGGGTAATGGGTAATGACGGTAGACAATCATTTCGTCCTTCAACTGTGAGAGTTGGAGAGCGACGATGGGGATTGGAAGAAATACTCCTTTGTACTTTTTCCATCGACAAAAAAACAATTCATCTCGTCAACAGGAATGCCTCTCTTACTGGTTTTCTGTGCGTGTGTGTCTACACATTGTATATGTGTGTGTATATATAAATATTAACACCGTTATTTTTAGTGATAAGTAAAATTTAACTATAAGGTCTCATCATATGTATTCATATTAATATAGATACAGGGTAATGAAATAGATAACATGCAAGTGTAAGGGTATTCCCCCTTTGTGTTTTATCTATTCCATTACCTTACATCTATATTTGTATGAATATTTATTGTGAGACCTTATAGTAAAATTTCAATTATTACTAAAAATAACCGTGGTAGAAAGCTAATTTCTATTTTTAACTCTTCAGACATCCATTCTAAGTAACCACCACACAGAGTTATACATTTCTCTTAGCGCTTCTTGACTTTCAAAGGCCGTCATTGTAGAACTCAGCAGATTGGGTCAAAAATTGTTGTTCCTACTCTTGATTTACGCCATTTGTTTTGCCAAATCTCCGACCCTGCAATGATTTTTTGAGTTCTTAGATTAAAAAGAATTTCCTTGGGGGGATATGGGAAATAAGTTGGATGCGGTAAAATTTTGAAGCCACATCGCTTTGATAGGCGGTCGCGCTGTAATCATGATTTCAGATCGCACCTTTTTTGCTTCTGATAGAGAGTCAATAGTCGTAGAATACATGCTAACACCATTAATATAAACAGTTATCCGTGAATAATTTTCCAAAAACTAGCGTAGCTAATATCTGTCTCATTCGTTTATTCGAGTGGTTACTCTCCGTTCTAATAGGATAAAGTCCACTTTCTTCATTGTGGCAGCATTGTCTATGAGAGATGGCCTTCACTTTCATGATTCGTCTGTGAGGGGCATGTGGCAATTTGAAAATTAATTTTCCACGTCATAGCTCTGCCATACGATGGGATATAATTTCCATAAAGAGACATCATTTCATCGTGGATTTTCCGGGAACTGTAACCTTACTCCAAAGATTAATGAATATTTAAGTTCAGACCTTATGTGGATTGAAACATTTCCTCATGTCCTTCAGGGCAATATTTTTCTAATAAGAAAGTTACACCCAATATGGTTCCCTTATAGTAACCCAATATGGACTAATTCTTTTTCTACAATTGCTTAGGAAGAAATTTATGAAAAATGAGCAACAATACCTGAGGGTATTGTAGAGTATTTTCAGTTTTCATTTCGGCACCTCTAAATCAGATAGTCTCTTCTTTTAGCCTCTTGTTCCCTTCCTTTGTTTCAGTGCCTTTCGATGCCCTCACATTCTTACGACGTCCGTTCAACTATTTCATGCATTTCATCTGTTCTTCAATGTCATTTTGAGTGTTTCTTCATTCCTATAATTATATTTACTATCTATTTTTATTTTATACAACCAGGTTTATTTTTTCAATTAGAAGGAGTTATCCCCTTTTTTTCGAGATCAACCCGAACTATGGATTCAAAATTGACAAGAGACTTTATCTTTAATGCCTTAACAAATTAAAATGCAATTATTCTAATGTGAACATTGTAGTCATTGATTCTTTATACTTCAACAATCGAAATGAAAAGGGATGGCCTAAGAAGACCAGTGCTTAAAAAATATATTTATATAATTTAAATAATATATATATATATCGCCTGTTATCTGGTAGATAAAGTATCCTTAGCCCAAAACACGCTTAATGACAGTTCTGTATACAAATGTACTTGTAAGGGATTTTGATTGAGAATTGTCCAATGGTATTCAAGGAAAGAAAAATATTTGTTTAAATAGTTCATCCACTCATGTCCTCTCTGCTGATGTAGATGGAACGTAATTTCTAGTGGAAGTTTACCTTTAGACAGATTTATAAATACCTTAAGTCTCATCATATAGACGACTTAAATAATGCAAAAAAATGATATTTCATTAGGAAAAAAATCTATTTTCAGCCTTCACGTTTCTCACCTTGAATTGTATTATAGGTCACTATGCTATCAATGGGAACGTATATGCTAATTGTGTAGTTTCAGGCGTGATTTGGTGGAATTCGAACATAATAATGAACGGATAGTAGCAATTTTCCACTAGATATGATTTATTGCACCTGAAGATGATGTAATACATCGAAACCCTGTCATACATAAATCTTATCTAGTGGAAAACTGTTAGTATCCATTCTTTATTATAATGGCAGCATTTATTTTGGACTCTTCCGACCTATTACGGCTTAGAGATTCGTTTATGGCCTGTCATATCAATATTGAAGGTACTATGACAAAATGAGAAAGACGGCACAGAGATAAAATTAATAGGGTCGAATTCAGTGAATATTTGCGTGTAAGTATAATCTCCGGCCAAGCTCGGACCGCGCAGGGAAGAATATGGGACCCTGACTTAAAGAAGCGGCTTCGTTAGACGGATTGAAGTGTGGAGGAATACAATGAGATAATAAAGGAGATATGTCACTTTTCACTGCAGAGACCTCACTTGGAATATCCCTAAACTATTGAAAATTCATAGGAGAAAGTTTTTAATTAGAAATTGGTCATAATTTAAATAAATCCGCAAGCGTCGTTGAAATCACTATGAAAATAATAGCATATTACGTGGATATAGGAGAGATAACTTTGGAGATCTTTCCGATGAAGAAGACACGAAAACTTAGAAATGAACTGAGCGCTCGCATTTACATGCACCGTCGAAAGAAGTAGTAGGATCCCACAATATGTACATTTACAGATGAAGTTACAGTAGAAATAAGAGCCGATATATTTTATAGTCTTTCATTGGCTAAAAATTAACCAAGATTAGGTTTCCCGTGTTTGGTAAAGACGTCATCTTTATGATGAAGACGTATCCTAACACTCCTATCGCATGCCTTCATGGCAGCTCATCAGTTATAAAATAAATACACTTGCTAGTGATCCATCCGGAATAAAATAGTAAATTTAAAATTTAACGGGATTTATCTTGCTTTAAGTTATTGTATTTTATGGAATAGTAAGTCTGTTTTTGCAAAGCGGAAATGGGCAACTGGATAGCATATTCGCTATACCTGATTGGGTAAGCATTCACTTTACTTCGGAAATCTCCATGTATTTTTAAGTTCACATAATACTTCAAATGAAAATAGGACATTAATCCTAAGTTATAACGAAGGCATATGGTATTTTGTCATACATCTGCATTGCGTCTCTCGGAAGGGCAAAGGATTTTAGATTGCTCATTCAGGCTGCCAATTTACAGGTCACGTAGACGAAGGTGGGAATAAAATATAGTCATTGGTCTCTCGTGGGTCTGCCCGTGATTGGCGGACTGCAGTGCCATGCGGCCGCAGCAGCAGAGATCTCGCTCACCGAACGAAAGTGGCGGAGCTCTGGGAGAAGTAATGAGCGCGGATAGAGGAGAGACAGGATTAATCCGAAATGTAAAGCGAAAGGGCAGATGATGAGAGAGATGGTAGGAGGGAGGGAGGCAGCGTGAGAGTAAGGCATTAAGCGAGAGAGGAAGGAATATGACGGCGGAGAGAGGTGGGTGGAGGGACCGCGGGTGGGAAAGAGATGAGATCATAAAAAGGTGACGCGAGGGATTGTGGGAAGGAAGGAAGGTTCTCTTTTTCACTCTCTCTCCCTAGGGGAGTTAGAAGGGGACGTGTGCGGGTGGGGGAAGAAGAGGGTAGGCGAAAAATTAAAAAGCTGCGCCGAAGGGACGAGATGTGTAAATGCCGATTGGATGGGTATTTTCTGAGGAAGGGTTGAGAGAAGTGAGGGGGGGAGACGCAAGTGAGACGGGAGAAGGTGACGTCCTTGGGAGGGAAAAGGAGTTCCACTGAGCCTAGCTGCATATATAATTATAAAGTATACTACCGATTTATGTAGCTTCTTAAACTCGGTGTACTTCCTTACTCCCTTCACCCCGTCCCAACATCCCTATCCTGTACCAGCCCTTTCCTCCTCTGCCTTACATTCTCCCCTCTATTACGGTCTTCAATATCCTACTGCCGATTTACGCCCTTCATCCATTTTTCCTGCCTCCTTAGGATTTCTCCCAACAAACCCCTTATCCTCGCCCGCAATATCTAGTACTTCCTCATTTGTTTTCCTTTCGGTCCATTTCACCTTCTCCATTCTTCTCCTCACTCACATTTCAAAAGCCTCCAATCTACTTCTATCCTCAACTTCCCTAACATCAACTCACTCATTGTGAAAACCTCACATTCTATCGCAATTATTCACCTTTTGTCCCTACTACTTTGACCGTGTTGGTCCAAAACTCTTCCGAGATACGTAAACTGTTTTACCTGCTCCATTTTTTGCCCTCCTATTTTCAATATACTCATACGTGTATATGTATAAATATACATACATACATACACACACACACATATATATATATATATATATATACACACAAACACTGAGATAATAAATATTACATACACAGAAACATAAAAGGACACTTACAGTAAATATTTACGTTTCGACGGCACGGCCGTCGTCATCAGATTCTGATAACGACGGCCGTGCCGTCAAAACGTAAGTGTCTACTGTGGGTGTCCTTTTTTTATGTTTCTGTGTGTGTAATATTTATTATCTCAGTGTTTGTGTGTTTGTGCGTCGCCGGAGAGCGTCATTTTCAAGATTATATAGAACGTAGCCATGTATGGTGCGGAAACGTGGTCACTGAAGCAGGAGGATAGACGTAGATTGGAGGCTTTTGAAATGTGGGTGTGGAGAAGAATGGAGAAGGTGAAGTGGACCGAAAGGAAAACAAATGAGGAAGTACTGGAGATGGTGGGTTAGGAGAGGGGTTTGTTGAGAGAAATCCTATGGAGGCAGGAAAAATGGATGAAAGGCGTATTGAGCGGTAGTAGAATGTTGAAGAAGGTAATAGAGGGGAGAATGTTGGGCAAGGGAGGAAAGGGTAGGAACAGGATAGGGATGTTGGATGGGATGAAGGGAGGAAAGAAGTACACAGAGATGAAGAGTGATCTGATGTAGTTTAGGTTGCTGGATTGGTTTTTGTTTGGAGTTACAAAATATGTATTTGATAGTTGTGTCCATCCAAAAACCTACCTTAACCGGTAGATTACCTAATAATATATATATATATATATATATATATATATTATTTATATATGTGTTATATATATTATATATATTTTTTTGCACATATATTTAGTTATATTTATATAAACTTCTTATTTTACTCAATGTTTGAGGTTGGAGTAGTTCGGAGGATCCTGAGTGCGGCGCGATGGAAAAAGTTGGCGAGAAAAGATGTGGTAAAAAGAGTACTTATGTGTATTAGCAGAGAAGGCGACGGTATGGGTGGGGGGAGTATGGTTAGGCGAATGTGATGAGGGGTGATAGGTGGCGGTGATGTTGACTTTCGTGGAGGTGAGGCCACAGATGTGTGGTGTGGTGCGTGGGTGGTTAGTGACGGAAGTAGTGCGTGGCTGAGTGGATCATGGAGAAGGCGCATGAGTAGAAGGTGCTTGATCATGTGGGTGGGGTGGCTTTGGGTAGGCCATTTACAGTATCGGAGCGCAGGCTCTGGTGGAGGGGGTAGAAGGATCGGGAGTCCTGGACGTCCTGGCTGGGGCATGGAAAGGATTATATCAGAGGAGAGAGGGAAGTGGGGTAGTGTTTGAAAATGGATGGAAAAGTGAGTAGGGATGTTTGGTACAAGGGCAAGTTGGATGGGAGAAAGAGAGCGTGGGTTTGTTTCAGTGTGATGAGGAAGTTATTATGATGTAATAAGGGAACCGTAGAGGAGTGAGTTTAAGGGTTGACGTTGAGAGAATTGCGAGTGAAATCAACACTTAAAACTTTTGCAGTTTCCATAAAAATATCGATCGAAGTAAGTAATTTGAAGGATTCTCAGGACGTTTTAGAATTGCACATTTAACAAATATGCATAGAAATAATCAAAAGGTAGTCCTACTCTGAGGGAAAACCAGTTTCTCGTCTGTTTTATTCTTCTATTTGTCTGTTGTAATGTTTTAGCCCTATGAAGCGCCCATTAATGGGCGAAGAAAGTATTAAACATATATTGTGTTTTTGCTGCTACTATTGTGCCCTACTGCTTGTTAAATTCACAAATCCAAGTTTTATTCCCATTACCTGCATTATATAAGTCTTTTTCAGAAGGTCATAGAAATTGTAAAACCATATCTTGAATTTTTCTCAAGGACAGTATTCAAAGTTATCCGCGAGACTCTCTACTCAGTTGAGAGATGCTCTCTCTATTGTACTACCTCGGGAAATCCATTATATTTACTCAACTCTAACCTTATTTCTGCCCTTGTGTTAATTCTTATAAAAAAATTAATTATAATTCCTAATAAGTTGATATATTTCAATAAACAGTGATATTTCAATACGGTGATCAATCAATTTTTTATTACGTTTAGTTGGTATCATTTCATCTATTCGACACTAGTAATTAGCGACCACTGTTTTAAGTTTAAACGTGCAGTGTGTCCTCTTCTGATGGTAAAAACGCTTTTCAAGAAGGTGTTTCTTCACGTTGGAGAATAGAAAGAAGTCACATGGGACTTGGCATGGACTATGAGATGGATATGGGGGGCTCTTGTCATTGGTTTTCGTGAAATTTTCGGAAACAACATATTCAGTACATCACCATAAAAAGCTCTATCTACAGGAATGTGTGCTTTACGACATCATGATTTATGTTGCCTTAATTACGAAATATATGACTTGTAACAGAACCCAGCCATGTACAAACATATGTCATTTAATTTTTCAGTCTCCAACGTTTTGGTGGCATCCATTGAAAATTTTATTATTTTGAGCTTAACGTTATTCGACAATCTACACTTACAATGTCAGCAGCGATGTTCATCCGTAGGAGAATAGACGGGAGTTCAGTGTCTACCTTCTTTTAATTTTGATTATTTCCCCTCTTTAAACTATTTAAATCACCATATAGAGCTATACTATGTGGAAGAGAAAACTCAATTACATGTTCTTGTGATAGCAAAATTTTCATTCAGCGTCACATACTACCTTCATTGTAGTAGGGGAACTGAACGTTTCTAGTTGCATCGGCTGCCACAGGATGAATATTGAAGAGTTAATAAAACACTTACAACATAAACATCACTTAACAGCTAAATATTTTTACACATCATGCATGAGAATAAAAAATATAATTTCCATTTATTAAAGACATCTATTAGAATAGTAGAATTTTACTAATTGGGATCATAGAAAAAACTTCATCGTCGTTTATTCTTCAAGTAATAACGTCACGTTATCCACGCAGACTCAAATGGGAAACATATGGCTAGAGAAAATGCGGTTAAAATTAGCTTTATGTCCTTGAAACACAAGTATATCCTCGTATTATTTTATCTTTATGTGATCGTATTGAAAATTTCCATTAAAGAATAAACCATTATTCAAATTTTAACTGCACAATTTTCAGGAAGCGCTTTGAATGTAATTACAACAGTGTATTGACTAAATTATGGATTTTCTGTGCGAGTGGGGAACGGAGAGTCCGGATGGGCGGTGTTAGGAAGAGGTGTAAGGCATGGTTGCCCATTGTCACCGGTACTGTTCAACGTATATGTAGAGGAAATGATTAAAGAGGCATGGAAAGAACTGGAGGTAGGAATAAAAGTCGGAGGGGAATTCGTAAAATCGGTTAGGTTTGCTGATGACCAAGCATTAGTTGCTCAGTCAGCCAAGGGGTTGCAAGCATTGTTGAGTGAATTGGAGGTTCAGTGCGATAAATATGGGATGAGAATCAATATTAATAAAACAAAGGTTATGCGATTTTCCAGAAAGAAAAAGGCTAAGCTAAATATTAAAATAGGCGGGGAAAAAGTAGAGCAGGTAGAACAGTTTACATATCTCGGAAGTGTTTTGGACCAATACGGTCAAAGTAGTAGGGACGTAAGGAGAAGAATTGCGCTAGGCAAGGAGGCTTTCTCAAGAAGGAGGGAGTTGATGACGGGGACGTTGAGTAGAGATGTTAAGACAAGACTCGTAAAAACTCTGATATGGAGCGTAGCTATGTATGGTGCGGAAACGTGGTCACTGAAGCAGGAGGATAGACGTAGATTGGAGGCTTTTGAAATGTGGGTGTGGAGGATGGAGAAGGTGAAATGGACCGAAAGGAAAACAAATGAGGAAGTACTGGAGATGGTGGGTGAGGAGAGGGGTTTGTTGAGAGAAATCCTGTGGAAACAGGAGAAATGGATGAAAGGCGTATTGAGCGGTAGTGGAATGTTGAAGAAGGTAATAGAGGGGAGAATGTTAAGAAAACGAGGAAAGAGCACGAACAGGATAGGGATGTTGGATGGGATGAAGGGAGGAAAGAAGTACACAGAGATGAAGAGGGACCTGATGTAGTTTAGGTTGCTGGATTGGGTTTTGTTTGGAGTTACAAAATATTTATTGATAGTTGTGTCCATCCAAAAACCTACCTTAACCGGTAGATTACCTAATAATAATGGATTTTCTGGCTATTGCCATTGTTAAAGAATATATAGCGTTAGATAACTGTCATTACCTAATGCAAGTGAAATTAATTAACGGTCATCTATTTTCAGAGCATGTGAATCTCCAGTGAAATTTAATTAGATATTTATAGAGTTAAATAAAGAATCGATTTACCTTCAATAATTAATGTAATCATGTTAAAGTATGTCGGCGCGTAAAAAGACCACATTGGAAGAATCCGCTAGACTTCTAATTTTAGTACTGCTTTCATTTTTTATTCAAAATGAAATTTTCGGAAATGACGTTGATCGAAACTGAGATATCACAAAAATTAAATTGCTTATTATTTCCTTTCTAATTATTTTTCTTCATATTCGACTTGAAGACTGAGACTTGAAAAAGATTCCAAGGAGGGGTGGAGGAGGAAATTCGTTAACCGCGAATGTTGGGGGGGGGAGGGTGAAGGTGGAGGAGGAAGAGGTGGAACGAATGAATTGGATGGCATTGGCCACAAGGAAGAGAGATGGAGAGGAGAAGTGGGAAGGAGGATGTTCATCTGTAGTCTGAGGTCGTTGCCACCTTAATCCTGGTATAACACCCACCTAATCGTAGGAATGCGATGTGGGTGATGTGGTTCCTTCTTATGGGCGACAGGCGTCTTACCATGATGAGGCGACATTGTCACAACATACGTACATTAATCATTTTTATTTTCGAGTGAAATAGACTTTATGAATGGATTACCGTCAAAGTAAAACCCCTACTTATTCCCCAGGTGAAATAAGAAGAATAATGACTTTCTGTTTTGTGAGTGATGTCAAAGTGCGCGTATTTTATTTACCGTTAAGTATATACATACATATATATATATATATAATCCAGATTTACATATAAATATATATAATGAAATAGACAACACGTGAAAGGGCACTCACATTTCAGAAAGTTTTAATTTCGACTTTCTCTGAGGTCTTCTTCAGGTCAGTGTCTGACCTGTAGAAAGCCTCAGAGAAAGCCTAATAAATAAATTACTCCTAACAAAACACAACCCAACATCCTATTCTACAATAAATCCATTTTCATCTCTTTGGACTTCCTCCTTTCATTCCATCCAACATTCCTATCCCATTCCTGCCCTTTTCTCGTTCGCCTAATATTCTCCCATCTTTTACAGTCTTCAACATCCCACTGCCGATCAATATGCTTTTCATTCATTTTTCCTCAACATTCTCCTAACATTACAAGTTCCTTTTCCAATTAATGCGGGTTTCTTCTTCTTCGTATTCCGTTCTGCTTTTGTCGGTTTCTCTTGGTAAGGTCTTTGTGGGATGACAAGCACGGAAGTCTTGCCTCCTCCGCTGCCGGGCACGACACACGGTCGATTGGGAGATGAGTCCCGTAGTTTCCAGGACTCATATTCTCTTTACTATCCATCATAAAGACAGGAATAATAATTGAATTAGTTTCCCGTTGCCTTCCTCAATAGTGTTTTTAACGTGATACCATCACTCAATGACTGGAGTCAGACGCATTTGCAGCCGCCTCACTGAGGAACCGACGTTGCGCGGACTACCTTTCGTCTGACTCCTAACCTTCGACCTATTTGGTATGAGTGAACCTACCAGGAGCTATTATCATTACTCAAGCCAACATAGCTCTATGGATCATACATACATATTATACATCAGTACTATCGTATCTTCTCGATATTATTAAGAAATAACGTGTTCGTGTTCTTTTTATGTGTATCAATTTGGTTTACGGCTGTCCGAGTTTATATATATATATATATATATATATATATATATATATAAACCATAAACACAGTATTCAACCCGAAGGTCGGTTTGGTAGGTGATGGTAGATTTCACCCAGTACTAACCCCGGCGGCGTTTGAAATTCACACATCAGGGTAGGGGGGCCAGTCCTTTCCCTGTGCCCGTTATGGTTTCCCAGGAAGATCTGGTACCCGAAAAATCACATAGCTTTTATATATAGACACATTAATCTTGCCTTTTCGTAAATTTGGGAAAGGCGTTCGATAGAGTAAATTAGGAAAAACTAATGCATATATTGCAGAAAATAGAAATAGATTGGAAATATAGGAGGTTAATCTGCAATCTATACATGTCTCAGATTTGACAGGAGCGCGTTTGGGACGGAAAATCTGATTGAATCATGTTAGGAAGATGAGTAAGGCAGGGTTTTCTATTATCTCCTGTGCTGTTTAACGTATATGTGGAGAAAATGATTAATTAGGTATGGGAACAATTTATGATAGGAATGAGAGTTGGCGGAAAATTCGTAATATGAGTAAGGTTTGCCGATGACCAAGCTTTGGGTTGTCATTCTGTCAAGATTTTGCAAGCACTACTGAATGAATTGGATATTTACTGAGATAGATTCTGGATTAGACTAAATATAAATAAAACAAAACTTTGTAGGTTTTCTTAAAGATAAAGGCTAAGCTAAACATTGCAATAGGAAGGCAAAAACTAGAGCATGTGGAACGGTTCACGTATCGTAAGTGTTTTGTACCTACAAAGGCAAAGTAGTAGCGACGCCAGAAGAATTGCGTTATATAAAGAAGATTTCAGAATGAGATTGGCATTGGTGGCAGGGAATTTAAGTAAGGATATCAAGAAAAGGCTTGTTTAAACATAGATATGGAGCGTAGTTATGTATGACGCGGAAACATAGTCACTGAAGTAGGATGGTAGACGTAGATTGGAGGCTTTTGAAATACAAGGTGTATACTTGCATGGGTATAGAGATAGATAAGTAGAGGTCTTTATTTTGGCCAAATTGAGACCAAATTACCCTTCTTCAATTAAATCCACCGTTGCATGCATATTATGATGGGAAAAAATTTATAATTTCATGCATAAACATAAATACATATAGAAAGACATATATACATTAGATATATTACATATATACAGATATATTAATTAAGTGTACACATAAGCATATGCACATGCTCAACTTAAATGACGGTGAAGACGGTGAAGTGACACTGTCATGGAACGATAAAGTGGGGAATGTCTAAGCAAATAATGAGGTTTGTGGAAAGAGATAAAGAGAGTATGGCATAGCTCACCTAGTAAAAACCCACGCAGGAAAACATCTACGAAGAGGAGGATGTGAAAAACCTGTGAAAACCCCATGAATTAGAGGAAGATTCACATAAATTGTGACAATTATTTTTCACTTCATGTGCATATTATTGCGAGTATGTTAATAAAATTTAAATGAAGAAATTAATTAAATTAACAATACATGAAGAGGAATGAGAATCATAACATCAACTAAAAATATTGATACAAAATCCTACTGGTCGAGATGACAATAGAAAAAGTAGAAAAGGTAACCTGTTTACCAGATTAGTGAAATGAGGGAAAGTATCGTGGTTAAATTTTGTTCCTGAGGAAAATGAACTTATCAAGTGCTCTCTTTAATGTTTTTGTGGATGAATGTCCTGGAAGTGTCACGAATCCTTATGAAAATTTGAAAATAATTGCCTCCCTAGTGGCAACTATAAAACTATTTGTTGCTGTATGATGCTGCCATCTGTGGCTTGTTCTCGTAAAGAGTTCCCGCATATTTTAAGCTGAAACATGTATTGTGATACTCTCTTCTCCAAGTCCCGAAAAAGTGTTAGAATATCTTAGAACCTGAGCGCATGACGTGTTTTCCCTGTTTTAGGTTTAGATTACGTGATCCTTATGTTGTTGGAACTTGAGAAAGAACATACCGTCGCTAAACACTAGTCTCCTACTATTGCCACCCAGAAAATGTTTTAAATTCTTTGCTCTTTCTTAGAACTAAAATAACCGAGTAAGAAGAGCGATAATAATAATAATGAAACTAGATGGCACTAAGTGGCCGTTATCAGTGAAAATCAATAATACTGTGCAGTAGTCAGCCTTGAATAGTTGAAACATTGCATGAGTTGTTTCATAAAATTATTTATGTCAACACTGTGTAAATACTTTATGAGTATAGATTTACCTTTTTCTCCTCGCAAATTTTATTAACGACCATATAAGTATTGTTTTCAGCTCAAAGACTGCACCATATACACAGTGCCAAAAATCTAAATTTTCCTTCATAAACCTCAATATGGAAAGAAAAAATCTTTCTTCAGCAATTTTCACAATCAGACATACTAAGGGAAAATTAAATAAGGAACAAATCTTTAGTAAATATTTAGGAAAGAAGACAATAATAACTGAATAATCCATTCAAAGAATCCATTGTAAATTTAATTATGGGGTTAAAAATTGTTTTACTGCCATTTGAGATGCATGATAAAAGTATTCAGTATCGTTCTAAGTGATGACAGAGTATAATGGTGCATTGTCAAGAGGTTAATCAAACAACCTGATTTAGCTGGTACACCTATTAATAAAGTAATTAGAATAGCTATTTCAAAAATAGAGAATGCTGTGAGCATCGTCTATTTTAGGATTTAGAAAAATAGATTATGGCATATTTACCTCGGGGAAAAGATTTTATAGTTAAAATCTAATATCGATTGGGGCAGAGTGCATTCAATTATCAAGTTCTAGTTTGTGTGAAACAAGATTCTTTGTCACTAAGGCAGATTAAATTCCACCATTGAAAATGTTACAAGAAACTTTATATCGCTACTAATGTTCACCAGATCTCTCATATTTTCGGGATGCCTTATAATGGCTTCCGAGTTATCTCTCCGAATGTCTGTGCCACCCTTTTCCCGAATTGAATGACCCTTACATTTTACGTTTTTCATTTTTTCACAAGAAACCCATTTTTTTATATTTTGTTTACCCTGATAAACATGACCGTTTTTATTCCCGGCCCGCCCCACCTCTTTTTCTCATTTCTTAACCAAAGTCATTTCATTTCCCTCTCGCAAACCCAAGTCTCCTTCCCCTCTGCAAAGATTAACGCATTCCCTCGCTCTTTCCTAAGAAATCCTCTCTCCACTCCCTCCTACCCACTCCCTGCAACCTTTTTTTCTCTTTTTTTCTCTCACAGAATCCGCCATTGCCCTTCTACTGACTCCTTCAATCCTCTTCCATTCCTCGTCTCGCCCTGCGCCACCCCTTAATTCCCCACTTTTAATGCCAATCCAGCCCCTCCCTTCAAATGTTGCACCTCCCTTCCTTCTCTCTGCATTTATTTTTCTGGGTTTTTATGGTCTCTCGCCTCTCTTCTCCTCGTCTCGCGCTCCCACTATATCTCTCTCATCTACTTGCCTACCAGAGGTTTATCCCTCCCCCTCCTTTCTCCATCTTCTCCCTCCAACTCCTCCGTCCATCTTCGTCTCCTTTTGGTTCCATTCCCAGTTTTTACCAGGGAAAGGTGAATATATTCCTTACAAACTCTAGGGGTTTTCATTATATCTTTTTCTTTCATTTCACTCTTAAACTTCCAAGCAACTTATTTGCCTTACATTTTTAACGCAAAATGAGTTTTCCATATTTATATTTCTCGGGAATCCAACCTGTGGTAAAGACATTTCCTCAGGCAAACACGGTTGTTAACATTTCCAATCAATCCCACGAGTCATTCTAATTGGGAGACCGTAAATTGGGTACTCGGAATACAAGTATGATCATAACTCTTCGTCTAATCATCTTAGTACCGAGTTTATGACGCCAAAGTTTTTCTGAAACTAATTATACGGCATTCCAATCCAAATTCATGCTATCTTCCACGTCCTCGGCAAAGAAGTTCAGCAATAGCTGTGAAGGTTGTCATTAAAAACTTATCGCTTTCATGTCACAACCAATAAAATTAGAGCTATATAAAAAGAATGGTTTCAGGCGTCACTTTGTGAAAGCGATTCATAACGGAAAAGAAAAATACTTAATAAAAACACGACCTAGGTTTCGACTTACAAATTCATCCTCAGGAAAATACCGTCAGTTGTAGAACCAGCTTAGGCTTTGTTTTTCATGTCCGCTGGTTCTACATACTACTGTCCACGTAAGCTCTAACATGACAAAAAGTTCTTGAACTCCAGAGTACATATTTCAGCAGCATTTCATTCCTTGGCCAAGCATGCGAGTACTTTCTATCTCACTTCATTCTATCCGGATTGGATATTCTTTTACTCCATCTACCCCGCTTTCCCAACCATCTCCACTCTCTTAGAGTCTTCAATATACCATCACCTTACAGTATCTCCTGCAACTATTTCTCCTGTATTCTTAGAATTTCTCCTATCATTATTCTCTCACCCTCTACTTTTCTTAGAACTTCATCTTTTTTCCCGTTAAGTTCGTAAATATATTAGTTTGTATTTAAAAGCGCCCACGTTTGATTAACGATTAATTCGTGCTAAAATAATTAATTTCTAAACATTTTATCATTAAATCAAATAGCTATTTGAACAATAGAAATACATTTTTATCAAAAAATAGTATACCAAGAGGATTTCAATGAGAATTTATCTGAAAATTACCTTATATAATTCGTTATATAGGTACTCGGAAATCACCACTCCCGTATGAGAAGGAGTATTTCTGATTACCCCATGATACGATGGCATTTTCAAAATTGGCATTTGTTTCTTATTCCTTTTGATTATAAATAAACTATATTTTAGTATTTTTTTCTGTTTAGGCTTAAAAAATAAGCTGTTTTTATAATATTTAATTGACGACTTACTTTAACTTAAAATAGTTAGATTTCATACTGTATTAGATGAGTAAGTCATTGATAAAAATGTTAATTATTAAGGTTGATTGTGGTGATATAATTTATTTGTAATAACTAATCATTTTTCTCACAGATATTTAATTACTTCACATATATGACTATAGTTACCATCAAACTATTATAAATATTAATTACCATAATCCTAATGAGAGATTTCACTAAAAGAGAGAACAAGTTTTATTCTAAATCATTAGAAAAAATGTTCTAACTCTGTCAGTAAACTCGCGTATATTCAAAAATGCTGATAAAATTTGACTCAATGTCCACACATGTGAAAATTTTATTCACATATTCAGTCAAAGTAATTAAACCCTTCCGTTTCGGTTTATCATCTCACAGGATGTCGTTTTGGTGCTATCATGATTTGTACCATTCAAACTGAGATTTGATGATCTCACGTAAATAGCAAGTGCATCCTCTATTGACGCTCCAAGCTATTAAACTTGACGTAAATCTTGCGTTTTTTGTAACATTGGATTTAATGTAAATGTCTCACTGAACGCCGTAGTAAAAAAATCGTACTGGACTTGTAGACGAATTGCAATTCTCTTATCAATTTATTTTGAAACTAAAATTTGAAGTATCAAACATACGACTCTGAGCCTTGTTTACTTTTAAGTTATATGTGCAAATAAAATCCCTGATTTGATGCTCTACAAACATTAGGTACATATGGAAGGAACCTATCTTCGAAGGCCCGAAATTGAATTCCTTTTTACCTGAATTTCTCTTAGAAAAATTATACGCTTAACGATTCGGATACCACCATAATTAAATGAATATTTTTACTTTCTGACAACGTTAAATATTTTATATGTAGGGCTGCTTCAGAGTAAATTACATTATATTGTACGTATATATGTATTGTGGCTTCTGTGAATAAATATTTCAGCAGGAGTAAACTTGGGTCTAGAATTGCGTTATTAATTGATTGATATTTAGGCCCCAATCGATTAAAGTTTTACGGAGTTTATGTTTACATGGATATAAAAAAATTATTATTTAATTTTTTTATTTATTTTTAATTAATTATATGAAAAATATATTACTCTCAAAAGATTTTCTTTGATTAAAATCTGAAGGAGTTTGCTCTTCTACAGTTACCTACTAAATTATCGAATATACCTATGGATGTAAGTGGAATAATATAACTAGTTGAGAAAGAGAGGGGTTAGTTATTTTTTTGTTTCCGCCTTTCGTTGGCACACGTTCAGAACGAAAAATTAGAAAGGAGAAATAAGTTCTTGTACTGGCAATATCATAAATATTAATCTTTCAAAATGCTTTTAGTCATACGTCATATATTTAACTTTACTCGGATTATATATATGCTCGGTTACTACCTAGATATTTACTCTCACCAAAGATGATGTTCCTACCATTGAAATTGATCATTTTTTTTTATTGAACATAACGGGTGCTACTCTCCGAGGATCTATAGCTGTTATTTTTAGATGAGTTCTTTCAGACGAACAGTAACAGACGAGCGATTTTTGTCACAAGCATACGTGTGGGCAAACGGACGAAAGCTGAATATTCGTGGAACTTATCACTTATATGGAATGCATACAATTTGCCTCTATTTTTCTCCAATCTTCATAAATTTTAAGAATTAAGTGGTTTTTATTTGTTTTCCTTGAATTTAGCTTTGAGAGTGTTTTCTTGCTAAGCGTAGAAAGCAGACGTATTCACGGTTTGAGAGAGAAGCAAGTTTGTTCTTAGTAAAATGTTTGCGACTTCAGTTTAATTCTTTGTCGTCTACTCGTGTTTGGGATCATAGGAGTTTGGGAACAAACACGAAACCACCCTCATTATTTCCCCTCGCCTCCAGATTCTTGTTCCCGATTCGAACCCGCAGACCTTCCACCGGAATGATGCTCTCCCATCCACTCCTTGATGGCGACCCCAGGGGCGGAGATCGTGTAACGATTTCTCAGGGACGCTGGCTCCATTGGCCTGTCATCTTCAGGCATTGTCCATAAGCCTTTGACTAGAGCAGGCTATTAATCTGCCCGGCACTCTCAAACTACTAGCCACTAATCTCACCTTCTTGGGTCTCATCCCTTTTCGACAATCCCCGAGGACTCTGAGTAGCGCAGGCTGCCACTGAAATGATCGAAGCATTATTCAGCAATATTTAGGACGCATATTGCCGGGACAATGGAAGGAAAGATATGGTGTCAAGTCGTTCGGGGGCGCGATTAAGAGCTACCTACGGGTTGACATTCGTCTTTAAAGATGACATTACAAACCTCTAAGGCGAATAACTAGTTTCGTTTTGAGTCGTTGAACGCTGACTTTGTGGAACGCAGACATCTTCATTAGGAGAACAGTTATTCTTTCCCCCGTCTCTTCAATGCTTGGATAACACAATTGGGGATACAAATGATTTGCTACTAAAGGCACACTCCAAAATGAAATTTAATAAATATTTTTTTAAAGTTATGAATGAATGAGTATGGTAAACAATTTTCTCATTATCACGCACGTCTTCTGAGTAATACTCGTGTGAAGAAACTTTGAGGAATGAAGATAACTAATTTAAGTTTAAAGCATCCGGCCGGATATCGAGGGATCCGGGTTCGAATCCCGGTCAAGGCGAATGCTTTTTACTCTCTAAAATTGTTGAATTGTAATTAGAGTTTGATAAAGGTATCATAAGATGTAAGTCGTGAGTCTTACGTATGAGTAATTTTTACTCACTTCGTAAAACCCGAGTTAAATGTGAAATCACTTCATCGCTTTATTCTAAAATTTCCCGCAATTGTACATTTCGTTTTTATCGATCATGGCCACATTATTCTGCTATGCTATTCGTCGGCCGGGATCTTTATATCGTACACATGTTTTAATCTGACAGTTGATTTTTTAAGATTGTATTTTAACTAACTACGGAGTACTACTAATTATGGAGCAATTTTCCTATTGGATTTCATGATACCCTTTTGTCGATGACTCACAAATAGTTTTAAAATATCATCTAAGCAAAATTATCCTTATCGCATTTTACCGTTAGATATTGCCCTAAATACCCTGGCTCTTTTTTCATCATTTTTTCTATTTAGAGATAACCCTAAAGAAGGCTTATTATCTTTTTTAAATTTTGCAGTACGGAACTTATCTAAAAATAGGTTTTTTGATCTAGAGAAATAACACATTTTTTGCGCTCTAGGGAAACCCTTGCAATAAAAAGTAATAACTAAATAAAGTAACAGTAATAATTTTTTGTAATTATTTCATGATACCCATGCCTTCAACCATCATCTTAGTACTTATAATTTGTTTTATTTATGAAGGTGTAACGGGTGGCTCGACTCAAGGACGCTTGCAATTCCTGCTTCGCAATAAGTATTGAACCTGCACATCGCCTTTACTCCTATATTGCCTCTGCTAAATGCATCGTTCTACAATTATTTTATACATTCAAGGGCGGGAAATATTCTTTATTTAACAAATTAAATCTTTTTTAACGCATAAAAACCTCCGTTCACTCGTCAACGGTGCACTTAAAAGAAACAATTTTCTTATTTTCAGCTATGGCCTACTAAAGCACGTCGTAAACGGGAGACTATGTATCTTTACGGCTACTGTCGTTTCTCACGATTGAAGACTGATTAGTGTCACTTTTTTGTTTTCGTCTTAAATGTGAAGGATTTAATATGGTTTTAACTTCGAGGAAAAAATTATTATTTCCTTTTATAAGTTTATGCAAGCATTATATTTCCTTCTAGTAACGTTAAAACTAGTCATTAAATAAAAATTAGGTACACAGATTTGGACACCTATTATAATGAGGAGGGAATGCCGTGCGTGTAAGAAATAATTGAAATGTTTGAAAAATCAACATTATCATTTATTGTAAATTTGACACGTATAATTTAGCTAATACTGAAGAGAGCTTGTTATATAAATGAATAATGAATGCAACGGGGCGATCTGTTCCTGTTATCTCAAAACAGGGATATTCCATATTTTAATGAAAAATCAACCAGTGATCTAAATTTTCCACTGATAGCTGATATGGGCTTTCTGTGGTTCTGTCTCTTTTAATTCATTCCATAACCAACATTTAGTGTCTACATGATTACAATACCTCATTTAGATGTTGTAATCTCCATGGAATTAAACCTTCGTGAATAAAAACATTTCCAACAATTTCTTAATCAAACAATTTATTTCCTTCTTAGATTTTTAATATCCTCGTAAATGCATGAAATGACTATTTAATTATTCTGTTTACTCTACTTTTCATGTATTAACCCACGAAGTATGCCTAATGAACCCCTCGGTCATTTTAATTCCGGCTCCGTTGCTCATGATCTAAATTTCTGCCACAAAAATCACAGATAAATTTGCGAACAAGATAAATCAAGATAAAAAATGCCAACACGCGTCCTTCTCGGCCACGTATAGTTTTAACTCGATGGCTAGTTTTAATTATTTTCTGCGGTTTGCACATTTTTACAAATTCAGTCGTCATCTTCCTTGAGAATAATTTTTGAAACACCACTTGTAACTAACAACTAATACATATTTTTATTTCATCAAAGCAACATGGACTATGAAATAAAATTTTGATCATCAATGAAATATTATAAATTTAATTCGGCATTATTATCAGGTGATTATTTTGTGAAATAATGAGAATGAAGTTTATAACTTACTATAGTAATCATTCCATAGCATAAGATTCTTCTCTACTCGGTCCAAGTTCTCTTGGTTAAACAATAATCGTTATATCCGCCTAATTTAATTTCTGCGCGACAAGTTGATATTTTTATCTTCCCGAAAAGTTCCTCTCAACTTTTTTTTCTGGAACTCAGGCTTCACTATCTTTATAATTTAGAACATGTTCAACAACATAATCCATTCTTAGTTTTCATTAAATTCATCTCTTTGTATCACTTTTTAAGTAACAATTCCTTGTTGTGCCCAATTAATTTTCATTCTTCTCTAACGTTCAATTTTCATTTCCCAAGAAAGCCGACTGCAATCTGTCTAAACATATTTCTTAGCTAATTCTACTTACAGGCTAATGCTAATAAAAATATTGGCCTCGATATGATCTATTAGTTATACGGTGTAAAGTAAACCCTAAGTAATCCGCCAGTAAAATGCAAAACAGATCTCAAAGGGCAATAAAATCATTCCTAACTGGCGTCTACGTTTCCCGTGTGTATACAAGAGCCAAGAAAATTTTTATTCATCATAAAAAATGTATATCATCCATCTTGTTTGCGATATGAATTTTTTTGGCATTGCCTGTACAATATGCATCGACTTTTTCATATTACTCATCCGATAATAGTGCTACGGAAAACACGAAAGCGACGTATAGCGCGTTTATTGACGGTTGCTCCCCAGAATTTGAAATTGTTCAAATAGGAATTACAGCACAGATTTCGTTTAAACATTGGTCCAATGAAATTTGGCATTTTTTTTCCTTTTATAACACCTACCCGAGTTGATTTGCTTGTCCGTTGCCTTTGGAACATGCTCATGTCCCAAATTCCTCTTAATCCTCCTCCGTCTCTCCGTTAAACCAACATTGCAGCGATCCCCTTGTCGATAGCGGTCAAGTATTGGAAGGAAACCTTGCGAGAGGATGATCTGAATTCCGGCCATGTAAACACACTTGACCATGAGTCCCTTGTCGTTTCAAGGATATATATTTCGCAGAACATTTGCGCTCATGCCAAATAATCAGTGACATGGATTCAGGCCGTAGGTAAATCAGAATATTGTTCACAATCTTCCCGACGCCTTTAATAACACAGGCCTACAAGAAAAAATTTTTTTTGGTGCCGGGAATCTTTGTGATGATTTTAACTATATTTGTAGAGCTGAATCCAAATATGAAATCCGTTTTTATTTAACAGCTCTACTTTTTTAGATGTGGCACATCTTACGATTAGTTGTTTTAATATTTGATACATCCCGGAAAATAATTTTCAAATACATCTATAAGTATACTAATTTATAACCACTCTGCGGTGTTCCTTTTATTTTCAATAAACTGTCAATAATTTTTTTGTATATTTCTATATTGTAGGCCAATGAGATTAAAAAAACAAAAATCGTTTGTATCGACTTTGGTACAAGATTGCGAAATTAGTTCATAAGGTATCCGAACTACTAGCATCAAGACTGCATGAAAAGAATTTACAGCAACCCGGTACAAAAATCAGTTTTTATCGCACAAGGGAAAAGGATATGCTACCCTTCTTTACTCAAGAAGACAATCTTACATTTTGTTTAGACGTTAAGCGTCTTTTGGAAAAAATGGGACTACTATCACAATATGATGCTAGTGATTGGCGTTTGTTTATTGATAGCTCCAAGCGTAGTTTAAAATGTGTAC
Organism: Hetaerina titia; assembly: GCA_037158775.1. NCBI lineage: Eukaryota > Metazoa > Arthropoda > Insecta > Odonata > Calopterygidae > Hetaerina > Hetaerina titia. Next base: position 88,947,061 of record CM073771.1, on the reverse strand, counting down.
TTCTTCACAATGGTAACAGGTTTGGCGCAATACCAATCGCTCATTCAACTAAAATGAAAGAAGAATACGATACAATAGCATTGGTCTTACAGAAGATAAAATACCAGGAACATCGCTGGGTGATTTGTGTAGATTTAAAAATGGTGAACTTTCTCCTTGGGCAGCAAAGTGGCTACACAAAATATCCTTGTTTCTTGTGCCTCTGGGATAGCAGGGACAGACAAAACCACTGGATTAAGAAGGAGTGGCCTAAGAGAGAAAACTTGGTTGTTGGGAAAGACAACTGAATCATTGCTGAATCTTTAGTTGAATAAGAGAGAAAATCATCTTACCGCCTCTACATATTAAACTAGGCCTAATGAAGCAATTTGTAAAGGCTCTTGACAAGGATGGACCATGCTTCGGCTACTTAAGCTAAAGATGCCCCATATAAGTATTGAAAAACTTAAAGTTGGTATTTTTGAGGGGCCACAAATCAGACAACTTACAAAGGATCCTGCTTTTGTCGAGTCAATGAATGAGATTGAAAAAATTAGTTGGATGTCATTTGTTGAGGTCATAAAAAATTTTCTAGGAAATCACAAAAGTGAAAATTATATTGAGCTGGTAAACATTATGCTCAGTAACTTCAAATCACTTGGATGTAATATGAGCACAAAAGTTCACTACCTACACAGCCACTTAGACAATTTTCTTGGAAATTTAGGAGACACAAGTGACGAACAAGGTGAAAGATTTCACCAGGATATAAAAACAATGGAAGCTCGCTACCAGGGAAGATGGGATAACCATATCATGGCAGATTACTGCTGGTGCTTAAAACGAGACTGTTTGAACAAAGGGCACTCAAGAAAATCGCGCAAAAGAAGCTTCCGATGTGTTGAGTGATGTTTTTATGTATTTTTTTCTTTTCAATTTGTTTTATTACAGTAAAAAATTTTAGCATTTGTGTTCAATTGTATTGTAAAATTCTGTTGTGTTTGTGGGTGATTTAACAGCCCTAGAAATAAATCAAGTCTTTATATTTAGTGGGTTTTATTATTAATATAATATTCCCATATCATCATGTAGAAGATTTTTTTACGTAAGTAACAACATATCTATATCTTGAAAACTATAGCTGATAGGAAAAAACTAGTGTCATAATTGGATTCAGCACCCCAATTGTTCTTTAAATCATCATTAAAAGCTCCGACACCAAAACCACTGTTGGCCTGTGTAATTCGTGACAAACGAAGTCAGTTCGAAATTCTCCTCTTCTGTTAAGTATCTATTGCCTGCCATTTTCAGTATTTTCTTGATTTCGTGAATGGCATTTGAGATGGCTATAGTTCCCCGGGAGCAAACATGGGCATGATGGCTATGGCCTTCCTAAACCTAGACTCGAATTTTATTTTAAAATTTTTAGCGTGAACAGATAAAATAAATGTATTTTTAATGTATGCAATTCTTACTTTACAATATTTAAATCACATAATGCTTTATCACAAATGTTGAAAAGATCCGAGTCTCTACATTCTCATAATAAACATCAATGAATTAATCTCGTCCTAATTAAATGGACCAATTTGGAATGAATTAAATTTTACTTTAAGATGTCAACAAGTAGCTTAAATAATATTTAAAGATTTAGAAAATGTCAATAAACATCGTCAAATATAAACACTCGGAAGACAGTTAGTAATAGGAAAAACTGTTAGCAAGTTTGGTAATTAAAATTGAAATTTCCATGATCAATTTTAATAAGTTAACTCTGTAGGCAATTAATATGATATTTGGTGTTATTTATGCCAGCAAACGATTTTTGGCTTTGATTATTTTAGAGAGACGACATTAATGGTTATGTCACTGCATGAGAAAATTTAGCTACGAGTTGGAATAAATATTTGCAGGAGTTTGTTTAAATATTCTAAAATTCAATATGTCTTATTTTCCATATATATTTCAAATGACGTTATAATAAAATAATGTTAAATTGAAACATTTTGTAGCAAATATTACGCGAGACTGGCAATTCATGTATTGAGAAATACAAAATGTGACGCTTCCATAAGTTTTATTTTGTACTTTCACATTTTTCATGCATTTCATCGAGCTTTTACCGTTGAAAGAAAACTCAAAATGCCAAGAGGTGTCATAGGAAGGAAAATTTAACTTATTGTTCCATTCTCTGAATAATGTAATGGCTCTACACTAGGCATGGTTATTTTAAAACTATTTATTTTATAATTTCGTCTTTTGGTTAAAATTCTAAACCACCGTTTTACGCTAATGTTAGTGCCAACATTTTAAGGCTGCATAAATTTTCAGACAAAAGCGATTTATTTTAAGTCACGTTATCGCGCGAGCCATTTGGATGCCGGGAACTTGACCGGAGAGGTAATTTATGTGGGTAAAATTCAACGTCCGTCGTGACCATCCCTTGGCGAATATATATATTTCAAGAAATATAATAAAAAATGAAGGCTGTCCAGCAAAATCAGTAAGCCGTCATACGTTTCTCCATGAGTGAATACCGGATATTGTAAAAATTGAGAAATTTTAAAACTCAATTCCAATTTTTTTATCCTAGCTTACCAGGTGCTGACCTCTATTCCGTAAAAAAAACACGAGAGAAAGTCAAACGCGTCGTTTCAAAATGCCATTTTTCTTTCGGTTTCCACTCCATCTGGCACGCAGATGTCGTATGCAAACATTCTTTTTATTTCTGTAAAGTCGAGGACTTGAAATTGGCATCCTCCCACTTCTGAAGGCTTTTGGACTTGGGAAGGGCCATGCGTGTATGTGAATGTGCTCTCAGTCCGGCAATAAATAAATAAATGAAAACCTCGACGAGTTTCTCTCTTCTATTAGAACCACAGGAGTCCCATGGAAATGGTGGTGTCCCTAAATAATGTCACGTCTCGTACTCGGGGAATCTGATTCTGACCTATTCCTCTCCTCTACCGAATCGCTTGCATCTGAATTATATCACACACTGTCCAAGGGACTTGTGCTGAAAATTTTGAAGATATATGGAGTGAAATGCGCCCACATCGGTATTTATCTCTTGTACGAAATACTGAAACGTATTTATTGTATTTGAAGTTCGGTCGAACGAACCCATAAATTCAACTTGAATTCATGACACTAGTTTACACTTAACTAGGGCTATTTATAATTTTTGCAAATTTCTGTCTACAACTTAAGGCAGTTTTGTGCAAGGAGGGTTTTTAAAATGAAGCCCAATTAGAATAAATACGTTGTTGTTCTCCAGTATATAGAATTTGAAAAGTGTAGCAATTATTCATTTCATTTGAATTAACTTGTTTGACTTCAAACTAGTATGAAAAGAGTACAGACTAAAATTATAACTGTTTTGAGCCACTAGGTAAATAAAATAAGACAATACGTACAAATGTCCATTGTATTCTTATTTGCAGTGTAAATTTGAAACGGCGTTAAAATTAATTTTAGTCGTTCTTTAAAATTATTATAATATTAGATCCCTGGATTAAGACTTGCCTCCTTTGAATTGAAAGCTAGTTGAAAATCTCAATGCATATTTTATTATATCGTCATATTAAGAATAAATATATGTTTTTGTATTTAACGAAAATTTTACATCGAAATGCCTCTTTGCTATGAGGTTACTGTGATTTGTAAATAAATTTCGTTTTATCGTGCATGCGTTAGATCACAGCAATTTTTTTGAACGAGATTGGCTGCATGTATATTAAATATGTATTTAATGAAAATGAATTCATAAGTAAAACCAAACCCTGACGAACCTGACGAACGTTGCGTATGATCCTGAGATCATATGCAACGGCAAGACAGTAGCCAATATAATCGAAAAATCTTCGGCACAATAAGTAGGGAATACAATTAACTAACATGTACTAAAAATATACCTATTGAATTATTTTCAATCTGATGAAATTCATTCTTAAGTATCCTCATTTTCATTTAAATAAAAATGCTTACAAAAATCCTAGCATTTCCTGATTGAGGTTTCTTTTTTAATAAATTAGCAGAGTTTCTCGGGGATTATAATCTTAATGCTCTGCTTTTCTATGGATGTGAAATCATGTTTGTCACTAAACGTAATTGCATTACTGACCGTGCAATGTGTGGCCAGGCTTGTATTTTGGGTTGGATACCAATTCTTGCTAGGAAAGCCAAACGGTTGATGTGATTCATCCCCCTACCTTTACATCTTATTCGTTTCTTTACATACAACATATTTTATTTGTGTTTCCTTTCTTGTTCATTAATCTTATATTGATAGTTGATTAAATGATGCCAATAATTTTTTGACATTGAATTTGAAATTGAAAACATTCAAAGTATAATGCCCTTCCAAAACACAGGATAAAAACGATCAATAAAGGCACACGAACTATCATAACGATTTATGTGTTATATCACAAAAACTACTCAAAAGATGTGCATGGAAAAAGCTGAAATTCTTGCGTAGATATTTCTGCCGCTTCCAATTTGTTGATGCCCACAGGTTACTCATGTGCAAACTGACCTTTCTATGAAAAATCTCCCTAGAATTAAGAGTGCCCTTAAAAAAGGCTTACGTAATATGCAAATACGTGTATTTGTGTGAAAAATTACATAGCATTCGAGGATTATGATGTTAGTGAGCCAAAGTCAGCTGTCCGTAATAAAAAGGATAATTTTTTTTATATACTTACCTTATTTCAGCTTTTTGTAGGTCTCGCTCGATTTCAATCACTACCACCGACTTGCATTTGCAAAATGAACTTTCCTTTGGACAATTTTGACTCTAACAGAAATTGTCTAAATAATTATGAGAATTAATATCGTTTTTTAAATTAGGTTATTGGTCATCTTCTTTAACAAAAATTACATATTTTTTGCACACCCATTCCTTTAGGCATGTTTTCGGGTTTTGGGGTATTTACAAGTTTAAGTGACGAATCTTTTTTCCACAAATGCATGCCGCTTACTTATGCTAGAATTCATTTAATTACATTTAATTGTAGTATCAGCTCCCATCCTTAACTTTTCCATTCATTCAATGATTCAAATTCTGAAGTAATTGATATTATTTCGTATTTTAATCTCTCTATTTTTTTCACTTGGAAGTCAACAAATACATTAAAGAAATTAATATTTCGCGTTGGTATTAAGCAATAGACGAAGTCTATTGCCCATTTACACAAAGGCAAATAACTTTTAATGAAAAAGTTATAAATTAACTCAACTTTCTGGATTCTCTCAATAGTAAATGTATAATCCCTTTCAACTCCTTAAACCCTCTTCTTTTACTTTCCTTGTGCGAAAGCAGTAACCATTTCTTCATCATCTTCTTTTCATTCCTTATCTTCCTTTCTTTACAAGAACAGCTACGGCCTTCGCCCTCCATTACTTTAACTCGTAACCTTTATCTTCCCCATTTCTATACCACATTCTCTTTAATATCCCAACATTCTCCTACGCATCTCTTTCCCATAAATCACCTCAATGCTTTCTCCTCTTCTCACACCCGATTCAACTCTCTCTTGTAAGGGGCCCAGAAAGCCTCGGTGTCTATACCCCAGCCTCATCGGCCATATTTTCATAATTGCTCAAACCACCCTCGAAAACCTAAGCCCCATAAATAGAGGGCCTTGAGGATGCGAGGCGGCTTAACGGCTGGTCTCAACCCGGCGAATGAATACACAACGAATCACGGTGTGCGTAGCATGAGTAATGACTCCTGAAAGCGGAAAGATGGTCGACAATATGCTATCGCAAAAGCTTACGGCGCCGGGTCTGCGCACGTTGTGCCATGGAGGGAGGTATTCCCTTGTGGAAGGGATAGGAAGCAGGTTTCGGAGGGTAAAGGGAGGTAAAATCCAACGACAGTGAATAGTGAAAGCTACCGATTTTAAGGAGTTTGCCCTTCCACTCTCCGGATCGTCCTCTGCAAAGGCCAATGGGAGTTTTCGGGAGATTTCCATGCCAATGTGAGCCATGGGAGATGACCATGCAAAGTAGGCAGTGGTTTGATTCAAACTCGGCTGATCGGATAACGAAGATAAATAATCTAATATTATTACCATGTTTTTAGTAATTAAGTCCTGAAGCTCCAAGATATCTCTGAATGGAAATCAGGATTATTGTGAATCACAAAGTGTCCTGTTTAAAATTATCAATGCATCTCCCATCGATTTCTGCTCGCTTTATCCTTTTGAGAGATGTTTGTATTTCATTCAAAATTCGAATATATCCACCGATTTTCAAGTCCATCTCTCGCACCCCTGGTCCAAATTAGTGAATATGTGAAGTAAATACAACGTACGGAGCTTGGAAAAAGGACAAGTCAAGGCGTTCCCGTGTTATCCTTTTTAGAGCTAGAAGTTTCACTGCCAGAAAGCTAATGCATGTATGAAAAGAAAAAATCTCGAAAAATCCCTTATTACCCAGGTAACTTCAAAAACGAGAATCAATGTGATTAAACCTCTTTAGGAATGGGAAAAGGAAAAGATCACCTCCAAAACTTGGTTAGGACGTTAAACTCTTAATCCCTTCTGCTCTCATGCAGCGCGGCAATGATGCGAAATATGTTTCTGCCTGAAACAAAAATCCCTTATTGCTCAAAATTTAGTAAATTCTTGAGACCCAGCTGTTGCTACAATACTATATATAATATAAAATAACGTTTATAAAATAACTTGTACTTTGAACCCTTCTATGGTTATTTAAATGTATGCAAGGACAAAACATGCATTTTATATAATGGTAAGTTTAAGTCACCCTTGTAGTACCTTCTAGTCTGAAATTATCTCAGGAGTATACAGCATTTCCAAAATAATAGCAATAAAATCGTTAATTCCTGAGATAAACGATATTTAATTCAATTATTTTACTAACATTAAATCAAGTTGTGCGATTTTCTTATATTTGTCGTTATCATTAAAAATTGAAAGAGAATTAACTATAAATTTGGAAGAATCAATACCTCCATATAATATAAATCATAATTTTGCCTGAATCTTTCCTGAAAGAAATTTTTTCAATGTTTTAAGTGAGAGAGTACGAGCTGCAGCGCGAATTCTCGTTTTAAGGAAGATTTCTTTTAGTTCAGATAATTAAGATACTAAAAAATACAATTGGACGTGGGTTTCATGCTTAATTCTAATGCGAAGAATTCTCAGAACCGAGAGGTGATAGGGATAATGTACAAAAACGAGAGATAATAATAGAATAGAAAGTACGAGTGGCTGACGTAGAGAAGACAATAAATGAGATAATTTATAAGAGCTAAGTTTTGAAACCTCATAGGAACCCTCTAAGAATTTACCAATTATCTAAACTTGTATCGCCGCGGTAATAAACGCATAATCTACTTTCATTCAATGTGGAGGCTTATCGCGTATTTCAGCGTGACCTAAAAAGTTACCCACATTAAATAAATGCCAGTAAATTAACCTGCAAATTTTTTGTACCGACAAAGCAAACTGAATGTTAATTAAGGAGGACGCTTTGGCAATTTCAAACGTATGATTGAAATACCTACCACTTTTATTGCAGATTTTTTTCACAAATAATTATCTCTCATTTTTCTTCATGTTCCTCGTAATTGAGTATATTTGCCACTCTGGCCACTTCAATCATAAAGGGAAAACGTGTTGCATAAATTGAATCTCGCACTCGCTCGTAATGGGAATTCGAGATCAGGTATATTTGCATCAACATGCGAGTCCTTATCACAGCAATTGCGTCATGTCCCTTCTCTAAACATCAGTATGCGTAGAATGTACTGCCATTGTCAGAACTGTTTTTCAAACGACCAAGTGTATACCAATTAATCAACCCCTTCTTACCTCATGGACTTTGGTGGTAGTCCAAATCTAATACTTTGCTGCTGAATGATAAAAAGGGCTGGCCAGGCATGGCAGTGACTCAGTGGGAAACGATATTGCCTTGTAAAACCGTGCATTGTACACCAATTTGGTCCCTTTAATATTCAATTGTGATTGAATTTATGTTAAGGCATTGTTCTCAGTCTCTTTATAGGAAAGCATTACTCAAATTGGTTTCTAACTTCTGTCAAACTATCCTGTACCCTGGGAAATCTGTTGTTTCTTAATTAATCTTCGTGGTGACGTCTTTCGTCGCTTTCTCTTCGACATCAATACTTGGTCTCCCACTGAAATTATTCCCCTTAATTGTCCCTTTATGTTTGATTTTCAGTAAATTGTCCATCAAATAGCCGAATGATTGTTAGATATACATATATCCCCGAAGATTCACTGGTAAATGGTTTTCAAAAATCTTTTTAATCTTTTACAAAATACGTTTATAGAGCATGGTAGGATCTCGTTAATTATGCTTTAATAAATGTTATTCATTAAATCTGTTACTTCGATTCCCGGTGTAAATAAATCTCGAAACCGTCTTCTAATAGTACCTGTTGGATTTTTGCATAAATTATGGGCACTGACTTAATTCGAAACTGAGGTTCTGATCCCAATAGTTTAACATGTAGAACGAATATTACGAGTAGGTGGCCAATTGAGGAATTTGGCGATAGAAGCCATCTGAAATTCTAAATTATATCATTGAAAAGGGGTCGTCGAATTATGGCATTTGACAAAATTACTACCTCTTTTTGATATAATATTTGAATAGCTTTTAATAACGTAGCAGCCATGGTAACACCAACTTTAAAGTCTTTTTAATGTAAGACAACATATGTTGATCACTAACCTGATGAATTTTATTTATGGAAATTGAATGTACGAAAGACATATAAATATGAAGTTTTCACCGAAGCACCTATTTTTTTTACTCATAGCAAAAATACAATGCCGTCACGAATTCTTCCAACAACATTTCAGTAGTTGGATCCATTTCTGTCTGGATGAAGTCGTTTAACTACCACAAAATAAACGTAGCTAATTTGACACACTGCAAGTTTCATTGCTCTCGACATGACCGCACTTTCAATTAAAACCTTGATCCGCAGACAGTATCTATAATTAAACACGCCTGTCGCCTGTGTGTATGTGATGCATGACATAAATTAACGGGCATATTTGAATGAATCAACTCGATCAAAAACGAAGCGTCACGGTTACCCCCCGCATCCAGAATGGGATGCGTACTTAATCGACATAACGCAGTCTTCGTGGTGAAAGCGGGCGCGAGGAAAAAAAATGGAACCCGCATGTTTCTTTCGGGACCCCTACTTTTTGGGTACTCCAGGTGACATAATGGCCCCAGTTTCGCACTTTAATGAAGTCGTTCATCCAACTTTCCTTTCCCAAATTCTTTTCTCGACCTCACCTCTCTCCCCTCATCCTCCTCCAACCACTCCCCCAACCTTCCACACAAACCCCTTCCGCTACATGCGCGCTCTTCTCCATTCCCCGTCCCGGCTCTTCATCCCCACCCGACACACTCTCACCGTCAGCGGTGTGAAGTTCCCACCCCATGCCTCCCATCTCTCACATCTCGCAAGAAGCTGTAAATATTCTCCCGCCCCATCTTTCAACCCCCCTCTTCCGCACCTTGTCCCCTGGAGCTCCTTTCCATCTTGTTGCTCCTAGGTCATCTAACTGTCATTTTTCTCTCCTCCTCGCCCCGTGTATCCTCATACTCCTCCCTCCCTTGCCACTCTCCCTACTCTCCGCTCCTTCCACCCTCTTCCACCGAATCTTTATCTCCCTCTCTTCCTCACTCGTGCCATCTCCACATCAACCCTTTTACTCCATTTCCCTCCTCCCCTTCTATCCCCCTAACATTTCCGCCACCCTCCCACCGCGCCACCATTTCCCCGGCGCCGAGAATCGACCACCGCCAGCCATTTCGCCCCTCAAAAGTGGAGAGAGTGGTGTGAAGGGGAGTGGGTGTGGGTGGTGAAGGATGTTCAGGATTGTTTTTTCTTGTATCTTTTTCCCTCTCCCTTCCTCCACCTCTTCGGTGGGTTTCAAGTACCGGCCGGGTATGGGGTGGGATGGGGAACGTTGGTTCGTTCGTTCGGGATAGGGCGGGAGGTTTGAGGATCGGTGGGAGATTGTCCGTCTTTCGCACTCGGTGGACCCCGTCCCTCGGGGTGGGGAGACATGAGGGGGGGAGAGGGGAACGGCAAGGGAAAAAAACGGGAGGTATAACCATCTACGCACACACACACACACACCCCGCGCCTTTTTTACGCACACCCGTACGCGCAAGCAGGATCCCACCCCACCACTTCTTAAACTGACCCCTTCCGCATTTCTCCTTCCTATCACCCCCTTCCCTCTCCACGCCTAGCAGACGAACATTCATTCGGGTTAGCCCCACACCTCCCCGCCTTCCTTCTCTCAAACTCCTCCCTCCAAACCCTTGGAAACATTCCTCACCCCTCCTACCTTTTCAACAGCCCAATTCCACAGTCTCCTTAAACGCGTCTCTCTTTTTTGTCCAACTTTTGTAACAGCTTTCCCTTTCGCACCAGTGCTATCTTACCCGCAATTCTCCCACACTCTCATTTCTCTGCCATCTCCTCCATCCCCGTTTCTTGCCGACCTACACACACTTTCCTCGTCACCGCCGATATTTTGTGGTTATTCGGCTTCACTGCCTCTCTCTTCTCTCGTTCTCCTCTCTCCATTCCATTTACAAAGGCGCACACGTACATCTTCCTCGTCTTTTTTTCCCCTTCCCTTCCGATGCCCCATTCCCAAAACCGACCGACCGCACCCTGATGAGTTATTGCCACCCCGCCCCACGAACGACTACACCGTATCGTCTTTCCTTAAGTCTCTTCGCTCCTAAATTGATTTATTTTTTCCTACCCCGTTCGCTTTGCACGCCTTGCGTATGAGGGCCGTAGATCGATTTCGACACAAATAAATACGAAGTGTCAGAAATTTGAATTTGTGAGATGCCTATTTTGATGCGGTGCTCTTTTGATTGCTGATAAGGTTAGAACTGGGTGGGTGGTGAAGTTTTATATGAGATTTTCTATTCAGTTGGAGAAAACCAACCAACCAAATAAAAACAGAAATAAATCTCATTGAAATATCCTACAAAGTTTTGTTGACCGTTTAATTTAAACTGTTTTTCCAATCTTTTCATCATTATTCCCTGTCATGAATGATTGAAAACTAAACTATAATTGTCAAATTATTTACATTTTTCAACTTTCGGGTATTAAATATGAGTCGAATTGGAAGATTATTATATGAAATAGTAAATGTAGGATATTAAATACTTAAAATTCATTCGTAACCTTGAGATATTCAGGAAATTAAAAACCTTTCTACCCTTGCAAGTGTTATGTATCTACATAAAACCCTTCAAGCCACCGGAAAGGTTTGTGGTAGGGTGTGCATCTGCACCAGGCATACACAGCACATGATTAGTCAGTCACGCACGATGCATGTGAGACACTACTGAAAAAAATTTCACTATACAATTAACTAGTAATCACTTATCCGACTCAAAAAACATACAAATTGTACCATCACTATTACTAGTAAAATGATACAAAAAGATTGATATGTCTGCTGCCATGTATAGCCTCAACTACATACTATATATGCGTTTATGTGTATACACGGACATCCAAATGCGGGAAATTGTTCGCCCAAATGCATATACCCAGTAAGCCATGTGACAATGTACCTGCGGTATATTCAGAAATATTAGTTCACATATGCATTTACGTTAACCATTTTGATGATGACGGCCGTGCAGTCGAAACGTAAAAACTACATATGTCCGCGTCCTTTCTTTATGTTACTTGGTTTTAAAAATCTATAGCAGTTTTTATATATTTGTGCGTTACCAATGAGCCATCGATTTCGAAGATATATGGGTTGCGGTAGTCAAGAGTAGAGCGTTGGACAACTGAACGTAGGGCCCGCGTTCGATTCCTGGGCCCTACGATCTATCTCTGGGCACCTGCAGCTCCACCCAAGCTATTTGATATTTCAGGTTCCTATAAAATTTCTTATGACTAAAAACATAACCTGAAACTTGCTGTTACATTAAGTCATTTTTCATGTACATGCGCTTTTCCTCATTTCGTTTCATCCAACATACCTTTCCTATATACTCATCGATTTCACTCTTCTTCTGTAAACTTTTTATATCCCCGCCCTGGATTTTCCACCAAGCTTCTTTCGTTCTATTTGTTACCCGCCTTTGTACATTCTTTAGCTCTTACATGAAACTCTCTTGTATACTAGTTCGTTTACCTAAGTTGGTGTTTATATTCTCCTAATTCTTTCTCTCGTCAATCTTAGTATGTAATCATCTCGTCCCTAATCCACGGTTTCCTTGTTATTTTCCCATTAACTTTACTACAGTTTCTTTCGAGACTTTCGATATCCCTTTCTTATATGTTCCCATTTTCCCTGTATAGTATCAAGTTTTCTTCCTTACTCATAATTTCCTCTATCGCCTGCTGATACACCTTCCTCATCGATTCGATTAGTGCTTCTAAGTACAATTTCCTAAACTGACCTCCCTGTTTAACTTTCTGAATCGGACGCTACACTTCATAATTCCTAAATTTTGGTCTGAGTCGGCATCCACTCCTGGGAAACGATGCGAATCGATCACGCCTTTCCTAAACCTGTGCCTAACCATAACATAATCTCACTGATATATTTCAGAGTCACTTTGTCATATGACATATAAACCTACACTTTGTGTAGTGTCTTAATCAAGCATTGTTGATGATTAGTCCCTATATTCTGTAGAACTCTATTGCTTTATACTGGTGAGAGTCGGTTTAAATACTTTCCTACCCTTGTATATTTATTTTGTCCCAGCCAAATTCATATATACTTCAGAATTCTTAAGACTTCGAGCACATTCGCAGGTGTCTATCCTGATACACCCCTCCGGGTCGAACCAATTACTCTCTATTCATGTATCTGTTTGGTGATTTCATACTCATTCATTACATCAACAACCAACCCAGTATGGCAAATTTACATTTTGAAACTTACCCACCAACGGTGCAACTAATTTGTATTCCTCCAGGATCTACTCAAACACTTTCTTCCCACCCCTATTTCTTCCTTACATATATGTAACTCCAAAAGTAGTTAATTCATAAATAAAATTTCTTTAATTCTCTCCTGGAAAATATCTTCGAAACAAAAGCATCGATTTGAGTCAATCTCTTTCAGGCGACATGTCAAAAGTGCTGATCTATTCTCAGCCATATTCTCTTTCATGCAACAGATCTCTACACGGACCCTACAATCAAAGTCTCAGGGAAACTCACAAGTCCTCTATGAACAGACAACAAATGGAATATTAAACTTCATATACCACTTTATTTCTACAAAGGTATATTACGTACAAAATGAATTTATTGTGCATCTCTGAGTGAATTATCCACACGAAATTTTAGGGCGCCATTTTTTTTAATGGTATCATAATAAAATATCCGTTTTGGCTCATTTTCGAGGTGAATTTTGAATCTGTCCAAAACGCTGAACATTTGGGACAACCCGCTGAGTGCGAATACAGTGAAAAATCCCCCATAAATATTTCATGATTCCACTTTCACAGGGATACAATCGTTTTTAGGGGGCAACATATACCTGGGTTATTACTAGGCTTTGGTGTCCCTTGTAGAAGGCTGGAGAAAATGTGCCAAAAATGGCAGGAAGGGTATCGTAACCGTTTGAAGATAATGTTGCATGGTAGGAATATGGAAAGTTGGGTAAGAAGACCAGATCGTTCATTACTCATGAAAGATATGACAACCCGGGGATCGTTGTACACTGGAGTCTCAAAGGGAAACTGGCCATGTCGTCAAATGTTCCATTATACAGGTCACAAGGGTTCACACTAAACCCATGCTCGAAGCGGGAGCAGAAGCCCTCCGTCTGCATAAGGAGAGTTGATTGCCCTACTGAACAATCTTTGTGTCATTGGAGCAGAATTATTTTAGAGTCAACAATACAGAGCGTGTATGTGCCCTGGAATGTTAAGAACTGCTTAAAGCATTGATTCAAGGGTAACATTTGAGTTTTCCTGGAGGATATGGCGGCTGGACCAGATAATGACGTTTAACCTTCATTTGCATAATAATCTGGAAGCCTCCGCAAAAGGGCGTGTGGCGGGAGAGGGGTGTTAGGGTGTTAGCCATGCGTGCAAAAATATGAGTTTATCCTTGCATATGAATATATTTGCCTACATACACATAAACAAGCAAACATAAACAAAGACATTACTATATAAGTCCCAGTGTGTGAAATAATGATACCGATTAATAAAATATTCGGATGCTTGGGTTTCATTTTATAACTGTTATACATTGTGCGAATAATTGACTCTGTCGGTGACTCTTGCTTCTGCCGGTGGACGAATGTAATTTTCAATTAATAAGTTTTTTACCCATAATAATTCCCTCGGTGTCACCAGCAAACATGAGTACCCAGTACCTTTTAAAATTCTGTATTACCTGCTGAATTCGTATATCTAGTATCTTCAAACCTATATCGTCAAATATGGTCGTAAAAATTACGTTATATTCTCAGAAATGATTAACCTAGCGGATTTACGTTAAGTCCTCCAATTCCTTGATTTAAGTTTTCTTTCACTGTGTATCGTTTATTCCTAATGTTCAATAATGAGGCAGAAGCTCTTTCTAATGTGCTCATCTCATTTTCCTAAACCCCCTCTAAGTAGCCTAATTTCTTCAAGCCTAACAACTTTTTGATGTGTGTACTCAATGAAAGGTTTTTTGTAAGTGTGCTTAATTAGATCCCATGTATTTTATATTTAATATCTTACTTATCGTTCCTGTTATTCCAAAAATGTATTGCTTTAAATTTTCTTATATAAGTAATCATTACACATTAAATTAACCCATGCATGTTATTATTAACAATTTGTTCAATTTTCTTTCATTCCAAAATTGCGTTTCCCTACATTGTCTTATATTTAATGATAACTGCCATTTCCTAGACCTTTTATAATTAAGGAAATTGTTACAGAAGATAGGAGTACACTGGCAGGGTAGGCGATTAATCGTAACCTTGTATGTGTCAGAATGTGCTTTCACTTGCGTCATTCAAACTTAAGTCACGCGGTAGACTGCACAATAAATGAATTTCTTAGATCACTTCGATAGCTGCATTACATCATTCATCTCAGCTTTTCTCTTTCTGTTAGGCCACATAACTTTTTTTTGTTTAAATTTACTCTCATCCCTAACCAAATATTTACTTTCCTTCACACACAGTAATACTTATAATTCCTTGGCTGACTAAACCAAAGCTTGATCATTCGCAAACCTAAATGATTTTGTAAATTACCCACCAAATGTCATTCCTAGCACCACTTCCTTTCATGCTTCCTCTCCTTCCATCTTTACCATGTCCTCGAAATGTTCTCATATAATGAAAAGCATTGGTGGTAATGGACACCCCTCTTCATAACGCTAACCATCCGGACTTTCCATCCACCACTCACACGTGAGCAATCTGAGACAGGTTGTGGATAAGTCTCCTACCCCTACGCTCTCCTCTCTTGTGCAATTCATTGATTATTTATATCCAATTACTTTATCAGACACCTACTAGAAATCTAAGGAGCAATCATACATCCTGATAAGCTCCTCTATTCTCCTATTCTCCGATCTAAGTTCCTCTCTATTAGTGAACTCATTATTTCATTCGCATCACGTGTTTCTCTCGCCTTTCTGAGCCAAAACTAATCATCTTCTAAGTAATCAGTTTCTTTCCTCCTGGTATATAGTATCCCCCAGCCAGCCTTATCTGTGTAAAATTCCCTTTCTATATCTCAGTCTGCTGGCCTAATATCTCAACCATATAGTTCCTCTATATAGCTTTTTTCTCTTGAACCTTTTCCGGTTCATTAATTATTACATTTTGCATTGTTTTCACGAATTCCCCAGTCTTACTTCTTGAAGCCGCTTTCAAATTCCTGGAGAGTGTAATTATTTTACCCTTCCTTTATAATTCTTTCTCTCACTTTTCTACCCCGCACTACGCTTCTTTTGCTATATTACGAGTAGTTTGCCACCTCAGGTTGTTAAGCAATGCATTGTACTTCATTCACTACCTGCCTCGGTATTTTTCATCCTTCCATATGCTTCTTTCGTTGACCATTGTAATCGTCTCGTCCTTATCCATTGTTTTTCGGTCCTTTTCCTAGGTAGTCTTCCTCATATGGTTTCGTTTGCGGAATTCAATATCCTTTTTGTTATATTTTACCATTTCTCTTCTATAGTATCGTTCCTCACTCATGGTTTTCTCTAGACCCTACTAATACTTCATTAGTACTGCTTGGTTAACTGTTTCTTCATTCGATTTCCTCACCCTTCTTTCCTGTTTTATCCTTTTAACTCTGACATAACACTTATATAGTACTAAATTAATAAATACTATTATCTGAATCCTCTTTTACTCCGAGTATATGTGCAAATCAATCATGCTCTTCCTAAATCTGCCCTTAACCATACATAAGTTTAATGATGTATATCAGAAACCCAGAGTATTTGCTATGCATACCTGTGCTTATTAAAGGGTTTAAAACAAGTGTTCTCTAACCAGATAGAAAAACAGTTAGGTTAAAAACAGAAGAAAGGTAATTCGCGAAAGTTACTCTGATCACTGTCTATCAGAGTAGTATGGGATATGGAATTAAGATGCTCTCCCGTTACCTAACTCAATAGTGTTTTTAGTAATCCACCGTACCAGGAGTCATTTTCATTGTTCCCGCCACTACAGCTCTAGGGGTCATTATAAGACACAAACCCTTCTACCTTGTGAAGATGGTAGTCCGTTGAGAGAAGAGAGTTTGTAGGTTGTGATTGTTAAAGAAACCTGGCTGCAACTCCTGGGATCTTGCTTAACCCTGTTTTTGCAGAGGGGTTTGAGGGTGCTGAGTTCCCTTTACTTGAAATATTTCCCCAATTATTAGACAGAGATGTAAATCGCCAGTGACTGCAAATATACTCGTACTTTGGCTATACTTTGGGAAGAGTATCGATATTTCTACTTTTACGTTAGTCTTTCTTTACCTTGACGATATTAACTTCATGGTCAATTGTAAGATACGTTTATTTTCCGATGGTGCAATTCTATACAGAGATATTCGTAGTCCTGACGATAGCGTAGCCTTTGCATATAGCCTGTATGGGGTTAGGTGGTGGAAAGGACTCCATAGTCTCAATCTCGCCCCAAAATAAGAACAACTAACTATCTATTTACATGTATATAAAATGTATGTGATGGTATTTTCGCTCACCAATATTACCTCTTCCAACGCCCTAAGCCACACATACCGAGAACTGAATTTCTCCTTAGCCTTTCCAACTTTATCCTCACCCGTAATTCCTCTTCCTTTAACAATATATTCTACTTGCAGATCAAGGGTTGTGCAATAAGCAGTAGGTTCAGCCCATCCTATGCAAATCTCTTTATTGGTCTCGCAGAGGAAAAATTCCTGATAAAACAACCCCTGAAAGCTGTTGTGTCTTAGGTATATCTATGATATTTTCTTTGTGGCAAAGTACAAGTATTTCTTTTTAGTTTGGATATTAAATACTTCCACGAAGTGAAGCCTGAGACAAAATAATATATTCAAAACAATAGAATATACGTTTATCTGACTCCTCGATTCAAGTAATTACCCAGGTATTAATATTATACATTAATTATCCCATGTTTCCCATATTTACATTCCCACTCCGTTCCAAAAACCTTCCCTAATATCTCCACACTTCAAAACCTCCTGCCATACACCCTAGCGATAGCTTTCAAGGTAAATAAATGAAATCAATAAATTAATTCCCCTCGCAAACCTTTCCCAACCTTCTCTTTCCATCCAGCGTCTCTGGCCCCTTCTGTTATAACATTTTCCTCAGTTCCTTCCGTCTCTTCCTTGTGAAAGGTGGCTTGGCCACCGATAATTTCAAAACGTATGAGTTTCTTTTCTTTTTATGAGTTTCTGTGTTTTTGTTCGCTAGTACTAAATTGATATACATTATCTACATGTGTATGGTATTCAACGTTGGTTCGAACTTAGCAATTAAAGTTTAATGTAAAAAATTGTGTAATGATGGACTTTTGGAATACTAGTATCATCGTAGCATTTTATATGCAATTAACCATTGCACATTATTGTAATTAATGGTAATTTATATGTAATTGCAAAAACTTGAAGAGTATTCCCCTATCGATGATGTTGAAAATGTATTATTAGCGCCGTCGTACTACAGTTGAAGACATCATGTAAACAGAATTAAATAGATTAAAAGAAGAACAGATAGATGTAAAATGCCATTTTTCTCACGTATAATTGAGTTCGAAAAAACCTTGTCCAAGGGGAATATAGTTGTGCCAGAAGGTATCTGGTGTGTAATCTCTGCATGCTACACAACCTAGTGGTTTCTTGCAGGGTGCAGAATTAGGTGTGGATGTTACGTTAAAATAATTACATATCTTTGGCACATTACTGAGGAATGTAAAATACAGTATTCTAAGACAGTATCAGAAAAATGTGACACAAATTTTAATAGAAAACAAATTATACAAATATTTGTTCTTATAAACTGAAAGAAATCGTCTATTATAAATAAATATCAGCAGAGTCGCAGTAGCGTTTTTTTGAAAGAGCTATTAATTTGCCCTCATTTGCAAAATATCAGGTGAAATGGTAGCAATTAATTCAACTTTGTTTTATTTGCAGTCGGCAGAGGCCTCACGCTACCCGGGAATAAGTATGAAATGGACCGCTGTGCCGCCTATCGGACGAGTGAAGAAACATTTGTTTTTGGCTCCGGCTTTGAAAGACTTCCAAGGAAAACAGCAGAGTGATGGAATGACAGCGGAGGGAACAAGAATATGTAAGTTTGTCGAGTCAACTAATAGAAAAATTAGTGTCTTACTCGCAGAAATATATTTACGTCAATAGTAGTTTTAATATTAAAACGGGCATTATGGTGTAGCTTAAAGCATGTCACTCATCAAATACTGATGAATACCTCCCTGAAGCCAAGTTGTTGCATCTGGTTACATATATTAATGCTGTGTATTTTAAGATTAAAAATTTTTATTCGTGAACAATAGGAATTTAATTTAGTTTGTATGATAGCCCTTCAGTTATAGATGGGTTCTCCTCGAAGAAATTTTAAGAAGTTATAGTAAACTTTTGCATCACTTAGACTAATATTACTCTTAATTCTTTCTCTGGTTACTCGCAGTATAAAAACAGTCAAAAAAGTCAAGATCATTGAAAAATCAGATCAAATAAATCAAAAAGCGTCTTTACTTTGTGACTTGTCTACGTGACATCTGTCTAATTCAATGCTCTGGCCTGACTCTTTTAAAGACTACGGTGTGACACTTACATTGAGTAGGAAAGACTCATTCTAGCTACGTTTTCCGCATGTTAGTCAAGTTTTGCATTAGAGTAATATAATGCATTCTCGAAGGAATATGATACATTTCATTTTCCATTTCTCTTACCTCAAAAAACAATAGCGGTACATTTTTCTAAAATCAATCAAGTATGTCCTAATTTCTTTCCCAAGGCCAAAACATTTCATTTGTTGCGTGGTAGTGGCCTACCATCTGTTAAACTCTTCCCTCTATATATTGTCAGATAATAACATTTCTCAGTATGTGTGGAAGGTCGAGTCATGAATATATATTAGAAATACTGAGAGTTCATAAAACGTCCTTTTGGCACGACAGATGTCAGTGCTACCTATTTTGAGCTCATGTTATTACTTTTTACGACCGAGAAGGAAGACCCAAAGGCACTTAAGGTGAGTATAAAGAAAGTTTCTTGCTACCTAAAAATATAACATCTACTGGAATATAACTTCGTCTATTTGTAGAATGACATTAAATAAGCGATTAAGGTTGGATTCACATTTATCTGTTTCTTTTAATTCAGTTCGTCTTGTGTTCGGCTCACAACACCTATTCACACTGTATAAAATGAAAAAGTATTATATTTACCTTCTTTTACTGATTTATATAATTTTAAGACTTAATAGCCCCAACATGTGCCAACTAGAGGGATTAGCGATGGGAAGGAAAACGAATGACGATTTTGTTCTCGAGACCAATTATTTTATGAAGGGGAAAATAGTAGAGGTTACGATTAGGAGGAAAATGTATACCAAATGAGGTAAACGGGAAATAGTGGAACTTAAACAAAGGGCACCTACCCTTTGCTTGAAATTGAGGCGGAAGGGAAGGGTGCCGTAGAGGTGAGAGTGATTGTATGAGGGAGTTCGTCTAATTCTCTTCTTCATACGTTCAATATGCCACATCGTGAAGTGTGTGTTAGGGAGTGTAAGGGCGTCATACTTTATGCATGTAATTGTTACTAACGGTAGAATCTTCTCCAAACAAATTCGAGGTGACCAAAACGTTTCCCCATCAAAATGGATGTAGTGCCTAAACTTATTCTTTGTTGGTCGTGGAAAGAGGAGAATTTAGATCTTTACAAAAAAATTTTGGTCCTGCGTAGGAAACTTCAGGCGCAGTATGTGTGGAACGTTTTTGGAAAAGGCCAACATGTTAAATTCCTTTTTGCAAAGTGTTTTCACCAATGTCTCGCTGAATGTCTTCGATAGCTTAGCAAACTGTTTCCAATGCACAAAAATGACATTTAATATAATGAAATTGAACGACCGCTGAAAAACGCTAACCATAACAAATTATCCGGGACCGATCAAATTCCAGCTCGTACATGTAAGAAACTACCGCCATATCTCGCGCCGAGTCTAAAAATCATATATACGAAGTACCTACAGGCCAATATCCCCTGTGAATGGAAAACGTCTAATGGAACACCCATATTAAAAAGCGTCAAATGGGAAGAACCGAGAATTTATAGGCTTATTGCCCTGTAACCCATGTCATGTAAGGTCATGGAACGTATTTATTACTGCGAGGGTAGCACATACAATACGTCCTATGTGCGATAGTGAGACACCCTGATGGTCAAAAATTATTGATGAAAAATCAACACAATTTCGGAAAGCATAAATCCTGCGAGAATCCGCTTGCGCTTTTTGTGCATTATGTCTTTCGTTTGGGAGAGCGTAATGTTCCAGTGGGCGCTGATGTAATATATTTCAAAAGGTCTGGACAAAATACTTCATGGTAAACTACTTACAAGTGATTGTTCAAAGTCAGCAGCTTATGGTTTAGATAAAAATACTATGGGCTTGATTAAAGAACACAAAGAGTAGTCATAGATGGGGTTAGCTCAAATGCAGCAGAAGTTACTTCAGGTGTTCCCCAGGAAAGTTTCACCGAACCTCTTTTAATCCTACTTTCCTTTAATTTCCTGGACAAATGGCCAATAATTACAAGTTTCCATTATTTGAAATTCATTTGGCCTAGGCTAAACCTATAGCCCTATGTTCTATTGGTTCTACTTAAGCTTCAGGTAATCGGAAGATTAAGTGAAACTATCGGAAATAAGGCCACATTAAATTTAACAAAAGTAGAAATTATTATTAAATGGTCGCTCATCATGATTTCATCATCAGAGCACCCATCAACTACAAACTTTATGCCAATTGAATTTATAAATGTTAGCAGTTTGCAAAGTATGTGCACATATTGTATGTATTTGACAGGAAATGGGTTACTCGAGGGCGCTCCGGCAGTGATTTGCGCGTCCAATTGGCAGTCCTCATTGATTGAGTGCCGCTTGCCAAATGTGTAAAACATCCCGGTGAAATTTGATCAGAGGCACCATGTCAGTCAAGGAAGCGAAGAGAGGAACGAAAGAGGGCGAGAACAAACTGGGCGAGAGAGAGAGAAATTGGCCGGAGAAGTAGAGGGAGGGAAAACATCGAGAAAGGACCCCAGCCTATGTAGATTGCGGAAGCGATGGGATGCCCCTTAGATGAACTTAGTGGCTGAGGTCAGTGACTCCAGCAGTGTGACCCCTCCCTGAGAACTTGAGGGGCTTCTGCTGTCTATGGTTCACTATCGATTCACTGCCTGTGTGGAGGTCGCAAATGCACGGAGTTTGGAAACAGCTGGATCTCCTGATGAGCCCTCCAGAGTGACCTTGTCATTTGGAGCCCGAAGTAAGTTCGAGGGTGAAGGAGAGAGAGGGATTCCTCCTAAAGAGACACAATAGAAACCAAGGCCATTGACGGCATCACAATTCAAAGGAGCCAACCTCGATTGCAATGGTTTTCAAAGCCGGTCGCTGAAGTTATCGCTAACACAAGTCTGTAGTGGAAGTTATCATTAATGTGTGAGTTCCACCCTTTGAACCTTTTCCGTTCATAAAAAAAACTGGAGTGCAAAGGAATATTTTAACGAGCGATTACGTTAATTATTCCATAAATTTCAAGTTAATGTATACATGTAAGTCGAAAATTTTTAAAACTACATTCATCCGCAATTGCTTCATTGATAAATCAACTAAAAATCACAAAATATCGTGTATTTTACTTTTTACGGTATTTTACTTTGTCTCTTCAACGTGAGAAAGCCGTGATTTGATCATTAAAAATACATTCATATTAATTATTTGGCAAAGAAAACATAACTACTTTTACCGGGCGCCCAAGGTTAGAGATTGTGGTGCGCGCAAAGTGGTTGCGATTATTATAATACATTTTTCTAGCACCTTTTGCGAAAAAATGTTCATGATTTTTCAATATGTATTATGCTAGTTGGTCATAGTATTTTTAAATGAATTTATTGAATATCATCGGTGCTAATATCAGTTCTGATAAGAATACTACCTTGATCAAAAGGTTCCCGGAATTTATTCAGAAAATTAAAAATACAAGTTTATTCATCTAAATCTATATTGTCCCCTTCAAAGTAATCCCCATCGACTGCAACACACTTATGCCAGCGCTTGATCCAATCCTCGAAACATTTTTTATATTCGGTTTTCGGTATGTCCATCAGTGTTTCCTGCGATTTTTCCATTACTTCCTCTCGGCTGCTAAAACGCGTTCCCCGTAATGGTTTTTTAACTCGATTGAACAGAAAGAAATCACAGGGAGCCAAATCAGGTGAATTCGGTGGCTGATGGATGGTATTTGTTGCATTTTTCGTCAAAAAATTACGAATAATGATAGCACTGTGCGGCGGTCTCAACGCACTGTGCGACGATTTCTGGTCTCTTTCGGCGAATTGCTTCACGCAAACGTGTCATAACGCCCAAATAATACTCTTTGTTTACTGTCTGGCCTTCTGGCAAAAATTCATGATGCACTACACCGTTGTAATCCATGAAAACCGTCAGCATTGCCTTCTTTTTTGACTGAAAACGACGTGGTTTTTTTGGTCTCGGCTCATTTGGTGAACGCCATTCACTTGCCTGATGTCTGGATTGCGTGTCGTACTCATAAACCCACGTCTCGTCTCCAGTAATGATCCTTTTGATGAATGTGGGATCGGATTCAGCCTCGCAAATCATGTCTTTTGCGACGTCAACACGGTCTCTTTTTTGCATGAAATTGAGGTTTTTTGGCACCAACTTTGCTGCTACACGACGGAAATTCAAATCATTAACCACAATGTCTTGGGCGGATCCATAGGCAATGTTCAAGTCCTCCGCTATTTCTCTGATGGTTAATTTGCGGTTATTGACCAACATTTCTTTTACTTTATCAATTTTTTCACCGACTTTCGATGTCGATGGTCTGCCACTACGTTCATCATCTTCGATTGACTCACGACCACTTCTGAACCGCTCGTGCCACTGGTAAACGACCGTTTTTTTTAGAGAATCGTTGCCGAAACACTTTTCCAACATTTCCAACGTCCGTGCGCCACTAAATCCGTTTTTTACGCAAAATTTATTACAAGTTCGTTGTTGCAAATTTAAATCCATTTCTGCAATTGTAAAAAATCGCCAACACACACAGACATAGATGTACTCTTGGCTACGTAACTTTTGCAAATGTCAAGTTATGACACTAAGATTTAAAGGGAATATCAACAACAGATGTACCAATTTAACAAAAAAAAACAGAACTCAAATCGGAACGATGGGAGCGCCACACGGTGGTTATTCCGGGAACTTTTTGTTCAAGGTAGTATTCGTAAATCCATACACTTTAAAAATCACTGGTTTTTTTCGGACCAATTAATTTACCATTAGAAAATCAGTAAAGTCCAATGAACTCAGGAAAACTTCGGATATCCAATTATTTTTTTTATCACATTATTCCAGGAAAAATAAAATTTTAGGTATGTAAGAAAAAATATTTTATCTCATTAATGCTTTATTGATGATCTATTGTACACTTCTATGTGACGCCATTACTTGGAGACAGATTTTTCACATCACTCTAATTTTAGGACCCCACGAAAAAGAGATAAATAAACCCCACGATGGTGAGAGCCCTATGACGATCCAGGCGCTCTTTCACTGAAAAATTGCCCAATTGGCATATGTTTCTTCCTTTCCTCGTCATGTCACTAATTAATCTCAAGTGACAGTTTATCTAGTATAATATCTATTTATAGAAAGCTACATTTCTGAATGTAGCATAAGAGTTGGTCGGATACGATTCATTTTCGAAATAAAAATAAATATCGTGCTCCCCTATCAATTTTACTCATCAACCCTGAGATTAGACAGGTACTACTTCATAAGGAATAAATCAAACTGCGACGTTATTTGGTGGCCGTGCCATGTAATATTGAATATGCCAGTGAAAGAGTTTTTCCCTAACATTAAATTAGGATACCATTCTGATTTTATTCCCACTTGCAACGTACAATTTGAAGTAAAGTATATTAATTATATTTCAATCATCCGACAGGTTTGTTGACTTAATATAACGTATATGAAGACTTTCACTGCGTCAATTGAAGCACTGGTCTGACTTCACTGGTACAATGCTTAACCAAATCAAAGACGGAATAAATCTCGTAGCAGAATGAAAAACGCCGAATTAAAAGTTGAGATGGAAGTTGCCTGATTTTCAGCATTTTCTTTCCGGTTATTTCTTTTTTCCCGAATCCCAATACAATTAAACTGTTTTTCGATTGAAACGGGCATCTACCCCCATCTACCCAACTGTCATAAACAGGATTAACTAGGAATCAATTAGAAATTCGATTCCGCGGAATCAGAATTAAAAAATTACCATTTGAGCAATTGCGGACGCTAACTACTCGTACATAATTTGAGGCATATAAACACAAAAACAAAATTAAATTTCACCATTACCGAAAAAAAACATTTTAATGCCTTAATCTTGTCGTTGTCTTTGAATAAATATCTCGTGTCATACTTTTCGATTAAATAATCCATAGTACTGTATATACATAAAACAAGTAAGTAGTGCATGATTGTTAACCTAGAACAGATTTAATATTCTGCAAGTATTGCTATTTTTATTACATTAAAGAATTATTTTTTTGTTCACTGCCCGTGATTTTAAAAATACAGAAAGGACTCTATACTAAATAAAAGTAACGTTATTCGTTTGTTTGAAAATTTCCGGTAATGAATCTTGGTGTATGAACATTTGGTGGACATCTTTATAGTTTGTTTTTCGGTAATATCAATCCAATTAGCTATGGCAGCACGACGTACTCACACATTTCTGCCATAATTATATTTCCTCACATAATCGAATAATTCCTCAATTCCTTCTCACCGTTTTACTAGTCAAGACACTGAGTTGGTAATCATTCAATTGGCTTAAAAAGGGCTTTAAAGCTTTAATGCCGTAGTTCTTGATAATCAGTAGAAGTCGTAAAATAAGTCGTCTTGAAGTCGTTAACTGCCGAAAGCGGGGCTACGAATCATACATTTTCCGTAGCAGATATGCTTCATCAATCATAAGTCATCTCAAGCCAGAAACTTAAATCCTCTTTATGCATATTATCTAAGTGAACGAGTAAACATGGAAAGAACTCGTGGAGATGTAACTTCTTCCAAATTTTGGTGAGCACAGTCAAGTGAAATTCCCAACTAATTTAACTTTGAAACTAGAAGTGAAATTTATGGGTTTTTCAATGCTGAATCCGTTCATATATATTATATCGCTGTGATCATCAAGCAATGCAAACGTTACTTTGCTATTTTTTATTATTTTTTTAAAATGTGAATTGAAAATCCCACATGTTTCACAAAAAGAAAAGTTTCTGTAATAATACGAATGAAGCAGTGAAATTTATTCGTAAATACACCGTTCCTAGTTTTGTTGATACCACCCTAGTTAATGATAGTCTTATGGAGGTTGATAAAATGTGACTCAATTCAGTTTATAGCTCCGATACAAAATTGCTATGTGTAAAGTTTTCGTATCAAATAACAGCTCCAAGTAACTTCCTTAGAATATCGTATCAAATGAACAAAATGATTGAGAACACTTATATTTACAAATATGTACAATATAGCGGTTAAGGGTATAAAGCAGAGGTAACCAGCTAGTACGCTAACAAAACCTTTTTGTTACTCATTTGATCAGCGATACATCCTTTGCAGCTTTGTATTTTTAGTAATTAATCAAGGAAATTTCGATTGTCAGCTAGAATTTTTCCGTCTTGAGATATACTCGTTTACGTAGTTTTGATCTCATCAGGATTGATTTTCCATTCAGTTTGATTTATTTCTTGGAGTTAGAAATCGAGCCACTTCTCTTTCAATTTAAATGGATTACATGCTAATATATTCTTAAATTTTTTGAGCAATAATTATCACATATACCTATTTTATAACGAACTATTTAGCTTCATCCTTACCTTTTGGAAACTTTCCATATTGGAGAGAAATGTTAATTAACAATTTGGATTTCCAGTATGCTATACTATGGTGAAAATCAAAATTGGTAATTATCATTTCTCTGCAGTATTTTATAGCGGTTATCACCATGCATGGAATAAAAATTTTTGAGCAACCAGAAATAAAAATATGGATGCTTAAATTTGTATTTTCTTAAATACTAAATATAAGTATTGTGTTAATCATAGCTTTTCGAGTTATTCATTTAATGCACAGCCTCTAGATTTCAAGTCATGTCGATTTTTTTCCTTAAGAATGTGCTTTCTTTCCGAATTAATTTAAGTATCCGAATGGGATACTCTTATCAAGATTATAAAAAAAACATCCTGAGCGATACACTGTGAGAGAATAAAAAAATTGACGGGGGAAGTATGAGAGAACAGGGTAAACCTTTTAAGATGAAGGTTGGCCACGAGCCAGACACCACCCATCGATCAAATCTGAAGTTCAAACCGGGTACGAGTGGAATCCGAGCGGGTGACAGCGTGGGAGGAATCAGAAGAGGTGGAAAGGAAGAAACGCAAAGAGAAAGATGGGAATCCCTGGATTTTAAGAATGGAGGACTTTATGCAAATAGGTCATGGACTATTATAACTCGGACGACCTAAATTGAAGTGAGCCATTCAAGAGAAAACAAAAGTGCTTAATAATAACTTATTTAATGCATTCAGGCTTTAAAAAACCTTACACATGTTCACAGTAGTATAATAAGTAAATTAAGTGATATGTTCTAAATTATTTACGTTAAGTATTTGTTAATGTGTCACGAGTTTTTAGTCAATTATTATTACTACCACATTTACGATTCTTGAAGATCGTTGACAGCTAAGTTCTAATTTGCCACATTTAAAAAATATAATATGTATTTGCTGTCACATGTTAAATTGTTGTCAAATAAATCAAGCTTCCTGTTTAATAATATTTCTGTACATATAAGTACATTCAAGGGTCCTCTACATCAATAACCTAATCAAATTCTGTTGATTAATTTTTTTATGTATTTTACTTTATTATATATTATTTTTTGGATTTTTCGTTGCAAGCTCAATACATAAGAAAAGATTATTCTAACCATTTTTATGACTTTATATGTTTCGGTACATCCCAGAATAGAGAAATTCTGTTGGCAATCTCAGTGTGATAAATATAATTAGGGATCATACTGAGAGGCAAGGGGAGTCTTCAGCCAGAGATTCTAAGATTGATATTACGTAAATGCAACATTCAGTGGTTTCATAATGGAATAGAATATAATAATTGTAGTAGAAAACTAAAAGGGAAACAGTTTTGCCTTGTGCGTCAAACACGCAAAATTTCGGGAAATAATGGCGTCCCTTCTGTTGAACTAACTGACCTTGATGCGTAGAACGAGTTAACTTCAAAGAGAACATTAAATGATCAATATCAATGGACCCATCATCTTCCGTAAAATCTACCAAATTTTGACAGTCAATGAAATATGACGAAGCATGAATTTACCCTTTTCCCTTCTGTTCAGACGGTAAGGGCATTGCCTGTGAATCGTTGATGCAATAACCTTTGAGAATAGAGTGGCTTCACATGTAATCCTATGCAGGTATTAAAACAAATATAACGATGAAGCGTGTACGTAAACACTTCCGTTGAGGAGATATTCCAAAGAGTTGAAAGGGAAATCCCGATTAAGAGTATTTTTTCTGGGCGTGTTCACAATTTGGCCTTTTACGAATGTATAGAAACATGCTCAATTTTGCGATTCGTAATTTATGCTGATTGGGAAACACGTTCCTCCATATCCGTACATAATTATGCATACCATACGAGTATATTCCTTTCATTCACATACAATATCCATTCCATTCGCATACGAGTATATTCCTTTCCATATGGATATGGCTCTTTATTTCGAAAATACGGCGGTAAATCTGCATGAAATGAGGTTATAGCGCTGAGATTCGACCAAAGGATATTAGTATGCTTATTTCATGCTATCAAGCTACAAACCAAATAATACCTCACCCGTAAATCGCATACGATAGTAATCAGCATGCGTAGCAAAACACTGGCAATTGCTGCAATAAACATTCGTAACAATGGTTTTTATTGGATAAAATGGAGGTATATCTCCAGGTAAAAGATAAGGTGTCATAATAACTGGAACATTTATGAATAAAAAATATATAATATATATGTTTGTGATATAAATATGTGTGATAACTCATCATGAAATCTTTCTTTGTGCGTAAACAAAGAGGAATACTAGCAATTAAGAGGACATTCTCAAATTCAGTCCCCTTTGCGGAAAACTTAGGAATCCATCAAAAATTGTTTCCAATATAATTGGTGAAAATTATGTAGGACCTAGTTATCAGTGAAACCCTTCGCGTGAGCACAATAACATAATATTTTCCAGAGAACAAAATCAATAATCGCCATTCCCAATTGAACACTCTGCGGATTGTTCCAAGATTTTCGGCTCAATGGTTAGCGTTCGTTAACCGGCATATTATTCTAACCAATGATGAGACTAAATATTTATTTTGAAAATATTAGGTATAACGAGTTAAACCTAAATTTATGTTACTAGTAATCGCGTACATCTTAATATCCCCCAGTCAGTTTTCCTATCATGAAGGAAAGAAATATGCATCGTATCACTTTAAAATGAAATATCTCTACACTTTAAGCTTTGAACTTAGTTATATGGTTCTTAAAAGTTCAAACATTTTAAGATTATTCTATAATGAATTTTTATTATTATGGAGATTTTCAAATAAAAACTCTTTTCTCAGGCTAAGTGATTGGTTTATGTACCATGAAATGCATTAGATCACACAGATTAAAATTCATTGCAAATAAATATATTATGTTAAAATAGAAATAATTTATAAGATGTATATATTTTTTATATAATGTATATATTATATATAATACTATAAATAGTAGAAATATAAACTGCAGGAATCCTTTAAAATAATATGAAGAACCCATTTTCCACTCATATTGTCCTTAATTTTCTTAATTAAACTTACGTCTCGATTTTTAAAATATGTATCAACATAATCAAACGCCCAGTTCGCAGTTGCTCCTTTTACGCTTTGGAGAATAGGCACAACTTATTTCGTAAGCTTCTGTAATTCTCAGTCAATCTCGAACGCCTCTCACGCAGTCCTTTTTTTTATTTTGTCAGCGTCTGTTCGGATATAACGATGGCTGCGATGGGAAATCTCCTAATCACAGGTTTTCTATAATAAAAGTGGATATTAATAGAAAAGTATTAATTTGTCATTGTTTGTTTTCGTAATTTAATAGCGATGATTTCCTTGTTTTTCTTCTGATGCATACAAGAATAATAACATGCTTAAATTCTAAATTAATATGATCCGAATTACAACAAGTGAATAGTAAAAACAATATGAAAAATTCAATTAGTAATCAAACATTCTTACCCCTGCCATCTTTTTGTGTCTCATGGAATATTATTATGAATGTTTCTAAAAATAAAATATCACAATAAAACGTTAAAATTCAATTATCAGTAAATTAAATAAAATTTAATAAAAATTATGAAATAATAATTCATCATCATACGCAAATAAGCCAGGAGCATAATTTAAATAAATTGAAATAATATTGTACAATTTTTATTTTGAGGATTAGATCTCAATCGTAAACTTTGGGAACAGTATAAAAAAATATTTCGTGCACTGGGATATAGCATCTTGATAGCATAACTTAGACAATAGTTTTTGTGAAATAATATCGACGTAATGTTTCCAGTTAGAGCTATTAGAGAGGTATCAATACCATAGCCATTGCCTCTACTACATATATAGTTTACATAAATGCCTTAAAATATGGAATGTGGTGAGAGTAAAAAAGAATGACGTCCGTTTGTTCAAAGTATTAAATATTAGTGAGGCAAAGTGAGAAGGTAGAGGCAAGCAAGTGGGAAAGATAGTGAGAGAGCGAGCTGGCGGAAGGACCGGCATAGGTCCTCTCGCCCTTTAAGAGAGGAAGGGCAGTGAAGAGTAGCGGAAGAAGGGATGGCTTAGAGGGCCAAAGGTTGCCTTTGGTCTGGCGAGGGCGGTGGCAAATGGCTATTTCGTGGGCGGGGGGGAGGGCAAAGGCGGAGCCGAGCGCGGGAACATTCGATGCCCCTAGCTGTGCCGAGAAGGGGGTCGGCTAGCCTGGCGGGGGATTCAGGGGGTTGAAGAGGGAAGTGTGGTGAGCAAACGTGAGAGCGTGTGTTCACTACGGTCCCTGGCGGCTATGGCGTGGTCCTCTGGTCGTTTTGCGGCCGACTTCGCCTCATAAGCGTAACAGATGGAAGTAAATATCGGGTGGGGGGGGGGGTTCATTCCTTTGGCCGCTTTCCAGCTGAAGGGGAAAAAATGAGGATGAAGAAGAAGAGAAATATATGGTATGAGTTAAAGAAGAGGGTGGAAGGAGGATATATATTTTCCTTCCATCGCTCTTGTTTTAATCAAGCGCCAAAACCGACTTTTGAAACAGCAGAAGCTCGTAACGCCAGCTGATATAAAGCCTTGCTCCTCACTTGGGAGATAATATTTATAGGCAATTGGCCATCGTTCCATCGTTGAAAGTGCTTAATTGGTGGAAATGACTAAGAGATTAAGTTTGTGTTTCCTCACCCTCCCATTGTTTTTCGATTCACTACCCGACTTTGTCTGCGTCCTGACGCGCTTTTGCGTCATTTGCCCACTGTCCGAATCTCCCGCAAGTCTCATTTGGTTTGGTTATGTGCTCCCTGTTTCGACCTCTCCCGGGGTTAAAGTTGTATTTGTGTTCTTGCTCAATGCGCAGGCACCGTCATGCGATATGGCCGGCCGTTTCTTCGTGCCAAGGTAAGCGGGAACCCTCACAAAATTACAACTTGTCTGTCCTTCCGAGGAGTTGACATATACGGATCCGAAAGAATTCTACCTTCGAATTGGGACCGCATCGCCCTTTTTAATTTCTAAGTAATTTCCCTGTCACAACACAGGTGAATTAACTTTTTTGGGTGATGTTAAACGCAATGGTACACTAGATACTTCTTCCCATTTACAACTCTATTTGGTGGAAATAAGTAGGTTTTCCTAAACTTCTAGCATGAAGTTTTCGGTTGAAAGGAAAAAATCCTTGTATGTGAAATTAACTCATCTGTATCTACATATTTTAAGTCTCTACTAAATTGAATAGAAGGAGCTGATTCCTCAAAAGGTATTTTGTTGCCATGTTATATCCTATTCACAGAGACTATTATATCCTATTCACAGAGACTACACAGAGATTAAAGACTAAAAAATAATTTATACCTATTCAAACGATAGGATTAACTGTTTAAACATTCTAAATGCCTTATTCTTCCCAGTTTTACGTATCTACGCACGCTCTGCGATCTGTTAGTAGACGTTTTATTGCAAGAGAAGTTGGATGCATAAAATAACTGATCTTAATAATTAAATGTCGACCTAATACGATAGCAATTATTCTTTTCACGTATCATTCAAGAAAAATTTCAGTTTATTCCTGTCAGTTCAACAGTTTCCATTTCACTAATCTTAGTAACCACAGGGTAGTAAATATTTAGTTGCGGCTATATGGGGTCAAAAATAAGATACGTAAAAGAAAAATTACTTTTTTAATGAAGGGGACTATGATTATAACTACAGATTCGATTTCCAAATTTTTAGAAAGATAGCACTCACCGAAATACTGAGGATAGGTGGAGTATCTTCCTTGAGATCACGAGCTCAGCAAAAAACAAGTTCATTCTCAGGATATTTATAAAAGGTAACACGGAACCTATACGATACAACGCGGATATTAGAAAATCATTGCGACGTCAAAGTAAATGTCACATTAAGGTGAAAATTTTTAAAGAATAATATTTCTGGCGAAAAAATGAATAAGATTACTTTTGATTACAGGAGAATTAGGGAAAATTCCAAGAAGGAATTTTGGAATGCGTCAAGCGACTTTAAAAGAAAAAGATAAGTGGACATTTTGTCAATTTTTCCAAAAGGGTAAATCCTGCGAGACACAACTTACGCTTTTTGTTCATTATATTCTTATTTCAGGAGAGAGTGATGACCAGTGGACGCGATTTTTCTACATTTTAAGAAAGCCTAGAAGCATATGGCATAGATAAAAATATCCGGGGATGGATTAAAGACGTTTTGAATGGGCGGGTACAAAGAGGAGTCCTACATGTAGGTCAAGCGCAGTAGAAGTTACTTCAGGTTTTCCCCAGAGAAGTGTAATCGGACGTATTTAATTCCTACTTTACATTAACGACATTGGCTCCTTAGCCTTTAATAAGATACTTTTATTTCTTGACGATGCAGTGGTGTACTGTGAGATCCGTAATCCTGAGGACAAAGCAGCTTTATCAGATGGTCTAAAAGCTATACACCGCTGGTGCGACACTTAGCAATTAGAATTAAACTTTAAAAAAAAATACGTAGAGATGAATTTTTGGTAAAAGACCTATTCCCTCCCGTACTCTCACTACATCGGGAACACCGAAATGCTGAGTTGACTCGATTAGATACGAGGTTGACACGTACTTGGGCATTACCCTCACTCACTGGGAATATGTGGAAAAGCTAATAAACAATTAAGATTTATTAGAAGGGCACTCCGTAAATGCGATGAAAAGGTCAAAGAGAAATATTTTATTCCGCTTGTTAGACCTCATTTAGAATATGTGTGCTTAAATCTGGGATCCTTTCGAAGTTCAATTGATTGCCAAAATGGATCGAATACATCGTTCAGCAGCTAGATTGGTAAAACTTCGTTATGTTCAACTTAGTACCGTATCCAAAATATTAGAGGAGCTAGGCTAGGAATCACTCATGGAGCGAAGGAAGAATTTATCGTGTCGCTGTAGCAGTGATGTTGGAAATGTATTATTACTCCCATTGTACTGCAGTAGAAAAGATCATATCAATAAAATTAGAGAAATAAAATGTATAACAGATGTCATTTTTTCACGAACGATAAGGGATCAGAAGAGCGTTGTCTGACCGCGGTAGGGGTAATCATATTCGGGCCAAAATTAGTATTGTGTGAATTCAAACCTGCCACACATCCTGGCGGTGACTTGCAGGGTAGCGAAATATACTAAATACAAAATACAAATCTTATGTTGATAATCCTTCTGATAATCCTTCTAAATACGATAGGGTTTTGTAATTTCTTTCTCCAAAAAAAGACCCGCTAATAATTAGAAAAAAATAAATCTAGCTTTTCTCCACTTAATTTAATCCGGAAAGATGGCCTTGTAAGAATCGTATCCACTCACAGGATATCAAAAAGGGAGCCTAATTAGCTAGATATAACATCTCTTCTCTAACATTTATTTAATTAATCTTGAGCGGAACATCAAGAACAGTACCTGTTGATTTAAAACCCAATGCTAAAGCAGAATACTATATTTTCGTAATTCAAATTAAAGGATGGAGTTAGAGTTCTCCTTAATTTCGCAGAGGTACATAGGCTTCATTAAATAGTTATTATTTTGCACAAGACTTTCTCAGAAACTACGCCGTATCAGAATTTGTGCCGTAAATCAGTGAGTCAGGCTGTTTTGTAGTTGAAAATCAAAATTGGTGTGAAAATAAGAAGGCCATACACAGAAAGTTCGTAGAAGAAATCATAAATATGATCAAAATGCCATGGATTCGAATAATAAATGATTTTGTTTATGGGGCAATTATGTATTATAGGTGAATCTATTAATAAGAGTAATTCTTTACCACGAGGGCGAGAGGAAATAGTTTTTCTCAGAGTTAGATAAAACACCATTACTCCCGCTACCATAATCAGTTAGACAAATGCAAGCTAATTGAATTTGTGTTAATGAAATTGTAGTCAACTGAGAAGATATTAACATGCTTGATTTCAGGGATAGAAAAAATATTGCATGAATATAATATGAAAATAAATACGAAGGTATCAAATACTCTAATTCACGTGAGAGAAAAACATAAGGCAGCTTTCGCCCAGGCAGAAGAAAACTTAGAACAGGTGGAAGCAGTCACTGACTTGGTATAATCATAACATAAGGAGGAAAATGCTCAGAGTGTATCGTAAATGCTAAAGATTAAATGGTGAGATAAAGTCAGAAATGAAGAAGTGTGCAAAGGATAGAGGAGAATATGGCAATCTGGAACACCTTAAGAAAAAGAAGAACCAGATCGATTACACATATCTTGAGTGACAACTAATTTGAAAATATCATAATAGAAGGAAAAGGTAGATGTCAATGTTCCACGACGAAGGCCGGAACCAGATACATCAGCCAAATAAATAGGAATATGGACCAAAAAGTCATCAGGACGTAAAAGAACTAACATGTATTATAAAAAAACGAAGGCTGCTCTCAACAAATTTCGGATTAGATCGCTGGTGATAGACATGTTAAATATGAATAACTGATGGAATCATGAATAAATGAATTATAAATTTATTTACTCGAAAAATACCAATTAATAAACAAATAATGACAACCGCATCTCCCTAATCAGTCAAAATCTTTTTCATAGCTTTCAGGAGGCTTCATTTGTATATTTTCTCTTCTGTTTAAAGATTTCCAAAAATACAGCAAATTTTCAGGGGCTAACAAAAAATCATTCTCCCATTTAAAGTCGTCTATTATTCTTGACGACCACATTCATTGCCATGGCAACAATTTACATTTAATATGAGATATCACGTCTTGCCTTTTGTATAAATAAGCTGCTGTTTTTGCGGGCTTAAGACTGTTAATGAAAGCACGGGCATAAACAAATTAACGGACAATTATAATTTTAGTGTTTCTTTCTCTCTACTCGCGCTTCGCTAGATTACTTTACAACAAAGAGGATCTCCAGTTCCATAGCGTTCCGTATCAGTATGGCCCCGTATTTTTTCACCAAACTGAAAATTTAATGGCTTATTTCGCTATGTTATTCATATAAATTTGTTGGAGAAAATATTATTTTAGATGAATGATTTGAGTTTCTGTTAAATAAACCCAAGTATATTTTTTTTAAATGACCAGTTTTTTTAAATAGTATGAATATTTGAACAGATTTGGCTGGATTTATTGTGCGGGATGAAGGGATGAAGAATAAATGGGGCTAAGAGGCCTCTTCAATGCTTTGCCATTAATGCACTTGAATCGCGGGTATTAAAAAAAGTGCACCGAGGATGTTTCGTGCGCTTTCAGTAATCACTTAAGTTTAGAGAGCCCTCTATTTCTCTCCACCTCGCCTACCAATTGAATATCCTGTAATTTCGATAGCT